>CM066165.1:84978845-85581345 GCA_033629205.1 Lithocarpus polystachyus | reverse complement strand
AAAAAAAAAAAAAAACTTTCCAAGTCTTCGAAATTCCAAACAATTTTTACAGAAGATATGGTGAAACGTTTTCATGGTTTTATACTTCTGTACCACACGTTTTCAAGATTGAAGGAATCTAGCAAATCAAAGACTAAAGAAATAGTGGTGATAAATAGACAAATATATATATATATATATATTCTCAAACATTTCTTGGCTATTACTTTGACAATCTCGGGCTTGTTAGATCCGTTTTGTGTGTTCTATTATATGCATGAATTTTCTATTACAATTTGGCAAATGGATGTGACAGATTTTGCTCATCCCACCATATCTGGCCGATCAAAGACTAAAAAAGAGGGGGTGATAAATAAATAAATAAATATATATATATATATATATTCTCAAACTTTTCTTAGCCGTTACTTTGACAATCTCGGCCTTGTTTGATCTGTTTTGCATGTTCTATTCTATGCAAATTTTTTACAAATAGGCAAAAGGAAGAAAGGAAGACTATAACACATAACTTTCCAAGTCTTTACTTCTAGGGAAAAAAAATGAAAAAAAAAAAAAAAAACTTTCCAAGTCTTCGGAATTCCAAACAATTATTACAAAAGGCATGGTGAAACATTTTTCGTGATTTTATACTTCTATACCACACGTTTTCATGATTGAAGGAATCTAGCCGATCAAAGACAAAAAAAAAGTGGTGATAAATAAATAAATAAATAAGTATATATATATATATATATATATTCTCAAACTTTTCTTAGCTGTTACTTTGACATTCTCGGCCTTGTTTGATCCGTTTTGTGTGTTTTATTCAATGCAAATTTTTTACAAATAGGCAAAAGGAAGAAAAGTAGACTATAACTCTTAACTTTCAAAGTTCTACTTCTATCAAAAAAAAAAAACTTTCCAAATCTTCGAAATTCCAAACAATTTTTACAAAAGATATGGTTTAACGTTTTCATGGTTTTATACTTCTGTATCACACGTTTTCAGGATTGAAGGAATCTAGCAAATCGAAGCCTAAAAAAGTAGGGGTGATAAATAGATAAATATATATATATATATATATTCTCAAACATTTCTTGGCTATTACTTTGACAATCTCGGGCTTGTTTGATCCGTTTTGTGTGTTCTATTATATGTATTAAATTTCCATTACAATTTGGCAAATGGATGTGACAGATTTTGCTCATCCCACCATATCTAGCCGATCAAAGACTAAAAAAGAAGGGGTGATAAATAAATAAATATATATATATATATATATATTCTCAAAGTTTTCTTAGCCTTTACTTTGACAATCTCGGCCTTTTTTGATCCGTTTTGTATGTTCTATTCTATGAAAATTTTTTACAAATAGGCAAAAGGATGAAAGGAAGACTATAACACATAACTTTCCAAGTCTGTACTTCTAGGGAAAAAAAAAAAAAAACCGTCCAAGTCTTCGGAATTCCAAACAATTATTACAAAAGGGATGGTGAAACATTTTTCATGGTTTTATACTTCTATACCACACGTTTTCAAGATTGAAGGAATCTAGCCGATCAAAGACAAAAAAAAAAGGTGGTGATAAATAAATAAATAAATATATATATATATATTCTCAAACTTTTCTTAGCTGTTACTTTGACAATCTCGGCCTTGTTTGATCCGTTTTGTGTGTTCTATTCTTTGCAAATTTTTACAAATAGGCAAAAGGAAGAAAAGAAGACTATAACACTTAACTTTCCAAGTTTTACTTCTAGAAAAAAAAAAAAACAATCCAACTCTTCGAAATTCCAAACAATTTTTACAAAAGACATGGTGAAAAGTTTTCATGCTTTTATACTTCTGTACCACACGTTTTCAGGATTGAAGGAATCTAGCAAATCAAAGCCTTTAAAAGTAGGGGTGATAAATAGATAAATATATATATATATATATATATATTCTCAAACATTTCTTGGCTATTACTTTGACAATCTCGGGCTTGTTTGATCCGTTTTGTGTGTTCTATTATATGTATGAACTTTCCCTTACAATTTGGCAAATGGATGTGACAGATTTTGCTCATCCCACCATATCTAGCCGATCAAAGACTAAAAAAGAAGGGGTGGTAAATAAATAAATAAATAAATATATATATATATATATATTCTCATAGTTTTCTTAGCCGTTACTTTGACAATCTCGGCCTTTTTTGATCCGTTTTGTATGTTCTATTCTATGAAAATTTTTTACAAATAGGCAAAAGGATGAAAGGAAGACTATAACACATAACTTTCCAAGTCTTTACTTCTAGGGAAAAAAAAAAAAAAAAACCTTCCAAGTCTTCGGAATTCCAAACAATTATTACAAAAGGGATGGTGAAACATTTTTCATGATTTTATACTTCTATACCACACGTTTTCAAGATTGAAGGAATCTAGCCGATCAAAGACAAAAAAAAAAGGTGGTGAGAAATAAATATATATATATATATATATATATATATTCTCAAACTTTTCTTAGCTGTTACTTTGACAATCTCGGCCTTGTTTGATCCGTTTTGTGTGTTCTATTCTATGCAAATTTTTACAAATAGGCAAAAGGAAGAAAAGAAGACTATAACACTTAACTTTCCAAGTTTTACTTCTAGAAAAAAAAAAACTTTCCAACTCTTCGAAATTCCAAACAATTTTTACAAAAGACATGGTGAAAAGTTTTCATGCTTTTATACTTCTGTACCACACGTTTTCAAGATTGAAGGAATCTAGCAAATCAGAGACTAAAAAAATAGGGGTGATAAATAGATAAATATATATATATATATATATACATATATATATTCTCAGACATTTCTTGACTATTACTTTGACAATCTCGGGCTTGTTTGATCCGTTTTGTGTGTTCTATTATATGCATGAATTTTCAATTATAATTTGGCAAATGGATGTGACAGATTTTGCTCATCCCACCTTATCTAGCCGATCAAAGACTAAAAATGAAGGGGTGATAAATAAATAAATATATATGTATATATATATATATATTCTCAAACTTTTCTTAGCCGTTACTTTGACATTCTCGGCCTTGTTTGATCTGTTTTGTATGTTCTATTCTATGCAAATTTTTTACAAATAGGCAAAACGAAGAAAGGACGACTATAACGCATAACTTTGCAAGTCTTTACTTCTAGGGAATAAAAATGGAAAAAAAAAAAAAAAAACTTTCCAAGTCTTCGGAATTCCAAACAATTATTACAAAAGGCATGGTGAAACAGTTTTCAAGATTTTATACTTCTATACCACACGTTTTCAAGATTGAAGGAATCTAGCCGATCAAAGACTAAAAAAAGGGTGGTGATAAATAAATAAATATATATATATATATATATATTGTCAAACTTTTCTTAGCCGTTACTTTGACAATCTCGGCGTTGTTTGATCCGTTTTGTTTGTTCTATTTTATGCAAATTTTTTACAAATAGGCAAAAGGAGGAAAGGAAGACTATAACACATAACTTCCCAAGTCTTTACTTCTAGGGAAAAAAAAAACTTTCCAAGTCTTCGGAATTCCAAACAATTATTACAAACGGCATGGTGAAATATTTTTCATGATTTTATACTTCAATACCACATGTTTTCAAGATTGAAGGAATCTAGCCGATCAAAGACAAAAAAAAAAAAAGGTGGTGATAAATAAATAAATAAATAAATAAATAAATATATATATATATATTTATATTCTCGAACTTTTCTTAGCTGTTACTTTGACAATCTCGGCCTTGTTTGATCCGTTTTGTGTGTTCTATTCTATGCAAATTTTTACAAATAGGCAAAAGGAAGAAAAGAAGACTATAACACTTAACTTTCCAAGATTTACTTCTAGAAAAAAAAAACTTTCCAAGTCTTCGAAATTCCAAACAATTTTTACAAAAGATATGGTGAAACGTTTTCAAGATTGAAGGAATCTAGTTAATCAAAGACTAAAGAAATAGTGATGATAAATAGATAAATATATATATATATATATATATATTCTCAAACATTTCTTGGCTATTACTTTGACAATCTCGGGCTTGTTTGATCCGTTTTGTGTGTTCTATTATATGCATGAATTTTCCATTACAATTTGGCAAATGGATGTGACAGATTTTGCTCATCCCCCCTTATCTAGCCGATCAAAAACTAAAAAAGAAGGGGTGATAAATAAATAAATATATATATATATATATTCTCAAACTTTTCTTAGCCATTACTTTGACAATCTCGGCATTGTTTGATCTGTTTTGTATGTTCTATTCTATGCAAATTTTTTACAAATAGGCAAAAGGAAGAAAGGAAGACTATAACACATAACTTTCCAAGTCTTTACTTCTGGGGAAAAAAAAAATGAAAAAAAAAAAAACTTTCCAAGTCTTCGGAATTCCAAACAATTATTACAAAAGGCATGGTGAAACATTTTTCCTGATTTTATACTTCTATACAACACGTTTTCATGATTGAAGGAATCTAGCCGATCAAAGACTAAAAAAAAAGTGGTGATAAATAAATAAATAAATAAGTATATATATCTATATTCTCAAACTTTTTGTCAGTTCATTTAGACCCCTGTAAACTAGATTGTTTAACCTAATTAATTAATCAAGTGAATACTTAGGTTTATTATTCAGATCTATATTAAAACAATAACAATCATATCAAGTAAAGCAGCGGAAAAATAAATAACACAACGATATGATGACCCAGGAAAACCAAACCGGTAAAAAACCTGGGGAGGATTTAACCTAGCTATCCTCAAGGTAAAATAGCAAATCCACTAGAAAGAATTGAAGTTTACACAATAGCGACTTAGACCACTAACATCCTATTGCTACCCAAGTGTAGGAAACTTACTACCATGACCCCATGATAGCTCCGAGATCCACGGACTCCTTCTTTCTCTAATCTTTGCAAAACACAAACACCACCGTTTGTGACTTTGAGACTCCACTCAAAGGTTTAGCAACACAAACTCTCCTGTTTGTGACTCCAAGACCACCCTTGAAGGTTTAGATCATCAGCTCCTTTGATGACTAGAGAAGGCAGCAACTTCAGCAATACCGGATCTTGAGATTCTTCAAGGAACAACACCGGTAGAAGTAATAAGAGAGGTTTTAGGAACAAAACCCTAAATACAAAAGAGGCACACTCTTTTCTCTCTAAAAAGCCTTATAAAAAACGTGCTTAGGGTTTCCTTTATATAGTGGAAGAAGTAGATCTGAAACCCTAATCCTAAACGGGCTAGAACTGCTGTTTGGGCTTAATTAAAATTCTGCAGATACGAATCTCGATCGATCGAGCCTGTCTTTCGATCGATCGAACCAGGCAGATTCTGAAATCTTCTTTCTGCAGCTTACATGTTCTTGTGTGCTCACGATTTGCCAATTGTTCTAAACTTTTAGAACCTAACACTTTTCTTAGCTGTTACTTTGACATTCTCGGCCTTGTTTGATCCGTTTTGTGTGTTTTATTCAATGCAAATTTTTTACAAATAGGCAAAAGGAAGAAAAGTAGACTATAACTCTTAACTTTCCAAGTTTTACTTCTAACAAAAAAAAAAAACTTTCCAAGTCTTCGAAATTCCAAACAATTTTTACAAAAGATATGGTTTAACGTTTTCATGGTTTTATACTTCTGTACCACACGTTTTCAGGGTTGAAGGAATCTAGCAAATCAAAGACTAAAAAAGTAGTGGTGATAAATAGATAGATATATATATATATATATATTCTCAAACATTTCTTGGCTATTACTTTGACAATCTCGGGCTTGTTTGATCCGTTTTGTGTGTTCTATTATATGTATGAACTTTCCATTTCAATTTGGCAAATGGATGTGACAGATTTTGCTCATCCCACCATATCTAGCCGATCAAAGACTAAAAAAGAAGGGGTGATAAATAAATAAATATATATATATATACATATATTCTCAAACTTTTCTTAGCCGTTACTTTGACAATCTCGGCCTTTTTTGATCCGTTTTGTATGTTCTATTCTATGCAAATTTTTTACAAATAGGCAAAAGGATGAAAGGAAGACTATAACACATAACTTTCCAAGTCTTTACTTCTAGGGAAAAAAATGAAAAAAAAAAAAAAAACCTTCCAAGTCTTCGGAATTCCAAACAATTATTACAAAAGGTATGGTGAAACATTTTTCATGATTTTATACTTCTATACCACACGTTTTCAAGATTGAAGGAATCTAGCCGATCAAAGACAAAAAAAAAAAAGGTGGTGATAAATAAATAAATAAATATATATATATATATATATATATATATTCTCAAACTTTTCTTAGCTGTTACTTTGACAATCTCGGCCTTGTTTGATCCGTTTTGTGTGTTCTATTCTATGCAAATTTTTACATTTAGGCAAGAGGAAGAAAAGAAGACTATAACACATAACTTTCCAAGTTCTACTTCTAGAAAAAAAAAAACATTCCATGTCTTCGAAATTACAAACAATTTTTACAAAAGACATGGTGAAAAGTTTTCATGGTTTTATACTTCTATACCACACGTTTTCAAGATTGAAGGAATCTGGCAAATCAGAGACTAAAAAAATAGTGGTGACAAATAAATAAATAAATATATATATATATTCTCGAACTTTTCTTAGATGTTACTTTGACAATCTCGGCCTTGTTTGATCCGTTTTGTGTGTTCTATTCTATGCAAATTTTTACATTTAGGCAAGTGGAAGAAAAGAAGACTATAACACATAACTTTCCAAGTTCTACTTCTAGAAAAAAAAAAAAAACATTCCATGTCTTCGAAATTCCAAACAATTTTTACAAAAGACATGGTGAAAAGTTTTCATGGTTTTATACTTCTATACCACACGTTTTCAAAATTGAAGGAATCTAGCAAATCAGAGACTAAAAAAATAGTGGTGATAAATAAATAAATATATATATATATATATTCTCGAATTTTCTTAGATGTTACTTTGACAATCTCGGCCTTGTTTGATCCGTTTTGTGTGTTCTATTCTATGCAAATTTTTACAAATAGGCAAAAGGAAGAAAAGAAGACTATAACACTTAACTTTCCAAGTTTTACTTCTAGAAAAAAAAAAAAGAAAAAACTTTCCAAGTCTTCGAAATTCCTAACAATTTTTACAGAAGATATGGTGAAACGTTTTCATGGTTTTAAACTTCTGTACCACACGTTTTCAAGATTGAAGGAATCTAGCAAATCAAAGACTAAAGAAATAGTGGTGATAAATAGAAAAATATAAATATATATATATATATATTCGAACTTTTCTTAGCTGTTACTTTGACAATCCCGGCCTTGTTTGATCTGTTTTGTGTGTACTATTCTATGCAAATTTTTTACAAATAGGCAAAAGGAAGAAAAGAAGACTATAACACATAACTTTCCAAGTCTTTACATCTAGGGAAAAAAAAATGAAAAAAAAAAAAAAAAAAAAAACTTTCCAAGTCTTCGGAATTCCAAACAATTATTACAAAAGGGATGGTGAAACATTTTTCATGATTTTATACTTCTATACCACACGTTTTCAAGATTGAAGGAATCTAGCCGATCAAAGACAAAAAAAAAGGTGGTGATAAATAAATAAATAAATAAATATATATATATATTCTCGAACTTTTCTTAGCTGTTACTTTGACAATCTCGGCCTTGTTTGATCCGTTTTGTGTGTTCTATTCTATGCAAATTTTTACAAATGGGCAAAAGGAAGAAAAGGAGACTATAACACTTAACTTTCCAAGTTTTACTTCTAGAAAAAAAAAAAAACTTTCCAAGTCTTCGAAATTCCAAACAATTTTTACAAAAGATATGGTGAAACGTTTTCATGGTTTTATACTTCTGTACCACACGTTTTCAAGATTGAAGGAATCTAGCAAATCAAAGACTAAAGAAATAGTGGTGATAAATAGACAAATATATATATATATATATATATTCTCAAACATTTCTTGGCTATTACTTTGACAATCTCGGGCTTGTTAGATCCGTTTTGTGTGTTCTATTATATGCATGAATTTTCTATTACAATTTGGCAAATGGATGTGACAGATTTTGCTCATCCCCCCTTATCTAGCCGATCAAAGACTAAAAAAGAAGGGGTGATAAATAAATAAATAAATATATATATATATATATTCTCAAACTTTTCTTAGCCGTTACTTTGACAATCTCGGCCTTGTTTGATCTGTTTTGTATGTTCTATTCTATGCAAATTTTTTACAAATAGGCAAAAGGAAGAAAGGAAGACTATAACACATAACTTTCCAAGTCTTTACTTCTAGGGAAAAAAAATGAAAAATAAAAAAAATACTTTCCAAGTCTTCGGTATTCCAAACAATTATTACAAAAGGCATGGTGAAACATTTTTCATGATTTTATACTTCTATACCACACGTTTTCATGATTGAAGGAATCTAGCCGATCAAAGACTAAAAAAAAAAGTGGTGATAAATAAATAAATAAGTATATATATATATATATTCTCGAACTTTTCTTAGCTGTTACTTTGACATTCTCGGCCTTGTTTGATCCGTTTTGTGTGTTTTATTAAATGCAAATTTTTTACAAATAGGGAAAAGGAAGAAAAGTAGACTATAACTCTTAACTTTCCAAGTTTTACTTCTAACAAAAAAAAAAAACTTTCCAAGTCTTCGAAATTCCAAACAATTTTTACAAAAGATATGGTTTAACGTTTTCATGGTTTTATACTTCTGTACCACACGTTTTCAGGATTGAAGGAATCTAGCAAATCAAAGACTAAAAATGTAATGGTGATAAATAGATAAATATATATATATATATATATATATTCTCAAGCATTTCTTGGCTATTACTTTGACAATCTCGGGCTTGTTTGATCCGTTTTGTGTGTTCTATTATATGTATGAACTTTCCATTACAATTTGGCAAATGGATGTGACAGATTTTGCTCATCCCACCATATCTGGCCGATCAAAGACTAAAAAAGAAGGGGTGATAAATAAATAAATAAATATATATATATATATATATATTCTCAAACTTTTCTTAGCCGTTACTTTGACAATCTCGGCCTTTTTTGATCCGTTTTGTATGTTCTATTCTATGCAAATTTTTTACAAATAGGCAAAAGGATGAAAGGAAGACTATAACACATAACTTTCCAAGTCTTTACCTCTAGGGAAAAAAAATGAAAAAAAAAAAAAAAAAAACCTTCCAAGTCTTCGGAATTCCAAACAATTATTACAAAAGGGATGGTGAAACATTTTTCATGATTTTATACTTCTATACCACACGTTTCCAAGATTGAAGGAATCTAGCCGATCAAAGACCAAAAAAAAAAAGGTGGTGATAAATAAATAAATATATATATATATATATGTATTCTCAAAATTTTCTTAGCTGTTACTTTGACAATCTCGGCCTTGTTTGATCCGTTTTGTGTGTTCTATTCTATGCAAATTTTTACAAATAGGCAAAAGGAAGAAAAGAAGACTATAACACTTAACTTTCCAAGTTTTACTTCTAGAAAAAAAAAACATTCCAAGTCTTTGAAATTCCAAACAATTTTTACAAAAGACATGGTGAAAAGTTTTCATGGTTTTATACTTCTGTACCACACGTTTTCAAGATTGAAGGAATCTAGCAAATCAGAGACTAAAAAAATAGTGGTGATAAATAGATAAATATATATATATATATATATTCTCAAACATTTCTTGACTATTACTTTGAAAATCTTGGGCTTGTTTGATCCGTTTTGTGTGTTCTATTATATGCATGAATTTTCAATTACAATTTGGCAAATGGATGTGACAGATTTTGCTCATCCCACCTTATCTAGCTGATCAAAGACTAAAAATTAAGGGGTGATAAATAAATAAATAAATATATATATATATATATATATTCTCAAACTTTTCTTAGCCGTTACTTTGACATTCTCGGCCTTGTTTGATCTGTTTTGTATGTTCTATTCTATGCAAATTTTTTACAAATAGGCAAAAGGAAGAAAGGAAAACTATAACACATATCTTTCCAAGTCTTTACTTCTAGGAAAAAAAAAATGAAAAAAAAAAAAATTTCCAATTCTTCGGAATTCCAAACAATTTTTACAAAAGGCATGGTGAAACATTTTTCATGATTTTGTACTTCTATACCACACGTTTTCATGATTGAATGAATCTGGCCGATCAAAGACTAAAAAAAAGTGGTGATAAATAAATAAATAAATAAATGAATATATATATATATATATATTCTCGAACTTTTCTTAGATGTTACTTTGACAATCTCAGCCTTGTTTGATACGTTTTGTGTGTTCTATTCTATGCAATTTTTTTACAAATAGGCAAAAGGAAGAAAAGAAGACTATAACACTTAACTTTCCAAGTTTTACTTCTAGAAAAAAAAAAACTTTCCAAGTCTTCGAAATTCCAAAAAAATTTTTCAAAAGATATGGTGAAACGTTTTCATGGTTTTATACTTCTGTACCACACGTTTTCAAGAATGAAGGAATCTAGCAAATCAAAGACTAAATAGATAAATATATATATATATATATATATATATATATATTCTCAAACATTTCTTGGCTATTACTTTGACAATCTCAGGCTTGTTTGATCCGTTTTGTGTGTTCTATTATATGCATGAATTTTCAATTACAATTTGGCAAATGGATGTGACAGATTTTGCTCCTCCCACCTTATCTAGCCGATCAAAGACTAAAAAAGAGGGGGTGATAAATAAATAAATAAATATATATATATATATATATATATTCTCAAACTTTTCTTAGCCGTTACTTTGACAATCTCGGCCTTGTTTGGTCCGTTTTGAATGTTCTATTCTATGCAAAATTTTTACAAATAGGCAAAAGGAAGAAAGGAAGAATATAACAGATAACTTTTCAAGTTTTTACTTCTATATATTCTCAAACTTTTCTTAGCCGTTACTTTGACAATCTCGGCCTTGTTTGGTCCGTTTTGAATTTTCTATTCTATGCAAAATTTTTACAAATAGGCAAAAGGAAGAAAGGAAGAATATTACAGATAACTTTCCAAGTTTTTACTTCTAGGGAAAAAAATGAAAAAAAAAAAAACTTTCCAAGTCTTCGGAATTCCAAACAATTATTACAAAAGACATGGTGAAACGTTTTTCATGATTTTATACTTCTTTACCACACGTTTTCAAGATTGAAGGAATCTAGCAAATCAATGACTAGAAAAAATAATGGTGATAAATAGATATATATATATATATATATTTTCTCAAACATTTCTTAGCTATTACTTTGACAATCTCGGCCTTGTTTGATCCGTTTTGTGTTCTATTATATGCAAATTTTTTTCCATTACAAATAGGCAATTGGATGTGACAGATTTTGCTCGTCCCACTATTTCTTGCGTAAAATGTACATATTTATTTAAGTTATCTAATGTATAATATCCTATTTATTGATTATCTTGCATATTTGTTTTCTTATCCCCTAAATACACACACACTCTCTCTCTCTCTCTCTCTCTCTCTCTCTCTCTCTCTCTCTCTCTCTCTCTCTCTCTCTCTCTCTACCATAGTATTATTTAATTTTATGTATACTAGTAGAAATCTTGTGCTATAAATTAAGATTTTATGTAAAAGAAAGAAAACATTTTACTAATACTATTGAAACTGTTTTAATAATTAGTGAGTCATGAGTGAATTAACTATCTTGTTAGGTTCTAAAGTCTAGGATCTAATGTATTTAGAACTTCGTTTTGTATGTTGGCAAACCATGATCAAAACAATGTTGAGTCGTGTGTTAGACTTGCTCAAAGTATGGGGTTTATTGTAAAGTTGGAATCGAGTTTTTATGCAGAAGTACTGTTCACTTTCTGTATGACTCGATCGATCGAAAATTAGACTCGATCGATCGAAAATCGCACAGAACGTTTTTCTGCAGAATTTTCCAACTCAGCCCAAGCCCGTTTTAATGTATAGGGTTTTATGTTTGCCCTAAGTATAAAAGGGAAAACCCTAGCCACGTTTTTAGTGTTCTGTTTTGTTCTGTTTTGCTGTGTTTGTGAATCTCATTGTGAGATCTAGAGGTGTTTACCTTCACATACACTTAGGGTTTACAAACTTGAGATTTATGTCAAGAGTTGTGTAGATCGTTACAGTTGCAGAATCAAAGAGCACAAAGATATACAAGCAGGTGCGCTTGTGGATTTGCTGAAGAATTCCGGAAAGAAGGAGTCCGTGGATCTCGGAGCTATCATGGGGTCATGGTAGTAAGTTTCCTACAGGCAGGTAGCAATATGACGTTAGTGGTCTAAGTCTATTGTGTAAACTTCAATTCTTTCATAGTGGATTCAGTTTACCTTGAGGATAGCTAGGTCAAATCCTCCCCAGGTTTTTACCGGTGTGGTTTCCTGGGTCATCATATCTTTGTGTTGTTTATTTTCCGCTGCTTTATTGTTTTTATATTTATTTGTGTTAACCTAGTTTAATTAAATTACCTAAGTTAATAACTTGGCTAATTCTCTAGGTTAATCTGTTGGGTTAAGGGGTCTAAACGACATAATTAAGGTAGGTTACTAATTAATGACTTTAACAGAATAGTGATATTGTTTTGTCCCTTGCAAATTTTAAGACATAATTAAGGCAGGTTACTAATTAAACATTTTTTTAGTTGCTACTTTGGAAGACTTTTTTTTTTTTTTTCTAATATAATTTAGAAGACTCTTTGCCTTCCCCCACTTATTAGTTATTAAAATATTGCATTACATATGCATCTACAAAAGCCCCATCCATTATATAAGAAATATTAATAAGGGTATCTATGATATATGTAAGAAATAGAAATAGAAATAAGGGTATTTATGATATTGGTCTACACTGTGAGTTAAGAGTTGGCATTGTTTTTTAACGTTCTCCACAAGCTGCACCATATATCAAATGACCAAGCACTTTGGGTAGAAACATGGACAGGTCTTTTTGACTCTTTTCTATAGCAAATGAGAACTGAGAAATTAAACAATTATGCCAAGAGGATGCCTTATTTCTTATTTGCTGGGTGGGTGCGTGGGTCCTTTACAAAATGTCATCGGTTAATTATTTTTATAAGCTGATGGTCCTAAATAGACAGTGACAAAACTTTTAAAAATTATATTAAAAAATTAAAAATATATCCATTATAGGTATCAATATGAGTGAATCTAAATCTAAAGTATTTATTATACATAGTTTAGTCTAAGTTGAGAGAATTTGATGTGGGATTACAGGAACAAGATGCCACTAGATAAGAGGTTCATTGATAGATCCATTTGTTAAAAAAAAAAAATTGACGACATAAATTATATTATCCTGGGTGTGCAACAAAGAATTCTGAATCTGTAATTTTCAATTAAAGGGAGAGACCCACAAGACCATAATTTAAAGTTGGCGAAACTTTAACATTTAAAGTTAGTGGAAGACTGAAACTTTAACAGAATTTCTAGTCTTCCAAACAAGAAACATATTATTTTTTAAAGTTTTGTTCACATAATAGTGGAGGGCAAAAGCCTAGAGATGATAATGTAAAAAAATGTAAAGCGTCCAATCCAAGTAGGCGTAAATGAGGGATTAGATCGGTGTTGAGACTGATTATGGTTGTAATCAGTCTCAACACCATGATACTCGTATTAGAGGGTCTTCTATTCATTTCCACATATAATGCCAAGAGGATTCAAATTTCTTATTTGCTGGGTCCTCCGAACTAAGGCATGCACTAAAGCATTGTCCTGCTTAGATATGTGAGAGAAGGAATGGTTCTGAAAAAAACCAACAACAATCATAGTGCATGTCTTTGACAAGATGACGGCCTAGGTATGTTTGTCCACCTGCTGAAAGGCATTAATGACAACCTCTAAATCACCCTCAAATGTGGATTATTGATGTAGACCTATCTCATGGACTAATTGAGCAGCAAGAGTCTCTAATTTCGTAGTATCTTTTTGTGTTGGTTGAATGAAGTTTCCTTTTCTATGAAAAAAATAAAATAAAATCTCCCCATTTAAGACTTTATTTCTTGAATCTGATAGTGTACAAAACATCACACCATTTAAAATTTTAAATAGCATGACACTAAATAAACTTGTATAGTTCTAATACTTAATTTGAACTATAAAAGGTGGGTTCCTATTAGCTTAATTAGTAAAATTTTTGATAATTGAATAAGAAATTTGAAGTTCAAGTTTTACCTACACCAAAAACTGACTAGTGTCTTGGTCTGATAATAAAGAACTATCATTAAGAGCCGACGTCATAAGTTGAAACTCTCTAAAAAATAATAATAATAATAATTTGAACTGTGAAATGGATTCATTTTAATACATATCCTCAGATTTACATGCCCCTCAATTGACATTGTTGTTTGTTTCCATAAACACAAAACATTTAACTAAGAAAAATTAAATTTTTTGTTATCTATTTGCAAATATTTGGGACTTAAATAATATTCTTAAAGATAAAAAGATATTTTAATTGGTTAGAATTTGGGGCTTCTTCCATTTTAGGCTTTTGGCTATCCTAGATTTGACCCGGACTGGTTTGAATATGAGTTCCCTAGCACCAAATTCCATTGGATCATTGCATGGGTCCTCTAGCGCTAGTTGTTTTCCTCCTCATGGCATCAAGCCTTATTATCTTCACAGCAGAGTGGGATTTCTCTTATAGATTTGGTTTTGGTGTCTTTGGGGTGGGTCAGATTGTATGTTCTTTTTGGAGAGTATAGAAATGTTTGCCGGATTATTATATTAGTTTTCTTGGAGAGCATTCGAATGTTTGCTAGATCATAAGGGTTTTTCTCAACTGAATTCAGATTGGTATTGTTTCTAATTTTTCTCTGCTGACACAATAAGTTTTTTGGAAAAAAAAAAAAAAAATCCCCTCTCCGCCATAAAAATATAATATGAGCATTTCCAAGGTAAAATAGATGAGGAATTTGAATGTAAGACAAATTAATGACTTGAAGAGTGGAGATAATAGAGTTGCTTTTTTTTTTTTTTTTTCACTTATATTTTCTCAATACAATAACATGAGGGATTCTACCCAAGGGAAAGTGCGGAGCAAGCTGTGATGTTGATTTTTGACCATTTCAAAAGATATTAATTCATGTTTTATACGGTAAAGTGAAAGTTGAGAGAATTTGATATGGGATTACAGGATCCAAATGCCACTATACAAGAGGTTTATTGGAAGATCCATTTGTTAAAAGAAAAGTTAAAGAAAAGGGAAGAAGAAGAAGAAACGCACAAACAAACAAACGTTGATGACATATATTATACTAGTCTGAGTGAACAATAAAGAATTCTGAATACAGTAATATATATATATATATATATATATATAATAATAGGTGAAGCAGAGAGAAACTCAAATAGAATTCTAAATTAGAGTTTCAATTTTGTGCCATGTGTCTAAATTTGGATTCTCAATTTTGCGCTACTTGTCCTAACCAAAACTCAAAAAAAAATCTAATTAAATTATAAATTGGACTCCAATTTTGTGTCATGTATCTTATCTAAGTTTTCTAATTTTTGTGCCCAAATAAATGATGCATTAACATTTAACACGGAAGCCAAGAAAACCACAATAATAATGCTCATTGGCCTAAGTAAGAACATCTCACCTGCACACTTTTATGGGTGAACTCATCATGTATCTTATCTAAATTTTCTAATTTTTGTGTCTAAATAAATGATGAATTAACATTTAATACGAAAGCCAAGAAAACCACAATAATAATGCTCATTGGCCTAAGCAAGAACATCTCACCTGCACACTTTTATGGGTGAACTCAATAGAGTTTGGAGCTCTTCTAATCCCACTACCAGAATCAAGGAGTCCAACAAGAAAGACTATAAAAGTAAAACATCATCTCCTCCTAATGCCATATCATCATCCCATGTCTCCTCCTTCTCTCTCAACCTCTGCCAACTAGATCCACACACTACCCTCTCCTCCTCCTTTCGGATTTTGAAGAGTAAGGACCGGTTCAAACACAATGTTCAATCTCACTCTTCCTTGCTTCACACTCTCATACATTACCGCTTCATTGACGCCTCCAAGAAGATTCCAAGCTCAATGATCAGTTATTGTCGTTAATTTTATGCTATGTGTCTAATTTTTAATTGTAGTTTAATTTTGTGCTATGTGTCCAATTTGATTTTTAAATGTTGGTGTTAAGTTACCTCCATTTATAATGCTCAATGTGGAAATTGAATCTACCAAGATGAACATCTTATCATCATAATTGTTAATATTTCTGTGCGTAAGCACGGACTACATGCTAGTTTTTAATTAAATGGTGAGACCCATAAGACCATAATTTTCAAAGTCTTTGGAATATCCAAATCTGTTATCAAAGTCAGTGAAACGTTTAACGTGATTTAAAGTTAGAGGAAGACTGAAAACAGTATTTTTAGTCTTCCAAACATGAAACATTTTTTAAAGTTTTGTTCACATATTAGTGGAGGTCCTGGAGGACTAGAGCCTTTAGATGATAATCTTAAAAAAAAAAAATTTAAAGCGTCCAATCCAAGTAAGCGTAAATAAGGGATGTTGGATTTGCAACAAATACAGACATTGCTTTTGTCACTAGAGTTTACGTGGAATAAACATCTTAACAATTAATAAGCAACTTAATATTTTGGCACTAGAGTTTCATTTAAACTAAATTATTTAAAACCCAAAACTATAATAGATGATCACAAAATAAGTTTAATTTTTTTTTTAATAAATGAACTTTGGGTGTAATAGAATATTAGATTTATTAAAGCTTAGGTAATAGAGTTTTAGATGGAATAAACATCTCAACAATTAATAAGAAACTTAATATTTTGGTAATAATTAATATATCTACTTAGCATAAGCAAAAGATAGTCGCAGGTGAAGGGATAGATAGTGTCAATCAATTGAATTATAAGGCTCTTGGCATCCAATCCTCCTAGTCAAATTCATTAAAACAACATCATTTTGGAAAGCAAAAAACATAAAAAAATAAAAAAGTTAAAATTGGACACAGTACTGATGTAATGACTAATGAAAAAAAAAATATATATATATATATTAAAGAAACAAAATGAAATAAAAATAGAGGATATAATTTTTTTATTAAAAAATTTTCATGTACCTGAAAATTTTTTAATAAAAAAATTATATTGAGCAAAAAGAAAATTTTTGTAATTGTCAATTTTTTTTTGTTAAAAATAAAAATAAATTGAGCAAAAAGAAATAGATGACATTAAACAGTCCCTGAGAATCCCATTTCTACACGTTCTATCTAGCATGGTTAATTCAAACACTCAGGCAATATGATTGGTACGTGTTTAATAATTGCTTGCAACATGTTCAATTTGCAGCGACTTAGCAAAATCTGAATAAACAATTCTATAGCTCAAAATTTAGGGTAGGTAATAATAAATTGACCCTGCAGAAAAAATATGACTTCCCAAGTCTTTGCATGTTAAACGTCAACAAATTATAATCCAAAATCAGGCTTGTTAAAGTCTTGTAATGGTGAACACGTTTCCAAAGGATGAAAAATTCTAGCAGATCAATGACTTTAAAACAGCAATGACATTATTTTGTCCTATACAAATTTTAAAAGATAAAGGCAAAGTTACTAATTAAACATTTCTTTAGCTGCTACTTTGGAAGACTTTTTGTTTTTTTTTTTTTTTTTTTTTGCTAATATACCTTGGAAGATTAGTTATTAAAATATTATAGGCATGTACATTTTCCAATGACCAAGTACTTTGGCTAGAAGGTTATAAAAAAAAAAAAAAAAAAGTACTTTGGCTAGAAACACGGACAAGTCTTTTTGTTAGGAAATCATCATGTTTGTATCGCATACAAAACATACGCAGCGGAAAATAAACGGATCTACTTCATTCGCATTGATAACATGCACTATATAGGTTTCAGAATATAAGAACAAGAGAGTGTACCTTGATGCGGTGAAATTCAAAACCGAATGAAGAAGTACTCGGGAACACTTTCAATCTTCACTCCAATTCCACTTGATGCCCAAGATGTGTGGTCTCTCAATCAGTTCTATGTTTTCTAGAGAGAATATGAAAGAGTGTCTCTCTTCCTTATATTATATATTATTTTACACATACAAAACCATTTTATTCAATATAAAATTCTGTATGTTTCTCTCCACATAACTGATTATCTAATTGGGCTAGCCTTTTGGGCCTTCCCAATTGGGCTTTAGTGTGTGGTTTGGAGTGGGACCAAAAGGGAACAAATAAGACACTAGCTCCAATGGGCCTTGGGTTTTTCTGTCAACTCTTGACAAGTCCAAAGTTACCATTAATTATATTTAATACCACTATATAAATATAATTGCACTCTAAGCCTCATTAATAAATTATATCCCAAGACTTTATTATACATGCAACCCCTTCATAAAATATTCGTAGTAATACAAAGTCATGAATATAGACTGCCAATTTGTAAATTACTACATCTTAATCCTTGAGTACCCGGTTTAATCCTTTTGAGTTATTCACCATATATTTATGAAATCCAATTTCATAAATATATACTTTAGTCTTACTAAAGTGGTTAGGCCTAACTCTCTGAATAACTGTACCCATTAAACTTATCTCAAGGGAATATTTTATATCTCCGTTAAGAGACTATGAATTCCATCTTGAGAATATATGTTCCATCAACACTAAATGTGGCTGCCCAACATACTGAGATTTTGACCGTTACTTTAGATCTCACTCCTGATATATCAAAGCAACCTACATTTCATGATCAGGTCCATTATTCTCTCAGGATTAAGAGTTCATGTGAATACAAGTTGTGAGATTTATTATTCAATTGACAGTCGTTAGGAGAATAATAAATCTCACAGCGGTCCAGTTCAATATGTCTTAACTCTTAAAACATATCAACATATTAACTAGAAGTCACCACTTCCATGATCAAGACAAATCATCGTAGTTAATATGTTATAGTCTTCGCAGATGAAATGCCCAATTTCATCACCGACTACGAACCAAAATTCTGAGTTTACAAAGAACTTGTGATCTATATCTTCTGTGACAAAATCACATACTATGCATCTCATGGACTATTTGATAATGTCTGAATATTCATGTTACCATTATTTTAGATAAGAATAAAACAACTTTATTAAACACAATATTAAGTCATACATCATTTCTCACATAATGTCATACATAATATTATACATAGCATCATACAATAGGATTTAAGGGCACATATCCTAACACTTTTGACTCTTTTCTATAGCAAATGAGAACTGAGCAATTCAACAATTATGCCTTATGATGAATAAAAATTGTTACAGACACTTTTTTTTTTTCCTTTACTTTGTTTCCGCACAAGGATCATGGAAGTTTTTGAAAATGAAAATGGATCATGTGCGACATTTGTTTGTTTGTTTTTTTAATTGAGTTTATAACGTAGGGTTTAGCTTTGATGGATTTTTTTCCACATTGACCTTTGTTGACCATGTAAATCTTAAAATTATATGTATTTTTTTTTAAGTTTTGCTTATTTGTTCTTACAAATGTTGACAACCTTGGTAGACTTCTATTTTTAATTTTTATGTGTGCAAGTATTAATTATTAGCTGGGTGTTCTTCCATTTGCCTTAATCTGATCGAAGTGGCAAAAATTATAGTTGCAATTTATTTTTTAAAATGTAGTTGAAAATGCTCAAGACTTTTTTCCCTTTAAAAAATCAGATTTCTTCGATGATGGCAAATGCTAGTGTTAGGTTCTAAAAGCTTAGAACAATTGGCAAATCGTGAGCACACAAGAACATACAAGCTGCAGAAAGAAGATTTCAGAATCTGCCTGGTTCGATCGATCGAAAATCAGGCTCGATCGATCGAAAGTCGTGTCTGCAGAATTTTAAGTTGGCCCAAACAGCAGTTCTAGACCATTAAGGATTAGGGTTTCAGATCTACTTCTTCCACTATATAAAGGAAACCCTATGCACGTTTTTATAAGGCTTTTTAGAGAGAAAAGAGGGTGCCTCTTTTGTATTTTAGGGTTTCGTTCCTAAAACCTCTCTTATTGTTTCTACCGGTGTTGTTTCTTGAAGAATCTCAAGATCCGGTATTGCTGAAGTTGCTGCCTTCTCTAATCATCAAAGGAGCTGATGATCTAAACCTTCAAGGGTGGTCTTGGAGTCACAAACAGGAGAGTTTGTGTTGCTAAACCTTTGAGTGGGATCTCAAAGTCACAAACGGTGGTGTTTGTGTTTTGCAAAGATTAAAGAAAGAAGGAGTCCGTGGATCTCGGAGCTATCATGGGGTCATGGTAGTAAGTTTCCTACACTCGGGTAGCAATATGACGTTAGTGGTCTAAGTCTATTGTGTAAACTTCGATTCTTTCATAGTGGATTCAGTTTACCTTGAGGATAGCTAGGTCAAATCCTCCCCAGGTTTTTACCGGTGTGGTTTCCTGGGTCATCATATCTTTGTGTTATTTATTTTCCGCTGCTTTGTTGTTTTTATATATATCTGTGTTAACCTAGTTTTATTTAAATTACTTAAGTTAATAACTTGGCTAATTCTCTAGGTTAATCTGTTGGGTTTAAGGGGTCTAAACGAACTGACAAGTGGTATCAGAGCGGGTAGCTCTTTTGTTGTAGATCCTTGATCCCTGTTATCATGGATAATTTGAAGTGTCTTACTGTTTTTGATTGTGATGATTTGAATAAAAAGGACACTGTTGTTTCTGTTGATTTTATTGATGCCTTTGAAACTCTTCGTAAGGAATTATCTAAGTCTTTGAAAATTGCTAAGAAATTTAAAGAAGAGTTAAAATTGGCTAATCTTGAAAAAGAGGAATTGATTGTTAGATTAGATGAATCTAATAAAAAGAATGAATTTTTGAGAAATCAAATTTCCTCTCAAGATGATAAGATGAAAAGCTTGGAACAAGAGTTAGTTGAATCTAAGGCTAAAATTGAAAATTTGACTAGTGCCAAGCCTGCTGTTGATAACAGAAGTGTTTCTGTTTCTCTTAAGCCTAAAGCTGAAAAAGTTTATATCCCTCCTTTCAAGAGGAATAATAAAGAAAAGGCTTATTTTGCTAGGTTAGACAAAGGTAAAAGTTCTGATGTAGACACTGAAATTTCTAAACCTAAGTCTAAACCTACTGTAAGAGAGCATAATAAATCTGTTTTTGTGCCTACTTGTCACCTGTGTGGTGTTGTTGGTCATATTAGACCAAATTGTTCTTTGTTGAGGCAAAAACCAAAATCTGAGACTAGATTTGCTGTTAGGAATACTGATGTTCCTAAATTTGTTCCTGTTTGTCACTTTTGTGGTGTCTCCGGTCACATTCGTCCTAATTGTCATAAATTGAAATTTAAGTATTCTGTGTTTCAGTCTAGGACATGTGATGATATTTCTCCTGCCATGAGTCCAAATAAATTGTTTCATATGCTTTTGAAAAATTTGAGCTTGTTGGCTTGTGAAAGGAATTTGCAGGATTTAAGTCTTTCTCAGAAGATTGGTGTAATCCCTCAAATACACTCTGCTTCACATGGATTTTCACCTACAAAGCCGAAGACTCGTGCTATATGGGTGAGAAAAGATACTCTAAGGTGAGTGTTGTTGACTTGTCCCTGATTTAATTCTTTCAATTATTTGTGGACATGTTTTGTTTTTGTTTTTGGTTGTTTTTTTTAGGTTGTTTTTTATTATAAAAAAAAATCCAAAAACATTGAAAAATTTCAAAAAGACAAAAATATTTTTTTGTGTCTAGTTTTATTTTTCTTGAGAATTACATGGATTATGATATCTCTCTCTTGATTTAGAACATGCTTGACATTGTGGAGAAACTTAAATAGTATGTGTTCTATAAGTCCTAAGCTATTTTTTGATTTTGTTTGAGTATGTACTATTTTGTACATGTACTCATGGGTTAATTAAGAAATTGATATTTCTTGTTTGTGTACCCTCTATAGCTTAGTTAAGCACTGTCATGCATTGCATTTGCATTTTTTTTGTTCATTTAGCATAATGTGTGCTTTTTGTTTTTGGTCATAAAATTTTTTTTAAACCAAAAATATTTTTATGTGTTTTGTATTATATATCTTGGATTTATAGTTGAGGTTGGCCATATTATCTTTACATAACATGTTTATGTACTTTGTTTAGCTTGGATGAGCTTATTTATTGCACTTTACTAGCTGAAGTCTTTGTAGTGCATGTTGTGTGGGAAGATGTTTATAGTTTTTTTTATCACTTTGTCTTGATCTTGAAGTCACATGCCTTTGATTGTTGGACTTGAACTTAATGAGAAAGGCATAAATAACTATCTCACCACTGTTTACTAGCCAATCATGAACACCTTAGTGCATATCATAAGATTTAGTGCTCGAGAAAGTGTAGCACATGCACAAAAAGAACATAAGGTGTAGCCTCTCATTAAAATTGGTGTGTACATTATTGGACTATAATAATATCACAAATTCTAAATAAAATTGGCGTGTACATTATCCCGGCTATTCTTAAGTTTCTAATCAATAAATTTGAATAATGAGGCAAATCAAGAAACTTACATGATTGCAAGCTTTTATTCTAGGAGATGTGAGAGTTATATGATGTAACTCTTTAGGTGATAGTCTCTTTCAAATTTATGTGATGAATTTTGTAGACTTTGTGATTGATTACTATTCACATATCACCTCACATGTATCTCAAGCTTTTGCTAGTTGCACACACTACACAAAGTTACTCTTTGCTAAACTTTGTACATGTTATTTTGTGTGATTTTGTTGTGGCCATCCAAGATTAAAAATTCCTTGATTTTGATGCAAAATTTGAGTTTTAAGGACAAATTGATTGAAAATCTTAATTTTGGAAGATCTGGGTTGTATTCATATGTTTTTGAAAAACTTTCAATCTCATACTCATGCATTTCATTCATGAAATACTATGCTTTGAGGAGTTTCTGCATAAAATTGCTCTGTTTTTCAAAAATTTAAGTTTTCCAGATTTTCGATCGATCGAAAGTGTTTTTCGATCAATCGAAATTGCGATTAAAATTTTTGGTTTGATTCTGTCTGACTCGATTGGTATTCGATCGATGCTCGATCGATCGAAACTGAAAAATTTTCAGTTTTTAGAGTTTTTGACCAAAATTTGTTCATGCATCATTTATGGTTAGGATTCACATGAGTTGCATTGTATTTTTCTGTGTCCATCTTGCAGTTTTGCAGTCATATCTTTCATTGTTTTCACACATACCATGCATACACTTTGCTTAATTGGGTACTCAACTTGATTTATAAATTGATTGATTAATTTTTGAGTTCTGTACTTTTCTAGTATATGCTATTTTTATGTGTGAACTACAGAAAATATTTTTCTTAAGAGATGTGATGGATAATCAATGTGCAAATATTTTCTCTACTCATGCAACTATTTATGGGTCACATAGTGTCAAGTTTGCATTTATTGAAAGAGAGAATATTTTTCTTCATGTGTATCCTCAACTCATTTTTTTTGGTTTGTGTGTTTTTATTTATCCCCACCTCCTAAATTTTTCCCAAAACTATTTTTCCCAAAACTTGTTTTGTTTTTCCTATTTTTATAAAGGGAAAAAAAGTTTTTTTTAACCTTTGTTGTTCATAGGGGGAGTTGTTGTCTCTATTTTCTATAGAGCTAAACTATTTTATGTTCCCTTGGTTCTCTTTTCTCTCATGTTTACTGTCACTCTACTCTTTGTTTGAGTTGTATTTGTCAATACGTGACAAAAAGGGGGAGAAATAGATGAAATGTGGGAATCCTGATTGTCTTGTTTAGGGGGAGAAAATTGTTTTTGAAAAGGGGAGAATATAAAAACTTTTTGATGTATCTAACTTAGGGGGAGAGTTAGTTTACTTTTGTTTTTATATTGTGCTTCATCTTGTTTATATGTCTTTCTTTCCACACATGCGTTGATGTGTTTGTTGAGTGTTTCAGGAAAGACAGGTGCATTCTGATCAAGACCTTCAACCTCTTCTTGGCAACTTCTAGGTTAAGAGTCTTAGATTGGGATTTGTGATGTAATTGGGCATTTTATTGTATTGGGTTGTTCTTGTATTTTAACATTTCATTTTGTATGAAAGTTTTGTCACGAATTGCCAAAGGGGGAGATTGTTAGGTTCTAAAAGCTTAGAACAATTGGCAAATCGTGAGCACACAAGAACATACAAGCTGCAGAAAGAAGATTTCAGAATCTGCCTGGTTCGATCGATCGAAAATCAGGCTCGATCGATCGAAAGTCGTGTCTGCAGAATTTTAAGTTGGCCCAAACAGCAGTTCTAGCCCATTAAGGATTAGGGTTTCAGATCTACTTCTTCCACTATATAAAGGAAACCCTAAGCACGTTTTTATAAGGCTTTTTAGAGAGAAAAGAGGGTGCCTCTTTTGTATTTTAGGGTTTCGTTCCTAAAACCTCTCTTATTGTTTCTACCGGTGTTGTTTCTTGAAGAATCTCAAGATCCGGTATTGCTGAAGTTGCTGCCTTCTCTAATCATCAAAGGAGCTGATGATCTAAACCTTCAAGGGTGGTCTTGGAGTCACAAACAGGAGAGTTTGTGTTGCTAAACCTTTGAGTGGGATCTCAAAGTCACAAACGGTGGTGTTTGTGTTTTGCAAAGATTAAAGAAAGAAGGAGTCCGTGGATCTCGGAGCTATCATGGGGTCATGGTAGTAAGTTTCCTACACTCGGGTAGCAATATGACGTTAGTGGTCTAAGTCTATTGTGTAAACTTCGATTCTTTCATAGTGGATTCAGTTTACCTTGAGGATAGCTAGGTCAAATCCTCCCCAGGTTTTTACCGGTGTGGTTTCCTGGGTCATCATATCTTTGTGTTATTTATTTTCCGCTGCTTTGTTGTTTTTATATATATCTGTGTTAACCTAGTTTTATTTAAATTACCTAAGTTAATAACTTGGCTAATTCTCTAGGTTAATCTGTTGGGTTTAAGGGGTCTAAAAGAACTGACAGCTAGAAAACTAAGTATTCCATTTGGGGATTCTAAATATTGTGGAAGTTAAGGAGAGGTTAAACTATTGTGGGTTCTTATGAATAGACTCTAACCAGTCCATTCAGTTTGTATACGTTCTTTGTTTTATTAATACAAATCCTAATTTTTATCTATAAAAAAAAAAAATTATTGTTGTTTCGCTTTTGTTTGTATTTTTATGCAGTAAATTAAGAATGAATATTGTTTTTGGATTTCAAGTGGGTTTCATTTTGATAGCAATAAGTTATGGAGGGTGTGATTGAATATATATGGAATCAAAGTTTTATTGGAGATGGAAAATGTTCTATTGTGGCATAAAGTAAACTTATAATGGTGACTTTTTTTTTTTTTTAAATGTTATGTGATACTTGCAGATATGATAGCTTTATCGGCATCAAGGGCATAGTGTCAAGAATCATCCTATTAAGAATGATGAGATAGCCCTAATAAGAATGATATGACCATGGCATGGATGAGAAGTTTGGCTATAATTTTGGGGAAATTAGGCATCATTTGCTTAATGCCCCTCATCTTTTTGTGCTGTTATTCACCTTTTGGGTTACTTTGTATCATTTCAAGTTTCTTTGTTTCTCTTTGGATTATGTATTCACATAGTCAATTTAAATATATTATTTTAGTTGTTGTATTGAGTGATACTTAATGTATTCACACATTGCATTGACTTAATGTACAAATTTTAGTTTAAGTTAACATAAAACTGTTTTTAAAAGAATACTTGAAGGTGGATCTACGTGAATCGATAGCTAATCTCTATTAAAAGTTTTTAAAAATTTACTTTTAA
Source organism: Lithocarpus polystachyus (assembly GCA_033629205.1). Taxonomy (NCBI): domain Eukaryota; kingdom Viridiplantae; phylum Streptophyta; class Magnoliopsida; order Fagales; family Fagaceae; genus Lithocarpus; species Lithocarpus polystachyus. The sequence goes on along the minus strand of CM066165.1, from coordinate 85,555,527 downwards.
GCCACTTTATTAATCCTCTTATAAGAAAAATAGTAGTCCTTAATTGATTGGGTTTTGGGATTGGTTGTAGATGAGACGTTTGGACTTCGGAGTTGTACCTCTAAATCTTGATCTATTTTTTGGTAAATATAGATCTTGATCTTTTAAACCTAACATTCTTTATTGACAAATGATGTCCACATTATTCACTTCTACATTGTTTACAACGAGAAAAACAAATCCAAGCATTGATATATTTTGCTGTATCCTACAGAAAAATCTAGAGCTCAAAGCTTATTGCATGCGCTTTGAATGTGCTCTAAGGATCTTTTGATTTTTACGCATTTGTCGAATTATATTATGCATTTGTGAAAACTATAAAGTATTTGCTTTAAAAAAAATAAAAAACAAAAAACAAAGAAAAGCCTTTGAGGAATAAATGTAATTAGCCTCTAGTCACGTATTCAGAGGCTCTTCTACTTTTTTGGGTAAATGTTAATAATTTACATTCATTATAATTTAGGACCACTATATTTGCCAATTACAAAAAAACCTAGGGGTGTAATGAGTATTTTGCATTTATAAGTGAAATAATTTTTTCATCACACTCCTAAGTTTTTTTGTGATTGAAAAATATAGTAATCCCAAATAATAATGGATGCAAAATATCAACATTTACAAAAAAAAAAAAAAAAAAATTGTAGAGCCTTTAAGCATGTGCGTGAGTGCGTGCTCAGAGGTTAGTATTGCGGAAATTGCACTAATTACATTCTTGTCACCAATTTATCATTTTTTTGCAATACACTTTATTACTCTAAAAAAAAAATATAGTACAACTTATAGTATTAAAATTTTAGTAATAAAAGAATCAAAGATTAAGAAATAGATATTAAAAAGAAAAAAAAAAACAGTGCTACTTAATGAAAATAGGAAAGATGATTGTTGGCTACGCCATTGTATGCATGAAATACAATACCAAATTGGATCCTTTAGACGTTATCAATTTATGTTCGACTTTTATTAAGAATGTTTTGCTTTTCTGAGATTATTAAGAAATTTTCTACTCTTACAATGATCTTGGATACTGTCAGTTCGTTTAGACCCCTGTAAACTAGATTGTTTAACCCCTGTAAACTAGATTGTTTAACCTAATTAATTAACCAAGTGAATACTTAGGTTTATTATTCAGATCTAGGTTAAAACAATATCAATCATATCAAGTAAAGCAGCGGAAAAATAAAGAACACAACGATATGATGACCCAGGAAAACCAAACCGGTAAAAAACCTGGGGAGGATTTAACCTAGCTATCCTCAAGGTAAAATAGCAAATCCACTAGAAAGAATTGAAGTTTACACAATAGTGACTTAGACCACTAACATCCTATTGCTACCCAAGTGTAGGAAACTTACTACCACGACCACGTGACAGCTCCGAGATCCACGGACTCCTTCTTTCTTTAATCTTTGCAAAACACAAACACCACCGTTTGTGACTTTGAGATCCCACTCAAAGGTTTAGCAACACAAACTCTCCTGTTTGTGACTCCAAGACCACCCTTGAAGGTTTAGATCATCAACTCCTTTGATGACTAGAGAAGGCAGCAACTTCAGCAATACCAGATCTTGAGATTCTTCAAGGAACAACACCGGTAGAAGTAATAAGAGAGGTTTTAGGAACAAAACCCTAAATACAAAAGAGGCACACTCTTTTCTCTCTAAAAAGCCTTAAAAACCCTCCCTAGGGTTAGCTTATGATGTCCTTTAAATACTGGAAAAAACGACTCGCGATTTGGGCTTCAAACGAATAAGTTATGGCCTTTTTACGTTTGCTGGTTTTGCTGATTCGCGAATTTCGATCGATCGAGCATCAATCGAGTACCAATCGAACGGACCAGATTGTAACTCATTTTTCTTCATCCCGAACTTGAGTTTTTTGCCTTGGGCTTCAATGTAGACCATTATAAACTTATAAGACTGAGTTTTTGTCATGGTTTGCCAACATTTCAAACACAAAACCTAACAATCTCCCCCTTTGGCAATCCGTGACAAAACACAAATACAACATAATGCCCAAATACAATAAAATGCCCAAATACATCACAAATCCCAATCTAAGACTCTTAACCTAGAAGTTGCCAAGAAGAGGTAGAAGGTCTTGATCAGAATGCACCTGTCTTTCCTGAAACACTCAACAAACACGTCACCGCATGTGTGGAAAGAAAGACATATAAACAAAATGAAGCACAATATAAAAACAAAAGTAAACTAACTCTCCCCCTAAGTTAGATACATCAAAAAGTTTTTATATTCTCCCCCTAAACAAAACAAACAGGATTCCCACATTTCATCTATTTCTCCCCCTTTTTGTCACGTATTGACAAATACAACTCAAACAAAGAGTAAACATGAGAGAAAAAAGAGAACCAAGGGAAGATAAAACAGATTAGCTCTATAGAAAAAAGAGATAACTCCCCCTATAAAGAGCAATAACTCCCCCTATGAACAACAAAGGCCAAAAAAAACTTTTCTCCCCCTATAAAAATAGGAAAAAAAAAACAAAACAAGTTTTGGGAAAAACAGTTTTGGGGAAAATTTAGGAGGTGGGGATAAATAAAAAAAACACACAAATAAAAAAAATGTGTTGAGGATACACATGAAGAAAAATATTCTCTCTTTCAATAAATGCAAACTTGACACTATGTGACCCATAAACAGTTGCATGAGTAGAGAAAATATTTGCACATTATTATCCATCATATCTCTTAAGAAAAATATTTTCTACAATTCACACATCAAGAAAAAATAGCATATACTAAAATGTACAAAAGACTCAAAAATTAATCAATCAATTTCTAATTCAAGTTGAGTATCCAATTTAGCAAAGTGAATGCATGTTATGTGTGAAAACAATGAGAGATATGACTACAAAACTGCAAGATGGATACAAAAACAATGCAACTCATGTGAATCCTAACCATAAATGATGCATGAAAAAAAATTTGGTCAAAAACTCTAAAAACTGAAAATTTTTCAGTTTCGATCGATCGAGTATCGATCGAATATCAATCGAGTCAAACAGAATCAAACCAAAAATTTTAATCGCAATTTCGATCGGTCGAGAGACAGATTCGATCGATCGAAAATCTGGAAAACTCAAATTTTTGAAAACCAGAGCAATTTAATGCAACAACTCCTCAAAGCACAATATTTCATGAATGAAATGCATGAGTATGAGATTAAAAGTTTTCAAAAACACTTGAATTCAACCCAAATCTTCCAAAATTAAGATTTTCAATCAATTTGTCCTCAAAACTTAAATTTTGCATCAAAATCAAGGAACATAGAATCTTGGATGGCCACAACAAAATCACACACAATAACATGTACAAAGTTTAGCAAAGAGTAACTTTGTGTAGTGTGTGCAACTAGCAAAAGCTTGAGATACATGTGAGGTGATATGTGAATAGTAATCAATCACAAAGTCTACAAAATTCATCACATAAATTTGAAAGAGACTATCACCTAAGGAGTTACATCATATAACTCTCACATCTCCTAGAATAAAAGCTTGCAATCATGTAAGTTTCTTGATTTGCCTCATAATGTACACACCAATTTTAATTAATTTGAATTCATTATAGCCCAATAATGTACACACCAATTTTAGCATTTAAACCGAGGCTACACCTTATGTTCTTTTTGTGCATGTGCTACACTTTCTCGAGCACAAAATCTTACGATATGCACTAAGGTGTTCATGATTGGCTAGTAAACAGTGGTGAGATGGTTATTTATGCCTTTCTCAATAAGTTTAAGTCCAACAATCAAAGGCATGTGACTTCAAGATCAAGACAAAGTGATCAAAAACTATAAACATCTTCCCACACAAACATGCACTACAAAGCTCAAACTAGTAAAGTGCAATAAATAAGCCCATCTAAGTTAAACAAAGTACATAAACATGTTATGTAAAGATAATATGGCCAACCTCAACTATAAATCCAAGATATGTAATACAAAACACATAAAAATATTTTTGGTTTTAAAAGAAATTTTATGACCAAAAACAAAAAGCACACATTATGCTAAATGATTAAAAATGCAAATGCAATGCTTGATAGTACTTAACTAAGCTATAGAGGGTACACAAACAAGAAATATCAATTTCTTAATTAACCCATGAGTACATGTACAAACTAGTACATTCTCAAACAAAATAAAAAAATAGCTTAGGACTTATAGAACACATGCTATTCAAGTTTCTCCACAATGTCAAGCATGTTCTAAATCAAGAGAGATATTATAACTCATGTAATCCTCAAGAAAAATTAAAACAAGACACAAAATAAAATATTTTTGTCTTTTTGAAATTTTTCAATGTTTTTGGATTTTTTTAATAAAAAACAACTTAAAAAAAAACAAAACAACCAAAAACAAAAACAAAACATGTCCACAAATAATTGAAAAAATTAAATCAGGGACAAGTCAACAACACTCACCTTAGAGAATCTTTTCTCACCCATATAGCACGAGTCTTCGGCTTTGTAGGTGAAAATCCATGTGAAGCAGAGTGTATTTGAGGAATTACACCAATCTTCTGAGAAAGACTAAAATCCTGCAAATTTCTTTCACAAGCCAACAAGCTCAAATTTTTCAAAAGAATATGAAACAATTTATATGAACTTATGGCAGGAGAAATATCATCACATGTCCTAGACTGAAACATAGAATGCTTAAATTTTAATTTATGACAATTAGGACGAATGTGACCGGAGACACCACAAAAGTGACAAACAGGAACAAATTTAGGAACATCAGTATTCCTAACAGCAAATCTAGTCTCAGATTTTTGTTTTTGCCTCAACAAAAAATAATTTGGCCTAATATGACCAACAACACCACAAAGGTGACAAGTAGGCACAAAAACAGATTTCTTATGCTCTCTAACAGTAGGTTTAGACTTAGGTTTAGAAATTTCAGCGTCTACATCAGAACTTTTACCTGTCTAACCTAGCAAAATAAGCCTTTTCTTTATTATTCCTCTTGAAAGGAGGGATATAAACTTTTTCAGTTTTAGGCTTAAGAGAAAGAGAAACACTTCTGTTATCAACAGCAGGCTTGGTACTAGTCAAATTTTCAATTTTAGCTTTAGATTCAGCTAACTCTTGTTCCAAGCTTTTCATCTTCTCATCTTGAGAGGAAATTTGATTTCTCAAAAATTCATTCTTTTTATTAGATTCATCTAATCTAACAATCAATTCCTCTTTTTCAAGATTAGCCAATTTTAACTCTTCCTTAAATTTCTTAGCAATTTTCAAAGACTTAGATAATTCTTTACGAAGAGTTTCAAAGGCATCAATAAAATCAACAGAAACAACAGTGTCCTTTTTTATTCAAATCATCACAATCAAAAATAGTAAGACACTTAAAATTATCCATGATAACAGGGATCAAGGATCAACTCTTAGATCAAAAGATCTTACACAAAAGAGCTACCTGCTCTGATACCACTTGTCAGTTCGTTTAGACCCCTGTAAACTAGATTGTTTAACCTAATTAATTAACCAAGTGAATACTTAGGTTTATTATTCAGATCTAGGTTAAAACAATATCAATCATATCAAGTAAAGCAGCGGAAAAATAAAGAACACAACGATATGATGACCCAGGAAAACCAAACCGGTAAAAAACCTGGGGAGGATTTAACCTAGCTATCCTCAAGGTAAAATAGCAAATCCACTAGAAAGAATTGAAGTTTACACAATAGCGACTTAGACCACTAACATCCTATTGCTACCCAAGTGTAGGAAACTTACTACCACGACCACGTGACAGCTCCGAGATCCACGGACTCCTTCTTTCTTTAATCTTTGCAAAACACAAACACCACCGTTTGTGACTTTGAGATCCCACTCAAAGGTTTAGCAACACAAACTCTCCTGTTTGTGACTCCAAGACCACCCTTGAAGGTTTAGATCATCAACTCCTTTGATGACTAGAGAAGGCAGCAACTTCAGCAATACCAGATCTTGAGATTCTTCAAGGAACAACACCGGTAGAAGTAATAAGAGAGGTTTTAGGAACAAAACCCTAAATACAAAAGAGGCACACTCTTTTCTCTCTAAAAAGCCTTAAAAACCCTCCCTAGGGTTAGCTTATGATGTCCTTTAAATACTGGAAAAAACGACTCGCGATTTGGGCTTCAAACGAATAAGTTATGGCCTTTTTACGTTTGCTGGTTTTGCTGATTCGCGAATTTCGATCGATCGAGCATCAATCGAGTACCAATCGAACGGACCAGATTGTAACTCATTTTTCTTCATCCCGAACTTGAGTTTTTTGCCTTGGGCTTCAATGTAGACCATTATAAACTTATAAGACTGAGTTTTTGTCATGGTTTGCCAACATTTCAAACACAAAACCTAACAGATACAATATTCCTAAGGGTGTTTTTTTCATAAGTGCTTCCACTCTACTAAAGTAAACTTCCCTTTAAACCAATGGCTTGAGTACTGGCCTTTTTTATTTGTGCATTTGGCATGTGCCTAGGTACATTGATTTAATTAATAATTATGCCAAGAGGACGCAATTCACTTATTTTCTGGGTCCTTGACAATGTGCTAAATGTGTAGCATGAATGTCATAATAAGTTAATTATTTCCATAAACCGATGATTTTTTTTTTTTTTTTGAAACTGGATTCTACTTTTATTTAAATCAAAGAAGCATCAAAGTTTATAGAATTAACCACAAATGATGGAACCTCTTCCATCCAAAATAGATCCGAACTAATATGTTGAGCATATTTAGCCAGCACATGTGCCACCCTATTACCATTCCTCTTAGTGCAGCTCACAGAAATCCTCCCCAAAGCTCCCATCAGGTGCCAAATATCACCAATGACATGCCCAAGAACTGACTGAATTTCCTTGACAAAAATAATACTCCTCATAGCATTAACACTATCACCTTCCACTATCAGATCCGTGAAGCCAGCGTCTATTGCAAACTCCATCGCCTTTCGACACGCGAGCAATTCTGCTTCGTCACTGCATTGGACCGCTGGGCCTTTGGCAGGCATTGCTGCCATAACATCACCCTTGAAGTTTCTGATCACAGCACCAAAACCAGAATTGGAAGTATCAATGAACATAGCTGCATCATAATTCAACTTATACACGGACTGAGGTGGTGGTTGCCAACTGGTTCCAGCGTTCTGTAGGTCCTGATTAGTCGTCCCCTGCACCGCATCAGCTTGTAAATAGTTTTGTGACCGCTGAAACTCCTCAAGCAACTCAGCAGCTCGCATATTCAACCAACCCGGATCCATGAATTTGCCTCCATGCACCACTTTGTTCCGCTGGTTCCAAATCAGCCAAGCCTGTACTATCATTAGCTCCACCTCTGTGTTCTCCATTTGATCCAGCAGGTACTCCAATAAAGATGTGAAATCAGTTTGCCCCGTCCCACACTTCTGCAAGGCCCTAGCACTACCATGCCAAACATCTTGAGCAGCTGAACATTCCCATAAAGCATGAATGGTTGATTCTTGAGATCTGAAACAGAGCGCACACATCTCATCCAATAAAACCCGTTTCTTCTTTAGATTCCCTCTAGTTGGGAGAATATCATGACACACTCTCCACCCAAACACCTTCATCTTATTGGGGATACGTAGCTTCCATATAGCAGCCCACACCCTACTAACCCCACCTCCGGATGATGATTCAGCCCAATCTTCCTTCTTCAAGAGAGACGTTGCAACCTTGTAAGCAGACTTTACGGTAAAGTTGCCATCCTTGCTATGCTTCCAATAAACTGAGTCAGGTACCTGCCTTCAACTTTATAGAATATCACATATAGCTTCCCCCTCTTCCCTGTTGAATTTAGCCAAAATGAAATCTCTTCGCCACACCTGGAGATCATGGTTAATTAAGCTTGACACCATTACTTCCTCTTCATCATCCCTTACCAAAGAGAGAGGCTTATTTGTGGGGTAATTTGGAATCCACCTATCTCGATAGACATTAAATCGATGATTTTAAATAGGCAAAGACAAACTCATAATAAAAGATAAAAAAAAATATATATATATATATATATATACATAATATATATTAATAAAAATCTATCCACTAGAGGTATCAGAATGAGTAAATTGAAATATTAAGTAGATAGGATTATTATTATACTTGATTATATATAGGGAGTTTTTTATATATACCTAACCCGGATAACCTTATTTTTTGACTTTCCAAGCTAGTTAATAGAGTGAGCCAAAGAATCCTTTCCTAGTTATGGTCCCTTCTGATAATCATGGCCGCCTATAAATATAGATGCATGTATCTATGACACCTCAATTCCAAAACACCCAAAATATATTATATATCCTTCTCATTTCTCTCAAAGCCATAGCAAACATGGTACTCTTCTTTCTCATTTTCTTCCTTTTCCTTTCTCTACCTAATTCATCTCTCTCTTCTTTTTCTTTTAATTCATCTACACCTCTTTGCCATTCACACCAATCCTCTGCTTTGCTCCATTTCAGAAACTCTTTTTCTGTCGGTTTTTCTCGACGTGGCGATTCTTATAATCCTCCAAAGAATTCTTGGAAAACGGGTACAGATTGTTGTGGATGGGATGGGGTCACCTGTGATACGATGACAGGTCATGTCATTGCTGTTGACCTCAGTTGCAGTTGGCTTCATGGTCCCATCCATCCCAATACCACCCTTTTCTCTCTTCGCCATCTCCAGAGGCTCAACCTTGCTTACAACTATTTCAATCGCTCCGCAATTTCATCTAAGTTTGGTGGCTTTGCAAACATGATGCATCTCAACCTCACTTGGTCCTCTTTCGCTGGTAATTTCCCATCCGAAATCTCCCACTTATCCAAACTAATTTCACTTGATCTCTCTTGGAATTACATGATTAGAATAGAAATGCCTAGTTTGAAAAGGCTTGTTCAAAACCTAACCCATCTAACCGAACTTTTTTTGGATGATGTTAACATGTCTTCTGTTCCACCTAATTCTTTCATGAATTTGTCTTCCTCTTTGACATCTCTTCGTCTTTTTGATTGTGGATTGAAAGGGAGATTCCCAAATAATATATTCCACCTCCCAAACCTCCAGCTGCTTGATGTAGGTTACAACTACAATCTCACCGGTTCCCTTCCAACGTATAACTGGAGTACTCCTCTCAAGTCCTTGCGGCTCTCTAGAACCGAATTCCCAATCGACTTACCTAATTTAATCAGTAATCTCAAGTCCTTAAAAGAATTGTACCTTAGTGGATGCAATTTCATAGGTTCATCGTATCCAACATTTCGTTCAAACCTCACACAAATAACTTCTTTGAGCTTCTCATATAATAACTTTGATCTCTCACAACAATTTCATAGGGCAACTTCAGGAAGTTACGACAAACGTGACCCAAATTTTCTCTTCAAATAATTCATCTAATAGTCAACTAGTCAACAAGATTCCTTCCAATCTAGAATATCTCAGCTTATTTGGTAACTTATTGAATGGGACAATACCATCTTGGGTGTATTCAATACCATCTTTGCTTTTCTTACATCTTGATCATAACCTATTCACTGGGCATATTGGTGAATTCCAGCATAACTCATTGGCTTCTCTAAATGTTGCCTTCAATAATTTTAGTGGCAATTTGGAGTCAAAAATATTCTCAAAGCTCAAAAGTCTTCAATCTCTTGATATGTCAAATAATCCTCACCTATCACTACACTCCTTCACATCTGCCACCAATATTTTGTCCAAAATTTACTCCTTACAATTGTCTTCTTCCAACATAACCGAAATTCCACAGTTTTTACGAACTGCAGAATATATAGAATACTTAGACCTTTCCAACAACCATATCAAAGGCAATATTCCATCCTGGGTAATGGAGGTGGGGAAGGATTCATTGTTTTACTTTTCAATTTCAAGGCATAATTTAACTGGACACATCCCTTCCTTGATTTGCAATCTCAATTCCCTCAGATTCCTTGATTTCTCTTATAATAACTTGAATAACATTATTCCTCCATGTTTGGGAAAGTTCAGTGGTAATCTCAAAGACTTGAGTTTACAAAGTAACAATCTTAATGGCACTGTCCCACCAACATTTGCAAAGGGATGTCAATTGAGAAGTCTGAAACTCAATGGCAACCAATTGGAAGGGGCATTGCCACAATCATTGGTCCATTGTAGAAATTTGGAACTTCTAGATTTTGGTAACAACAAGCTTAATGGCACCTTTCCTTGCTGGTTGGAAACTTTTTCAGAGTTGCGCGTTCTTATCTTGCGATCAAACAACTTTCATGGTGCCATAGGCAATTCCAAGACCAAATTCCTGTTCCCTAATTTGCAAATCATAGATCCCTCTCACAACGAGTTCCATGGTCTTTTGCCAACAAACTTTTTCATGTATTTAAAAGCCATGATGAATGCGAACATAGACAAAGGTGAATTGAAATATATGGGTGATAGTTATTATCAAGATTCTGTGACAGTGGTGATGAAAGGGTATTTCATAGATTTGGTGAAAATCCAAAGTCTATTCACAACCATTGATTTCTCCAACAATAATTTCAAAGGAGAAATTCCAAAGGTAATTGGAGAGCTTCAATCATTGAAGGGGCTTAATTTTTCACACAATAATCTTATAGGTTGTATGCCTCAATCGTTAGGAAATTTAACCAATCTTGAATGGTTAGATCTCTCCTCAAACAAGCTCACAGGTGAAATTCCTATACAATTGGTAGATCTCACAATGCTAGCATTTTTAAACCTATCAGAAAATTATCTTTTTGGACATATACCCCAAGGTAAACAGTTCAATACCTTTATGAATGATTCTTACTATGGGAACCTTGGGTTATGTGGATTTCCAATGACAAAAGCTTGTGGCAATGATGAGGGACAACAACAATCGCCATCATCAACCATTCAAGAAGATGATATCAAATTTGAAAATGGGTTTCATTGAAAAGTTGTATTATTGGGGTATGGTTGTGGATTCATGTTTGGATTGGGTTTGGGTTATCTTGTGTTCTCAAGTGGAAAACCGAAATGGCTAGTGAATATTGTTTATGGAGGAAGACATAACAAGTTACGAAGATCCTAAAAGAATACTCGTGGACGAACTCATTGAAGAAGAATTTAGTGGATACAAATACTGATTCTAGTATATTTTTATATACTAATATATTCGAAAATATCTATTTCATAATTTTTCGCTTCCTTAAAACTGTCTTTATATTGGTAAGAAGATTCTTCATTTTTAATTTCCGTTATGCTAGTTTGGAATGGTTGTACTTGTGTTAATGTGAGGCTTATTACTAGTGTTACTGGGTGCATAAGCTTCTATGCTTCCTTAAAAAAAAAAAAAAAAATTTAATGCTTTATTTATGTCAGACTTCATTTAATGACCCTGCTTTATGCTCTAGTGTGAGAAGAAATTTCTCTGCTCCATTGCAATTCTAAATACATCTTGTGGTCAGGGTTTTTTTTTTTTTTTTTAAAGGGGCAACTTCACAGCTTAGTTGCAGCTTCAAATAATCGGGTTATATTCTATTACATATTTCAATTATTATTATTATTACAACCTTGTAATATTACCTTCCTTTTACAGATTAAAGATCTTATTGGTTGGATTGAATGAAGAGTGGTTATTTATTGTTAGGTTCTAAGAATTAGGAACTAATGTATTAGAACTTCAATTTGTAATGTTGGCAAACCATGATCAAAACAATGTTTAGTCTTGTGTTAGACTTGCTCAAAGTATGGCTCTTAATGTAAAGTTGGAATCGAGTTTTATGCAGAATTCACTGTGCACTTTCTGCCTGACTCGATCGATCGAAAATTAGACTCGATCGATCAAAAATCGTGCAGATTGTTTTTCTGCAGAATTTTCCAACTCAGCCCTAGCCCACTTAATGTATAGGGTTTTATGTTTTGCCCTAAGTATTTAAGGGAAAACCCTAGCCACGTTTTTAGAGTTCTGTTTCTTAGAGTTCTGTTTATCAGAGTTCTGTTTTTGCTGTGTTTGTGAGTCTCATTGTGAGATCTAGAGGTGTTTGTCTTCACATACACTTAGGGTTTACAAACTCAAGACTTATGTCTAGAGCTTGATAAATCAAACAGTTGCAGAATCAAAGATCTTAAAGAAATACAAGCAGGTGCGCTTGTGGATTGCTGAAGAATTCAAGAAAGAAGGAGTCCGTGGATCTCGGAGCTATCATGGGGTCGTGGTAGTAAGTTTCCTACACTTGGGTAGCAATAGGATGTTAGTGGTCTAAGTCTTATTGTGTAAACTTCGATTCTTTCATAGTGGATTCAGTTTACCTTGAGGATAGCTAGGTTAAATCCTCCCCAGGTTTTTTACCGGTTTGGTTTTCCTGGGTCATCAGATCTTTGTGTTATTTATTTTCCGCTGCTTTACTGTTTTTGTTTATTTGTGTTAACCTAGATTTAATTAAATTACCTAAGTTAATCACTTGGCTAATTCTCTAGGTTAATCTGTTGGGTTTAAGGGGTCTAAACGAACTGACATTTATTTATTGAAGAGCAGTATTAATTACCCTAGTGCTACCTAGGATGCTTGGAGGGGTAGACTAATTTCCTCTATATTTTCAATTAGATAAGATTCTAAAGTTACATATTGATTGTGGGGAAAGCTTAGAAACTTAATGAATTGAATATATGTTCCTACTGATTTTTGCTGTATTGGTTTCCACAAATTGTTACATACACCTTAACTAGTTGTTTCAAGAACTAGTTACATATTTCAATTATTATTATTATTACAACTCTTAGTAATTCTTTTTGTTGGAGTGCTCTTATGTAGAGGCTGGTGGCCCTTTCTATCTCTCTAACATGATGGAGGGACAGCAATCATTCATAATTTAGATCATTGGCTGACAATCCATGACCAGATGATGATGAAAAATTGTATGTTCTTATTTTTGGTGTCTAATTTCTTGCCATTTATTTTTAGGTACTAATTTGTTGGTCTTAATTTTTTGTGGGGTTTTCTTGATCAGGGCTGTGGTGCTTCGATCCTTTTTGATGACAACAATTGTAATAAAAACCATTTCAAACCTTGAGGGTTTTGAATAAGATTGATTTCATCAAGGAGTAGCTTAAAAAGGCTTGTCCAGGGGTAGTTTCATGTGTTAATATTGTTTACTATTGCCACAAGAGATTGGCATTATGCTGGTCTGTTCTTGATCCTTGATCTTCCTATTCTCTCTCCCCCTTTAAAGATATTTTTATTAATATCCAGAGTCCTTTAGCAACCCTTTAAGGTTTAGGATTTGATGATTGTTTTGTGGACAATGATTCTTGAATGAAGCTTGGGTAAAATGTAAGAAACAGACTACAAAAGAGTTGGTACCTCTTTACATTTTTTTATGTTGTTAGGAGTCTATAAAGTACATATTAGTTGTGGGGAAAGATTAGAAAGTTAATGAATTGAGAATGTGTTCCTAGTGAATTTTTCCGTTTTGGTTTCCACAAATTGTTAGTCACCTTTAATTAGCCAACTATTTGTTTTAGGCACTTTTTGATTATGGTTTTTCAGGTTGAAAACTTCAAAAAATTCAAAAAAAAAAAAAAAAGGAAAAGAAGAAGAAAAAGAAAGAAAGAAAAGAGAAATACTTTTCTTATTCCAAACTCTGTTAAAACTGACAGTAAATAATAGCTCTTGGGAAGTCTGGTGATGTGCTTAGGCCCAAATGCAGTTAGCTGGCCACCTTTCATTGCATGTGCAGCAGCTGGATGTTTGATGTGAAATAAAGACAAAATTTTTGTTGCATATTTGTTTTTGCCTTGATTTCTCATTTCTTTTTCTTCTTAGGAATTTAGTTGGAACATGCTTGTAAACTATTGTGTTGTATGATAGCCACATAGTATCATTGGGTCCTAGAGGGATTTAATTTTTTTGAATTAGTAATAGTGTGAAAAAAAGATTCATATACTTTGGAAATTTTATGGGAACACAAAGGTAACATTTTAAATTTGCATTTTACAATATTTTTCTGTTTTGTAGCAATCAGAGAGAAATTTGTCTTAGTATAAATGTTTTTACTTATTATCTGGGTTTGAAGCAAGGGAACCCAAAACTGACCAACTAGTTGTTTCAAGCACTTTTTAGTTAAGGTTTTTCAAATCTAAAATGTCAAAAATTAAAAAATAAACAAATTGAAATACTTTTCTTATTCTAATTTCTGTTAAAATTGACAATCAAGAACAGCTCTATATTGATAACTCTTTTTATTGGAGTTCTCGGATGTAAACTACTATACATGACATCACAGGCTAGACAGCATTCTTTCATATTTCAACAGGCAACTAATCTTAGGCGTCTTGGCCTCTTTGATCATCTGAGGGTGCACAGAAAACTAGGAAGATTGGCTATGAATTCATACAGAAACACCTCTCTGACTTCAAGGGGAGCCGCCAGACCCAACTATAACTCCTGATTTCCTTGCTGAGATGAGAATGAGGTGCCAAGACAGGACCACCACTTAGCCTTCTTCTTCATCCATGGCTTCATTGGAAATTAGTGAATCTGCAGTGGGGGGTGTCATATTTGCAGGCATTGTCATCTTCAATATCATCTAGGGCAGATTTTGGCACTCACTACTATCAGAGCTTTTTAAGGGGAGAGAACTCTTTTTTGCCAATCAGCAATTGATGGCTAATGAGGAGTCCTCAAGATTGGTAAAGGCTTATGCTTCAAATGGCTGATTAATCTTTCGAATCGACTTTGCTCAGGTGATGTTGAAGATGTCAGGTCTTAATGTTCAGACTAGATCTCAAGGTCTCGTCCGACGAAACTACTCCTTGGCCTTGGTCAGTTTCTAAGTGTCAGTCTGGCCATAATGACCTCTTGAGATCTCTGTTCTTTCATATTAGTTTTTCATATGTTCTATGTTTGATTGTAGATGCTGTGACTTCTAAATTTCTTGTTTGTGCTAATTTTTGAGTCTATATATAAAGGCAATGGCATAGAGTGTAGAGTCTGTAGGCATTAGTTGATGCTTTTGGTTGGTATGTCTGTGTTTTAGTTGGTATGGCATAGAGTGTAGACATTAGTTGAAGCAACTCAAAGATACTGCTGGGAAAGGCTGGTATGTTTGTGTCTTAACGAAGAGTTTCTATTTTAGCTTTTCAATATATTTTCTTATGTCTGATTGGTTGCTAAGAAAAGGAAAGAGAGGAAAGCTTTGAATTTTATAAAATTTAATGCTTTTGTTTTCAAGTCAATGACTAACTCTCTCCTCAAATAGTCTTAGATGTAAATGGGTGGAGGAATTTAGGTTTTTTTGGGTCTCAACTAATAAGATTGTTCTTTCTTTCTTTCTTTTTTCTTTTTTATTTTTTTTTTGCCCTGTTAACAATGATTACATTCTTTTTTTGGTAAAATGTACATAGGTTTGACTTGCCTGCACAAACCATCACCCTAGAGATTCAGAAAGATCTGCTTTTACTGAAGGTGTGATGAACTCTATTTTTTTCCTTGTAATTTGTTTCCACGGCACTACTTTTCAATTATGCTCAAATGATTTTTTGTAACATTTTAATTGCTTCATTGTTTTTATCCAAAAAAAAAAACTGTTTCATTTTTGAGAATTTGCGTAGTGTTTCAACTTTCAACTTGTGTGCTTTAGGGAATGTGCAATTAAGCAACTTGAGTCACTGACTCACTGTCATGCAGAAATGGAATTAGGGAAATTATTTAAATGCCTCTTTGTAAATTAAGGTTATAGCTTAAAGTATAATTAAATCTTACTCTTCTACTTAAGAGATTGTTTGACTTTAGATAACTAACAAACTGGAAAAATAGAAATGAAGTAGATGGTAGGGGACTTCCTATTGATGCATTTAATATGTTCTATAATATATATGCAGTCATTAGCCTTTGACTAGATCCACGTTTGGCATTCGAAAATTCTTTTCTATGTATGGAATGTAAAATTTGAGTCTAGATGGGTAAAATACCAAATTGAAACTGAAAGCTAGTTGATTTTCCACAAGTTGAACTGGAATTGATAATATTTCTGCCAATGACGCTGACAGGGTTGCTGATCTTCTTCATGCCTTATGTAACTTGTAAGCAGCATCCTTAGGCCTTCTGTAACTTGTAAGCAGCATCCTTTACCCTGCACCATACAAAGATGATTTTCCAGGGATATAAATGATATCTGTTAGTACATATACTACCAGTTAGTTTTCTTGTAAAATGGCATTGGCATACTCAAGTATAAAAGTTGGGCTGGACTTGAAGTAATTATGATGGTAGTATCCTGGAATCTTTGATTTGTTGCTTTTTTTGGGATATTTATAGTTTCAATTTCAAAATGTTGATTCAGCATCTCAACTTCACTCAAAAAGCTTTGTTTGCATCATATTGACCTGAATGCACATGATTCTAGTTGTTTACATGAAATTCATATCAAGAAGCCATCAAAAGACATCGTAATTTAAGACATGCTTTAAATTATGATGGGCTCTTACTTTGACCAAAGTGAGCATTCTCTTATCATAACATGTTCCAGATATAGGACTAGACCTAATTCATTTCAGGATTTTTGGAGTTGAACAAGTCTCACTCAAATAATCTCCCGTTTATTTTTGAATTGTTTTGGAACTCATTTAGACTTTGTAATTATATATCTATCTAAATGATGGAAAGTTATTCGATAGTACTTTAGTAATACTCTCTTCTGTCACATGAATGATGGAGCCTATTGTGAATTTAATTCGTGGGACCTATTATGATGTATCAAGAAAATAAATTTCTATGTACTAAATAATTACAATTAAATACTCATATATAAGAACTTAATGTGAAGCTTCCTTTTGTTTTTTTTATTATTATTATGGGGGGGAGGGGGTGATAAGGTATTGTGAAGCTTGCATATGCATGTACTGGTTATGGGTTTATCAAGATAATAGGACACTTGCTAATCGACTTTGATGGTTCATTTGCTTGCTCAGAGTTTAGATTCTATAACTTAGGTAGGTTATTATTGATCTCTAAATTCTTGCCCGTGTTCATAATTACAGTTGAGAAGTGCCATTGATCTGAAGAGGCACTACAAGAAGGGTGATTCAAAATCCAAAACATTGCCAAGTATTTCCTGGTAAGTCTATTTGTAATTTCTAGACTAATAGTATGGTATGTGATATCTTGGAGTTGTAACTAGGACTGTGTATATTCTCTTTTGGGTGGTATACATTTTGTTATTTAGGCTTGGCTAATTCATACACCATTTGGTCTTTTGGCAATTAGATTGGGACGGAGATAGGGACAGCATCAGGCTTCTTCACAGGTAGACTAACAAGGAAGGAGAGAACAAGAACAATTGCAATTGAGTTGTTATTTGATTGTACCCTTGCTGATTACAGGTGAGATATGCAACTCTTTCTTGTGTTTGGGTGGAAAACCATATGACCATATCACAGCATTATGTGTTGAGTTTAAAGGGTAAAAGGAATGTGGTGTTGTCATTCGTAAAACTTTGTTCTTTTGCCTATATAGAATAGATGGTTCAGATGAATTCAGCTAATTGTTGTCTTAAATGCCATAAAAGCATGCATATCTCAGTTGTAATTTTCAAATGGACTTAAAAAGGAACTTCAGAGTTTAATCAAACATAATTTGTTAGAAAAGAGCTATGGTGTGAAGAATGGTCATCATACATAACAAAAATATAAAAACTTGAGAGAGCATATACTATTATATGGGACAAGAGGGGGTAGGGGGGCACCAAAAAGATGACCTTGTTGTTTATGATTTGTATTTCTAGAAATTATTTCCAGCAAAAACTCCCATCTTGACTCACCCCCTTATAAGCAAAAGCTAATTTGGAGTCCTCTATTGTGCACCATACACATTTCCATTGCTACATTTAACCAAATCGGAATGATTTTGATTATATTTTAGGAAGTTGTTCCTCTGTCCTTGATTATGTGAAGAGCCCAATTATTTTTATGATTATCCGTGTTTGTATTTGATTTAATTCCTTTGGGATAGCCAGAATCTCTCTATGAAATGAAGCTTTAATTTCAGTTTTTAATGTATCTTGCTTTGTTTTCCTTTTCATGTGGAAACCATTTTTAGGAAGCGCAAGTTTCGAGAGATAGAAGAAAAGAATCAAGTAGGGGGAAATGAGAAATGGAAGATAAAAGGTCAGCAGTCGCAGAAGCATGCAAAGAAAAAAAGGCATTGAAATATCTTCACCATTTTTTATCATATATTTCGACATTTATAGATCTACTTGGAAAGAGTATAGTATCAAGATCAACCCAAAGAAATATTTGATGAACTATGATACTTTCACCAAGTGACATGAGAAACAGAATCCACTGAACTGATCTATAATTCATAGCTATATTCGCACGTGCCGTTTCTCTATGATGTTGGCTCCTTCTCATAGTTTTCATAATAGAGTTGATCATTATTGTTGTAATGTATAAACGCATGCGCAAGGAAATAATATTTATTGATGGGAATTTTGGTTATTATTAATCAAAACAAAGATCTTACTAGTTGATCGCTTCAAGAGTAGAGTTAAAAGTTCTTTTTATTTCACATTTATTTTCAGAACAAAGCTTGTTACCCCAGTGAACTTATAAATTGACTAAATCGCTGAGCGCTTAGTACAAATAGCAACAGGCCAACACAAAAACTTGTAGCCAACTTCACCTAGGAAGCAAAGTAGACCCAAGATTAATCATTCTTATTTGAATTATGGTGTTTTTGAACACACTCGTTTCAATTATTTCAAATTATTTTAACGTAGACTAAATACATTTTCCACATTTTGAAGAGTATACATCATAATAACATAGAGCTTATTTTTCCAAGGAGAAACAAAATAGAACATGCATCTATTGCCTTTAAAATTAAGCGACAAATATTTTGTGTCAATAATAGAGGTGTTCGAATGGTAAAAAGAAGCACTGTTTGGAATGCAGTCATTATTTCTTAGATTGAATTTAATTATTATGCAAGGATTTTTTTTTTATAAATAATTTATTATGAGGGGCTTTTAAAGGGAAACTCATACCAGCTACTGCAAATACTCTAGTTTTTTTTTTTTTTTTTTTTTTAGGGGCAAATACTCTAGCTCAATTAGGCTTTTTTTTTTTTACCCCCTCTTTCTTACGAACGACCCTTGTTTGTTGAAGGACCCTGGAAAGTTTGATGATATGCTTAAGCCCGGATGCCATTGTTTGCCTTGGATTTTGGGACAACAGTTATCTGGCCGCCTTTCATTGCGTGTGCAGCAACTGGATGTTTGATGTGAAACAAAGACAAAAGGTTTGTTGCAATTTTTTTTTTTTTTTGCCTTAATTTCTCATTTCTTTTTCTTCTTAGGAATTTAGCTGGAATATGCTTGTAAACTGTTGTTTTGTACGATAGCCACATAGTATCATTGGGTCTTAGATGGATTTAATTTTTTTGAATTAGTAATAGTGTGAAAAAAAGAATCCTATACTTTGGAAATTATATGGGAAGACAAAGGTAACATTTTAAATTTGCAATTTACAATAATATTTCTGTTCTGTAGCAATCAGATAGATTAAAACAATCAATTTGATTGTATAAATATCATTTCTTCTTTTTTGGGTTTGAAGCAAGGGAACCCAAAACTGATTGGAAAGAATTAGTATCATACAAATTTGCAAGAAATGTTTGTCTGAAGATGTGTTTTGCTTAACTATTGTCAAATCATGAGTGACTGCCGAATTGTTCTGGAACTATTTATTTTGATTTTTTGAGTTAAAAGCAGTAAAGGACGAATATTTTAGGCTAAGCACTATCATTTTGTTTTAAAATATTTTATATGCTTAAAAGGCATGATCCTTCAGTGGCTTCTGATCTATATATTTATATATTTTTTCAGGACAATATGTTTGTTACTGTTGTCACTTCTATTCAATACGGGGCATTGTCAGACAAAGCTACTGATGCTTTCTACAAACTCAGCAACACCAGAGCACAGATCCAATCCCATGTCTTTGATGGTATGGATGTGTAAATGGACCTTGAAGTTGAAAGTCACTATGTTAGTCTTAATAACGAAATTAAAAGAGTCATGCCTTTACTATTACTTAAGGTCCGATGGGTTCGTATTTGTTAGGAAAATAATTAAATTCTGAGAAATCTAGGCTTTTCTAACTTGATATTGGCTTTTGAAGTTTATGCTAAGAAGTATGGACTTCTTCTCTAGCTTGATGTTGATTTTTTGATGTTTATGTTAAAACAATTGAAATTTCTTTTCTTAGTGAAACAGCTATATAGGGTAATTGTTTAATTTTTTTAATGTTCTTTATGATTTGCTTAAAGGATCATGATTAACTATGTATATGATATGCTTTGCAAAAGTGACTATATTAACAATAATGTTCATGTGGAGAGGACCATGGAGGTAATGTATCCAATGTGAATAATATGAGGACAAATGGTGGGTAGTGACAGAAAAAGAGAAAAGAAAAAAAAAATTTCTTATAGTAGTTATGAAATTTTGTGCGCAAAATAATGTCTTTGAGGTTGGGGAAAGTTTTTAGTCACTATCAATGCATATACTTGTTATGTCATAATTTCCATTGGAGACAATTTTACCTATTTGTATATCGTTTGGAGAGACTAACAGGCTTATATCCCCATTCTTCTAGTTAATAGAGCAAGTGTTCCTAAGTTGGTGCAGGATTCTATTTTTGAACAAAAGAATTAGATCACGAAAGCTGTGGAAGAGGAACACGAAAAGGTATTTCTTTGTCTACTAATCTAGTTTAGTATTAGTCAAGTTACAAGGTAAATCTGTTTCTTTTTAATATCTTTGAATTTTTAATGTCAGCTTGTGACTTTGAGATTGTTCAAATGCTTGTTATGGACACTAAAGCTGATGAATATGTGAAGAGGGCTGTGAGCAAGATAAATGCTAGTAAGTGTCATTTTGAATTGAACATTCTTTCTTGAATCTCTTTGTGGGTAAATTTGGCTTCTTTTTCCCCAAATACTAATTAACTTGTCATTGACCTTTTACATCTGATGAATAGCTATAAGAATGAAGGTGGTGGCTAACAACAAGAGGCTGAAGCAGAAAAAAATCTTGCCAATAAAACATGCCAAGGGAGCTGCTGAATCTAAATATCTGGCTGGGCTTGGTAAGCATGCCAGTGTCAGGCCATTATAGTTGGGCTTAGGGACAGTGTGCTTTCTTTCTGTGTGAGTTTACTTGGGACTATGTCAAAGGATATCATGGACATGGTTCTGGTGACTCAATATTTCGTCACATTGAAAGAAATTGGCACATTGTCAGAGTACAACTCTGTTTTCGTCACACACAAACCAGGAGCTGTGAAAGACATTGCTTCACAGATTAGAGATGGCCTCGTTCAAGCAAATACCACTCAAAATTAGTGACTTTATCCTAGCATACATGTTGCATGAGTGGCTTTTCTAATGGTATATGAAATAATTGGTGCTAGTATCTAGGATTTGTGACATTTATTCTTCTCCTTGTTTACGTTCTGAATTAATTACTTGAGTGAAGGTAGAAGTTAGGGATTGTCTTGCAAGTTGTAACTAAGCGGTGTCGTGTGTATACATGGTGTTGAACTTGGCCATAGTATTGGCTATATTCTTTTTTATAGTATGAAATGGTATTGATTTGGGTAATTTTGCGGTATCCTCTGGTGTTACATGCTATTTAGTAACAGCTATGAATGGTTCCCTTTGATGGGTTTGCTTTGAGAACAGACCAAAACCTTTGCTGGTCTTGGTTTTTGAGAATAGACCAATGGACAACAATCGTACTAGCCATGGAAGTAGAGAAATTCTCTTGTATCTTATCAAGCCCTGGTTCAAGCTCAATGTTAGTGTTAAAGTTTACTTCCCATTAGTTATTTTCATAATTTGGTTAGTTAACATATTGGTGCCCAATCTAGAGAATCTAATGACAACCAGTCTTACCTTCAAGATATATTATCCCAATTAAGGTTTGAAATATTAGTTAATGGGACTAGCATATTGCATGTCGTGTATGTCGTGTGTATACATGGTGTTGAACTTGGCCATAGTATTGGCTATATTCTTTTTTATAGTATGAAATGGTATTGATTTGGGTAATTTTGCGGTATCCTCTGGTGTTACATGCTATTTAGTAACAGCTGTGAATGGTTCCCTTTGGTGAGTTTGCTTTGAGAACAGACCAAAACCTTTGCTGGTCTTGGTTTTTGAGAAAAGACCAATGGACAACAATCGTACTAGCCATGGAAGTAGAGAAATTCTCCTGTATCTTATCAAGCCTTGGTTCAAGCTCAATGTTATTGTTAAAGTTTACTTCCCCATTAGTTATTTTCATAATTTGGTCAGTTAACATATTAGTGCCCAATCTAGAGAATCTAATGACAACCAGTCTCACCTTCAAGATATATTATCCCAATTAAGGTTTGAAATATTAGTTAATAGGACTAGCATATTGCATATCGTGTGTGTCGTGTGTATACATGGTGTTGAACTTGGCCATAGTATTGGCTATATTCTTTTTTATAGTATGAAATGGTATTGGTTTGGGTAATTTTGCGGTATCCTCTGGTGTTACATGCTATTTAGTAACAGCTGTGAATGGTTCCCTTTGGTGGGTTTGCTTTGAGAACAGACCAAAACCTTTCCTAGTCTTGGTGTTTGAGAATAGACTAATGGACGACAATCGTACTAGCCATGGAAGTAGAGAAATTCTCCTGTATCTTATCAAGCCCTGGTTCAAGCTCAATGTTATTGTTAAAGTTTACTTCCCCATTAGTTATTTTCATAATTTGGTCAGTTAACATATTGGTGCCCAATCTAGAGAATCTAATGACAACCAGTCTTACCTTCAAGATATATTATCCCAATGAAGGTTTGAAATATTAGTTAATGGGACTAGCATGTTGCATGTCGTGTGTAGTTTTTCACCTATATGGCTATAACACCCCATTTGGTGATTACCTCGACTCCAGACCATGCACTAGAGATGATCTTTAAAGCAACCTATAACAAAGTCAACAATCAAAATCAATGATCACTCCTAAGAAGTGGGAAAAAAAGGGAACTAAAAAACTAACAGCACAAACATTGATTTACTTACTAAAGAAATTATGATAAACTATTGTCCCTTTCTATCAACAGTACTAAGAATCAAACTCAAAACCCACCCCAAAATGGATGTCTTTTGCACTTTGGTGGGAATTGGGAGAAGAGGTTCCATTTGAGCCAAATCTCCTTGGCTTCAAGCACAAAAAAATTAAAGAACAAATAGAACCATATCTGATCATTTTGATGCAACAGATGTCCTAGCCAATTTTGTTTTGTCCCTTCTTTTTTAATTATGTTTAAGCTCTCCCAATGGAACAGATCCTCTGCATTTTATGTTCTGAAGCAAATTATTATGGGCTTTTCAAGGACACTTATTAGCATTTACTAACTTATCAAAGGGAGAAAAGAGATTATGACCTCCTTACCACTTACCAGAGCACTCTGAAGATTTCTTGTTATCTTGTCTAGAAAAATTTGGCCTTTCTTTTTCCTCTTTTCAATGAAGGAGCTTTCTTTTTTAAAATCTTTCTTAAAATGAAAGGTTTACGAAGTAAACAACACACTTCAACCAAATAAAATAAATAAATAAATATTTTAGTCCCAAGGTATGATGAAACTATTGCAAAGATCAATTCACTTATGTTTGTAATAGAAATTCACCTGTTAAAACTCTTGAACATCAATGTTCTTTTCAAATTCAATATTTATTTTGAGCATAAAATAGGTTAAGCTCATTATGAATTTTATGAATTTGGTAAGTTGCTGCGCACTTTGATACATGACCACAGACATGGAAAAATGAAGGAAAGATAACATTTTCAAATCCACTAGTTTCATGTCTAAATTTTATTTTGAGAAATGTTTAATGTCTAACTTACTAATAACAAAACACACACAAAAGATGGAAAAGACATAAAGGATGTTTTACCAAAAATGAACAAAAGAATGATTAGTTTGATTAATCACATGAAAATTTGAAATAGGTGGATAAGGCATATCTTTCCTCTGCATATAGTAAACTTTAGCTAAAAGAAACTAAGAGCTGGGTTTATATATGCAAATCCAAATAGGCATTCCCAAACGCCATGAATCCCAACAAAACTACTATAGGTTAGGTACATCAGTATATGACAATTCAGCATCTCCTTCAACATCTCCTGATAGCCTGTAACTTAACACAATCAAAATCAAGTCACTCCATAAACCATTATTATGAAAAACCTTCAAGTTTGTACACACATTGGTGCTTGCCTGGTGCTGTAACCAATGTCAGCTTATTATTGTACTCCTTAACAGGAATTTCAGAAATCAATTTACGCAAGAAACCCAATGGAACATAAGTTATAAAAGACAAATGCCCTTCACACTTTATGTTTACCATCACAAAATGAAAGATAACCAAGAATTGAACAAGTTGTCCTACCTTTTACCTCAAAAAAGAATTGAACAAGCTGCTACTTGTTGAAGAAGAAGACCAGTAATAGAGTATCAGGAAAACGACACCGTAAGAGATAACACGTGCGGTCGATAACACATGTGATCACTTACTCAAATGGTGCGTTTATAAAACTGAGAATTCATAACGCTATCAAACAATGCGTTGCATCTCCAGTAGCAAGGCGACAGTTAAATGGATTGAAAATCAATTATGGCACGTGTAGAGAGCAGTTATGGCACGAGTCAGTTTGTTATGACTCAGAGCATCTGCGCGGGAATTTCTGTTGGAGCTGTTAGAATCTTCTAGAGATTATCTATGTGTAAATCCTGTGTATATATAGATGTATGATGTATAATTCAGTTAGTTGAGCAATTATATCTTTTTAGTTTTCTCTCAAATCTCTCTCTCTTTGTTTCTATGAGTTTGATCTAGAAGATTCAATTATCTGCTTGTGTTTACTTGTAAAAGCCAAGATTTTCTTCACTATTAAACATAGACCTACAAGTCTAAGAAGTCCTGCAAGAGCCTTGTGGGGGTAAGGGGTCTAATTTTATCTAATAGTATGTTGTTCACAAAAATAATGAAAGTCCAAGAGCCTTAGGGCTCAATTGCACTACCCAGTTCTAGTTTTATCTGATAATATGTTTAAAAAAAAAATATTCATAATCTACACACACTAGTGATCTTTGGACCCACAAAGTTGTCTACCACCATATAAGCCTTACAAGGGAAACGGTTCCTTTTTGAGGTAAACCTTATTGGCAAAACCATAAAGATTATTAAAAAAAAAAAAACAAAAAACAGAAAAGGAAAATGCCTGGGGTTAGTGATTTGAAATTTAGGTCAAGACTTAGGTACAATACTTAGGTACTGTTCCTTAGGTTCCCCTCTTAAGGTTTTGCCATATGGATTTTTTTCTCATAGGATGGAAGTACATTTTTTAGTTAAATAGCCACATGGCTAAATCTTAAGAGGGGAACCTAAGGAATAGCACCTAAGGTACTGTACCTAAGTTTTGTCCTTAAATTTAGGCCATGTTTGTTTCGGGTAAAACATTTTCCATATTTTCTGATGTTTGGTGAGACTAAAAAAGTCAATCGATGGAAAACATTTTCTATGGTGAAAGAAAGGTGGAAAATTTTTTTGCAATTGTAAAAAGAGTTAAACGTTTTCCAAGAAAAGCCTTGGCTTCTTTGAGACAATCTATGTATGTTCAGCAGAAACTCTATTGAAAGCAGAAATCATATTTAATTTCGATTTTATTCTACTTAAAGAATCTTGAAGAGGGTTATGCAGCTCTATTTGGTAAATAAGAGTGATTGAATGGGATGTCAATAGAAAAGGAATATAAGAGCTACTATCTGTAAGCTCTCTCTCTCTTCTCTTCTCCTCTCTCTCTCTCTCTCTCTCTCTCTCTCTATTTGAATCTCACTGGGTTTCCATGTTTTGTTGTGAATCTCTCTCTTTTCTAAGTTTTCTTTGTGTGTGTGTGTGTGTGTGTGTGTGTTTTTTTTTTATTATTGCATTTTTAAAAAAAAAATTGTTATCAAATTTGCTAGATCTGGGTTTTTCTAAAATATAAGTTATTTGATTTCGGTCCTAGGTCTTAGGACCAAAGTAGACCAAATGGAACGATTAGACCAAAATAGACTAAATTTGATCGAATTGATTGATTAGATCCAAATGGACTTAAGTAATCAGATTACACCCTAATGTAACTAATCCCCAATAATTCTCCAACTGTCAGGCCTTTAGCCGAGTCCACCTTAGTTCAAAATTCTAAAGACTATCACTCTCCAAGTCTTTGCATGTTTCAAACAATTTCCAAAGAATTGGTGAAAACCAACGCAAATTGAAATTGAATGAATGAATAATTTAGAGGACGTACTCATGTAACATGCAATTTAACTTTAATGGTCATAAATAAATGAATTTTTTTTGGCCTTTCAAACCAATCATTGTTATTGAATTCATATTTTGAAAATTCCAAGTTAGATTACATGTTTTTGCAGTTTTATATGTTCTTAACATACATACTAATTTTTATGTCAATTAAATGTATTTTCCATTCAATCTATAAACTCAAATTTTATGCATTATTTATATTTTTTATAATTATTTTAAGATTATTTTAAATTACAAAGACTTGAATTTAAAAAATTGATTAATGACATAATTGTTAATCTTTGATTACTTTGAAATTTTACAAGTATGGCGCCTATATGAAAATAATGTAATTCAATGATGAATTTTTCAAAATTTACATCAAGTTAAAAACAATATTGTGTGTTGTACTTGTAATCCATATATATATATATATATATATATATATGTATATTTGAAGAAAACAAAACAAATGATAAAAAAGTTAAAACTGACTCAAAAAGGCAAAAACGTGATTGTCAAACGTTCAGTCTAGCATGGTTAATAGAGGGAACCCGGATAAGGATAGCCTGATTGCTACGCCTACACATCCAGTTTACAACTCTGCAATCAGCATCAAGCAATTATTATGCATACAATCCAAAATTCCAAGACTTCAGCTTTCCAAAGTCTTTGGGAGCTCCAAACAATAATGACCAAAGACTTGTTAAACGTTAACAGTAACTCTACTTATCTAAACCACACGTTCTCAAGGTTCATTGAATCTTTTAGTAAGAATAGTCTCTTTTTGTTTTCTCCCATACAAATTAATGGCAGATATCTTTCGTTCAACCACCGTGTGTTTCACCAAGTCTTTTGGTCTCTGCTCAGAACTTCCACAAGACTTGGGAAGTTATAGTCTTGTCTATTAACCAGTATGGTAAATTGTGTCAAATTCATTCTGTTAGTTTAAACCAATTAGAATTTTTGGATAAAACAACTAAATTCTAAAAATATTTGAGTAAATAGAGTTTGATTTTTTCTTAAACAAATGCTAATTTAATTGAGTATTTTATTTTTTACAAATTCTCTAATTGACTCTTAATCTTTAACTAATATATATATATATATATATATAACTTTTTTTTTTTCCATGCACAGGTTACTAACAAGTAGATATGTAATTTTAAAGAAGTTTTCCTTATAATCTATTTGAGGAAAAATGTTTAGATTACATAAAACTAACCCAGATAGCATGATAATTACATACATGTTTAATCTAACTTTTTTTTATTATCAGAGTACACAACCCAAAATACAGATGATGGTTGTGTTTTTCAAAGTAACGGAAGGCTTATGAAGGGCCAACTTTAATCAACTATTCTGCAAAAGGCTTCTTATAAGCCATGTGATTTAACGATTTTAGGAATGTGGATAGTTGTTGTAGATGTTTGACAAGTTACAAATTAGTGGTATACCCTTAACTAACCATGACTCCCCTTATAAACTGTATGCAATGGTCAGAGTGGATGAAATAAGCAGAGCATACTGGCTGAAATTTTTTGCAGGATTAGTACAGAAACATACACCTTTTGACAAATCAGAAAGATGATCAATTTAATTGCCCTTGATAGCCAAGGGTCAACAATATGTAGTCATACTGGTTCCTCTGATAGAAGCAATATTCTGTGAGCTACTCCAATATATAAAAGAAAGCACAGTACCAAGCAAATTTGGTACACGAGTATTAAGATCCAACTGGTGTAGTTATCCATGAACGGAATCAATCACATTGTCGATCCAAATATACAAAATTAAGAGTCCAACCCATAAATATGGTTTTTTTTTCCCCTTAATACAACAGTCATGAATCACAAAATCCTAGGAAATTTGAGTTTGCATTTTAAATTTTTAACAGCCTACTCTTGGATAGCCAGCGGTAGCAGAAAGGACACTTCAGAAAGCATCAGCAGCACTCCGTACCTTAAAATTTGAAGAAATCTAATTCTCAAGCAACAAATTAATAGATGGATTAAGAAATCCATAACAAGCAAATCACCTCCAAGGCATAAATCAAAGATACTCTCCTAAGATTCTACTAGCGTAATAAAAAAAGTGACTCCATAATATTTTTTTTTTTTAATGTTAACAAAATGAGTAAGTTTAATTAATTTGAGAGTAATTAATCCTGTGTTTGATGAATTAGGGAGACAAAGAAGGGTTCTTAAGCTTTTTTCAAAGGAAGTAAATTACTCTCAAATGATAATGAATATTAAAATTTAGTTGCCTTGTAAAACAGTAGATATTTTTCTGTTGAATGGCATGGAAAAATCAGTCTAAAATGACAATTTTTCTAACGTTTTCTTTCATACAATTTAATTTGCAGCTTATTAAAATTTATTTGCACTTTCTTCCCCATTATTTTATTCTATTAATATTCCGCTATTTTAATATCCCAATGTGTCCCATTCCCATATGGGTTCATTCATCTACCTATGGGGATTGCAGTTGCAGAGGAATGTTTATTAGAGTACTGAAACAGCTACAGTTGGGTTTTTTTGGTGTAAACAAGTTCAAATTTCATATCTCTTATCCAATAATTAAAAAAACTTTACCAATTGAGTTAACAATAAGTAATATAAAATAAAAAGAAAAAGAAAGCGGCTTGAAAAACAACTGAGATGTGTTGTGGGACATTGTCTATCAAAGTAGTTTTAGGACCACAAAATTTTCTACAACTTTTTTGTCTCAATTTTGACATGACAGACGTTGAGTGGTTAACCGTTTCTTACATATGAATTCATTATTTTTTCGTCACCAATCATACTTTACCACATAATAGTAGTGGCAAGAAGTTGTCACAAATTTTGTGGTCCTAGACTTTTTCTTTCTATCAACACAAGTGAACTTGTGAATTGTGACATGAAGAATATGCCTAGTAACGTCATGAGTTGCAGAATTTTCATCCCTGTGTACATGAAAAAAATTAACACTATCAAAAACTCAAAAAGTTTTATATCCCCAATCAAAGGTCAAAACTCGACTTCCAAAAATAGTCTAATTAACTAAATAACTTCTTTCGTGTACTGCTTTCCTAAATTTTTTTCTAAAAACATACTATTTGGCAAATTAAATAAATAAAAGTTATGTAGTAAAATTTATAGTATTTTTAACATTTTCTTATTTGAATTGCTTGTGATTAGTAATACGTCTATTTGTAAGACCTATTTATTTAAATTTGTCTTATCTCTATCTCTAACATTATTTAATTCTTTTAGCTTTCTTAAGAGTGAAAAAAATGTAAACTAAAATGTTTTAATATCTCCTAAAAATATTTATATATAAAAAAAAAAAAAAAAATTTGCCTCCAAATTTGGGGCCTTCTCTAGTAAGGGGGCCCTAGGCAATGGCCTAATTGGCCTAAGCCTAGGGCTGGCCCTGCGTCCATATTACAAAAGTGCAATCCAAATAGTCATTTATTTTATTGTTTAAGTTGCACTTATTACGTTCTTGTCACGAATTTATCAGCGTTTTACAGTACACTTTATTGCTCCCAACAAAATAAAAATTTGTGGTACAAATTATAATTTCTTGGCCCCATGTTACAAGTATGTTTGTAACAGTGATGTTTTCCCAAAAGGTTGGAGTGCTCGGTTCACCTATTTAGGTTTGTAATATAAGTACCGACTAGTCTTGCCCGAAAATGTCAAATTACGACTTTTTTATGTTATAAACTGGGTTTAGGTCGTGAGATAGTTAATTTATGTTATACAAACAATCATGAAAAAATCAAATTATGATTTGGTATGGTCGATTTGGACCAGTAGTACAATAGCGGCTACTGCTCTCGAATCATGACAAATATTTGCTTTTCAAATTGATAGAATCCACTGCTTATACTGGAAATTCTGGGAAGTAACTCATGCGGTGAAAGTCCATTACGGGGGAGATCTATTCAAATACAAATGAGAGCTTAGAAATAATAAGAATAATTCCAAAGCCTCTCTTATTTGAAACTTGACATTTTCAGTTGCTCCATAGTCGTGAGCATAACTTGAAGTAATGCAAAATTCAGGTTAGTTGATAGCGGCACCCACAAGACTTTTAACTTTCATAGTCTTGCATAGTTTCGAGAAACGAACAAATATTTTTACTTATTTTTTAACACAATGTAAATAGGATATTAGGATTATGGGTTTAAATAAATAAAGCGAATCAAGAACTCCTAGATTAAAGATAATTTCCTCCCATCAAATGAAGTATGGTAAATTGTGTCAAATTCTGTTTGTTTAAACTAACTAGAATTTTTGGATAAAGCAACTAAATTCTAAAAAAAAAAAAAAAAAAAAAAGAGTAAATAAAGTTTTTTTTTTTTTAACAAATGCTAATTAAATTGAGTATTTTATTTTTTACAAATTCTCTAATTGACTCTTTATTTTTTACTTTTAAATATATATATTTATATAACTAACAAGTAGAAATGTAATTTTAATGAAGTTTTCCTTTTAATCTATTTGAGGAAAAAAATTTTAGATAACATAAAACTGACCCAAATAACTTGATAATTACATACATGTTTAATCTAACTTTTTTTTTTTTTTTGATAATTAGATAATTACATAAAGGGAGAAAATATTTGAATCTAAGAATTATCAATTGAAAATACTAAGAAATTCCAATTGAGTTATAAGACTCTTTACTTGTTCAATGTAACTTGGGTTTGCATAACTCAATAAGCACTTTTCAAATATAGACTATATATATACATTTAAATATATAATTCTACGCAAACAATTCTGTAGTCCAAATTTCAGGTTAGCTTACAGCGGCATGCACAAGACATTTACAATGAGCAAAGACCTTTTTTTTTTCTTTTTTCCTTCTTTTTTCTTCTTTGAATGAAATGGCAGAAACACATACCAAATTAGGGACTCGGTAAAATTACTGGATAAAAGTCTTCTAACAGTGTCCAAAATTCTAGTTTAATAGCTGACCACACTTTTTTGTAATAGAAAAAAAAAAAAAAAAAAAAAATCATGCCACACGCTCTCAAGGTTGAAAATGTTTTTTTCCCTGTAGAATAAATCTTTTCCTCCGCACTACGTTTTCAAGGGGGAATGAATCTAAGTTTTATTCCTCCATGCCACTCGTTTTCAAGGCTGAATAAATCGAACAAATCAATGACTTGAAAAAAGTTGTGGTAATTTTCTCTCCCATACAAATCTAAAGAGATAAAGCTACCATATTAATCAGTTCTTAGTTCTTAGTTTTTACTTTGGACGTCAGGTTGGCTCTATAGCTTAAATCATTTTTAGGTAATTATTTAAAACACTACTAAACAATACTCCAAAATTATGGGCAATAATTGGTTTTGCCAGGGAGGAAAAAAAAAAGGCGTAGGTAGGCTGTGCACTTTCCTTCTATCCTCCAGAAGGTCCTAAAATTGTAAGTCAATAGAAATCCAACCTAATTGTTCCTATGCTAATTTCAAAAACAAAATTGTTCTTAACTATGTCAAATCATTATTGATGACCAATTTACCTTAACTTCAATTTCTTTAGACCAATCTTCCATATGGTACATTGTTGGGGGATATTTGCAGACTAGCTGTGTAAGGGTCTACAATGTAGTAAGTTAACAAGCATTTGAAATGTATAAGGAAACTAGCATCTTGAGTTTCTAAAACTCGAGATCTATTTTAAAAATTGAGTCTCAAAGACTCACTTTGCGAGTCTTTGTGCTAGATGAGTTGGACAGAAAATGTCACATAGATCTCGAGTCTTAAAAACTCGAGTTCTAAAAAGCAAAACCAAGTCACTAAGACTCGATTTTGGAACTTGAACGACGACAAAGAAATGATGAAGAACTGAGGAACGATCTGTCGACGAAGAATAGCGACGAAGAACAGAGGAAGAACAGATCTGAGTGGGCGATTGGACGATCTGAACGATCTGACGACAAAGAGAGGAACGATCTGTCGACGAAGAGATGCGCTTGTCTCTGCCGACAGGTTTGCCGATGGATTTTCTGATGTCTGCGCTTGTCTCAAGTTGGGGTTTGTATGTTTGGGTGCGAGAGTGTTCTGGAGTCTGGATGCTGAAGCGGTGAAACCCATTGGCAAATTGAGTTTTAGAAACTCGATTTCAAAATACACAGAATAGAGAACTACAAACCCAAAAAAAGAAGAATACCCAGAAGAAAGAAAGAAAAGAGGAAACCCAGCAGAAAGAAAGAAAGAAGAAGAAGCAGTTCACGATTTGCAGACTACGGTGCATTCACGATCTCTTCTTCTTCTTCTTCTTCTTCTTCTTCTTTTCTCCTTCTCCATGGATCTTTTCGTCTTCTTGCACGGTAAGTACCCACTAGAACTCGAGTATTAGAGACTTGATTTTCACGTGGAATTTTTATCCACGTCACTGAGTGAGAAGTCTGGAACTCGAGTTTTTAAAACTCGATTTACTATTGAACTCGAGTTTTAAAAACTCAAGATGCTAGTTTTCCACTTTCTTTTACACCTTGTCAAATAACAAAATTCTTCTAATAATAAAGTTAAATGGAAAAAAAATTTCTACATTGTTGTCACACGTCACATACTAAACGACCTCTCTCTTCCGGTTTTTTTTTTTTTTTTTTTGATGAACACAACCTCTCTCTTCCTTAAAACTAAAATCAAAATTAGAAAGTATTAACTTTCTTTCAAAATGCATTACTTTACCCAATGTAAAGTATAGCTCTCTCTTTTTAATTAACAACTTTTCATATTGTTGGTTGCAGACCCTATCAAATCTGATTATTAACCAATTTTAAGGCCAAGTTGATTATTAAATTTATTATGAAAAAACTTAGATTAATTAGATAAACATCAATATCATACAAGAGCAATATAGTCAATAACGGACGATATGATGACCCAAGAAACTAACAAAACAAACTATTTTCTCAAGATAAATGTGGAAGGACCGGAGGACTTGTCCTTATCAATCCCTAGATAAACAAATCCACTATTAAATAAAAGTTCATAGATTGAATAACTATGTTCTTCGTAAACTTAACTAAAGTTACCATACTTAGCTCTAAGATCCATAGAATTTTTGTTCTTGCACACTAAAATCCAGAAGTTTGAGCATTTATCTTGACATTCCTATAGACTATAACATGGCAAGATTTGATTCATGTGCGTACTTGCCAACACAAATCTAGTTATTTAAAACCGAAAACATTTATTTTCATTACAATTTATGCCTAAACTGTAATTTATATTTTTTGGATGAAATTAATTTTTGGTTGGTTAATATTAATTCTTCAACTTATGAATTGACCCGCCTTTGATTAAGAAGCTTGATACTTTTGAGTGACTGTATTGTTAATTGAAGTTACTTTAGTGCCTCTACTAATTTAGATTCTATCATTGTACACTTTAAAATTTATTTTATTCTTTTCATATTTTAATTTTATATACAGTTGTCTTTTTTACTAGGAGAAACAATTCAGAACATTTTAATTGTATATTTTAATTTTATACAATTTAGGAGAAACAATTTTATATTCAATTGTATATTTTAATTTTATATACAGTGTTTCTTTTTTCTTTATATACAGTCTACAGCTCATTTTTCCAGGAGAAACAATTCAGAACGTTTTAATTGTATATTTTAATTTTATACAATTTAGGAGAAACAATTTTATATTCAATTGTATATTTTAATTTTATATACAGTGTTTCTTTTTTCTTTATATACAGTCTACAGCTCATTTTTCTAGGAGAAACAATTCAGAGCATACACCTAGTGATACTAATATTTTCAGTCAAGTAGAGAACTGCATCATTACTTGGGCAATTGGACCATCTATATTACTAAGGCCTGCCGTATGGATTGAAAAACTGTCAAATATATGTGGACAAATTGCTTATTTCATTGACGGAAGCAAATAATAAGTAATGAGTAATATCACCTACTGAAAATACTAACTTGCTAAAATGAGCATAATGAGCATAATGAGAGCTAATGACCTCCTTACTAGAGAGCTCTCTGAATATTTTCATTTTCCTGTATAGAACAATTACGACTTTCTTTTGCCTCTTAATAATAACAATAATTGTAAACTAAAAAGGCCTTGATGCACGATATCTAAGCAAGTATATTTCTAAACCGTGGCCAAGCAATGAAGAAAAAGTGAATCCATCCAAAAAAAAAAAGAAAAAAAAGAAGAAGAAAAAAGAACAAAACAGTGAACAATGGTCAACTGGTGTCTGAAACCCATTCTTAACAAAGAAAAATTCAAAGGAATGTCCCATTGCCATATGCTGCAAGGAACACACCACTTCCGTGGAATAAAACCTATAAATGCAATCCAAAAATCCATTATGTAAATACCTGAACTCTTATTTGTTTGTGAAAATTTGGTATCTTTTTATCCATGCTGTACAAATGTCCTCATAATGGGACGCCTTTAAGCTCCATAAAAGAAGCTAGTCAATAGAGAAGCCCATTGGAAAACCATGATTGGCTTGAAGAACTTCAACTATATGTGGAATAATGGGAAGGTCTACATAAGAGAAGTCCAAAAATTTATCATCAGGGTACACAACCCAAAATACAGATGATGGCTGTGTTTTTCAAAGTAATGGAAGGCTTATGAAGGGCCAACTTTAATCAGCTATTCTGCAAAGGGCTTCTTATAAGTCATGTGGTTAAATGATTTTAGGGATGTTGATAATTGTTGTAGATGATAGTCAGACAAGTTACTAATTAGTGATATACCCTTAACTAGCCACGCATGAATCCCCTTACTACTGTATGGAACAGTCAGAGTGGACGAAATAAGCAGAGAATACTAGCTGGAATTTTTCACAGGATTAGTACAGGAATATACACCTTCATGACAAATTAGAAAAATGATTAATTTAATTTTCCTTGATAGCCAAGGGTCAACAATATGTTAGTCATACTGGTTCCTCTTATAGAGGCAATATTCTGTGAGCTACTCCAGTATAAGAAAGCACAGTACCAAAAGCACATTCGGCACATGAGGATTAAGATCCAACTGGTATAATTGCTCATGAATGGAGGCAATCATATAGTCTGAATATACAAAATTAAGTTTCCAACCTATAAATATGGGGGTTTTTTTTTTTTCCTTAATACAACAGTCATGCGTCACAAAATCCTAGGAAAATTGAGTTTGCCTTTAATCAGAAAGGACACTTCAGAAAGCATGAGTAACACTCTTTACCTTCAAATTTGGAGAAATCTAATTCTCAAGCAACAGAGTAATAGATGGATTAAGAAATCCACAAGCAAGTAACCTCCAAGGCATAAATTAAAGATTCCCATTCCCTAAACTATAACCTGTTTGAGGAAAACAAAAGTGCTATTACCAGTACTACCTAAATCCACTGAGGAGAGAAGCTGCGAAATTGGTGCAAGATTCTCTAAACCATATAAGTTGAATAATGTAAATTTCCTTTTGTAGCATAGCATGTTCACCATGACATTATTTGTGTACTACTAGAAGATCCCGCACTATAGGGGAAAGGTACTCTCCTAAGATTTTACCAACATAATAAAAAAAATTGACTTCATATATATATATATATATATATATATATATCTATTGTAATTTTACTGATACTTAAATGTTAACAAAATGAGAGTAATTAATTTGAGAGTAATTAATCCTGTGTTTGATGAATTAGGGAGAGAAAGAAGGGTTCTTAAGCATTTTTCAAAGAAAGTATATTACTTTCAAATGATAATGAATATTAAAATTTAGTTGCCTTGATAAAACAGTATATAATTTTACTGGACACACTCCTTGTTATTGTTTTAAATTATCAGTGCAGTGTGTCTCAGCTTAAGGTCCAAGACCTTGTGCCTCTTCTTTGTGAGTTGTTAAAAAAGACTTGAGGCTTTAGACTCAATCTCAAAGGGAATACCAATTCCTCTCACTCTGCCTGTAAATGCTCTAAGACCTATATGTCTGCCCCCCTTCGTATAGCCCAAGACTCTTACTGTGTGATTCAAGGGTTGATATTTATGTCCTCTTCTTTGAGACTTCCTATCTGTTGTCGGACATAATTTTTTGACTCCTCCAACTGGATATCATTTTGTATCATTTATCTCAAGATTTTTTCTGCACTGCTTCATATTGTCATGCATTGCATTTTAGGTATTCTATTTACTTTTGCACTGTGCATTTTTGTTTTTGTTAAATATTGAAAAACAATGAAAAAGTGAAAAACCCAAAAAAATTTTGTATGGTATATGCAGACTTGGTTGGCAATAGAATACTTTAGCATGCAACCATGTACGGTGTACCATTTGTCTTCTTTTCTTTTTCTCTTTGCCTTTTGAGTTGATTATTTGCTGTAATTTTCTATCAACTATTTGTTATGGACACTTAGCGTGTACCATTTGGCTGGGGCAGCCTTTAGTTTAATTTGCGATTTCATTCTAATTTAATTTATCTTCACAAGAGTTTTGCTAGAAATATGGAAGGCTAAATATTATTTTCGTCCTTCAACTTTCAACTTAACTTTGCACTAATCCGTTTTTCTTCCCTAAAGTTTAAAAAGTTCTTTTTTTTTTTTTTTCTAAAGTGGAATTTACAATTTAAGACCCCTATGAAAGTTGTTTAATTAGTGTTTCCTCTTAAATATATCACCTGATCCTCCAAACTGAGCAATGGAGTAACATAATGTAGGCATGTCCATATCCAACAACCCATGGGACTGGCAACAAAAATTTTTTATGATTGAAATACACTTACCAAAATTGAACAACGAATGAGTATTTTATATTTTATTTAGTACAAAATAACCACACACAAGAATGAGCCACTAACTCCACATATTTGATCAGTAAAAACTTGGGAATGCAGTTTCTTGGAAACTATTTCCACATTAGAAAATTCAATGTAGGAATCAAGAGTTTACCCTACAGGATATGAAGGAATTCTTTAGGAGATAAGGGCCAGGGAAGAATTTGAGATCAAAGGTAAAATTGAAATGGACG
The DNA here is from genome assembly GCA_033629205.1 of Lithocarpus polystachyus. Classification (NCBI taxonomy): domain Eukaryota; kingdom Viridiplantae; phylum Streptophyta; class Magnoliopsida; order Fagales; family Fagaceae; genus Lithocarpus; species Lithocarpus polystachyus. The sequence goes on along the minus strand of CM066165.1, from coordinate 85,518,125 downwards.
GTGAAGACATACCTTTCCACTGCAAAGAGTAGTAAACATCAACTAAAAGAAACAATGTAAGATCATTACTATATTACTTTAAGCTAATAAGGAAAAAAGAATGATGATGCATCACTGGGTTTTTGTTTTGAATACAAACAACCAAGAAGAATAAATATTATTCATTGCCAGAAGCTACTTTTTCTAATCAGTCCCTTCGTCAGCAGCATCCAGCACTGCCGGCTCCACTATAGAAGTAATTGACGGCTTAAGGGTCCAAGTAGAAAGAAGGATCCCAAATTTTAATTTAATTAAGCCCAAATATTAACTAATAAATAAAATAATTTTTTTATCAAATGCAAAACAAGAAGAAAAAAAAAAAGTTACGTTCACAACATTTTTCGAAACAACTTAACCGATAACAACTTCATACCTGAGATGTATTGTGAAAAATATTGTGAAAGTAACATTTCTCAAAAAAAAAAAAAAACAATAAACAAAAATAAAATTCACAACAATATTCACAATAGTTGAGTTGGCAAACTTATTACTATCAATCTACTACATTAATAGATGTGAAAAGTTTTGTCAAATTTTTTGTGTCTATAGACTTTCTAAAAATAAAAATTCTGCTTGATTCACGTTAATTAGTAAAAATTTTGCACCTAAAATAAGATAATAGAGTTTATGTAATATTTTTTTTTAGAGTCATATTTAAATATATATATATATATATATATATATAAGGCCTCAATTTCAATTTTCGCCTTAAACCCCTAAATACATTTAAGTCGCCCTTGATCCAGGGTATCTAGAAGTTGATTTAATGAGCACGACCAATCACCTCTTCTATTGCTTCTTTAGTGTACGTTTGGATAGGAGTCTGGCGTTCACGTTTGCGTCTTCAGCTACCGTTTTTTTTTTTTTTTTTTTCCCCCACTAACGCGCACATTTCAGCCACAATAAGTTACTGTTTGTGTACTGTGCGGCTACTGTTCATGAACAGTAGCCGCAACTTTTGACTTTTCCTCTTTTTTTTTTACTGTTTACGGACCCACAAAATACCACTTTTCAGCAACTTTTTCATTAAAAATGGGTCCCACTACACTATTTACACATTTAAAAATTATTCTGCTACAGTGTTTTTCAGTTTTCAGTTTTCAGTTTTCAGTTTCAGCGGTATCCAAACGGACCCTTAGAGTACTTCTTGTGCTTATAGGCTTCCTCCACTTTTGCAAATGCCAAAATACCATTCTTCAAAACAGAATAGCATTCATCGGTTGGCAGAGGCAAGAGTTCTTGTTCATCATGCAATGCAATACTTAAAAATGATCTTATGTTCATTTTCAAACACACCACAGAACCTAATTCCAATTTGCTTCACTTTGGAGATACAATTCCATCAGCCTAGGAGTTATGGAGAAAAATGAAAACAGTCACTATAACTATTCTAAGCATCATTTTCATGTTCCAATGCAAAAAATTAGAGCTTCTACTATTTTAATTTCATTGATTAAGATATTATAACTTCACAAAAATCTGCATTGAATCATGGGGTTAGTTGGCTTGCCTAATAAATTGGTTTATGATCTTGTAATTCATGTTGAGCCCCATATGCCTCTTGAATATATATAATCCAAAACTATTATGTTACAATAACAATAAATTTTCTCGTAAGTTAGAACGCACTAACCTCATCCAATTAGCTTAGCTCTTTTTCCCAAGTAAAAATTAGTCAAGATCCTGAAAGCGGCAAGGTATGCATTTGATGTTACATCTAACTTTTCTTTTATATAGGTTATTTGATCAAACATCTAACAAAACCACAAAATGCAAATAATTATGACTTTCAGGCTGCATCCATCTAATGGGTCCAAAATAGAGCACAAAGGAACTTCTGGAAAGCAGCTGATTAATTTGCATCAATTAATAATTTTAGTAAATTGTGATAGGTCAGTAATCAATTAGTGCTTCAAAATTAAATAATTATAATGATACTGAGAATTACTTTCAAGATTTTCTGGAAAGTAAATAATAATTACATGTTATTACTTCTAAGACATAACAAGAACATATTACTTCACATGGAAAGTAGTTGATAAAATCTATCCAGGCAGTAAATTACGTAAACTATATCTAGCACTAGCAAGCATGCTGTTTGCTTTATTGGACTTAGTATAGGGGCTGCAGCTGTTATACATGAGCTTTCCAACCACCATCAAACCCACCCCCCACTGTTCTTTCTATATCTTTTGGAATCAACAAACTTGAACAAAATGCTACCCCATTGAAATATATTTACAATATCAATCAAGTATTAGCCAGCCTCCACTTTTCAGTAGAAAAACAAGATCTCATAAGCCAATCATATTTGCTACATGGGGGACAAGACATTGTGAAAGGAATTGATTATTTAAGATGCACGCACAAACAAATATAGTAGCTTCTTTACATAGGCTCTGCGCACCTTCAAAGACACTTTTGCCTAAAAAAAATGTAAACATGAAAATTTCAAATCTAGAAATCTGCTCCAATTAGTGTGCTAGATGGGAAACTTATGGAATTTGGTGATGGATGGATAAGTGGCTGAGTGCGAGGACAGGTAACCTCCAAAAGAAAGGAGATGAGAGGAAAGAGACCAAAAGGAACAAGTTGATTCGTATTGCTTGATTACATGCGTTTTCTGATAGCAGCTATGAGTTAAAGTGAGAAGATGGTGACCAACATAGAGGAAATAAATGTTTTTGCAGCAGAGATAGCACTTGAGATTGTGAAAGACGCGGGGTTACAAGATACAAGTCTGGAGATGACTCCCTAATAGTTGCAAAAGCTTTGAAGTCCAAGGAAGATAATGGCTCAAACGTTGTGTGTTTGACAGACGGTGCACATCAAGCTCTTAAAAAGTTTTCAGAGGTGATACATCACGCTAGATGAAAGAACAGAGAACATGGCAGCACACAGGTTGGCATGTCATGTACAACATTTAGAAACTATGAAAGTTTGGTTAGAAGAAATACCAACATTGATAAAAAGACAGAGCGAATGGAAATCCTTTTGTCCCACTCTTAGTGTTCCACTTTATCCTAATCGGTGAAACATAAAGTGAAACACTCAAAATGGGACCGGATAATTTTATTCGACAAAAGCATATATGTACAAATGTCTATAGTTTAATTATGTTTCAATTATATAGTCAGGCCTCCAAGCAAAATTCATAATTCAACTGCATCTAATATTCCTTTCAGTGAACAACCACTCTTCACAATAAACCATAATCATAAAAAATAAAAAATAAAAAAATAAGTGCACTTATTAATTATATACCACATTCATTATAGAAGAACCACCTTGTTCTCCCACCAATTAGCTAATATCCATGTTCCCAAAGTAAGTTCTCTTCAACAACTTCATCACAATAAATTAAAAATATTGATGTTATCTAAAATGGGTCTTCGAAATTTGTCATAATTCGAACATAAAATTCGAATCTAAAAAAGTAAGTGAGAAATGGCAAACTTGAAAAATGAGAAGGAATTGAAGCAAAAACCTGGGAATGAAGAAGAATGCTTTTAGGGTATTAGAGGCGAAAACACGTTGCTTCTTCTTGCGTCTTCTCCTTCACATTGTTCAACTTCTTCTTCTTCTTCTTTTTCATCTATGAGAGACACAGAGAGAATAAGAAAACCGCCAACATGGACGGATCTGAAGAAGTGAAATGGGAACCAAACGAATGGGTCAGATGAACCGGGTCTAACCCACTGGGTTGAACGGGTTAGAAATTAATTTATTACCCCAAAAAAAAAAAAACAAAAACTTTTTTTTTTAGAATGAAGCTGTAATTTGTAAATGTTATTATGAAACAGAAAGCAGCATCAACTTACTATTTTTTTCATCACCAATCATACTCTTACCATGTAACAGTGGCAAGAAATTGCTATAAATTTTGTGATCCTAGGTTTTTTTTTTTTTTCCCTATCAAACAACACAAGGGTACTTGTGAGTTGTGACATGACAAATATGCTTAATAAAGTTATTTACTAGCTGTAAGTTATAGAATTTCCATCCCGTACTATGTACATTGAAAAAAAAAATTAAAAATTAAAACACTAACCCTAAGAAAAACCTCTACAAAAAGTTTTACATCCCCCATCAAAAGAAACCCCTGAGGAAGAGTACACAAAGTTCCTCTAAAGATAAGTGAAATAAGTATTAAAGAAATGGTAATTCTCATTTATTTTTTTTATAGTAATAACTAACTTATATTTATATCTAAAAAATTAAATTAAATGTAAATATGAATTTACGGATAATTTTTTCTTTCCTTTTATTTGTTTTATAAATAAATTGAATTACATTAGTGTGCTATAAATAGATTGAATTACACTTTTGTGTTATTTGAACATTATTATTTATTTTTGGAAAAACATGTAATTCTTATAACATTTAATTAGTATAAGAAAGAAAAACTATAGCCAATATTGATATAGTTTTAAAAAACAAGATTGTTTTTAAAAAAAATATATTCTTTTACTATGATACAAAATACAAATCTATATTTTGACTCTATTTTGTGCTTATCATGTCCCTTTTTTTTGGGTAAAATTTAAGTGATAGTATCAAAATTCCTAAATTTAGGATAAATCAAAAAACTCTGACAAATATAGGGATCCCATGAATAAATTATAAAGGAACACTATCACTCTTGACCAATGACATGCTAGTGTATTTACCACCAAAAAAAAAGGACATGCTAGTGTGAAACAAATAAAATAAGTGATCAATAGCGTAATATTAAGAAATTCATTGTGTCTACAAAATAATATACAGGTCTCTTGCAATAAATTTAAAAAAAAAATTGGTACAATTTTTTTTTTTTTTTTTTTTGGTTAAGATTACCGTTACTTTTCTCTTTTACTCCAATGACAAATTTGGATTATGAAGTCATGGGTTTGTATTTGTTCACAACTTGAGCTTCAATCCTCCTCTCTCTCTCTCTCTCTCTCTCTCTCTCTCTCTCTCTCATGCACATATATACACACAATTTTAGAAAAAAAAAATTATGAGTATTTGATGGAGTTGTAGCTCTAAACTAAAGTCTTTAACAAAGGTTCTGAAATGCATTTAAAATAAGCATCTAAGGAGGAGTTAAATGAGGGTGAAAAAGATGTTGGTGATGAGGGGTTGTTGGCTTTAGATTTAACGAAGAATGTGGGGAAAAAATTAGTGATATTAAGCAATTCTGCAATGAAAGAGAAAGTGATAAGAAATTATGGTGTGATGGAGAAAGATGGGTGATAGCAACGAAGTTTGGACTTGTCCTCTTCGACTTGTTCGTCATCTTTGACAGTCACAACATATCATTTCATGTTATGACAATGTCATTGTTGGTATTATGAATTTTAGTTACAAGCTATATTCAACAATAAGTTTCAACAGTAATCTTATAGTCTCTAATATATATATATATATATAGAGAGAGAGAGAGAGAGAGAGAGAGAGAGAGAGAGAGAGAGAAGAATGAGATTAGTCTCTTATAGCGGCGATTTTGGATATGCTGCAAAGACAAAACACTGCCCAAACCTAGTTTTTTTTGTAGTGAAAGAAGAATGAGATTAGTGTTAGTTTCCTCTATTCAAAGAAAGTATTGTGTCTAGCCCACCATAGATATCTTATTAAAATACTAATTTGAAACTTACTAGGATAATTAACACGATTTCTCCTAGTTCAATCTAGCATGAATCTTTAGCAAATAGTTATATAGTCCAAAAGTCATGCTAGTTAATAGCTGGACCATGATGCCATTACTTTCCAAGTCTAAATTGAATTTCTGAACACTAACCAAAGACTCATTTAATGTAATTAGGATTAAAGTCTTTTAAGTCTTTTGGATAATTTGACAGTTATAACAAATGAGGGAGGATTTGAATTATAAAGACTCCAAGAGGTGTCAACTCTACACAAATTTTGGCACAAATTTTGAAGTAAATTCTCCCATAAACGGGTTTTCAAGTATGACTGAATTTAGAGAATCAATGACTTAAAATGAGTAGCTGCTTATCATCAAACAATTATATAGTTCAAAAGTCATGCTAGTCGATGGGGGGACCATGTGGCCATTACTTTCAAAGTTTAAATTTATTTTATGAATGATAACCAATGACTCATTGCAACAATATTAGGATTAAAGTCTTCTAATAGTTCCACCCATTTTGAATTTTGTTTTTTTTTTTTTAATTTAATAGTTATAACAGAGGAGGGAATATTGGAATCCTTGATTTCTCCATTGATAGTTATATCAAATTAGAATACAATATCTTTTCAAATAAAGTAACCTAATAGTAAATAAATTTTAATTTAGGTTTGATTAAATTTCCTTGAACAAATTTTAATTAATAGGTATATTCTACTCTAAAAGTTCTCTAATTGACTTTTTATTTACTAATACTTATTAAATGAATGCTAAATTACAAATTACACCTCTAACTTTTACTTGTTTTTAATTCAATCTTTAGGTTTTACTCTTTTTCATTTCAGTCCCTTAATTTTCATTTGTTTTCATTGTATTCCTTCCATCCATTCCACATTGGACAATATTAAGATAATAGCAAATTTGGAAAATATTGATGGAATTACTAAACTAAAAACATATTTAAGTATAGAACACCTTTCATGGAATTACATGGAAATTCTTGATCTTCATTCTAACATGCTTCAAGGACCACTTCCAGTACCTTTATTGTATACTTCTTTCTTTTCAGTCTCAAGGAATAATTTAACTGGAGAGATCCCTTCCTTGATTTGCAATATCAGTTCCCTCCAATATCTTGATTTGTCATTTAATCACCTGAATACCATGATTCCTCTTTGTTTGGGAAACTTAAGTGGCCATCTCATAGATTTGGATTTGCAAAGCAACAATCTTCATGGTACTATCCCTAAAACATTTACGAAGGGCTGTTACTTGAAAATTCTTAAATTCAATTGCAACCAATTGGAAGGATCATTGCCACAATCATTGGTCCATTGTAGAAAGTTGGAAGTTCTAGATTTTGGTAACAACAAGATTAATATCACCTTCCCTAGTTGGCTGGGAACTCTTCTAGAGTTGCAAGTTCTTATCTTGCGATCAAACAGCTTTCATGGTGCCATAGGAAATCCCAAGACCAAATTCATGCTTATCATAGACCTCTCTCACAATGAGTTCTATGGGATTTTTCCAACCAACATTTTTCAAATATTTAAAAGCCATGATGAAAGCATGCAGACAAAGGTCAATTGAAATATATGGGTAAAAAGTATTATCAAGATTCTATGACAGTGGTGATGAAAGGGTTTTTTTATTGTAATGCTGAAAATCCAATTTCTATTCACAACCATTGATTTCTCCAACAATAATTTCAAAAGAGAAATTTCAAAAGCAATTGGAAAGCTTTGATCACTAAAGGGGCTTAATTTTTCACACAGTAATCTTATAGGTCGTATGCCTCCATCATTGGGAAATTTAACCAATCTCGAATGGTTAGATCTCTCTTCAAACAAGCTCATAGGTGAAATTTCTATTCAATTGGCAGATCTCACATCACCAGAATTTTAAACCTATCAAAAAACTGTCTTTATGGACAGATACCTCAAAGTAAACAGTTCAATACCTTTATGAATGATTCTTATAGTGGGAACTTGGGGTTTTGTAGATTTCCAATGACAAAATCTTGTGGCAATGATGAGGGACAACCACCACCACCATCTTCAATCACTCAAGAAGATGATTTCAAATTTGAAAATGGGTTTCATTGGAAAGTTGTATTGTTGGGGTATGGTTGTGGATTCATTTTTGGATTGGGTTTGGGTTATCTTGTGTTCTCAAGTGGGAAACCAAAATGGCTAGTGAATATTGTTTAAGGAAAAAGACATTACCAGATACGAAGATCCAAGAAGAATGCTCGTGGGCGAACTCAATGAAGAAGAATTGGGTGGATGCAAATTCTAATTCTAGGTATATTCTTATATACTAATAAATTTCATGATTGTTTTTTAGTTCCTTAAAACTGTCTTTATATTGTTAAGAAGATTTTTCTTTTTTAATTTCCTTTATGCCAGTTAGGAATGGTTGTGCTTATGTTGTTGTGAGGCTTATTACTAGTGTTACTGGGTGCATAAGGTTCTATGCTTCCTTTAAAAATAAAAAATCATATGTTTAATGTATAGCCATACAGGTGAGTACATAGGCTAATACTATATAACCACCACATTTTAATGCTTTATTTAGGTTAGACTTCATTTAATGACCCTGCTTTATGCTCTAGTGTGAGAAGAAATTTCTCAACTCTATTGCAATTTCTTGCCATTTATTTTAGGTATTAATTTGTTGGCCTTAATGTTTTGTGGGATTTTCTTGATTATGGCTGTGATGCTTCGGTACTTTTGAATAACAACAATCTATATTTATATATATCTAAAAGTTAAAGCATAGTATTTATGTTTATTACACTAGTTCCTGTTAAATCATCTCACCTACCACATCATTAGCTACATCATAATTATTTTTTGTTTATTTTTAATCTATAAATTTTTGACAATATTAAATATATAAATATATTGGCTTTACAAATTCATGTTAGGAGGTTTTAACTTTACATATTCATGTACTCTAATTTTAATGCTATAACTAAATATTAAAATAATAAGAAATTAAAACAAAAATATTATCTATACATATTCACTTTAAACAGTTTTAACTTTATATATAATTTTGACTTTACATGTTCATTAATTTTAATTTAGATCGATGCTTATAACTAAAAAAATGAAATCAATGAAGAATCATAAAAACAAAATTATCTATAAAAATGTATTTCCAAGTCTTGCTTAACCTTTCATGATTGAAAAGTTGAAATCTGACAACTTCTCCATAGGAGGAGTCCAAATCAAGCATGTTATAGATCTCCTACTAGAGGCCTAAAATCACATTGTCCTATTATTGACTAATTTATATGTGTTCCTTGATACAAGTATATTTTTTTTATCATTTTTTTTACAACACTAAATGCATTTAATGAATGATGTTTGTTGTGGACTTGATTTGAGGGAAAATCATATTATAATATGTCCTATTTTGTATTTTCTCAAGTTTTAGTTTATTTGAAAAACAACAAGATAATTTGGGAAATATGATGAAGAAACGTTTGAGCTGTTAAAGAATACGGTTTTTCTATAATTTCATTTCACTATTTGTAAATATTTTATTTAACAAATTAGCAGCAAATTGTTACATTGTTGTAATATGATGTTCTTAGATGCTTGAATAATTAGTTTTTCTTCTACAAATATTTTATATTGTTATTCATCTTCCTTACGCTGGTCCATTCTTGATCCTTAATGTTCCTATTCTCTCTCTTTTAAGATATTTTTGTTATTATCAGGAGTCTTTTCACCTAGGGGTTTTAGCAACAGTTTATGGTTTAGGATTTGGGCAATTGTTTGTGTATAATTATTCTTGAATGAAACTTGGGTAAAATATAAGAAGCAGACTTTAAAAAAGCCCGTACCTCTTTACAGTTTTATATATCTGAGAGGCATCTATCAATAAGATTCTAAAGTACATATTAGCTGTGGGGAAAGCTTAGAAAGTTAATGAATTGATAACGTGTTCGAGGTGAGTTTTGCTGCTTCGGTTTCCAGTTTCCACAAATTGTAAGTCACCTCGGATTAGTCAACTAGTTGTTTCAAGCACTTTTTATAAGGGTTTTTCAGGCTTAAAATTTCAACCCAAAAAAAAAAAAAAAAAAAACTTTTCTTATTCCAAACTCTGTTGAACTAACATTAATAAAGAAGAGCTCATAGGAAGTTTGATGATGTGCTTGAGCTCGGATGACAAAAGGTTTGTTGCTTTTTTTTTTTTTTCTTTTTTTCTTTTTTGCCTTAGTTTCTCATTTCTTTCTCATCTTAGGAATTTAGCTGGAACATGCTTGTATCATTGAGTCCTGGTGGGATTTTTTTTTTTTTCGAATATGTAATAGTGTGAAAAAAAAGAATCATATACTTTGGAAATTATATGGGAAGACAAAGGTAATATTTTGAATTTGCATTTCAATAATTTTTCTGTTTTGTAGCAATCAGAGAGAGTAAAACAATGAATTTGTCTCAGTATAATTGTCATTACTTGGAAATAATTAGCATCATACAGATTTGCAAGAAATTTAGCCTGGAGGTGTGTCTTGCTTAATTGTTGTCAAATCATGAGTGATAGCAGAATTGATCCGGAATTTTTTTTTTTTTAGTTAAAAGTAGTAAAGCATAATATATATATATATATATATATATATATATTTGTTAATAGATTCAATAAAGATAAAAGAAAAAATTATCAAGTGTAAATAATTATCTTACTAAAATAAGGGGTAAGATTTCTTCCTAAAACTAAATTAAATTGATAATTCCAAATTGAATTTTAAATTGATAATTATTTAAAAAAATGTACTAAACAATTGATAAATCTATAATTAATATAATCTTGATAATATTATAAATTAAAATTAAAGTTGATAATTCAAGAATACACGTGTAGAAAATCTTGATAATTTGATGTAACATAAAAATCAAATATGAAAATTTTAAAAATTAATCTATTAATTCTAACCATTTAATCATTAATTCTAAGCCCTTAACCCTAAGCATATAAATTAGATCAAAGTTAAGAAAATTAGTCTAAACAAAAGGCAACCAATACACAAAACCTAATCAATTTAATAAAAACAAAATACAAAAACAAAGAATGAGCTTTTAGAAACTTGACAATGTTTTCGAATATTTTGAATTCATTAATTAAAATCACATGAAGACAAAAAACCAATAATAACACTAAAGAAAATAAACAAAATAATAATAATAATAATAATAATAATAATAATAATAATAATTGTGGGGCTACAAGATTTGAGTTCTGAGCCCAATAAGGTGCAAGAGCCCAAATCTAAGAACCCCAAACAATAAATTTATAGAGAAATGGGTTGGAGGGCCTGGCTAACGTGAGCCGGAAAACGGGCCAATGCTATTAGGGCAACAGAGGGACAAAATTGTTAACGTTTCTTTAAGATAAATGTCCTCGGCCACGTCCGAGGAGTTTTTCTCTTTCTCTATTCACCTTTAAGACTTCATACAAAAGAAAAATATCCCCCTCTCTTCTCCAGGGGTCGCTTACATTATATACCCTCTATTCGGGTGATCTTGAGCCTTCACTTGTTGGCCATCCAAGGTGCCACTTGAGTAGTTGTCCCATCAGCCACCATATCCAACCCTCTGTGAGTTGTAGTAGCCTAGACAACACTGTTTAGGGGTCTCCTCCACATAAATGCGACCAAAAAAGCAACTGCTATGCATTAAATGCGAGGGTCATAGCTCTCCCCTAGGCATTCCCTAGTTTCCGCTTGTGACCGTGCTTCAGGCGTGCGTGTTCACTGCTGGACTCTTCACGGTACTTACTTGGGCCAATTGAGCCCATACATGGCCCGTGCCTCAGCTATCCGAGAAGGTGTGTCTCCTCGGACAGGCCCAAGGCCTAATGATAGATTTGGGCCCTGGCCCCCACATTAATAATAATAATAATAATAATAATAATAATAATAATAATAATAATAATAATAATAATAAATGCATACCTGCATTGTCATGGGATTTAAGCATTCACATATTGAAATAAGCTTCACTCCAAAAATGATATATAAGGTCATATATATTGGTAGAGTTCCATTTGAAATATAATTCATTTAAATCTTATTGAAGCTAAAGATATCTAATCAATGTATTTGTTTTTATCCCATACAAATTGGAATTAAAAGAAGGTCATATGAATAGAATGAAAAAGAAAAAGAAAAAAAAAAGAGTTGATTCAACATAATGGAACATATAAAAAATTAAAAATTAAAAAAAAAAAAAGAGAACGTTGTTGATAGCTATAAGGAATTTTGATATATATATATATATATATATATATATATATATTAAATGCCATCAACGTAGAAATTATCAAATTAATGGAGAAATATACTATTTTTTGGAATAGATAGAGATTATCAAATTATTGGAGATATATATTGTTTCTTAGATGATAAATATTATCTAAATTAAATTTTTGTATGTTAAATATTATCCCTTAATTTAAGAAATATATCCTAACAAATAAAAAAATAATGTTAATCTAGTTTTATTTAATAATAAGAATGAATTAGAGTCCTGGTTGTATATTATTCATTTTTAGTTCTTTAAAAATCTAAAAATTTAATAAAATTTCTGTAATTTGGTGAAGCCACATGGCGCTACCACGGCGTCTAAGCCTAACTTTTATTATTTGTAATAAAATAATATGATATTTGTTTTTTTTTTTTAAGGATAATGTGTTTGTTACTGTTGTTACTTCTATTCAATACAGGGCCTAGTCAGACAAAGCTGCGGATGCTTTCTACAAACTCAGCGACACCAGAGCACAAATCCAATCCTATGTCTGTTGGAAAAATAGCATGGAGTAAATAAGAAATTGATGTTTTCTATGTTCACTTGAAGATGTTATTATAAGTGGTAAAAATCCTTGAGTCCCACATTGGAAATGATAGAGAATATGAGTTTGGATTGGATATTGGGTTAGGCTTTAGGCATGTGTGGACTAGGCCCACTTATCCAATTAATAATAATTTTTTAATATTTTAATTTTGAGTCAGTAAGTCTGTATACAGCAGTTATCTCTGAAACAGTGTTTCAGTTTTAAGTTACGTATAATTTCATTATCCCTCATTCATGAAAAATAACTTTTGAGAAAAACTCTCCCAGTGAGAACATTTTGTGTCAAAGAGAGAAAAAGAGACATTGAGTAGTTCACAAAGCACGATCTTGTGTGTTTCGTTTTCGTGCTGTAGATCATTTTATCCTAGGAGGCAGATGTCCGTGAGTCTCAAAGCACCACAGTGATTGTGCAAGGGGCCAAATTTGCTTTAAGGAGATTGTGTCAAACACAAGACTTGATCTGAATTATTCATCATTCACGCATTTGGTCTGTGAGTTTTTAATTATTTGCAAATTTCTTCTTATATATATTCAGTATTTGTTTGTTGCTCTTGTCTATCACATCTATTTGTGTTTTTGCTTTATTTAGATTTGTGTATTGTTCCTTTTACTTTATTACAAAAGTAAATTGCTGAAATATATCCAACAATGTCTTTGATGGTATGGATGTGTAACTGGACCTTGAAGTCGAAAGTCACCATGTTAGTCTTAATAATGAAATTAAAAGAGTCATGTCCTTTACTATTAAATAATGTCCCCTGGGTCCGTATTTGTTAGGAAAATAAATAATTTTTGAGAAGTCTGAGCTTTTCTAACTTGATATGGACTTTTGAAGTTTAGGCTGAGAAGTGGGGACTTCTTTTCTAGCTTGATGTTGATTTTTTTAAAGTTTATGCAAAAACAATTGAAATGTCTATTCTTAGTGAAGCAGCTATATAGGATAATCGTTTAATGTTTTAAAGTTCTTTATGATATGCTTAATGCATCGTGATTTACCATGTACATGATATGCTTTCTTGGACTTGGAAAAGTGATTATTTTAACAATAATGTTCATGTGGACAGAACCATGGAGGTAAGGCTTCGGATGTGAATATTATGAGGACAAATGGTGCCTAGTGACAGAAAAAGAGAGAAAAAAAAGTTCTTATAGCAGTTTTGAAATTTTCTGTGTAGGTTGGGGAAAGTTTTTTGTCTCTATTCTTCTAGTTATTAAAGCAAGTATTCCGAAGTTGGTGTTGGATTCTGTTTTTGAACTTGAAAAGGTATTTCTCTGTCTTCCAATCTGGTTTAGTATTAGTCAAGTTACAAGGTAAATCTGTTTCTTTTTAATATCTTTGAATTTTACATGCATAGCCCATGCCAGCTTCAGGCCATTGTAGTTGGGTTGAGGGACAGTGTGCTTGCTTTGTCTGTGAATGTACTTGGAACTACGTCAAAGGATGTCATGGACATGGCTCTGGTGACTCAATATTTCGACGCAATGAAAGAAATTGGCGCATTGTCAGTGTCTAACTCTATTTTCACCACACACGGACCAGGCGCTATGAAAGATTGCTTCACAAATTAGAGATGGCCTCCTTCAAGCAAATACCGCTCAGAATGAGTGACTTTATCCCAGCATATATGTTGCACGAGTGGCTTTTTTAATGGTATATGAAATGATTGGTACAAGTATCTAAGATTTGTGTCTTTTCTTCTTCTTCTTTTCTTCTTTACGAATTAATTACTGAGGAATTTCTTATAGAACAGTGAAAAACAATCTTAGTGTTGAAGCAAGAACAAATCAAAGATTAGAACTATTTGTGAAGGAAGAAAGATTGAGAGAGAGAAAGAAAGTGAAAGAAAGAGAGAGAAACTGTTTGATAAAGAAAATTGAATTTCTTGCAGAGATATTCATATAGTGCAATCTGTCTATAACTGAATAAAAAATAAATCCACATTATACGGATCTAATCCGTGAAAATAGGAAAAGAAAAACAAACTAAACTAACTAATCTTTGCACCAAAACCAACTGCATTTCTAGCATACCCAACGACACCGTTTCTGCTTAACTAATACTTTAAGTAACAGCACATACAAAAAGGAGCGTTTTATTAAACAACCTTTAGTGAAACGGTGCGTTTCCTCCATATTTGAAAACCAACGATAACTCCCAAATTCAATTCAGTCTTCTTCAACCTTGAGGCCTCTGTTCTGAAATCAACCATTATCATCCTTAAGCTTCTTATCCTTGCTCTTTGTTCTAGAAATGCTACTATCACTAACAATTACTTGAGTGAAGATAGAAGGAGCTAGGGAGTGTCTTGCATTACAAATAAGTGGTGTGGTGTGGTGTGGTGTGGTGTGTGTACATGGTGTTGAACTTGGCCATTGTATTGGCAATGTTCTTTTATAGTATGAAATGTTATTGATTTGGGTATTTTTGCGGTACCCTCAAGTGTTATATGCTACTTTGTAACTGTTGTCTGCATTTTGTAACTGTTATAGGTTACCTTCGCGCTTTGACCAATGAGAATCAGAGAACTATTATTAACTTGGGTTGTATGATATATTTTTCATAGTTAGGAGGACTTGGAGACTAAAACTACAAATTTTGGAGAGAACTAGCTTTTATTATTATTATTATTATTGATGATGCACAACAAAATCAGTAGGCTGGATGCTTCGGATTTCGATGACGACAAGATGATCTGATTAAAAACCTGAAGAGATGAACAAAATATCAGAGGTGACCAGGGTGGACCGGCCAGAAACCCTCCGATGGAAAAGTCAGTGTCTCTCCTAACTTTTTAGAATTCCCAAATACTTGGAAAATATTTCCGTACCTTTTCATTTGGTGATCGTTGTTCTTATATAGTGCATGCCATGGACAGTTATTTATTTGATAACTTCTCCTACATTGGAGGATGTCGGAGGGTTCGGAAGTAACTTCCATAACTGCTATGGAAGTTACTTTATTAGGCCATAAGTTCCGTAACCGTCATTGGAGGTGGTTTCGTGGCAATGCCTTTGATTGCAAATTCGTTCTGGAATAAGTGTATAAACCTCGTCTAGGGTGCGAGTGTGGTATGTCTAAATCCCTTGCAGGTCGTCCAAGGGTCTTCCAGGACGGACGACTCTGACATGGAAGAGCTTCCTGGGTCAAGGCGTCTTTCCCTCTTCTTTGGACGATACCTACGGACGAGCCATGGAGTTGGATGATTTTCAGGACACTATCAGTTGCCCCCTGTCCGTGGGTCGTCTAGGAAAATGTGGCATGATGTTGGTCTCTGGACATGTGTGTTTATATCCACGTTTAAACTCTCCATGTGTCATGGTCTCAGTAGTGAAGATTCACGTCGACTCATTTTTCGAGGAGGGTGCCACGTGTCATCTCATGGTTGGTTATGTCATTTCAGGTACTAAAGTCTTCGCCTATAAATAGTGGAATACCTGAGCTACCCCCCTCATTTTTGAAAATTTTCTTCCCTGACACTCCTCCTCTTAGCGCCTCGTCTAGAAATTTCCCGTGTCCATAGGCATCACTTAGATCAGGTATTTTCCTTACTCTTGTCCTTAGGTTTTAAGTTCCCAAAAAATGACTGAGATCGTCCTTTCCTCGTCTAGTAATAGTGTTGAAAAAGCCATAGACTAGTTTCATGAGCCTAGTAGCTTTAGTGGGTCGAGTGATAGTAGTAGTGGTAGCAACAGTAGTAGTAGTGGGAATACCTCAGACGAGTACACGTCTAGGGTCCCTGGGGTTCCTCTAGAGGTTCTCCAAGAAGATTTTAGGGTGAGAACTGAGTCTGGGTCGAGGGCAGGCACTAGTGCTCCCTCGTCCACAGCTCAGGACGATGAGGAGATCGTCTATAGTTGTGCTTTGGATATTCCGTCTAAGACAGATAACAAAAGGTTAGAGTTTCTCAAGGTTTGGTATCAAATCCTTGATAGTTTAAACCCTAGGTTACCCGTCCGTGAGGAATGGTGTTGCCAACACCATTTTGGAGTTGGTATTTATGAGGCTTACCTCTTGGGGGGTTTGAGGTTGCCTCTTAATGCCTTTGCTAGGGAGTTGCTTACTAGGTTAGGCTTGGCCATCTGCCAGCTTAATCCCAATGCATGGAGACTAATTGTCTCCATGCAAGTCTTATGGAAGGAGGTTTTTGGGGGTGATCGTCCTCTTACTGTGGACGAGTTCCTCTACTGCTATAAACCCTCCAAGATCAATCAATCCCTTGGCTTCCATCAATTCACAGCTAGGGGGGGAGACTACAGATTGATCAAGTCCTTGGTTACCTCAGACAGGAACTGGAAGACGGAGTTTTTCTTCGTCTCTGGCCCCTGGGCTGGGAAACCAATTGAAGTTGATAGGGATCCTTTTGGTCCCTACACAGGAGAATTAGGGAACCTTCATCCTGAAGGTATGAGGTTGTCCGTCCTGAAATGTTTAGATATTTGATTTGATTGTTCTCGTCTAACGCTCTTTGTTCTTCCTCTTTTTTATAGGTGTTAGACGACCTCACCTGAGCAAGTTCTATATTGAACGAGTTCAAAGGGCTCATCTCTACACTGACAGGACGTTCCATTTTCTGGTGAGCCTAAGACGTTTAACAGCTTGGGGTTTGGGTCTTGAGCCATCTACTGAAGCCATTGCTCACGAGCGTATTGTCCGTAGACGTAAGTGTGTTTTTTATTATTATTTTAAGGATAACTAATTGCATTTTTTATTTTTATTTATCATCATCGTCCATTTTTTATAGGAATGACTACCATGAATCAAAACAAAGGCAAGGAGGTGGTGGACGAGGTAGTTGGGCAGGGGGTTCAATCCCAACCTCATCCATCAGTTGGTGACAAAAGAAAGACTTTGTCCAAGGGGATTAATTTGGGGAAACTCCCAAGTCGACGCAGAGAGAAAAGGGCCAAGCATGGGCCGTCCAAGCCTGGGGTCGTCCAGCTTGGCTCTGTGCCTCTTGTCCAGCAGACTCTCATCCATGTCCATAACATTGATGACGAGCTCTTCGATCCTCCATCCATGCACATGCCATCCACAGCCCAAGTGCCTGTCTCACCCCAGCCCTCTAATCAAGTCCCTCTGAACCTTCTTGGAGATGAGGACTTAGCCTGGGAGAGGTTCGAAAGGGTGGTGACTGATCAGGACGTGGTGGCCTGCTACAACATGTCCTTAAAGGATTTTGAGCACTCTGGTGTTCATGACCTTTTCAAGGTAAACATAATTTTTATCTCGTCCTTATTTTTGTCTCGTCTTACTAATTCTTAATTGTGCCTTGTCTAAAAACCAAATTTTATGCAGGCAATGTCCAAGTTCATTGCTGCGTCCAGGTAAGCAACATAACTAGACAAGATGAGGATCCTGCTGGAGAGGAGAGTACAGGAGGTTAAGGACGAGAGCCAAAGATGGGCTGAAGTGGCGGGCAAGGCCAAGGACGAAGTGAAGGAGTTGCAGGACCATGTGGAGGAGCTGAAGACTGATGTCATAGAGAAGGACACTCGTCTTGATCATCTCCAAAAAAGGAATGATGAGCTGAGTGCTCTTCTTGAAAAGGCTAAGGGAGACGCGGTTGCAGAGTTCAAGGCGTCTAAAAAGTACACTGATTCTTTGGACACAAACTATGCAGCTGGGTTTGAAGACTTTAGGATGGACGCCGTGGAGAGGTTCCCTAACCTTGACTTCAGTTCTATCAAGCTCAACCTTGGTGGTGCTACTTCAAGCTCTCTTCTTCAGACGAGCTCAGAAGATGTTAACATCGAGGACGATGCCACCACTCAGCATGCTCAGGACGACCCTAGCACAGGCCCTCCCCAATGAAGACAGCTTTTGCACTTTTTTTTTTTTTTTTGCTTGGTCCGTTGTTTTGGACCATTGGATGTAATTCAAGTACAATTAATTCGTCCTTAGTTTTTAGGACGATTTCTTAAACAATGTTTCAACTTTATAAGGGTTTTTGGACGTAGGTTGTCCTCCCTTTTTGGTTATTGAATGCATGTTTGCTTTATTTTTCATTTGCTCATTGTATGGACGAGCTTCGTTCGCATTCCAATAATCTTTAATTTTTGACTCGTCCTTCATAGGGACTTATGGTATGGACGAGCCTTGTTCGTATTGTGAATTTAGAATGGGTCGTCCACGAATGGTGCCAGTGTTAACTGACATTATTCTTTGTCTATTTTTTGAACGAGTATTTGCCTATGGACGAGTTGTTAGTTTGTTTGTTTTTTTTTTTTTAAACAACCTTTTTTGACTTGTCCAAATTTTGGGCTGTTTTAGTTGATGCCCATTGGATTTTATACGTGCATTTTCTCGTCCATGGCTAGGTTGAGACGTTGGTGCATCAGCTCGTCTCTTGATTTGAACGAACGTGCCTTATTTTTGCTTTATCTTGAATTAAGGAAAGCTTATGGACGATACATGCATCAGCTCGTCTCTTGGTTTGGACGAACTTGCCTTTTGCTTTATCCTGATTTAAGGAAAGCTTACGAACGATACATCCTTGCGTCCAAGGATTTTGTTCGTCTTTAGTTTATTTTCATACATATACTCAGATATACTTAAAAATACATCACATATATGCTTAAGAAATCCACTGTAAATATTCGTCCACAGGAATGGTACATGCTTGAGAGCTAGCGCCTTTAGAGAATTACAAACGTCTTAACACGAATTAGTTCATAAGGGATACATATAGTAAAACATTAGTAGTAGGCAAAATACTAAAAAATACAATTACTTCAACAAGTCCTGTGGCGATGCTCGTCCATGGTTGCTTTTTTTTATTTTATTGATAGTATCTTCTCAAATGTTCAACATTCCAAGGGTGTTCAAGCTTCTGTCCGTCCAGGGCTTCCAAATAGTAGGATCCTTGCCTTTTGCAGTTGATAACCCTGTAAGGTCCTTCCCAATTCGGTCCCAGTTTTCCATGAGCAGGGTTCTTGGTGGCCAAAGAAACATTTTTTAGGATGAGGTCCCTGATGCCAAAGCGCCTGGGTTTGACCATAGCATCATAGTGTTTGGCCATTAAGTTTTTATACCTTGTCGTTCTCTGCTCCGCGTTCATTCTTACCTCGTCTATGAGATCAAGGTTAAGACGAAGCTGGTCCCCATTGTCCTCGTCCTGATACTTCATCACTTTATGGCTGGCCATATGCACCTCCGTAGGTATGACTGCTCCGCTCCCGTAAGCCAGTTTGAAAGGAGTTTCCCCTGTGGGGGTCCTCGTTGTTGTTCTGTAAGCCCAAAGAATGCCTAGTAGTTCATCTGGCCATACGCCTTTTGCCCCGTCAAGCCGAGTCTTGATGATTTTCAGCAAGGATCAGTTTGCTACTTTTGCTTGGCCATTTGCTTATGGGTAGGAGGGGGAGGAATAGTGATTCTGAATTCCGAAGTGTTCGCAAAAGTCTTTAAATAGGACGTGTCAAACTGCCGTCCATTGTCTGATACTAACACCCTGGGTACCCTAAACCGACATAAAATGTTTTTCCAGACGAAATTTTTAACATTTTGCTGTGTGATATTTGCTAGTGGTTCTGCTTCTACCCACTTAGTAAAGTAGTCAATACCCACCACTAAAAACTTCATCTGTTTGGTTCCCAGTGGAAAAAGGACCCAAAATGTCTAATCCCCATTGCGCGAAGGGCCAAGGGGCCATCATAGGAGTGAGGTACTCTGCGGGTTGCTTGGGGACGTTGCTGAATCGTTGACACTGGTCACATACTTTGATATAAGCTCTTGCGTCTACTTGAATGGTTGGCCAATAGTACCCTGCATGGACGACTTTATGCACTAGTGCTCTTGCCCCCGAGTGGTTTCCACAGGATCCTTCATGAACTTCTCTTAATACGTAGTTTGCCTCGTCTGGAGCTAAGCATCTCAAGTAGGGTTGGGAAAAACCCCTTTTGTACAACACATCATTTATGAGGACATACCTGGCCAACCTGATTCTTAGTTTCTTGGCCTCGTCCTTCTCCTCCGGTAGCCTTCCATCTTTTAGGTAAGCCAATATCGGTATCATCCAATTGTCTTTACCTTCTATCTGCTGTATTTCTGGCAGATCTATGCATGTCATGTATTGTACTTCATCAAACTCGTCCACTTGTCCACTTGCCGAGGCTTCTTTTGCTAAAGCGTCTGCTTTCATGTTTTTTTCCCTAGGTATCTGAATGAAACTAGCCTCCTTAAACTTTTTCACAAGGCGTCGTACCTTATTAAGATATCTCTTCATGCGTTCTTCTTTTGTCTCATATGTTCCATTCACTTGACCTATGACCAGCTGAGAATCTCCATGGACGAGTAATGATTCTGCTCCCAAAGACTTTGCAGCTCTATCCCCTTCAGAAGAGCCTCATATTCTATTTCGTTGTTGGTTGCTGCATACTGCAGGCGGACGTTGTATTCCAATTCATCTCCTTCTGGGGATTTCAAAATGACTCCTACCCCACATGTATGTAATGTGGAGGATCCATCCACATGGACGACCCATCTTCGAGCGCTGCCTGGCTCGTCCAAACCTTCAATGCTTGGAGTAAATTCTGCAATAAAATCTGCTAATACCTGTACTTTTATCGCACTCCTTGGCAGGTACCTGATATCAAATTCGCCAAGTTCAATAGCCCATTGGACTAGTTGCCCTGCCGCCTCTAACTTGTTCATTGCTTTTTTTAACGGATGATCTGTCAAGACATTAATGACATGTGCTTGAAAATAGTGTCTCAATTTCCTCGAGACTATAATCAAAGCAAAGGCTAATTTTTCCATCATTGGATACCGTCCTTCCGCTCCTCTCAAAGCTCGGCTCGTATAGTATACTGGCTTTTGCACTTTTCTTTCTTCCCTGATCAACGCCGAGCTTACTGCATGTGGGGACATCGCCAAATACAAAAACAATTCTTCACCAGGTATAGACGGGCTTAACAGCGGAGCCGTTGTCAGGTAGTTCTTAAGGTCTTGAAAAGCCTTTTGACACTCGTCCGTCCACTCGAAAGCTTTTTTAAGTACCTTGAAAAACGGCAAACACTTATCAGTTGCTTTAAAGACAAATCTGTTAAGAGCGGCAACTCTTCCAGTGAGTGATTGGACTACCTTGATATTTCCTGGCGGTTTCATGTCAATGATCGCCTGAATTTTATCAGGGTTTGCTTCAATACCTCTGTGTGAAACCATGAATCCAAGGAATTTTCCTGAAGAAACGCCAAAAATGCACTTGCTAGGATTTAACTTCATATTATACTGCCTGAGTGTGTCGAAAGTTTCTTGGAGATCGTCCAAGTGGTTCTTCTCGTCCAAACTCTTCACTAGCATGTCGTCTACATAAACCTCCACATTTCGTCCTATTTGCAGCTGAAACATTTGATTAACCAGCCTTTGATAAATCGCCCCTGCGTTCTTTACACCGAAGGGCATCACCTTATAACAAAACAATCCCTGGCTCGTTATGAAGGACGTCTTTCCCTGGTCTGCCTCGTCCATCCTTATTTGGTTATAGCCCGAGAAAGCGTCTGTGAAGCTTAACAACTGATGGCCAGCCGTCGAATCCACCAACTAATCGATGCGTGGCAAGGGGTAGCTGTCCATGGGGCAAGCTTTATTCAAATCGGTGAAGTCCACACACATTCTCCACTTGCCGTTTGCCTTCCTAACCATCACTACATTGGCCAGCCACTCTGGGTAATAGACTTCCCGAATAAACTGCGCCGTCTTCAACTTCAAGACTTCTTCTTTAATAGCCTTATCCCGTTCTGGAGCAAAAACCCTTTTTTTCTGTCGGACGGGCTTGTAAGACAGGCATTCATTCCACCGATGTGTGATGACACTCGGATTAATTCCCGGCATGTCTTCATGACTCCATGCAAACACGTCGACACTCCTCTGTAAGAAGTGGATGAGGTCTTGCTTTGTTTCATTTTTCATGTTTGTTCCTATTCTCGTAAACTTTTTAGGATCACTTTCGTCCAAAAGAATGTCTTCAAGTACTTCGGTAGGCTCTGCAACGACTCTTCTTTCCTCTATGTTCATCGTCTGTGTTCCCTCGTCCATGGCCAGCATGGCTAGGTAGCATTCTCTTGCTGTCAGCTGATCTCCTTGCCCTTGCCCCACTCCATACTCTGTAGGGAACTTAACCGATAGGTGATAGGTAGAGTTTACTGCCTTCCAACTATTCAGGGTAGGTCTTCCTATGATGGCATTGTATGATGACGAACAATCCACCACAAGGAAATTTACTTCTTTGGTTATCTGTTGTGGATATGCCCCCGCCACCACAGGCAACGTAACTATCCGCATAGGTTGTACCTTCATTCCCCCAAACCCTACCAAAGGTGAGCTCACTGGACGAAGTAGGTCTTGTCCAAGATTCATTTGCTAGAGAGCGGGGTAGTATAGGATGTCCGCCGAACTGCCATTGTCAACTAACACCCTTCTGGTCGTATAATCCGCAATAAGCAGAGTAATAACAATAGCGTCGTCATGGGGGTGGTGAACTCTTTCAGCGTCCTCGTCCGTGAAGGTAATAGCTTGTTCTTTAGTTTTCCTCGTCCTGACCGATCGTCCTGAGAGTTGGACGTTCTGCACTACCTTTAGGTATGTCTTCCAGGACCTAGAAGTTTGTCTTGTCGAGCTTCCTCCTATGATCACTCTTATTTCTCCCAGCGGGGGCCGCGGCGCCTCTTCCAGCTTCCCTTTCAATTTTTCATCTTTCTGATCTCGTCCAAGGAAGTTTCTCAGTTTTCCCTGCCTGATGAGGTTTTCTATCTGCTGCTTCAAATCAAAACACTCATCCGTATCATGCTCATGGTCTCTGTGAAAACGGCAATATTTATTCCTATTGCGCTTGTTGGGGTCTCCCTTTATCTTTTCTGGCCATTTTAAGGATGGATCGTCCTTGATCTGCATGAGCACTTGGTCAAGTGGAACATTTAGAGACGTGTAGTGCTGACCTCTTCTTGAAGATGAAACTGGCCTTCTATTATCTTGATCACTTTTCTCCCCAATGCGGGTCTTTTTTGGATGAGGAGCCTGTTCCTGGTGATGGGGGATGTCTCCTTCCCTTCTTTCGGCTCTCTTCCTCTTCTTGGCTATGATCGCATCTTCTGCATTCATAAAATTTTGGGCCGAATGGACGAGTTCAGCCATGGTCTGAGGCTCTTGCTCATAGAGCTTATGAATGAACAGGTCAGAATTAACCCCGTTATGGAAGGCCGCCAGCATCAGTTTATCATCCATCTCGTCCACAGTAAGGGCTTCTCTGTTGAAACGAGTAATAAAGGACCGCAAGCTCTCATTTTCCCCCTGCTCTATGGTTAACAAACTGGACGAGGAACGCTTATGCCTCTGTCCTCCAATGAAATTGTTGACGAACAATTTACTTAGTTCTTCAAATGAACTTACTGAGTTTAGAGGTATCTTGCTGAACCATACTCGTGCCGGTCCTTTAAGTGTAGTTGGAAAAGCCCTACACATGATCTCATCCGGAACTCCCTGAAAATGCATTGTAGTTTTGAAGGTTGCGATATGATCACAAGGGTCACGCGTCCCATCGTACGAGTCCAAGGAAGGCATTTTAAACTTGGCGGGCAGGGGATGACCATTAATGGAAGCTGTAAAAGGGAAGTCCGTTCGGTGAACTAAGTCTTCCCGGGATTCGTCCTCCTCATGTTCTCCTTCATCTCGTCCATGGCTTTACGCATCTGGTCCATTTCCCTTTCCAAGTGCGGCATCCTTCGTGAAACAGTACCCCTCGACTGGCCTTCGGGCTTGGCATTCTCCCTGCCCTCTTGACTCTGGGCTTGTCCTTCTTCGTACCTTTCTTGACGCTGCCTTCATACGTGCATCTCCCTAGTTAACTCTTGATTCTGTCTAGTTAACTCTGCCATGGCGGCTGCCATGGACTGCATATGTTGGAAGGCAGGTTGTTGAGCGACTGGCACTGACTGTCGATCATGATAGGGATTGCTGGAGGCATGCCTACTTTCCTGGTGGCCTGGGCTGGTAGCCCTTGATCTTGTCCGAACCATACAACCATTTGTCGGCAGAAAGTAATTGTTAAGTACAGACTTACATTTCCCACAGACGGCGCCAACTGATGATGCACAACAAAATCAGTAGGCTGGAAGCTTCGGATTTCGATGGCGACAAGATGATCTAATTAAAAACCTGAAGAGATGAATAAAATATCAGAGGTGACCAGGGTGGACCGGCCAGAAACCCTCCGATGGAAAAGTCAGTGTCTCTCCTAACTTTTTAGAATTCCTAAATGCTTGGAAAATATTTTCGTACCTTTTCATTTGGTGATCATTGTTCTTATATAGTGCATGCCATGGACAGTTATTTATTTGATAACTTCTCCTACATTAGAGGATGTCAGAGGGTTCGGAAGTAACTTTCATAACTGCTATGGAAGTTACTTTATTAGGCCGCAAGTTCCGTAACCGTCATTGGAGGTGGTTTCATGACAATGCCTTTGATTGCGAATTCGTTCTGGAATAAGTGTATAAACCTCGTCTAGGGTGCGAGTGTGGTATGTCTGAATCCCTTGCAGGTCGTCCAAGGGTCTTCCAGGACGGACGACTCTGACATGGACGAGCTTCTTGGGCCAAGGCGTCTTTCCCTCTTCTTTGGACGACACCTACGGACGAGCCATGGAGTTGGATGATTTTCAGGACACTATCAATTATTATTATTATTATTATTATTATTATTATTATTATTATTATTATTATTATTATTATTCGTAGTTACAATGAGGAATGAGAAATTTGTACCTTAGACCTTTCAATTATTTGAAATATTAAAAAAATGATAACTAAGCGACAAGGCATTTTTGGCTTGTAAAGAACTTAATGGAGTGAATAAGCACATAATATATGAAGAACCACTAAGAAAAAAAAAAGTTCATATATAAGTATATTTTTGTACTCATCGAAAAGTATCCTTATTGTAATTATTTGTAATCAGTCTACTAATATTTATGAAGAATTTTTAATGAAACAGTACATATAATAATCCACTAAATTATTGGGATTAAGGCTTTATTAATTGTTGTTGTACGTATAATACTCTACTAAAGTCACTCAATTAAGAACAACTTCCTCATAGTCCAACCTTTTATGAACCCTGCACCAAAGCAAGAAAAACAATTAGGGTGTGTGTGGATATTGTTTATTGTTGAAAATTGAAAATTGAAAACTGAAAACACTGTAGCAAAATAATTTTTAAATGTGTAAATAATACTGTGGGACCCATTTTTGAAGTTGTTTTTAATGAAAAAGGTACTTGCGAGTTTCGTGAATAGTACACGGAATTCACCCTAATTGTTTTTCTTGCACCAAAGCAAGAAAAACAATTAGGGTGTGTGTGGATATTATTTATTGTTGAAAATTGAAAATTGAAAACTGAAAACACTAGTACTGTAGCAAAATAATTTTTAAATTTGTAAATAATACTGTGAGATCCATTTTTGAAGTTGTTTTTAATGAAAAAGATACTTGCGAGTCCCATGAATAGTACACGAAATCCACCATATTTCAGTCAAACTCAGACGGATAGGATAAAATCGCAACCCAAACAGATTTTTATTAGTCAATTGGGATCAACTTTTCTCTGTCTTTTCTATTTTAGCTTTTTATTATTCATTTTTGGGTAAAATACGCTAAGAATTGTTGAACTTTTATGAATTTGTAGTAAAACTCATTTAGCTTTTCTTTTTTCCCCAATTTAGTTCATATACTGTAGTAAATATATCCCTTCTCTCCACTCTCTATCTATTTCACCTTGTTCTGTTTTTTTTTTTTTTTTTCGAATTATTAAAAACCCAAACGATGGAAGGGGTCCATTTGCTGCACATTAGCTGATTCAGTGCAAAAAATGTTAAAATAGACGGAAATGGACAGAAGGGGTCCATCTACTATTCTACTACAGTTTCAGTATGTACTAAATTTGTGAAAAATAAAAAGTCAAGGGGGACTAAACTTAAAGTCTGCAATTACATAAAAGTTTAGGCGGCCTTAGTTCACTTTATCCATGTTTTTTCTCCACCTATTTGTACTTGTGTGAGTGCTTGAGAGAGAGAGAGAGAGAGAGAGAGAGAGAGAGAGATTTACTTGTTGCAGTCCATGCTATCAGAAATGGGGAAGCTAAGATGGGTGTGGCACATGATAGGAAGAGAATTGATACGTGAGGCAAGCAAGGGAGGTTGTGTTCCGTTTACACTAGCCTGAATGCAAAAGCAGATTGTCCGAGGCCCAAGCCCGTGCTTTGCTAATTTATTTAGCTTCTCTACGTGTCGACAACATATCTTTGTTGGTACGTAGTAGAACCCAACGAGGAAGGCCAAGCAGTCAGGGAAATACTCAAACACATGCTCACAAACAGGGTACTGAGCCAGATTTGACTGATGAGACATGTCTAGCCTAGAAACTACGAGCAAGAATATTAAAAACACAATTGGACGAGTCATTGCTGATTTTTTTTTTCTTTTTCTTTTTGTACATATAAAAGCATAATTAGTAAATATGTATAATGTTATCGATATTTATTAAAGGTGGTATTATATAAAAGTTTAATAAATTTTGTTGCCAATGGAACCAAAGGATGAGCGAGTTCGTTAGAGCCACGCATGCATGCAATTCTCATGCTCCCTGAATTGCTCAAACTTGCCACAGCACTCTTGAAAAGTAGGAGGGTTACGTGAGTAACAATCAATATACAGTATGAAAAGCTTTTCATTATGCACGGTACCGTTACGAGATATTTGGGAATTGTCTACAAAATTCACCAAAATTATTCTCGGGATTTATAGTATCACTCTAATTTGAAGTAGTCAGATCTAATAAATTACAAATGAGCTAGGACTAAAGAAATATACTTCAGAATTCAAGCCTTTAATTTCTTATTAAAGTTTGCTCCGTTGGCATGAGCCTAACTTAAAATGATTTTAAGAAAATAAAACAGTTACCAAGACAATGTTTTTTCCTAATATGTTGGGTCCTTCACAATGCATGCACCAAAAAAAAAAAAAAATTGTCAACTTAATTATTCTAAGTAACAAAGATAGCTAGCTCAACTGGATGACAGATTTTGATATTTTCAACATAAACATTCAGGATCAAATCTCTCCACCCCAAAATAAAAATGTGTCAAAAAAAAAAATTATTCTTGAAGTAAGGTTTTTCTTCTTTTATTTTCTTACCATATTTTTTCAAGAAAGGTTTATGATACAAAAATTTTCACAATCATTTCATAAAAGATAATAAGTTGTGATTAGAATCACATCATTTTCACATGGACCCTCTAATTGCACCACTTTTATTAATGCAAATATTTAAAAATTACATTTTTACTATTATGAGAAAGATTGTAAAAAAAGTTTTCTACCTAACACTAATTCAAAAGATTTATTAGATAACTCTCTCTAACTTTCGGAGTATCAATATGGGTGAATCCAATGCACATAGGATATTATGGCTTTCGTTTCAATGAATAAATGTAAATCTAGGATCAGTAATTGAAGCATTTAGCCTAGAGACTAGATAGCCAGGACCCAGTTCCAGGGGTTGCTTCCTTCGAATTCTTAGAGACTAGAGATATCCGTTCTCTCCAATTTCTAAGAAGATCCCTTTCGTCTACTCTGATTCATGCAGGTATAATAAGTTCTAAATTTATTTGCATGTTTGTTTTTGTCATTGCCCTGCATATTTTCATAGTTACCACGATTGTTTTCACATCTTTATAATAGCTATGATCGTATGTTCACAATATCATGATTAAATTGCTCACATGATAATTATCGAAATAAGTTTAACAACACTCATGCATTAACATAGATTTAACTCTTGATCTAAGATTATTACATTGTTTAGATTTCATAGATCTATGTTTTATATGATTTAGTTTTCAGATCAGAAATTTTCTTTGTAAAAAGCATTATACTTTCTATAGCAAAAATTATTTTTGAAACCCTTTTTCAAAATCCACTTAGATTCATATCCAAACCAGATCTGTGTTAGGAATCCGGTGGTTCCTAATAGGGATGGATAGGAATTATAGGGGGGTGGATGAGAATTGTAGGGAAATTGACTTAATTAGAGGTAGTCACCCTCCATAGAGAGAGAGAGAGAGAGAGAGAGATGCACTAATGCATTAAGAAGTTGGTTTGTTCTTTAACTGATATCTCATCTTGGATTACAATCATGTATTTATAGGAGACTAGCTCTAATCTCATTGGCTTGCATGGCCTCATCCTATTGGTTCTATTATTCCCCACGTGCATTAATAATTCCAATGTGTGCTAAATGTGATTAACATACTTGGAATTGTACCCAACTAACTAACTAAATCTCAATACAACAATTATTATCCATATGCTTATAGCATTCCTAACATTTCCCTCCCCTTGAAAACACCTTGCCCACAAGGTATTGTTGTGAAATAGCATCTTCGTCAAAGGAGATCTTCCAATGGACCAATACTGTAGTGAAATTTTGATCATCATATTCATGCATTTCTCTTTGACAAACAGTCCTATGCACATGAAGGTTTCTTCTTTGTAAATCTTCAAACTTTGCTCGAATTCTTGAGCTTTCAATAGTTCTTCAATCTTCAAGGTCTCATTGGTTCTTTGAATCTTGAAATGTTCTTATATACTCAAGACCTCATTTGATTATGAAACCATTAAAATTGTTGGCGCTTGTATCTTGGATTCTTGGATCACCGACTCTTGGATTGCCAATTCTTGAATCATAAACTCTTGAATGGAAGCCTCCATTGGTGCATCAAGAATTGGTTCTTGGAAGATCATCATCACTTTCTTTGTTGGTTCTTTCAACTGAACTTCAAGGGCAGCGTGTACGTTTATATCATCATCCACTTTGACACAAAGATCATCATCTCGGCTTGCAATAATAGTAGTAAATTCTTGGAACTTGATTTGTTCTTCGAGTTTCATTGAATCAAGAGATTGTAACTCCTCTTCCGTTATGTTCTTGAGACCCTCTTGCAATCTTGGGAGCTCTTCCTTCATGGCCATGTTAGATTCAACCAAGGCCTTGACCTTCCCTAAAATGGCATTGTGAAATTTGTACAAAGCCTTGAAATTCTTTGAAACTTTATTCACCATTTTCAAGATTTCTTGCCAATCATATTCACATGTATCAAGATCTACAGTTCTAATACCAAATGTTAGGAATCCAGTGGTTCCTATAATGGGGATGGATAGGAATTACAGGGGGATGGATGAGAATTGTAGGAAAATTGACTTAATTCGAAGTAGTCATCCTCCATAGAGAGAGAGAGAGAGAGAGAGAGAGAGAGAGATGCACTAATGCACTAAGAAGTTGGTTTATTCTTCAATTGATATCTCGTCTTGGATTATAATCACGTATTTATAGGAGAATAGCTCCAATCTCATTGGCCCACATGACCTCATCCTATTGGTTCTATTATTCCTCACGTGCATTAATAATTCTAACATGTGCTAAATGTAATTAATATTGTTGAAATTGTAACTAACTAACTAACTAACTAAATCTCAATACAACAATTATTATCCATATGCTTATAGCATTCCTAATAATCTGAGATTCCTTTAAAAAAACATTATATTTTTCTTATCCAAGCTTGATCTGAAATCCTTTTCAAAATTCATTTATTTTTCTATATCAAAAATCAGATTTAAAATTTTCTTTTTAAAAGGCATTCTAGCTTCATATTAAAAAAAAATCGGATGTGAAGTTTCTTTTTCAAAAATATTTACATTTACGTATGTAATAAAAATCAGATTTGAATATATTTTCATAAAGATGTGTTAGGTTCTAAGAATTAGGAACTAATATATTAGAACTTAAATGTGTAATGTTGGCAAACCATGATCAAAACAATCTTTAGTCTTATTTTAGACTTGCTCAAAGTATGTGTTTATTTTGTAAATTTGGAATCGAGTTACTGTAGAATTCACTGTGCAGATCTGTCAGGCTCGATCGATCGAGAATTAGACTCGATCGATAGAAAGTCGTAGAGATCGTTTTTCTGCAGAATTTTCCAACTTAGCCCAAGCCCGTTTTGACGTGTAGGGTTTTATGTTTTGCCCTAAGTATATAAAGGAAAACCCTAGCCACGTTTTTAGAGTTCTGAATGCTGTTTTTGTGAATCTAATTGTTAGATCTAGAGGTGTTTACCTTCACATACACTTAGGGTTTCCAAACTTAAGATTAATGTCAAGAGCTTGGTAATCATCCAGTTGCAGAATCAAAAGTTTCAAGATATACAAGCTGGTGTGCTTGTACTTTGCTGAGAATTCAAGGAAAGAAGTAGTCCGTGGTCTTGGAGCTGTCACGTGGTCGTGATAGTAAGTTTCCTACATGAGTTAGCAATAGGATGTTAGTGGTTTAAGTCTCTATGATGTAACTCTTTAAGTAATAGTCTCTTTCAAATTCATGTGATGAATTTTGTAGAAAATGTGATTGATCACTATGTGCATATCACCTCACATGTTTCTCAAGCTTCTGCTAGTTGCACATAACTGTGTACATGTTATTGTGTGTGTTTTTGGTTTGACCAACCAAGTTTGAAATTTTTTTGAAATTGATGCAGAACATGTTTGCTGTTTGAGTTCTTGAGGGAAATTAAAAGAAAATCTTGTTTTAGGGGATCTGGGAAAAATACATGTGTTTTTGAAAAACATTTCATCTCATACTCATGCATTTTATTCATAATATTTGATGTTTTTGTTGAGTCTTGCACTGAAATTGGTTCGTTTTTCAAAAATTAGCTTATTCCAGAATTTTGATCTATCGAATCTGTTTTTCGACCGATTGAAATTATTTCAAAAACCCTGGAAAAGTTTCTGTGTGTTTCGATCGATACTCGATTGGTTTTGGATCAGTCGAAGGATTTTCGACCGATCGAATCTAATTTTCGATCGATCGAAAATCGGGATGAGAGTTTTTAAAAAGGATTTTCTTTCACGTGTTATTCACTTTTCTAAAACTATTCAAATTCCTTTTTCACTCTCAACAACCGGTCAAAGCATCCAAGGCTATTCTTTGTCGTTTTCCTCCGTTCTTTTTGCATAGATTCTCTCTCCCAAAGCCGGTAAGACCTTTATACCCCTCTTTTTGCTTTTATTTTCATTTTCATGCATTATTTCATGCATTTTTTTGGGTATTTTTGACATTTATAGATTTGGGATTTTTGGTATTGATTTTGGTTGTTTTTCTTTCAAATAAATCATGGGTTTTTGTGGGGACACCATATGCAAGTATTACGAGTGGTTTAATTTGGTTAATTTGGTGTTTTAAGAAAAATTTGAAAATCTAGGGCTTGAAATTGTCGAATTTGGGATTTTTGTTCAATTTGATATAAATTGGTGAAATTGGCTTATTAGATTGATTAATTTGATCATTATATGGTGTTTCCTATCTGTTGTGATGATCAATTTCTCAATTTGTTGAGTTTTGTGAAATTGGGTTTTTCTAAATTGAAAATTTTTTATATAAATTTCATGCTCAAGCCAATTTTGTGAATTTGGATCATATTTGAACTATGTCACTGCATTAGTTCATGCATCATTTGATTATCTTGCTCATGCATCATATAGATTTTTATTTCTATATTTTTTTTTGTTGTGCTAACTTGCAGTCTGCCCTTGGTTTTTCTGTTTTTGTCCTTTTCTATCTGTGTCTCTCAATTCTGTCCTTAGCATCATGCCTAAGAAAACCAGAGCACATAGGACTTCTGTCTCTTCCCCGTCCTTTGATAGTGATAGGTTCTTGAGTGAGAAGAATCAGGAGACTTATGAGACTCTTAACCTTAGGCGTAATATCTGGGGTGAGCGTAGGGTCATTCTAGATGAGGTAGATGATCCGGTGAGGCTTAATTTTGAGCGTCAAGGCTGGCTACCTTTACTTGATATAGATCATCCACCTCCGGCTACCTTGATTAGAGAGTTCTACTCGAACCTCTCTATCCACATCTATGATTCCAACACTCTAGTTAAGAGTTGGATACGAGGTGTTGAGTATCGCATTACCCCTTCGGTAGTGTCTGATGCTCTTGGGGTGCCTGTGGTTTCTCATCCAGTCTTTCCTTATGATGAGTCTCCGCTGCTTGATGACGCGATGTCTTACATCACTGGGTCTTCTATCCAGTAGGGTTCTGATCTTCGGATCACCTCTGCTGAGCTTTCTGAGCTTCATTACCTTTTCTTTAGGATTGCTTGTCATTCCTTATGGCTCATTTCTCATCTCCACATCATCCCTCTTGAGCGATATGTGTTTTTGTATGCTCTTGTTACAGAAGCTCCTATCATTTTTTCCCCATTTGTTTCTTCATTCCTTGAACGAAGTTCATAGGAGTAGTTCTACAGCTCATACTTTATTCTTTCCTGTCTTTATCCATAGGATTCTTCTTCATCTAGGTTTAGGTGATTTTCCTGCTTCTGAACCCGTTCACATTATTGCTCCTATAGGTGCTACCTTTTTGAGGCAAAGGACTGCTCAATTTCGAGCTAGCTCTAAGCGTCCTAGGGTAGAGCCTTCTGATGTCACTCCACCTCCTTCTTCTTCTACAGATGCTCCTGCGGCTGAGACGTCTGTTGATCCTGCTGCTGCTGCTGCTGATGTTCCTCCACCTTCTCTTTCGGATGTTTCAGACATTTGTCGGACTTTGGACACTGTCATGACCGTTCAGGCGGCTCATGGTCCGCTTCTGGTGGACGTACTTGACGAGCTTCGTGCTTTGAGAGCAGATTTGGCTAGTTTTCGACGTTCTCCCCCGCCGCCTCCTTTTGATGATGAGTGAGTGCCCTTTAGCAATTCGTCACAAAAAGGGGGAGTACATTGTGTTTTGTAGGGGAGTTTTTTGTCTTAGGGGGATTTTTTGTATCTTTTTGTGATACTGAGGATCTTGTGGAGCTGTTAGATTGTATCTAGGTGCTTCACTGTGTATTTACATTTTTTGGCTCATAGTAAGGGAGATATATTTGAGATACATTTTTATGTATATGTTTCTTGTTTCACTATGCTACATTGTTTATTGATTTATATTTATGATGTTATTCATGATATATGTCTTTATTTTGTGTTATGTGAAATCAAGAAGTTCTTTTCTATATTACTTGTATTTTCCACACATGCGTTTATGTGTTTGTTAAGTGTTACAGGAATATACAGGTTGATTCAGTCGTGCTGCTGTCTACTTTTGCAACTGATAGATAGTAGTTAGGTTAAATTTGTTTAGTAAGGCTTTTGTTTTGTAATAGGCTGTTTATTTTGTAAACTTTGAGCTTTTTGTTAAGTCTGTGTTTTGTCACGGATTGTCAAAGGGGGAGTTTGTTAGGTTCTAAGAATTAGGAACTAATGTATTAGAACTTCAATTTGTAATGTTGGCAAACCATGATCAAAACAATCTTTAGTCTTGTTTTAGACTTGCTCAAAGTATGTGCTTATTTTGTAAAGTTGGAATCAAGTTACTGTAGAATTCACTGTGCAGATCTGTCAGGCTCGATCGATCGAGTCTAATTCTCGATCGATCGAAAGTCATGCAGATCGTTTTTCTGCAGAATTTTCCAACTCAGCTCAAGCCCGTTTTGACGTGTAGGGTTTTATATTTTGCCCTAAATATATAAGGGAAAACCCTAGCCACGTTTTTAGAGTTCTGAATGCTGTGTTTGTGAATCTAACTGTTAGATCTAGAGGTGTTTACCTTCACATACACTTAGGGTTTCCAAACTTGAGATTAATGTCAAGAGCTTGGTAATCATCCAGTTGTAGAATCAAAAGCTTCAAGATATACAAGCTGGTGTGCTTGTACTTTGCTGAGAATTCAAGGAAAGAAGTAGTCCGTGGTCTCGGAGCTGTCACGTGGTCGTGGTAGTAGGTTTCCTACACGAGGTAGCAATAGGATGTTAGTGGTCTAAGTCTCTATTGTGTAAACTTCAATTCTTTCATAGTGAATTCGGTTTTACTTTGAGGATAGCTAGGTTAAATCCTTTACAGGTTTTTACCAGTTTGGTTTCCTGGATTATCATATCGTGTGTTATTTATTTTTCGCACCTTTGCATGATATGATTGTTATTGCTTTAACCTAGATCTGAATAATAAACCTAAGTATTCACTTGGTTAATTAATTTGGTTAAACAATCTGTTTGGGTTTAAGGGGTCTAAACAACTTAACAAGATGTCATATATTCATGATCAAAAATCAAAACTGAGATTTCCTTCGCAAAAATGTTTCCAATTTCATAATAAAAACCAGACCTGAATATTTTTCATAAACTCATTGTTTTTCACATAATAAAATTTTGGTCTGAATATTTTTCATCAAAGCTTTGTTTTTTTCATGTTATAAAAATTAATCTAAATCTTTCCCATAAAAATGACATTCTTTTTCATAACAAAAATCAAATCTGAATTTATTTTCAATAACATGATTCTTTTTCTTTGATAAAAAAGCAGATCTAAACTTTCTTATATATCTCATTTCCTTTTATGAAATTTAAATCTTTTGCATGGAGTAAGAAATAGATCCATAGAGATTTTAGATTTACGAAAACTAACAATTGTATATTACATTTCAAAGTTTACTGTATCATATGTCAATGATTGTGTGGGTGCATAGATGGTCATTCGTAGCCTAGGAGAGTGGATTTTTCTAGACAGAGTGGATGCCTAACAATTTCCCACTTTGTAACCTAGCCCCTAAATCTAGTATTTTTGGTTCAAGATTAGTGTTTTATCACTTTCTTTGGTAGAATATAATAGGACCAAAACTTTGTAATTTTTACTTAGATTGTAATTAGGACCAAAGCTATGTAATATCTACCAATTGTGATATTCTTGATATAATGAACATTCAATGCAATTCAATCATTCAATTTTATAGTTTTAGTTTTAGTTTTTTTTTTTTAATTCAAAAAATTAGTAGCTACTCCACAATTAATTAACCCAAAGAGGTTCCAAGTATCATCTTTTGAGAGTTTCCCAGCATAGGTCTCTCACACAATGCAATAGGATAATATTTAACCATCAAAAGGAAAAAAAAAAAAAAAACCCAAATAATAACTCAAAATCCAAAATTAAATTGCATCAACCTAAAGTATAGAACATAAAAATTCACCTATCTAAAATAGAGATGCAAGAAAAATAAATAAAAATAAATCCACCAAAAATGAAAAAAAAAAGTTGAGAAGAGAAAGAGAAAATTCACATTTTGTGTGTGGGAAAAGTATGTATAGAATATGAGAGAGAGAGAGAGAGAGAGAGAGAGAGAGAGAGAGAGAGAGAGTAACAAAATCATAGTAATAGGATGAGAATGAGAATAGCCAAAATAAAGGAAGATAAAAAGATAGAGAAAGAGTGATATTAAGGTAGAGAATAGTGGAGAATTGAAAAGGTAAAAGGGAAGAAGAAATGTTGTAAAATGTGTAACAATAAGTGGAGAACTTAATAATAAGAAGAATAGTTAGAAATAAGAGAGAGATGGTAGTTTGATTGTTAAATAATAGAGTTTCTAATTCACCTTAAATGATTAAATGTTAAAAAATATATATGAAAAATTGGAAAGAAAATGGATAATAATATAGCCACTGATGTGGCTCAACTGAAATATAATAACAATAAATGCTATACTTCATCTTTTAGATATACTAGTTGGAAATCTGTGTGATGCATAAGAAATTTTTGCCTAAAAGTATGTTGGTCTCGAGTTTTGCATAGAAAGTAAAATTAAATTATATTAATCTCAAACTGAAACAATAAACACGACATGAAGAATTAAAAATAAAAAAAATTGGTGTGCATTTAACTAAAGTTTCTGTAGTCCTCTCTGGTTTCTACCATATGGGATATCGAAAATATTTTTGCAATACATTTCTTCTTTTTTAAAAAAAATTAGAGTAATTTTATATCTTCCTTGACCTTACATCTTCATTAGTTTACACAGAAGGGCTAAATTAAGACTTGAAAAATGAGTAGGAATGTTAGTTTGGTTGGATGGGATCACTGAATTTGGACTACAAAACCATTGTTTGCAAAGAAGTTGAAGAGTGTCTGTAGTCCAAAGGGAAGCTTGTATGGAGAAAGAGAGCTTCTAAGTGAGCCAGTGTCTTGGCTTTCAAGTTTCATCTACACGTGGGGTAGGAGAAAGAGAGTTTGTAAGCGGGTTAGAGTCTTGACTCTCATCTACACATGGGAAATGATCATGTTTGGGTCATAATATGTAAGGAAATAAGTGGGCTTGGGCTTTTCATAAGGTTTGGTTTGATTTGGTATAATTTCCAACAGCAGCCCATATTTTAGATAACAGTAAAAATAATTTAACCTGATCTTTTGGGTAAAAGTAAAACAGATAATAAGAAGAGGTTAAAGAGGCTAAATGCAAAATTAGAGCGCCACATGGCAAGACCTTATGCTCTCCCGCATGAGGTCTCTGTTTTTCTATATATATATTCAAACCATTGCTACACAAATATTCATCAGAGATTCTTAGATTTTGTTCTAAATATATTAAGAGAAGTCTTGATACTTCACATGGAATGAAACCAAATTACTACAAGACAAACAATTTTATAAATCATATTGTTTTGAAAGGTAACAATGGTAGAACGGTGGATGATGAAGTTGAAGCGATTTCAAAAAATGATCCCGTTGATGTAAAACTAACATCCAAATGCTTAATTTTCTCACATCTAAGAAATTGAAGTTCTTCATAATTTTTTGACCAACAGAAGTTTTTCAAATTCCCAGCAACTCAATTGCAACCTCCCTCATTGTAGGATGTTTCCTTCCATGCAAGTGCAAACATCTTTTTGCAAGGTTAGCAACAATGATGACCTCTTCCTTATCACTTTCCTTCTTTAATCAGTCATCAAGAATATCAAATAGATGGTTCTCCTTCATTGAATGAAGGAAATATTTGGATAAACTTTTATCTACTTCTAACCTTGTTGAAGAAACAAGTTTTTCTCCAGTTAAGAGCTCAACAAGGACTACTCCAAAACTATACACATCACTCTTTTCTATGAACTGGCTTGTTTGGAAGTATTCTGGGTCCGAGTATCCAAAAGTTCCATAAACTAGGGGGTTATATGAGTTTAGTCAACCGCTATTGACTTTGATATTCCAAAATATGCTACTTTTGCTTTGTACTTTTTATCTAAGAGTATGTTTGTGGACTTTATGTCTCTATGATAAATTGGTGAGGTAGCTGCTGAGTGTAAGTAGAAAAAGAGATCCTGCAATTTCTATGGAAATCCTTAAATGCATATTCCAAGTTAATGAAAACTTTTTGTTTTCATCATGGAGATACAGGAAGAGTGTCCCATTCGGACTGAATTCATAAACCAATAAAGGAACTTCTGTCTCCAAACAACACCCAATTAGCTTAACCACATTTCTATGGTTAACTTTTGAAAAAATAAAAATCTCATGAATTGTTTGACATTCCCCTCTTGCACTATTATGCACTTGTTAGTTGCAATAATTCTTCCATCACTTAACATTCCTTTGAAAACTGTACCTTGACCACCCTTACTAACTATTCTATTTTCACTAAAATGGTCTGTTGCCTTTTCCAACTCCTTCAAATTGAATAATTTTATATTTTGAATATTGTTTTCATTTGAAGATAATTGTTGTTGTAACAATAAACCACCATTCTTTTTGAAGAATTTTTTCTTAAGCTTGGTTTCACTTCTCTTCTTTATCACATTGAATAAAACCAATGTAATGGTTATTAGAAATAATGCTCCAAAGCTTGTACCAAGACCTGCATAAGTCAAACAAAATATATATATATATATATATATATAAAATATCAATATTTTTTTATATATCAAAACACGATTGTCTAAACTAGAGTCTTGATAAGAAGTACCCTACCTTTCTTAAGTAGAAGTTACTAATTCTTCCAAAAATTCTGTTCCACTCTTTCCTAAAGTCTAAATTAGTGTTAACTTCTAATTAATTTCTCTATAAAAAAGGAAAATGAAATGTTCTTACTTTAATTTTCAAATAATGAGTGCATATGTGCAATGATCAAATGTGTTCCACTTAGCAAAAAAATAAATTAAAAATAATAATAAAAAAACCTCTCTTGTGACAACACCGCTCGAGTACAGTCACCTTCAGTCATCTACACAAAAAGGATTTTTGTTTTCGGACCCAAGGTGTTTCTTCAGGGAGCCTAGCTCTAATAGAAGAGAAACAGGTTGGAGTGATTGTAGTGAGTTGGAGGCCTGTGATGTTGATGACTACATGGTTGACCCGTTGGTCCCATACTCCCATACAGTGTTGATGTATTAACATACACCACCTTTCAATGAGTACATGTTGCTAAACTGGATAAGGAAGCCATTTCTTAGTGTAATAGATCCTTCTCGAGATATTTCGTAGTGTGATTTCTATTAGATGCAGGCTATTTCTTAGTTTGCCCCACGCAAACCTTAATTCGATCATGAAGCTTGGCACCAACAAGAGATGGTGAGTGCTAGGCAAACAACAAAGATTTTACGTTTTCAAATTTGAGCACATCTATGATCTTGAACACATACAATACGAAGGCTGGCAACAAGGGGAGGAGCCAGGAATTATTGTTTGTGGGGCCAACATGGCAAGCTATACTGTTTTGAACTGGAACTTAGAATACTAGCAACCAACGATTGTCTATCCGTAAGGGATAGAGAAAGTACTCATGGGAGACATATATGAAGAAGATGAAACAATTCCTGTAAGGAGTTTCCCCACACCAGTCTCTGAAGATGAGTCTCTTTCGCATAGGCTGAACAACTCGAGGCCTAGGCTGTGACTTTTATGAGGATGAAGGCCTACTTAACACAACTGGCAAGGGAGTAGTTTGTGTCCTCCTTGAGCCAATAGGCTAATGCCTAGAGACCCAATACTCAGATATTTCAATTAGGCCCAGTGGACTTTTGTTATGATCGGTGGCCTGAATTAAGGTGAACAGTACTTGTTCCTTGGTAGGGGGAAGTCTTGTGTCTTTTATGGAGCTAGTATTAAATCCTAACTTGTAAGTCTCACATTATTGGGCATTTGCCACATAATTTACATTATGTAACAAATGTCTTTGTGTTGAAACTATTTAGCAAAATGTGCCCCTGTATTTTAAACTCGCGTGAAAAATATAAATAAATAAATAAAGTTAAAATTGGACACAAAACAAATGAAATGACTAAATTGAAAAAAAATATATTAAAATTAGAGAAACAAAATGAAATAAAATTATAGAATATCATGTGTATAATATATATATATATATATTTTTTAAAAAAATTTCCATGTAATTATCAATTTTGTTTTTGTTAAAAATAAAAATGAATTGAGAAAAAAGAAATAGAAGACATTAAACAGTCTCTGATAATACCAATTCTCGCATGGTTAATTCAGACACCAAGACAATATTATTGCCACGCGTTTAATGATTGCTTGCTACATGTTCAATCTACAACAACTTAACAATCTGAATAAACAATTATATAGTCCAAAATTTAGGGTAGGTAATAATAGACCGACCTTGCAAAAATTTATGACTTCCTAAGTCTTTGCAAGTCTTTTAATGGTGAAACACGTTTATGAAGGATGAAAGAATTTGGCAGATCAATGACTTTCAAAAGAGCAGTGATATTATCTTGCAAAGTTACTGATTAAACATTTCTTTAGCTGCTACTTTGGAATACGGATGTTCCCCATCAACTTTTCTTTCCACAAATTAAATTTGATGAATGTGCGTCATTCAATTTGTGACAGGAAAGAAAGATGTTCTTTCGTGTGATTTCTCTCTAGTGTTTAGTCTTCACAAGCAATGCTCAGTACTCACACTCTATGCAACCCAGCAATATCTTTAATAAGTTCTGTGCCATGAGTCCTGAGGCTTGGCCTCAACTTTTTTCATCTCTCTCTTCGACAAGACCACTACTTGTTCTTGTTTTCTCATTGCTTCATTGCCAACATATTCTTTGAAAATGTAAAATAGTTTACTGTAAAAGACTTTATTTCAACAGTTTTCACTTTTTTTTTGGGAACACTTTTCGCTTTTATATACACATTTAAAGGTTTTTATTTTTTATATAAATAATGGAAATTTTATTAGGAAAACGTTAATGGATGATGTAAGGGCATGTTTGGTAGCTAGACTGTAATAGGTATAATAATGTAATAGTTATTCCTATGGTTTAATTATTTTTTAGTTTGGTTATGTTTTTATTACGAGGAATAATCATTCCTTATGAATAGAAAAAAAAATTATTGAATATTTCGGGAGTACCATAAATGCGTACTCCTCCCTTTCATATGAATTGTGAGTCCCACCATAAATTTAATTAGTGGGACCTACAGTTATGTGAGAGGAGTGAGTACGCATTTATGATACTCCAGGAGTACCCAATAATTACCCATGCTTCAAAATGAGGAATAACTATTTCTCTTTAAAATGGTTGTATTAGTTATTTCTTAGTAAGTGCAATAATTTCAAAACCTAATATATTTCTAAATAAACAAACTTTCCATATACATCTAACCATTATAAAAATAAAAACCATAAAAAAATAACACATATCTCTCTCAAATTTTAAAAATAACAATTTTTAATGAGATATAATTGTATGAGTAAGATATTTCTTAAAATAAATCTTGTTTTATTATAATGTTATAACTCACAACCAAATTTATGAATAAGTTTAGTTATTACATTACAACAAATTTTATACCTATTAATAAATATTACAATTCCTGTCGTAATCCCCATTCAGTGTATCAAATGTACGTTAAGGATATTTTTTAATGCACTATTTTAGGAATTTTTTTATGGGGAAATAAAGAAAACAATTAATGTTTTGACTGCATTTTTTATTTCCTATAAAAGTGGTATCAAAACTTTTGTAAAATGAATTATTATTATTTTAATGTATTGTATGTAAATATAAAAACAAGGATGTGAGTGAGTTTTAAAATGGTATGGTAAAATAGATAAAGTAGGGTTTTAAAATGTAAAATGTGTATTTTTGTTAGATACTCGGATGTGAATGCTCTGAGTCTTTTATAAATGTGCAAACTCATTGATGTCACTAATGAATACTTGATTGATATGATCTCTAGCTGTACACATTTTGTATACTTTGGTGACTCTTTTTCATGATTTCTTAATTTTTGTTCGACTTTCTCTATCTTTGATCCTTGTATGGGATACTAATGAGTAAATTTGAGTATATATGTAATTATAAATGATTTTCATAAAAAAAAAATTATTTGAGTAAAAAGAAAAGAAATAGAGATCCATATAACACGATTGCCATATGATAACATGATTGCCACATGAACATGATAAATTGATAACATAATTGTTGGGTCAATACAGGGACCCATATAACATGATTCCTGCATTTTCAGTTTGCAACTTTGCAAATTTAAAAAATACTATTTTATTACAAAAGGAAGACTATAACACTTAACTTTCCAAGTCTTTACTTCTAGGAAAAAAAAAACTTTCCAAGTCTTCGGAATTCCAAACAATTATAACAAAAGACATGGTGAAACATTTTTCATGATTTTATACTTCTATACCACACGTTTTCAAGATTGAAGGAATCTAGCCGATCAAAGACTAAAAATAAAAGTGGTGAATAAATAAATATATATATATATATATATTCTCAAACTTTTCTTAGTTGTTACTTTGACAATCTCGGCCTTGTTTGATCCGTTTTGTGTGTTCTATTCTATGCAAATTTTTTACAAATAGGCAAAAGGAAGAAAAGAAGACTATAACACTTAACTTTCCAAGTCTTTACTTCTAGGAAAAAAAAAAAAAAAAAACTTTCCAAGTCTTCGGAATTCCAAACAATTATAACAAAAGACATGGTGAAACATTTTTCATGATTTTATACTTCTATACCACACGTTTTCAAGATTGAAAGAATCTAGCCGATCAAAGACTAAAAAGAAAGTGGTGATAAATAAATAAATATATATATATATATATATATATTCTCAAACTTTTCTTAGCTGTTACTTTGACAATCTCGACCTTGTTTGATCCGTTTTGTGTGTTCTATTCTATGCAAATTTTTTACAAATAGGCAAAAGGAAGAAAAGAAGACTACAACACTTAACTTTCCAAGTCTTTACTTCTAGAAAAAAAAAAAAAAAAAAAAAAAAAAACTTTCCAAGTCTTCGGAATTCCAAACAATTATTACAAAAGACATGGTGAAACGTTTTCCATGGTTTTATACTTCTGTACCACACGTTTTCAAGATTGAAGGAATCTAGCAAATCAAAGACTAAAAAAATAGTGGTGATAAATAGATAAATAATATATATATATATATATATATATATATTCTCAAACATTTCTTAGCTATTACTTTGACAATCTCAGCCTTGTTTGATCCGTTTTGTGTGTTCTATTATATGCAAAAATTTTCCATTACAAATAGGCAAATGGATGTGACAGATTTTGCTCATCCCACCATATCTAGCTGATCAAAGACTAAAAAAGAAGTGGTGATAAATAATATATATATATATATATATATATATTCTCAAACTTTTCTTAGCCGTTACTTTGACAATCTCAGCCTTGTTTGATCCGTTTTGTGTGTTCTATTCTATGCAAATTTTTTACAAATAGGCAAAAGGAAGAAAGGAAGACTATAACACATAACTTTCCAAGTCTTTACTTCTAGGGAAAAAAATTCCAAGTCTTCGAAATTCCAAACAATTATTACAAAAGACATGGTGAAACGTTTTTCATGATTTTATACTTCTGTACCACACGTTTTCAAGATTGAAGGAATTTAGCCGATCAAAGATTAAAAAGAAAGTGGTGATAAATAAATAAATAAATATATATATATATATATATATATTCTCAAACTTTTCTTAGCTGTTACTTTGACAATCTCGGCCTTGTTTGATCCGTTTTGTGTGTTCTATTCTATGCAAATTTTTTACAAATAGGCAAAAGGAAGAAAAG
This sequence comes from Lithocarpus polystachyus, assembly GCA_033629205.1. Lineage (NCBI taxonomy): Eukaryota > Viridiplantae > Streptophyta > Magnoliopsida > Fagales > Fagaceae > Lithocarpus > Lithocarpus polystachyus. The sequence goes on along the minus strand of CM066165.1, from coordinate 85,474,621 downwards.
AAGACTATAACACTTAACTTTCCAAGTCTTTACTTCTAGAAAGAAAGAAAAAAAAAAAAAACTTTCCAAGTCTTCAGAATTCCAAGCAATTATTACAAAAGACATGGTGAAACGTTTTTCATGGTTTTATACTTCTGTACCACACGTTTTCAAGATTGAAGGAATCTAGCAAATCAAAGACTAAAAAAATAGTGGTGATAAATAGATAAATATATATATATATATATATATATATATTCTCAAACATTTTTTAGCTATTACTTTGACAATCTCAACCTTGTTTGATCCGTTTTGTGTGTTATATTATATGCAAAAATTTTCCATTACAAATAGGCAAATGGATGTGACAGATTTTGCTCATCCTACCATATCTAGCTGATCAAAGACTAAAAAAGAAGTGGTGATAAATAAATAAATATATAATATATATATATATATATATTCTCAAACTTTTCTTAGCCGTTACTTTGACAATCTCGGCCTTGTTTGATCCGTTTTGTGTGTTCTATTCTACACAATTTTTTTACAAATAGGCAAAAGGAAGAAAGGAAGACTATAACACATAACTTTCCAAGTCTTTACTTCTAGGGAAAAAAATTCCAAGTCTTCGGAATTCCAAACAATTATTACAAAAGACATGGTGAAACGTTTTCCATGATTTTATACTTTTGTACCACACATTTTCAAGATTGAAGAAATCTAGCAGATCAAAGACTAAAAAATGGTGGTGATAAATAGATATATATATATATATATTCTCAAACATTTCTTAGCTATTACTTTGACAATCTCGGCCTTGTTTGATCCGTTTTGTGTTCTATTATATGCAAATTTTTTCCATTACAAATAGGCAGATGGATGTGACAGGGACGGAGCTATTCTTGGACCTGGGGGGGCAGCGGCCCCCCCCAGATTTTCAAAAAAAAATTTTAGTATATATATAATACATTATTTTTAGCCATTTGTTTTAATAAAATTACACTTTGTCCCTTTAACAATATTATTGATATTTTTAAATGCTATAAAAAAAATATTAACCCAACAACAAAAATTAAGCCAACCAAAACAAACACAAGCGAAAAAAAAAAAAAAAAATTAAAGCCAATTCTAATTAGATATCTACCTAGCTTAGGAGAAGGAAACACCCAACTTATCTCACACGAATAATAAAAGTAAAAAAAAAAAAAAGGGATTTCTAAGCCATTAAAAAAGAAAAAAAGAAAAAAGAAAACCTAACTTGCGGCTGAACACAGAGGAGAGGGATTTGGCAGTCAGCGGCACTCAGCACAGAGCAACTAAGCGGGTGCTGCAGCGCAGGAGCCTAGGACGCTGGGAGTGAGAGCCTGGGACGGAGGGACGCTGGGAGGGAGAGCTTGGGACGGAGAGACTCAAGAGAAAATACAAGAGAGAAAAAGTGAAAAAGAGAGGTAAAAATATCTAGACTCATGTTTGTCTTTACCTCTTTATATTCTTTTATAAATGAAAAAGGTGTCATATACTCATCTGACAAATACCACACCCACCACAAGTTACAATCAACTAAATCAAGTCTTATTTTCATTGAAATTTTATAATTTTTTTTTTTGTAGTTTTGTCTTTAGCAATAAATGATGTTTTGTGATTTTTTTTTTTGTAGTTTTGTCTTTAATGTTTTTGTCTATTAGTTAGTATTTTTTAAAACATTGAAGTTGGGTAAATAATTAAAGAGATTATTTGTAACTTTAAAATTTCTTGGTTAGTTGTTGAATGCTTGTGTGCATAGTATTTGTCTATTGTTTGTAATGATTGTAGATTATTGACCATATAATAACATAATAATTTCAAATTATTGACTATGTAATTTCAAATTATTCATTGAAAGGGATATTATTGCGATAATTAGTACGGATTCAATCATAGATAATTTCGAAGATTTAAAAAGACGACGAGTTCTATTTTCATAAATAACTGCATTGTAATATCTTAAAAAACAATAATTTTGTGTATTTTTCTTTGTTGATGGTTTATTAAATGAATGTTTATTTGGAGTTTCAATTTTTTTTGTTTATTCTTTTGCCCCCCCTAACTCCAAATCCTGGCTCCGTCCCTGGGATGTGACAGATTTTGCTCGTCCCACTTTTTCTTGCATAAAATGTACATATTTATTTAAGTTATCTAATGTATAATATCCTATTTATTGATTATCTTGCATATTTTTTTTCTTATCCCCTAAACACTCTCTCTCTCTCTCTCTCTCTCTCTCTCTCTCTCTCCACCATAGTATTATTTAATTTTATGTATACTAGTAGAAATCTTGTGCTATAAACTAAAATTTTATGTAAAAGAAAGAAAACATTTTACTAATACTATTGAAACTGCTTTAATAATTAGTGAGTCATGAGTAAATTAACTATCTTAATTAATAATTAGTTAGTCATATGACAAAACTTTTTAATTTTACGTGCAATATATCTTGAGTCACTCGGCTGGAGCAGGACATGTAACATGTAGTTTACTGCATTAAAAAAAAAAAAACTATAATAGAAGATCAAAAATAAGTATAGTAGAATTTCTATTTTGTAAAAAAAAAAAAAAGTATTAATTTGTTTTTAATTTTTAATAAATGAACTTTAGGTATAATAGAATATTAAATTTATTAAAGCTTAGGTAATAGAGTTTTGAGGAATAAACATCTTAAAAATTAATAAGAAACTTGATATTTTGGTAATATAGTTTCATTTAAACTAAATTATTTAAAACACAAAACTATAATAGATTATCGAAAAATAAGTATTAAATTTTATTTTATTTTATCTTTTAATTTTTAATAAATGAACTTTAGGTGCAATAGAATATTAAATTTATTAAAGCTTAGGTAATAGAGTTTTACATGGAATAAACATCTTAACAATTAATAAGCAACTTAATATTTTGGTAATAATTAATATATCTACTTAGCATAAGCAAAGATAGTCATTTTGGTGAGGGGATTTGAACTTTGGATGTCTTGAAAATACCAAGAGGTAGTCAACTAATTAAATTACGAGACTTTTGAAATCTAATCCCCATTTGTCAAGTCCATTAAAACAACATTGTTTTGAAAAGTGAAAAATACGAATAAATAAATAAATAAAGTTAAAATTGGACACTGATGAAATGACTAAATTAAAAAAAAATGAAAATGAAATAAAAATATATGAAAATTAAAGAAAGAAAATGGAATAAAATTAAAGGATACAATTTGTTATATATATAATTTTTTATTAAAAATTTCTTCATGTAATTATCAATTTTATTTTTGTTTTAAAAATAAAAATGATTTGAGCAAAATGAAATAGATGACATTAAATAGTCCTTGATAATACCATTTCTAGAATGGTTAATTCAGACACCTAGACAATATAATTGCTACGCATTTAATAATTACTTCTAACACATTCAATCTGCAATGACTCAGCAATCTGAACAAATAATTCTATAGTCCAAAAATACAACTTTCCAAGTCCTTTCAAATTAAACGTCAACAAATTGTAATGAGGCTTGTTGTGAAACACGTTTCCAAAGGATGAAAGTATCTGACAAATCAATGACTTTAACAGAACAGTGATATTATTTTGTCCCTTGCAAATTTTAAGACATAATTAAAGGCAAGTTACTAATTAAACACTTTTTTAGTTGCTACTTTGGAAGACTTTTTTTTTTTTTTTTTTTTCTTTCTAATATAATTTAGAAGACTCTTTGCCTTCCCCCACTTATTAGGTATTAAAATATTTCATTACATATGCATCTGCAAAAACCCCATCCATTATATAAGAAATATTAATAAGGGTATCTATGATATATGTAAGAAATAGAAATAGAAATAAGGGTATCTATGATATTGGTCTACACTGTGAGTTAAGAGTTGGCATTGTTTTTTAACGTTCTCCACAAGCTGCACCATATATCAAATGACAAAGCACTTTGGGTAGAAACATGGACAGGTCTTTTTGACTCTTTTCTATAGCAAATGAGAACTGAGAAATTCAACAATTATGCCAAGAGGATGCCTTATTTCTTATTTGCTGGGTGGGTGCGTGGGTCCTTTACAAAATGTCATCGGTTAATTATTTTTATAAGCTGATGGTCCTAAATAGACAGTGACAAAACTTTTAAAAATAATATTAAAAAATTAAAAATATATCCATTATAGGTATCAATATGAGTGAATCTAAATCTAAAGTATTTATTATACATAGTTTAGTCTAAGTCGAGAGAATTTGATGTGGGATTACAGGAACAAGATGCCACTAGATAAGAGGTTCATTGATAGATCCAATTGTTAAAAAAAAAAAAAAAAAAATTGACGACATAAATTATATTATCCTGAGTGTGCAACAAAGAATTCTGAATCTGTAATTTTCAATTAAACGGAGAGACCCACAAGTGGGTTTCAAGTGGGTTTCATTTTTGATAGCAATAAGTTATGGAGTGTGTGATTGAATATATATAGAATCGAAGTTTTATTGAAGATGGCAAATGTTCTGTTGTGGCATAAAGTCAACTTATAATGGTGATTTTTTTTTTTTTTTTTTTTTATGTTATGTGATGCTTGCAGATATGATTGCTTTAGCGGCATCAAGGGCATAGTGTCAAGAATCATTCTAATAAGAATGATGAGATAGCCCTAATAAGAATGATATAACCAGGGCATGGATGAGAAGTTCGGCTATAATTGTGGGGAAATTAGGCATCATTTGCATAATGCCCGTCATCTTTTTGTGCTGTTATTCACCTTTTGGGTTACTTTGTATCATTTAAAGTTTCTTTGTTTCCGCTTATCAAAAAAAGTTTCTATGTTTCTCTTTGGATTATGTATTCACATAGTCAATTTAGATCTATTGTTTTAGTTGTTGTATTGAGTGATACTGAATGCATTCACACATTGCATTGACTTAATGTACAAATTTTAGTTCAAGTTAACATAAAACTGTTTTCAAAAGAATACTTTAAGGTGGCTTTATGCGAATCTATAGCTAATCTCTATTAAAAGTTTTTAAAAATTTACTTTTAAGTCACTTTATTAATCCTCTTATAAGAAAAATAGTAGTCCTTAATTGATTGGTTTTTGGGATTTGTTGTAGATGAGATGCTTGGACTTTGGAGTTGTACCTCTAAATCTTGATCTATTTTTTTGGTAAATACTCCTTCAATCTCAATTTGTTTGTCCTATTTAAAAAAGTCAAAATTTTTAAGAGAACATCATTTATTGTTCTTTTCTGCTTTATAAAAAGGTATAAGTTTACAAATTACCCTTAATAAATTTATTAGCTTTTTTTTTTTTTTAAAGAAAAGAGTTATTCTTAATGAGGCAACGAAAAAGATGCCCCAATTAGATTGATTTTTTAAATATTTGTTAGTTTTCTTTTCAAATAGTTTTGAAAATAAAGTAGGGATATAATAAGAATATTAGTAAATTAATGGCTTTCATTTTTAGAAACAGGACAATATTTAATTTTGGAACATCCTAAAATAGAATAAAGGACAAACAAACTGGGATGGAGGGAGTATAAATCTTGATCTTTTAAACCTAACATTATTTATCGATAAAAGATCTCCACATTATTCACTTCTACATTGTTTACAATGAGAAAAACAATTCCAAGCATTGATATATTTTGATGTATCCTACAGAAAAATCTAGAGCTCAAAGCTTATTGCATGCGCTTTGAATGTGCTCTAAGGATCTTTTGATTTTTACGCATTTGTCCAATTATATTATGCATTTGTGAAAACTATAAAGCATTTGCTTTAAAAAATAAAAATAAAAAACAAAAAACAAAGAAAAGCCTTTGAGGAATAAATGTAATTAGCCTCTGACCACGTATTCAGATGCTCTTCTACTTTTTTGGGTAAATGTTAATAATTTACATTTATTATAATTTAAAATCACTATATTTTCTAATTACAAAAAAACCTAGGGGTGTGATGAGTATTTTGCATTTATAAGTGAAATAATTTTTTCATCACACTCCTAGATTTTTTTGTGATTGAAAAATATAGTAATCCCAAATTATAATGGATGCAAATTATTAACATTTACCAAAAAAAAAAAAAATTTGTAGAGCCTCTAAGCATGCGCGTGAGTGCGTGCTCAGAGGTTAGTATTGCGTAAGTTGCACCATTTACATTCTTGTCACCAATTTATCATTTTTTTGCAATACACTTTATTACTCTATAAAAAAAATATAGTACAAATTATAGTATTAAAATTTTAGTAATAAGGGAATCAAAGATTAAGAAATAGAAATTAAAAAGAAAAAAAAAGAAAAAAAAAACAGTGCTACTTAATGAAAATAGGAAAGATGATTGTTGGCTACGCCATTGTATGCATGAAATACAATACCAAATTGGATCCTGTAGACGTTATCAATTTATGTTCAACTTTTATTAAGAATTTTTTGCTTTTTCTGAGATTATTAAGAAATTTTCTGCTTTCACAATGATCTTGGATACAATATTCCTAAGGGTGTTTTTTTCGTAAGTGCTTCCACTCTACTAAAGTAAACTTCCCTTTAAACCAATGGCTTGAGTACTGGCCCTTGTTATTTGTGCATTTGGCATGTGCCAAGATTCATTGATTTAATTAATAATTATGCCAAGAGGACGCCCTTTCACTTATTTGCTGGGTCCTTGACAATGTGCTAAATGTGTAGCATAAATGTCATAATAAGTTAATTATTTTCATAAATCGATGATTCTAAATAGGCAAAGACAAACTTATAATAAAAGATAAAAAATGTATATATACATAATATATATTAATAAAAATCTATCCACTAGAGGTATCGGAATAAGTAAACTGAATTATAAAGTAGATAGGGTTATTAGTATACTTGATTATATATAGGGAGTTTTTTTATATATACTTAACCCGGATAACCTTATTTTTTGACTTTCCAAGCTAGTTAATAGAGTGAGCCACGTAATTCTTTCCAGGTCCCTTCTGATAATCGTGGCCGCCTATAAATATAGATGCGTGTATCTATGACACCTCAATTCCAAAACACCCAAAGCCAAAGCAAACATGGTACTCTTCTTTCTCATTTTCTTCCTCTTCCTTTCTCTACCTAATTCATCTCTCTCTTCTTTCTCTTTTAATTCATCTACGCCTCTTTGCCTTTCCGACCAAAGCTCTGCTTTGCTCCATTTCAGAAACTCTTTTTCTGTCCGTCTTTCTGGTTCATCTAATTTGTTTTGTGATTTATATTCTTATCCTCCGAAGAATTCGTGGAAAATGGGTACAGATTGTTGTGGGTGGGATGGGGTCACCTGTGATACGATGACAGGTCATGTCATTGCTGTCGACCTCAGTTGCAGTGGCCTTGAAGGTCCCATCCATCCCAATACCACCCTTTTCTCTCTTCGCCATCTCCAGAGGCTCAACCTTGCTTACAACCATTTCCATGGCTCCACAATTTCATCTAAGTTTGGTGGCTTTGCAAACATGACGCATCTCAACCTCGCTTTCTCCTTCGTTACTGGCTCCTCCATTGTTGACTACTCCGTTCCTGCCTCCTCCTTTGCTGGTAATGTCCCCTCCAAAATCTCCCACTTATCCAAACTGGTTTCACTTGATCTCTCTGGGAATATTGACATGAGAATAGAAACGCCTAATTTGAAAAGGCTTATTCAAAACCTAACCCATCTAACTGAACTTGTTTTATATGGGATTGATATGTCTTCTGTTTCAACTAATTGTCTCACGAATTTGTCGTCTTCTTTAACATCTCTTCGTCTTAGTGAATGCCAATTGAAAGGGAAATTTCCAGATAATATATTCCACCTTCCAAACCTCCAGATGCTCCGTGTAGGTTACAACTACAATCTCACTGGTTCCCTTCCAACGTATAACTGGAGTACTCCTCTCAAGTTCTTGGTTCTCTCTAAAACTGGATTCCTAATTAACTTACCTAATTTAATCAGCAACCTCAAGTCCTTAAAACAATTGTTTGTCGGTGGATGCAATTTCATAGGTTCATCGTATCCAACATTTCTTTCAAATCTCACACAAATAACTTATTTGGACCTTTCTTATAATAACTTTGGTGGTCAGTGTCCATGGTCCCTCCTAAACAAAACAGGACTTACTTACTTAGATCTCTCATACAACAATTTCATAGGGCAACTTCCGGAAGTTACGACAAACTTGACCCAAATTTTCTCTTCAAATAATTCATCTAATAGTCAACTAGTCAACAAGATTCCTTCCAATCTAGAATATCTCATCTTATCTGGTAACTTATTGGATGGGACAATACCATCTTGGGTGTATACAATACCATCTTTGCTTGAATTACGTCTTGATTATAACCAATTCACTGGGTATATTGGTGAATTCCAGCATAACTCATTAATTTCTCTAATTGTTTCCTTCAATAATTTTAGTGGCAATTTGGAGTCAAAAATATTCTCAAAGCTCAAAAGTCTTCAATATCTTGATATGTCAAATAATCCTCACCTATCACTACACTCCTTCACATCTGCCACCAATATTTTGTCCAAAATTTCCTCATTACATTTGTCTTCTTCCAACATAACTGAAATTCCACAGTTTTTACGAACTGCAAAATAGCAAAATATATAGAATACTTAGACCTTTCCAACAACCATATCAAAGGCAATATTCCATCCTGGGTAATGGAGGTGGGGAAGGATTCATTGTATTACTTTTCAATCTCAAGGAATAATTTAACTGGACACATCCCTTCCTTGATTTGCAATCTCAGTTCCCTCAGATTCCTTGATTTCTCTTATAATCACTTGAATAACATGATTCCTCCATGTTTGGGAAAGTTAAGTGATAATCTCGAAGACTTGAGTTTACAAAGTAACAATCTTAATGGCACTGTCCCACCAACATTTGCAAAGGGATGTCAATTGAGAAGTCTGAAACTCAATGGCAACCAATTGGAAGGGGCATTGCCACAATCATTGGTCCATTGTAGAAATTTGGAACTTCTGGATTTTGGTAACAACAAGATTAATGGCACCTTTCCTTGTTGGTTGGAAACTCTTTCAGAGTTGCGCGTTCTTATCTTGCGATCAAACAACTTTCATGGTGCCATAGGCAATTCCAAGTCCAAATACCTGTTCCCTAATTTGCGAATCATAGATCTCTCTCACAACGAGTTCCATGGTCTTTTGCCAACAAAATTTTTCATGTATTTAAAAGCCATGATGAATGCAAATGCAGACAAAGGTGAATTCAAATATATGGGTGATAGTTATTATCAAGATTCTGTGATAGTGGTGATGAAAGGGTATTTCATAGATTTGGTGAAAATTCAAAGTTTATTCATAACCATTGATTTCTCCAACAATAATTTCAACGGAGAAATTCCAAAGGTAATTGGAGAGCTTCGATCATTGAAGGGGCTTAATTTTTCACACAATAATCTTATAGGTTATATGCCTCAATTGTTGGGAAATTTAACCAATCTTGAATGGTTAGATCTCTCCTCAAACAAGCTCACAGGTGAAATTCCTATACAATTGGTAGATCTCACAATGCTAGCATTTTTAAACCTATCAGAAAATTATCTTTTTGGACATATACCCCAAGGGAAACAATTCAATACCTTTATGAATGATTCTTACTATGGGAACCTTGGGTTATGTGGATTTCCAATGACAAAAGCTTGTGGCAATGATGAGGGACAACAACAATTGCCATCATCAACCATTCAAGAAGATGATTTCAAATTTGAAAATGGGTTTCATTGGAAAGTTGTATTGTTGGGGTATGGTTGTGGATTCATGTATGGATTGGGTTTGGGTTATCTTGTGTTCTCAAGTGGAAAACCGAAATGGCTAGTGAATATTGCTTATGGAGGAAGACATAACAAGATACGAAGATCCTAAAAGAATGCTCGTGGACGAACTCATTGAAGAAGAATTTAGTGGATACAAATACAGATTCTAGGTATATTTTTATATACTAATATATTTTAAAATATCTATTTCATAATTTTTTGTTTCCTTAAAACTGTCTTTATATTGGTAAGAAAATTCTTCGTTTTTAATTTCCTTTATGCTAGTTTGGAATGGTTGTACTTGTGTTAATGTGAGGCTTATTACTAGTGTTACTGGGCGCATAAGCTTCTATGCTTCCTTTTAAAAAAAAAAAAAAAACCTTTTATGTTTAAGTTATAGCCATACCAAAGAGTATATAGGCTACTACTATGTAACCACCACATTTTAATGCTTTATTTATGTCAGACTTCATTTAATGACCCTGCTTTATGCTCTAGTGTGAGAAGAAATTTCTCTACTCCATTGCAATTGAAACTACATCTTGTGGTCAGGGTATTTTTTTTTAAATGTGCAACTTCACTGCTTAGTTGCAGCTTCAAATAATCGGGTTATATTTTATTACATATTTCAATTGTTATTATTATTACATCCTTTTAATATTACCTTCCTTTTACAAAATAAAGATCTTGTTGGTTGGATTGCATGAAGAGTGGTTTTTTATTTATTTATTTATTGAAGAGCGGTGTTAATTACCCTAGTGCTACCTAGGATGCTTATATTGATTGTGGGGAAAGCTTAGAAACTTAATGAATTGAATATATGTTCCTAGTGATTTTTGCTGTATTGGTTTCCACAAATTGTTACATACACCTTTACTAGTTGTTTCAGGAACTTTTTGGTTATGGTTTTTCAGGTCTAAAATTTCAAAAAATTCAAAAAAAAAATGACATACTTTTCTTCTTCCAAATTCTGTTAAACTAACAATAAAGAACAGCTCTTAGTAATTCTTTTTGTTGGAGTGCTCTTATGTACAGGCTAGTGGCCCTTTCTATCTCTCTAATAGGATGGAGGGACAGCATTCATTCATAATTTAGATCACTGGCTGACATTCCATGACCAGATGATGATAAAAAATTGTATGTTCTTCTTTTTGTTGTCTAATTTCTTGCCATTTATTTTTAGGTACTAATTTGTTGGTCTTAATTTTTTGTGGGATTTTCTTGATCAGGGCTGTGGTGCGTCGGTCCTTTTTGATGACAGCAATTGTTATAAAAACCATTTCAGACCTTGAGGGTTTTCAATAAAATTGATTTCATCAAGGAGGAGCTTGAAAAGGCTTGTCCAAGGGTAGTTTCATGCGCTAATATTGTTTCTATTGCCACAAGAGATGGCATTATGCTAGTCTGTTCTTGATCCTTAATCTTCCTATTCTCTCTCGCTTTAAAGATGTTTTTGTTAATATCCAGAGTCCTTTAGCAACACTTTAAGGTTTAGGATTTGATGATTGTTTGTGGACAATGATTCTTGAATGAAAGTTGGGTAAAATGTAAGAAACAGACTTTAAAAGAGTTGGTACCTCTTTACATTTTTTTTATGTTGAGAGGAGTCTATAAAGTACATATTACTTGTGGGGAAAGATTAGAAAGTTAATGAATTGAGAATATGTTCCTAGTGATTTTTGCTGTTTTGGTTTCCACAAATTGTTAGTCACCTTTAATTAGCCAACTATTTGTTTCAAGCACTTTTTGATTATGGTTTTTCAGGTCGAAAACTTCAAAAAATTTAAAAAAAAAAAAAAGGAAAAGAAGAAGAAAAAGAAAGAAATAAAAGAGAAATACTTTTCTTATTCCAATAAACTGACAGTAAAGAAGAGCTCTTGGGAAGTCTGATGATGTGCTTGGGCCCAAATGCAGTTAGCTGGCCACCTTTCATTACCTGTGCAGCAGCTGGATGTTTGATGTGAAACAAAGACAAAAGGTTTGTTCCATATTTGATTTTGCCTTGACTTCTCATTTCTTTTTCTTCTTAGGAATTTAGCTGGAACATGCTTGTAAATTATTGTATTGTATGATAGCCACATAGTATCGTTGTGTCCTAGAGGGATTTAATTTTTTTGAATTAGTAATAGTGTGAAAAAAAGATTCATATACTTTGGAAATTATATGGGAACACAAAGGTAACATTTTAAATTTGCATTTTACAATATTTTTCTGTTTTGTAGCAATCAGAGAGAGTAAAACATTCAATTTGTCTCAGTATAAATGTCTTTCTGGGTTTGAAGCAAGGGAACCTAAAACTGACCAACTAGTTGTTTCAGGCACTTTTTGGTTATGGTTTTTCAAGTCTAAAATGTCAAAAATTTAAAAATAGATAAAATTAAATAGTTTTCTTATTCTAATTTCTGTCAAACTGACAATCAAGAACAGCTCTATATTGATAACTCTTTTTATCGGAGTTCTTTGACGTAAACTACTATACATGACATCACAGGCTAGACAGCATTCTTTCATATTTCAACAGACACCTAATCTTAGGCTTCTTGGCCTCTTTGATCGTCTAAGGGTGCACAGAAAACTGGGAAGATTGGCTATGAATTCATACAGAAACACCTCTCTGACTTCAAGGGGACACGGCAGCCAAACCCAACTATAACTCCTGATTTCCTTGCTGAGATGAGAATGAGGTGCCAAGACAGTAATAGGACCACCACTCAGCCTTCTTCTTCATCCATGGCTTCATTGGAAATTAGTGAATCTGCAGTGGGGGGTGTCATATTTGCAGGCATTCTCATCTTCAATATCATCTGGGGCAGGTTTTGGCACTCACTACTATCAAAGCTTTTTAAGGGGGAGAGAACTCCTTTTTGCCAATCAGCAATTGATGGCTAATGAGGAGTCCTCAAGATTGGTAAGGGCTTATGCTTCAAATGGCTGATTAATCTTTCGAATGGACTTTGCTCAGGTGATGTTGAAGATGTCAGGTCTTAATGTTCTGACTAGATCTCAAGGTCTGGTCCGACGAAACTACTCCTTGGCCTTGGTCAATTTCTAAGTGTCAGTCTGGCCATAATGACCTCTTGAGATCTCTGTTCTTTTATATTAGTTTTTCATATGTTCTATTTTGGATTGTAGATGCTGTGACTTCTAAATTTCTTGTCTGTGCTAATTTTTGAGTGTATATATAAAGGCAATGGCAGAGAGTGTAGAGTCTGTGGACATTAGTTGATGCTTTTGGTTGGTATGTCTGTGTTTTAGTTGGTATGGCATAAAGTGTAGACATTAGTTGAAGCAGCTCAAAGATACTGCTGGGAAAGGCTGGTATATTTGTGTCTTAACGAAGAGTTTCTATTTTAGCTTTACATTATATTTTCTTATGTCTGATTGGTTGCTGAGAAAAGGAAAGAGAGGAAAGCTTTGAATTTTATAAACTGTAATGCTTTTGTTTTCAAGTTAATCACTAACTCTCTCCTCAAATAGTCTTAGGTGTAAATGGGTGGAGGAATTTAGTTTTTTTTGGGTCTCAACTAATAAGATTTTTTTTTTCCCTGCTAACAATGATTACATTCTTTTTTTGGTAAAATGTACGTAGGTTTAACTTGCCTGCACAAACCATCGCCCTAGAGATTCAGAAAGATCTGCGTTTTCTGAAGGTGTGGTGAACTCTATTTTTTTCCATGTAATTTGTTTCCACGGCACTACTTTTCAATTATGCTCAAATGATTCTCTGTAACATTTTTAATTGCTTCATTGTTTTTATCCAAAAAAAAAAAAATTGTTTCATTTTCGAGAATTTGCTTAGTGTGTCAACTTTCAACTTGTGTGCTTTAGGGAATGTACAACTAAGCAACTTGAGTCACTGACTCACTGTCATGCAGAAATGGAATTAGGGAAATTATTTCAATGCCTCTTTGTAAATTAAGGTTATAGCTTAAAGTATAATTAAATCTTACTCTTCTACTTAAGAGATTGTTTGACTTTAGATAACTAACAAACTGGAAAAATAGAAATGAAGTAGATGGTAGGGGACTTCCTATTGATGCATTTAATATGTTCTATAATATATATGCAGTCATTAGCCTTTGACTGGATCCATGTTTAGCATTCGAAAATTCTTTTCTATGTATGGAATGTAAAATTTTTACTTACCAAAAAATAATGTTTGTGTAAAATACCAAATTGAAACTGAAAGCTGGTTGATTTTCCACAAGTTGAACTGGAATTGATAATATTTCTGCCAATGACGCTGACAAGGTTGCTGATCTTCTTCATGCCTTGTGTAACTTGTAAGCAGCATCCTTAGGCCTTCTGTAACTTGTAAGCAGCATCCTTTACCCTGCACCATACGAAGATGATTTTCCAGGGATATAAATGATATCTGTTAGTCATATACTGCCAGTTAGTTTTCTTGTAAAATGGCATTGGCATACTCAAGTATAAAAGTTGGGCTGGACTTGAAGTAATTATGATGGTAGTATCCTAGAATCTTTGATTTGTTGCTTTTTCTGGGATATTTATAGTTTCAATTTCAAAATGTAGATTCAGCATCTCAACTTCACTCAAAAAGTTTTGTTTGCATCATATTGACCTGAATGCACGTGATTCTAGTTGTTTACATGAAATTCATATCAAGAAGCCATCAAAACACATCGTAATTTAAGACATGCATTAAATTATGAGGGGCTCTTACTTTGACCAAAGTGAGCGTTCTCTTATCATAACATGTTCCAGATATAGGACTAGACCTAATTCATCTCAGGATTTTTGGAGTTGAACACGCCTCACTCAAACAATTTCCCATTTATTTTTGAATTGTGCTGGAACTCATTTAGACTTTGTCATTATATATTTATCTAAATGATGGAAAGTTATTTGATACTACTTTAGTAATACTCTCTCCTCTCACATGAATGATAGGGCTTACTGTGAATTTAATTCGTGGGACTTATTATAATGTATCAAGAAAATAAATTTCTATGTACTAAATAATTACAATCAAATACTCATATAAGAACTTAATGTGAAGCTTCCTTTTTCTTTTTTTATTATTATTATTATTATTATGGGGGGAAGGGGGTGATAAGGTATTGTGAAGCTTGCATATGCATGTACTGGTTATGGGTTTATCAAGATAATAGGACACTTGCTAATCGACTTTGATGGTTCATTTGCTTGCTCAGAGTTTAGATTCTATAACTTAGGTAGGTTATTATTGATCTCTGAATTCTTGCCCGTGTTCATAATTATAGTTGAGAAGTGCCATTGATCTAAAGAGGCACTACAAGAAGGGTGATTCAAAATCCAAAACATTGCCAAGTATTTCCTGGTAAGTCTATTTGTAATTTCTAGACTAATAGTATAGTATGTGATATCTTGGAGCTGTAACTAGGACTGTGTATATTCTCTTTTGGGTGGTATATATTTTGTTATTTAGGCTTGGCTAATTCATACACCATTTGGTCTTTTGGCAATTAGATTGGGACGGTGATAGGGTCAGCATCAGGCTTCTTCACAGGTAGACTAACAAGGAAGGAGAGAAAAAAAACAATTGCAACTAAGTTGTTATCTGATTGTACCCTTGCTGATTACAGGTGAGATATGCAACTCTTTCTTGTGTTTGGGTGGAAAACCATATGACCATATCACAACATTATGTGTTGAGTTTAAAGGGTAAAAGGAATGTGGTGTTGTTGTCATTCGTAAAACTTTGTTCTTTTGCCTATATAGAATAGATGGTTAAGATGAATTCAGCTAATTGTTGTCTTAAATGCCATAAGAGCATGCATATCTCAGTTGTAATTTTCAAATGGACTTAAAAAGGAACTTCAAAGTTTAATCAAACATAATTTGTAAAGAAAAGAGCTATGATGTGAAGCATGGTCATCATACATAACAAAAATATAAAAACTTGAGAGAGCATATACTATTATCTGGGGTAGGAGGGGGCAGGGGAGCACCAAAAAGATGACCTTGTTGTTTATGATTTGTATTTCTAGAAATTATTTCCAGCAAAAACTTCCATCTTGACTCACCCCCTTATAAGCAAAAGCTAATTTAGAGTCCTCTATTGTGCACCATACACATTTCCATTGCTACATTTAACCAAATCAGAATGATTTTGATTATATTTTAGGAAGTTGTTCCTCTGTCATTGATTATGTGAAGAGCCCAATTATTTTTATGATTATCCGTGTTTGTATTTGATTTAATTCCTTTGGGATAGCTAGAATCTCTCTATGAAATGAAGCTTTAATTTCAGTTTTTAATGTATCTTGATTTGTTTTCCTTTTCATGTGGAAACCATTTTCAGGAAGCGCAAGGTTTGAGAGATAGAAGAAAAGAATCAACCAGGGGGAAATGAGAAATGGAAGATAAAAGGTTAGCAGTTGTAGAAGCGTGCAAAGCAAAAAAGGCATTGAAATATCTTCGCCATTTTTTATCATATATTTCGACATTTATAGATCTAATTGGAAAGAGTATAGTATCAAGATCAACCCAAAGAAATATTTGATAAACTATGATACTTTTACCAAGTGACATGAGAAACAGAATCCACTGAACTAATCTATAATTCATAGCTATATTCACACGTGCCGTTTCTCTATGATGTTGGCTCCTTCCCATAGTTTTCATTATTGAGTTGATCATTATTGTTGTAATGTATAAACGCATGCACCTGGAAATAATATTTATTGATGGGAATTTTGGTTTTTTATTAATCAGAACAAAGATCTTACTGGTTGATTGCTTCAAGAGTAGAGTTAAAGTTCTTTTTATTTCACATTTACTTTTAGAACAAAGCTTGTTACCCTGATGAACTTAAAAATTGACTAAGTCGTTGAGCGCTTAGTACAAATAGCAACAGGCCAACACAAAAACTTGTAGCCAACTTCACCTAGGAAGCAAAGTAGACCTAAGACTAATCATGCTTATTTGAATTATGGTGTTTTTGGACACACTCGTTTCAATTATTTCAAATTATTTGAACGTAGACTAAACACATTTTCCACATTTTGAAGAGTATACATCTTAATAACAGAGCTTTTTTTTTTCCAGGGAGAAACAAAATAGAACATGCATCTATTGCCTTTAAAATTAAGCGACAAATATTTTGTGTCAATAATAGAGGTGTTCGTATGGTAAAAAGAAGCACTGTTTGGAATGCAGTCATTATTTCTTAGATTGAGTTTAATTATTATGCGAGGATTTTTTTTTTCTAAATAATTTATTATGAGGGGCTTTTAAAGGGAAACTCATACCAGCTACTGCAAATACTCTAGTTAGTTTATATATATATATATATATATATATATATTTTTTAGTGCCAAATACTCTAGTTCAATTAGGCTTTTTCTTTTTTACCCCCTCTTTCTTACGAAAGACCCTTGTTTGTTGAAGGACCCTGGAAAGTTTGATGATGTGCTTGAGCCCGGATGCCATTGTTTGCCTCAGATTTTGGGACAGCAGTTATCTAGCCACCTTTCATTGCGTGTGTAGCAGCTGGATGTTTGATGTGAAACAAAGACAAAAGGTTTGTTGCAATTTTTTTTTTTTTTTGCCTTAATTTTTCATTTCTTTTTCTTCTTAGGAATTTAGCTGGAATATGCTTGTAAACTGTTGTTTTGTATCATAGCCACATAGTATCATTGGGTCTTAGATGGATTTAATTTTTTTTGAATTAGTAATAGTGTGAAAAAAAGAATCTTATACTTTGGAAATTATATGGGAAGACAAAGGTAACATTTTAAATTTGCAATTTACAATAATATTTCTGTTCTATAGCAATCAAATAGAGTAAAACAATCAATTTGACTGTATAAATATCATTTCGTCTTTTCTGGGTTTGAAGCAAGGGAACCCAAAACTGATTGGAAAGAATTAGTATCATATAGATTTGCAAGAAATGTTTGTCTGAAGATGTGCTTTGCTTAACTGTTGTCAAATCATGAGTGACTGCCGAATTGTTCTGGAACTTTTTATTTTGATTTTTTGAGTTAAAAGCAGTAAAGCACTAATATATTAGGCTAAGCACTATCATTTTGTTTTAAACTATTTTATATGCTTATAGGCATGATCCTTCAGTGGCTTCTAATCTATATAATTATATATTTTTTAAGGACAATGTGTTTGTTACTGTTGTTACTTCTATTCAATACTGGGCATTGTCAAACAAAGCTGCTGATGCTTTCTACAAACTCAGCAACACCAGAGCACAGATCCAATCCCATGTCTTTGATGGTATGGATGTGTAAATGGACCTTGAAGTTGAAAGTCACTATGTTAGTCTTAATAATGAAATTAAAAGAGTCATGCCTTTACTGTTACTTAAGGTCCCATGGGTCCATATTTGTTAGGAAAATAAATAAATTCTGAGAACTCTAGGCTTTTCTAACTTGATATTGGCTTTTGAAGTTTATGCTGAGAAGTATGGACTTATTCTCTAGCTTGATGTTGATTTTTTGAAGTTTATGTTAAAACAATTGAAATTTCTATTCTTAGTGAAACAGCTACATAGGATAATTGTTTAATTTTTTTAATGTTCTTTATGATTTGCTTAAAGCATTATGATTAACTATGTATATGATATGCTTTGCAAAAGTGACTATATTAACAATAATGTTCATGTGGAGAGGACTATGGAGGTAATGTATCCAATGTGAATAATATGAGGACAAATGGTGGATAGTGAAAAAAAAAAAAAAAAAAAAAAAATTCTTACAGTAGTTATGAAATTTTGTGCGCAAAATAATGTCTTTGAGGTTGGGGAAAGTTTTTAGTCACTATCAATGCATATACTTGTTATGTCATAATTTCCATTGGAGACAATTTTACCTATTTGTATATCGTTTGGAAAGACTAACAGGCTTATATCCCCATTCTTCTAGTTAATAGAGCAAGTGCTCCTAAGTTGGTGCTGGATTCTGTTTTTGAACAAAAGAATTAGATCGCGAAAGCTGTGGAAGAGGAACACAAAAAGGTATTTTTGTCTGCTAATCTAGTTTAGTATTTAGTCAAGTTACAAGGTAAATTTGTTTCTTTTTAATATCTTTGAATTTTTAATGTCAGCTTGTGACTTTGAGATTGTTCAAATGCTCGTTGTGGACACTGAACCTAATGAATATGTGAAGAGGGCTGTGAGCAAGATAAATGCCAGTAAGTGTCATTTTGAATTGAACATTCTTTCTTGACTCTCTCTATGGGTAAATTTGGCTTCTTTTTCCCCGAATACTAATTAACCTGTCATTGACCTTTTACATGTGATGAACAGCTGCAAGAATGAAGGTGGTGGCTAACGACAAGAGGCTGAAGCAGAAAAAAAATCCTGCAAATAAAACATGCCAAGGGAGCTGCTGAATCTAAATATCTGGCTAGGTTTGGTAAGCATGCTAGCGTCAGGCCATTGTAGTTGGGCTGAGGGACAATGTGCTTTCTTTCTGTGTAAGTTTACTTGGGACTACGTCAAAGGATATCATGGACATGGTTCTAGTGACTCAATATTTCGTCACATTGAAAGAAATTGGCACATTGTCAGAGTACAACTCTGTTTTCGTCACATACAAATCAGGAGCTTGTGAAAGACATTGCTTCACAGATTAGAGATGGCCTCGTTCAAGCAAATACCACTCAAAGTTAGTGACTTTATCCTAGCATACATGGTGCATGAGTGGATTTTCTAATGGTATATGAAATAATTGGTGCTAGTATCTAGGATTTGTGACATATATTCTTCTCCTTGTTTACATTCTGAATTAATTACTTGAGTGAAGGTCGGTGTTAGGGATTGTCTTGCAAGTTGCAACTAAGCGATGTCGTGTGAATACATGGTGTTGAACTTGGCCATAGTATTGGCTATATTCTTTTTTATAGTATGAAATGGTATTGATTTGGGTAATTTTGCGGTATCCTCTGGTGTTACATGCTATTTAGTAACAGCTGTGAATGGTTCCCTTTGGTGGGTTTGCTTTGAGAACAGACCAAAACCTTTGGTGGTCTTGGTTTTTGAGAATAGACCAATGGACAACAATCGCACTAGCCATGGAAGTAGAGAAATTCACCTGTATCTTATCAAGCCATGGTTCAAGCTCAATGTTATTGTTAAAGTTTACTTCCCCATTAGTTATTTTCATAATTTGGTCAGTTAACATATTGGTGCCCCATCTAGAGAATCTAATGACAACTAGTCTTACCTTCAAGATATATTATCTCAATTAAGGTTTGAAATATTAGTTAATGGGACTAGCATGTTGCATGTCGTGTGTAGTTTTTCACCTATATGGCTATAACACCCCATTTGGTGGTTTCCTCAACTCCAGACCATGCGCTAGAGACGATCTTTAAAGCAACTTGTAAGTATAATAAAGTCAACAATCGAAATCAATAATCACACCCAAGAGGTGGGAAAAAAGGAAGTAAAAACTAACATCATAGACATTAATTTACTTACTAAAGAAATTATGATAAAATTAAAATTTGCATTGTCCCTTTCTATCAACAGTAAGACTCAAACTCAACATCTACCACAAAATGGATGCGTTTTGCGCCTTCAAAAAATAAGCAAGGGCCTGCCTCTTTTGCACACAGGTGGGACTTGGGAGGAGAGGTTCCATTTGACCCAAATCTCCTTGGCTTCCAGCACAAAAGTTTAAAGAACAAATAGAACCATATCTGATCATTTTTATTCAACAGAGATCCTAGCCAATTTTTTTTTTGATAAGTAATCCTAGCCAATTTTGTTTTGTCCTTTCATTATTATTATTTTTTTAAATTATGTTTAAACTCTTCCCAATGGAACAGATCCTCTCCATTTTATGTACTCAAGCAAATTATTATGGGGTTTTTCAGGGGCACTTATATTCCCCTACAACAATTACTAACTTACTAAAAGGAGCAAAGAGATTATGACCTCCTTACTAGAGCAATTTGAAGATTTTTCATTATCCTGTGTAGAAAAATTAGGCCTTTTTATTTCCTCTTTTTCATGAAGGAGCTTTCTTTCTTAAAATAAAAGGTTTGCAATGTAAACAACACACTTCAACCAAATAAATATATATATATATACATATATATATATATATATATATTTTATTCCCAAGGTATGATGAAACTGTTGCAAAGATCAATACACTTATATTTCTTATAGATATTCACATGTTAAAACTTTAAAACATCAATATTCTTTTCAATTCAACATTTATTTTGAGCATAACATAGGTTACGCTGATAATGAATTCGGTAGGTTGCTGCGTACATAGCACAGAAAGCAGTAGGCCAAGGCAATATGGTTGTAGCTGACTTTGCTACATAACCACAAACATGGAAAAAGGAAGGAAATGATTACACGATTTTTAAAATCCATTGGTTTTATGTCTCTTTTTTTTTTTTTTTTTTAAGAAATATTTCATTTCTAACTCACTAATAACAAAACACACATAACAGATGGAAAAGACATCAAAATTTGAAATAGGTGGTGAAGGTATATCTTTCCTCTGCATAGAGTAGTAAACTTCAGCTAAAAGAAACTAAGGGCTGGCTTAATATATGCAAATCCAAAAAGGCATTCGTTGATGCATTATCAATCCCAACAAAACTGCTACAAGAAATACCCAGAACAATACTGCTAAACTTCTTGAGAACTACTTCCAAGGCTAAAGAACTCCTATTTCACAACATAAGAGCAATTATGTTTGGAACTACAACTTGGATTTTCAAATTGATTACTTCTACCACAAAGTCCTCCGTAAAAACTGGATGTGCTTCTATAGGTAAGATGAAACAGAGTTCATTCTTTTAGATTGAGCTTTCTTTGAAATGGGGACACGCTTAGAAGGTTCCAGATGTTAGGAACATCAGTATGACACTTAAGCATCTCCTTCAACATCTCCTGATAGCTAGTCAAAATCAAGTATCACTCCATAAACCATTATTATGAGAAACCTTCTAGACAGATTCATTAGAAAATGAACTTCCAAGTTTGTAATGTTGACCATTAGCAAGTCATGCGTCAAACTTCTGGATTATGAAGATGAGGGGTTGTTGCAGGGTTTGATGAAGGAGACAAACCGTTTCTAGAGGGTGATAGGTGACTGTTAGTTTTGTCAGAAAATAGAAGGATTTGAGAAAAACAAAAACTAGACCAAAATCGGTGCCAAACAGAAATTGAGTTGGAAACAAAAAATGAATACAGGATTTGAGGAGAGAAAATGATAACAGAAAATGAAAATTGAAAAGGAGCCTAACAGCACCTAAAATTCCCTTTTTCTTTTCCTTTAATTGCCAATAATATCCAGGCAGAAAGGGCAATGTACCACAGATATCAAACCAGTAACAGAGCATAATGAAATCCGTTAGATTCTACCAAGAATTTCAAAAAGAGCTGAGAAAATAAAACCATATACCAGGAAACAAACCAAATCTACACTTCAATTGTTCACCAAACAGTCAAAATCATTTAAAAAGACTAAGAAGAAACACCAAGTTAGGCATAATACTGAAGAAATCAAAATACATCACAGAACGAAAGGCATATAATAACCACAAATTTGTATTAGATTTCTCTATCTGCACTATCCTTATTTTTTCAAAGGAAGTAAATTACTTTTAAATGATTATGAATATTAAAATTTAGTTGCCTTGATAAAACAATATATATAATTTTCTGTGTAATGGCATGGAAAAATCAGACCAACTGATCCAATTACTAAAATGACAATTCTTCCAACGTTTTCTTTCATACATAGAGGCTCATGCACCTTCTTCCACATTATTTTATCCTATTAATCTTCCGCTATTTTAATCTCTATGTATAGTAAGAAGAAAAAAAAAACTATCCCAATGTGTCCCATATGGGTTCATTTCATCTACATATGCGAAGGAATTGAAGAAAAACAGGGATTGCAGTGGCAGAGGAATGCTTCTTAGAGTACTGAAACAGCTACATACAGTTGGGTTTTAGCAGATTTTTCTTGCGTCTTCTGGTTTTATTTCTTCAACTTATTCTCCTTCATCCGTGAACTTGCCTGTAAGTAATTCTATTGGTGTTTTCCATTTGGAGGCAGGAATTGAGAGGGAACAAGAAAGACTGTGAACATAGAAGTAGAAAATGTGAAACAAAACGGACTAGATTAACCAGGCCAAATCCGGTGGGTTGAACGAATCAGAAGTTTTTTTTTTCCCATCTGTGTAACACCTTAAAATTAATTAACGAAATCAAATTAATTTTTTTATGTAGTTGCAACCTAGAGTTCTTTTTTTATTAAACGGAATAGAATTTCAAATTATGGCATCAATTCTATCATAATTGTTCTCATTATTACACTAAGACATCAATCAATTTTTGGTATAAGTGGATTTGAATTCCACATCTATAATTCGACAATAAAAAATTTCCTAGTTGAGTTACCTGTAACAAAAATAAAAATAAAAAAAATAAAAACATTAAGGAATCCAAAAGTAGAAGTATAAAGACACAAATTGGAAACCACCACTAAGCCAAGAGTCTTGTAGCATAACTGGTATAAAGTGGTGTTTTCCTATAGAGCTATCCAAGGTTCAAATTCCTCATTTTGCATTGTAACTACCAAAATCCAATGAATTAATTATTTAACATACATTCTTTTAAAGATTTGATAGTTGGGACTTGGGGGAGGATTTGAACCCATGATATTTTTAGTTTTTTACTAAAACAACCGAATGTATCAACTGAGTTACAAGGTTGTTGGCTTTTTTCTTCTTCTTTTTTTATATAATAATTATATTGGAAAAAGCAACATTCATAATTCTAATCTCTTTTCATTTCCTCAACATTCCAAGAAACCAAATAGAGCATAAACGATTTTACATTATAAAACCCTAAAACCCAAATTCTAACAATTGAAGAAAGAATTCTTTGAAACTCTACCTGGCGACTGGAACTGTAGCGACACGACGAGGCCGAGTGACGCCGGTGATTCCAGACTTGGTTTAGCCTCTGCGGTGCAGAATCTGAGAGGGCTGGGTGCTCTTTCCTGAACCGGTCTCTCCGATTATCACCCCCACCGGGTTCCGGTCCACCGTTTCTACGATTTCTCCTCAAATTGGAGGATCGGAAAGTTCGCCATTGATGAACCAAACAAAGCTATTAGCACGTTTGGCTAAGGCGTCTGCTACTGTATTACATAACCGAGAAGCTAACATGTACAGTGAAGTAAAATTTAGGGTTTAAAAAAAAAAAAACAAAAATTGTTTGATTGGCTTAGCTAAGCCGTTGGTTGTACAGCCACTCCTTATGATTTGTACTGTGTACTTTTGTATCACTATTTATATATTTATTTATGAGTTACGCTAATGATAGTTGTTAATAAATTACTTTTAAAAAAAAATTATATAATTTTGATGAGATATTGAAAAATTGTCAATTTTTTTTTTAAGTGGTTCACTAACAAATGTGTTTAGAGTATTTATTAACTTTTCTCTTTATGTGTATCTCAAAAAAAAAAAAAACTTTTCTCTTTATGTATTCACTAGCTTGAACATTAAGATCGAGGGATTAATTAAAATTCCGTGCAACCTGATGCAAAAAATAAAATAAAAAATTGTTCTCATCATCACATTAAGACACTAATCAACTTTTAGAGTAAATAGATTCAAATTCTACATTTATAACTCAATGGTCAAAAATTTTCAGTTAAACTAACTAAAACAACAACAACAACAACAAAACAAAACAAAAAAAAACCCTTAAATGGTCTATTATTATTATTATTATAGTTTACGGATCAATACTACTTAACATTAAGAGCACTAACATTTGGAGATGTAATATATATATATATATATATATATATATGTATATATATTACATCTTCAAACACCACTTTATTTATTTTACCATCTTATTTTACAACTCGTCACTCAACATCTCAGTTTATATTTTTACATACAACTCATTAAAATAATATAAACTACAATCATCAATGAAACGTACTAATATGTCATTTTCTTTGACATACAACAAATTTTGTGTGTGTGTGTGTATTGTTTATGGGTTTAATTTCTTTCTTGCTTTCTTTGCACTTCCTACTCATGTTTAAAATTTGTTTCCTTGCTTGCTGTGTCTAGTTTTGCTTATTGTTGACTTCTTCAAAGAGCAGTATTTACCAAGAAAATAAAGAAGAAAAAAAAGAGAAAGGGAGAATGAGGCTCTGGGTCATAAGTTGCAGCTACATCCATTAGAATTTGAAGTTAATTTATGCTTAAATGTTTTTTAGAACAAATAGCACTAAGTTATGTTTAAATTATTTGCAGGGACTTCCACTCTAGCCAATTTTAGGGATGTTTGGAGCAGACAGATTTGATGCTATTCTTCTTCCAGGCTAGATGAGTGATCAATAATAATAGGTAGACTTTTATTTCTTTAATTTTTATTTTTTAATTTATTGTTGTGACTTGATGAGATTGTTCTACCCCTTTGTAAATAATTAGCCATTTGCTCTAACCTCTGAATTTGGAATGATGTCTGGGGCTATATAATGTTGGAGCATCAAAGCCAACTGTAGTGGTTGATTTAGATAGGTTTTCTAATATGAAAAAGTAGAATATTAGTGAGTTTTAATTAATTTCAATTTATTTATAATGTATACATTTTGTGCTTCACATTCTCGAGCTTATGAAGTATTGGGTAGTGCTTATGAACTATTAGTTAAGTGTTAGCTAATAGCTAGAAATTTGCTAAGTAACTCACACTTGGACTATATTGTTTTGTTTAGTGTTAAAATCAAATTAGCCATAAAACTTTGTGTTAAGGGTTCTAAATCTTGTGCTAGGGTGTAAATGGCTGGAGGAATTTAGTTTCTTTTTATTTTTCTTTTTTTGGGTCTTAAATAACAAAGATTTAGAACCCTTGCACAATATTTAGAACCCTTTTATAATTTTTTTTCCTGCTAACAATAATTACATTTTGTTTTTTGGTAAAATGTACATAGGTTTGGCTTGCCTGCACAAACCATCACCCTAGAAATTGAGAAAGATCTGCATTTATTGAAGGTGTGGTGAACTCTATTTTTGTCTATGTAATTTGTTTATGTGGCACAACTTTTCAATTGTACTCAAATTATTCTTTATGTAACATTTTAATTGCTTCAAATTTGTTTCATTTTTGTGAATTTTCTTATTATTTCAATTTTCAAACTTATGTGGTTAGGGAATATGCCATTATGCAACTTGGGTCATGGTCATGCAGTAATGGAACTAGGGAAATATTTAAATGCCTGTCTCTTTGTAATTAAAATTATAGCTTAAAGTTTAATTAGATCAAACGCTTATACTTAAGAGATCGTTCGGATTTAGATAATTCACAAAGTAGAAAATTAGAAATGAAGTAGAAGGTAGGGTATTTCCTATTAATGCATTTGATATGTTCTATAATGTATGTGTAGTCATTAGCCTTAAATTGGATCCATGTTGAGCATTCGAAAATTATTTCCTGTGTATGGAATGTAAAAAGTTTTTACTTACCAAAAAATAATGTTTGCGTATAATTTGACTCTAAAGTTTTTGACGAACCGAATGGTTAATGTTTAATCGGTGGCCCGTACTTTTCGCTCATTGTGGAGATCGGAAAAGGATGTTCAGCTCAAAGATATGGGTGAAAACAAGCTGTTTATTATCTTCGAGGATGAATGTGATCTGGACGGAGTTATAAAACATGAACCATGGACCTACGACAAATGAAACCGCTGGAGTAAATGATAGAAGATGAATGTGATCGGAAAAGGATGTTCAGCTCAAAAATTCGTTAGTCCAAATCTTCAAAAAAGGAAAGGATTAAGCCTCATCATTCTGTTACGGATTTTCAGGAAACCGTTGGAGTAAATGAAGCAATAATGAAGTCAACAAACAGCAGTAAAGACAAAGAATTTAAGCGGGAAGAGCCAGGCGTGATTGAAAAACGAGCTGAACAGTCTGCATTGCTGGCCCAACCTTTTCTCACTGGTAATGGGCCTCATTCGGACATCAAGCCCACTGTCAAGCTCGAGAGTCCCCTTGATCCAAAGCTTCTCAAATCCACTTGGGTTAGGAGAGCCCGTAACACAAAAGAGAGCCCTAGTGAAACTATTATGATAGAAGCTGAA
The DNA here is from genome assembly GCA_033629205.1 of Lithocarpus polystachyus. Taxonomy (NCBI): domain Eukaryota; kingdom Viridiplantae; phylum Streptophyta; class Magnoliopsida; order Fagales; family Fagaceae; genus Lithocarpus; species Lithocarpus polystachyus. The sequence goes on along the minus strand of CM066165.1, from coordinate 85,447,743 downwards.
AACAGAAGAGAGCCAACGCAGACTGAAGACCTCCGAACCTCGAAGCGACAAGCAGTGTGCAACGATGAAGCTCTTGATCTTACCCCAACGATGGTGGCTGGTGATCAACTCCGCCGATTACCATGAATTGCATAAGTTGGAACTGCTTAAGCATTACTTAAGCATTTATGCCTCAAAATGGATCTTCCATGGCTTTGTTTAGGAGATTTTAATGAAATCGTCAAGGCAGAAGAAAAAATAGATGGTGCACTATGCAGGGAAAGGCAAATGACAGACTTCAGATCAGCACTGGACTTTTGCGTGATTTGGGGTATGTTGGTTCTCCCTTTACATGGTGTAATAATCAATTTGATGGTGTGGTAACTTGGATCAGGTTGGACCGGGGAGTAGCTACAACGGCTTGGACACAATTATTTCCCTCAGTCAGAGCTCATCACATTGCAGGTTCTCTGTCGGATCATTGTCCCTTGTGGGTTTGTTCAGATGATGAAAATGTCAGATTTTACAAAAAGGGGAGACCTTTCTGTTTTAAGGCAGTTTAAATGAAAGACGAGCGATGCGAAGGTGTGATTAAAAATGCTTGGGATGGGACTTCATTAGGCAATCCGATGGAAAGTCTAGTGAGGAAAGTAGATTCTTGCCGATCCTCTTTTCAAACTTGAGCGTCGCTTGTTTCACCAAAAGAAGAAATTACTTTCTCAAGCGGAAGCACTGTCCATGGCTGGAATGAATCATGATCATGTCCGAATTCTTCGAGGTGAGGTCTATGACTTGATGGTTAAAGAAGACTGTTTATAGCACCAGAGGTCTAGGGTGGATTGGCTTAAGGCAGGGGATTTGAACACCAGCTATTTTCACAGCCGTGCAAACCAGAGAAATAGAAAAAATTACATCTCCAAGCTGGTCTTAGAAGATGGTACAACCATTGAGGAAGAACAAGGAATCAGTGAGGCCTTTGTGGGATATTTCTGCAATTTGTTTCAATCTGTACCCACTTCCAGCTTCAATCCAGTTCTCCAAGGAATTGAGCCGAAAGTCACAGATCAAATGAATGCAGAATTAACTCGTCCTTTCTCTGCTCTTGAGGTGGAATCAGCCTTGAAACAAATGAAGCCTTTGACAGTTCCAGGACCAGACGGTATGCCTTTACTTTTCTTTAAATCATATTGGAGTATTGTTGGGAATGATGTAAATCATCCTTTTATCTCCCTTATACCTAAAGTAAAATCTCCAACCAACCCTAAAGACTTCCGCCCCATTAGTCTTTGCAATGTCATATATAAAATTATCTCCAAAACTATTGCAAATCGCCTAAAAAAAAAATCATTCCCAAACTTGTGTCTGAAACTCAAAGTGTCTTCACGTTGGAACGCCTTATTTCTGATAACATCCTCATTGCCTTTGAAACCTTACATCACCTTAAAAATAAAAGAAATGGCAAGACAGGAGTAATGGCTTTGAAACTAGACATGAGCAAAGCATATGAAAGGGTTGAGTGGAACTTTCTAGAAAAAATCATGGACCATTTGGGTTTTGATAACAAATGGATTTCTCTTATAAGTTGCATTCGAACGGTATCTTTTTCCATTTTGGTGAATGGAGAACCTTGCAGTTTGATCCACCCTAGTAGGGGCCTCCGCCAAGGATACCCTTTCTCCCCTTTCTTATTTCTATTATGTGCAGAAGGTCTCCATGCCTTAATCCAGCAAACAGAAAACAATGGGAAATTGTGTGGAGTGTCCTTATGCAGAGAGGGGCCAAAGGTTTCCCATTTGTTCTTCACTGACGATAGTTTGTTATTTTGTCAAGCAAATGACAACAACTGCCAAACGGTGTTGGACATTCTTGCCACCGTATGAACCAGCTTTGGGGCAACAGATAAATCAGGGTAAAAATCAATTGTTCTTTAGCACAAACACAGGGTAGCACATCTGCAACAGAATTTCAGATTTGCTTGGGGTCTTGGTGGCTTCCCAATATGAAAAATATTTGGGTTTCCCATCCTTTGTTGGGCGAGCTAAAAAGCAAAGTTTTAGCTACATTAGGGAGAGAGTTTGGAGTAAAATCAAGGGGTGGAAAGAAAAACTTTTGTCCCAAGCCGGTCGTGAAGTCATCATCAAATCAGTCCTACAAGCAATGCCAACATTTACCATGGGTTGTTTCAAACTCCCCAAGAGCCTTTGTAAAGACATTGAATCTTTGATTCGTAAGTTTTGGTGGGGATACAAGGGGGAGGTTAGGAAAATCCACTGGGTAGCATGGAACAAACTCTGCTTATTGAAATCTCAAGGGGTTTGGGGTTAAGAGACATTGAAAATTTCAACCTTGCCTTATTGGGTAAACAGGTTTGGCGCTTACTTCATAACACTGACTCCCTGCTATATAAAGTGTTCAAAGAAATTTTTTTTCCCAATTGCTCTATCTTAGACGGTGATGTGAAACTTTCTAGGTCCTATGCTTGGCAAAGCATCCTTATAAGGCGAGGGAAGTGGTCAAAAGAGATTCAATTTGGCATATTGGAGATGGAAGGCAGGTTCGTATCCATGGTGATAAGTGGCTGCATGATAAGTTTTCAAGCAGAGTCATATCTCCACAGAAAAATCTGCCCAACAATGCTCCGGTCTGTGCAATCATTAATGAAGATGGCCCTTGCTGGGATAAAGGACGAGTGCTATCTGAATTCTTCCCCCATGAGGCCCGAGCCATTCTTGGGATTCCTCTCAGCTCACGTCAAGTCCCTGACACACTTATCTGGGCAGGTACAAAATCTGGCAAGTATACGACAAAGAGTGCTTATAAATTGCTCTCTGGAACTCCTATCGCTGGAACCCATTAGCTCACAGTGGCATCTGGAAGCAAATTTGGGAGTTGGAAGTTCCAAATAAAATTAAACATTTTATTTGGCGAGCATGCTGCGAATCCCTCACTACAAAGAAAAATCTTTTTACCAAGAAAGTAACTCGAAATGCTACCTGTGATCTTTGTCATGATGGTGTTGAGGATGTTATTCACGCGCCGTGGGGCTACCAAGTGCTTAAAGAAGTTTGGTAGGAGGAACCATGCCTCAAGAATCAACTTGTTGTGCAGTTTGTGGACTTTCGAGACTTATGGATTGAGATTGTAAACAACGAACACTTCTTAGCGGAGCGGTTTGCTTATGTAGCATGGAGTATATGGCACAATTGAAATGCTACTAGATTGAAGACTACCTGCATTCCATATAATAAGATTTATGGAGACATGCTTAATCGTTTCAAGAAGTACCAATCTGCTCAAGACCCAACAAAGTTAGTGAATCCAGATTCAATGGTTCAGATGTCAAACTCAGCCCCTATCCACTGGAAGCCACCTCGAAGTCCTTACTGTAAAATTAACTTTGACAGTGCTATATTCTAGGACCTGCAAATGGCGGGCATTGGCGCGGTGATAAGAAACTCAAGTGGTCAATTCATTGGTGCACTCTCGGACAGAAGTAACCTCCTTTCAGCAATGGACGACGTTGAGGCTATCGCCTGCAGAAAAGCAATCTCCTTTGCTCTGGAGCTCGGCGTAGATGAAGTGGAATTTGAAGGTGACTCCGAAACAATCATAAAGGCTCTTAACTCAGACTAAGCTGTTTAAGCACTTTTGGCCACATTGTAGAGGATGCTAGAGCTCTAGCTCTGAATTTTGTTTCATTCTGCTTCTCACATGTAAAAAAAGACGGGAATGCATTTGCTGATAAACTGGAAAAATTAGCCAAATACTCCCCTTGTCCAAGCTATTGGTCTGATGGCATCCCATGTGATGTCCAAAATCTTGTAGCTGCTGACAGAAGCTTCTGTTGATTTATAAAAATCAGTCTTCTTTCTCATCCAAAAAAAAAAACTGAAAGTTGGTTGATTTTCCACTAACTGGAATTGATATACGACAGTATGGCACTAGTAGTTGTTTTTCTACCAATGATTTTGACTGGGTTGTTGATTCATGCCTTTCTGTAACTTTTAATCAACATTCTTGGTGAGAGGGGTTTACCCTACACCCTAAAAAGATGATTTTCCAGGGATATAAGTGACATCTTTTAGTCATATACTACCAACTACGTTTCTTGTAAAATGGCATCCGCATAGTCAAGTGTAAAACTTGTGCTGACTTGAAGTAATTATGATGGTAGTATCTTGGAATCTTTGATTTGTTGCTCTATCTAGGATGTTTATAGTTTCAATTTCAAAAAGATGATTCAGAAACTCAACTTCACTCAAAAAGTTTTGTTTGCATTATATTGACCTGAATGCACATGATTCTATTTTCTTACATGAAATTAACATCAAGAATCGATCAATCATATCATAATTTAATACGTGCTTTTAAATTATGACATGCTCTTACTTTGACCAAAGTGAGCGTTCTCTTATGATAACATGTTCCAAATATAAGATTAGACTTTATTCATCTTAGGATTTCTTTGGAGTTGAATAAGTTTGACTCAAACAATCTCCCATTTACTTTCGAATTATGCAGGAACTCATTGAGATTTTAAGTCATTTAATATTTATCTAAATAATGGAAAGTTATTTAATACTCCTTTAGCAATGCTCTCTCTTCTCACGTGAATGATAAGGCTTACCATGAATTTAATTAGTGAGACTTATTGATATATAAGGGGAAGAAACATGGCTCCTGGTATACTGAATAATTACAATTAAATAATTATATATAATAACTCACTGTGAAGCTTCGTTATATTTTTATTTTTATTATTTTTTATTTATTTGGATTTTGAGGTTGGGGGGATAAGTTTTTGTGATGCTTGGATATGCATGTAGTGGTTTATGGTTTTATCAAGTTAATAGAACACTTTTTCATTGACTTTGATGGTTCATTCGCTTGCTAGGAGTTTAGATTCTGTAACTTAGGCAGATTATTATATTCTAAATTCTTTTAAAAGAAAGTTCCATCTTGATTTCTGAATTTTTTCCTGTGCTCATGATTACAGTTGAGAAGTGCCATTGATCTGGAGAGGCACTACAAGAAGGGTGATTCAAAATCCAAAACTTTGCCCATGTATTTACAAGTAAGTCTATTTGTAATTTCTAGAGTAATAGTATAGTATGTGATATCTTGGAGCTGTAAGGGGGACTCTTGTTTATTCTCCTTTGGGTGGTATACATTTTTTTATTATTTAGTTTTTGGCTAATTCATACGCCTTTTGGTCTTTTGACAATTAGGTTGGGAAAGTGATAGAGTCAGCACCAAACTTCTTCACAGGTAGACTAACAAAGAAGGAGAGAAAGGGAACAATTGCATCTGAGCCTTCTTATCCCTTGCTGACTACAGGTGAGATATGCTACTATATCGAAAACCATATGAATCATGTCATGACATGATGTGTTGAGTTCAAAGGGTAAAAGGAATGTGGTGTTTCCATTCGTAAAATATGTTTTTTTGCCTTTATAGAATGGTTGATTAAGATGAATTCAGCTAAGGGAGATCTAAAATTCTATATGAGCTTGCTTATCTTAGTGTAATAAAAACTTGAGGGAGCATATAGCATTAGATGGGGAGGGGGGAGGGGGGGATGTTGAGGAGCACCAAAAAGCTGACGTAGTTATTTTTGCTTTGTATTTCTGGAAATTATTTCCCGCAAAAACTTCCATCTTCACCCACCCCTTCATAACCAAAATTTGGAGTCCTCTATTGTGCAGCTTAACGTTTCCATTGCTATAGTGAATGATCTGATAAACTGTGATACTCTTACCAAGTGACATGAGAAACAGAATGCACTGAGCTGAATTATAATTCATAGCTATACTCGCATATGCTGTTTCTCTTTGATGTTTGCTTCTTCCCATACTTTTCATTGTAGAATTGATCGTGATTGTTGTGATGATAAATGCATGCTCCAGGAAATTATAATTATTGAATGAATAAAGCAAACTTACAGACAAAAGGCTGCACGTATGAGAAGAAAATAAATTATAAAGTTTTATTGAATGAAACGGTATGCTTTGAGGTATAGAAGGGAAAGATGATAGAAGAGCTTAACGAAAGACAAAAAGTTTAGGGGTAAAATCTTTTTGAAATGTTCCGTACATAATGGATCTGTTTGGACTCTGGACGGATACTGAGAAGCCTTTCAAACAGATTCATTATGCCAAGAACATTCAAGTCCTGCATCAAACTCCTGAGTCACTGTACCAGAGATATCAAACTAGTAGCAGAGCATAATAAAACCCATTAGATTCTATCAAGGTTTTCAAAAAGAGTTGAGAAGATAAAACCATATACAAGCAAACAAACCAAATATCCACTTCACTTGATCACCAGGCAGTCAAAATCGTTTAAAAAGACTAAGAAGATACACCAAGTTAGGCATAATATGAAGAAATTAAAATACATCATAGAACGAAAGGCATATATAAACCCCAAATTTGTATTAGATTTCTCTATCTACACTATTATTACTTTTAAAAGGAAGTAAATTACTTTCAAATGATAATGAATATTAAAATTTAGTTGCCTTGATAAAACAGTATATAATTTTATGTTGAATGGCATGGAAAAATTAGACCAACTGATCCAATTACTAAAATGACAATTCTTCTAACGTTTTCTTTCATACATAGAGGCGCATGCACCTTCTCCCAGATTATTTTATCCTATTAATCTTCCTCTATTTTAATCTCTATGTAAGAAGAAAGAAGTTCTATCCCAATGTGTCCCATATGGATTCATTCATCTACATATGGGGATTGTAGTTGCAGAGGAATGTTTCTTAGAGTACTAAAACAGCTACAGTTGAGTTTTAGCTGATTCTTCTTGCTTCTTCTGTTTATATTTCTTCAACGTATTCTTCTTCATACATGAACTTGCCTTTAATTCTATCGGTTTTGTCCTTTTGGAGGTAGGAATGAGAGGGAAATGGAATAACATAGACAATGAACGTAGAAGCAGAAATTGGGAAATTGAATCGACTGGATTAACTAGGCCAATCCCGGTGGGTTGAGCGAGTCAGAAGTTTTTTTCCCTTCTGTGTAATACCTATGGTTTTAAAAATCGGACTGGACTGGCCGGTCGAACCAGTTCAACTGGGAACCGGCCTTCAATTTGGTCCGGTTATGGCAAAAAACCACAAATAGCTTAAAAACTGGGAAACAGTGAAAACCGGCCAGTTCAATCTGAGAACCGAAAACTGACTTGGTTGAACCGGTTACTGACCGGTTGGGATTTTTTGTCCTTTTCCTAGCCTAAACTACGTCATTTTGGCTAAAAAAATAACCCTAAACACCTGATTCACCCTCACTTTCACTCTCACTCATGCCTCTCACCTTTCTATCACGCTCACACCTCTCACTCTCAAGTCTCACATCTCTGTCTCTCACGCCTTTCGCCCCTCTGTCTTACTCTCACTCTCACCTCACTCAAGCTCACGAGTCACGGCCTTTCATCTGATCTGCTTCTCATCGTCATGGGTCACACCTCTCGCCGTCTCGGTATCGCCGTCTCTATTTTTTTCTTCTTTGTTCTCAGTCTCGCCGTCTCAGTATCGGTCTCGCCCACCATCTGTGCTTTACTTCATCAGGTATTTGGATTATATTTCTTTTTCCTTTGCTTTTGATTGTAACTTGTTGATTCTCTTTCTTTCATTTGTCTCACCACTATTCACCTCAGCATCAATCTGTGATTTGGTTCTCTTGGATTCTTTTTTTTTTTTTTTTTCATTTCTCTCTGCTTCATCTCAGGTTCTCCGTTCATGTTCTTTGCCTTCAAATTTCCAATCAACTCAGTGACTTTATTGGTAACTTCTCTTGTTAACTTACTTATTCAATTTATTCTTTCAATTATTAGTTTAGCATAGCATTTTAGTTTATTTGTGATTTTGTGTATGTTGAGGATTTGATTTTCAGAGCTTTATTGTTTGTGAAATATATATAGAGTAGCATTATTGTTTGTGAAATATTTATAGAGTAGCATTATTGTTTGGTTGTAATGAACTTATTTCCTATTTGCCATTTAGATGTAATTGTAATGACTAATGAACTTATTTATTTAGTTTTGTTGAAAGTTTATTATGTTAAGAATGATTGTTTTGTAATGTTATTATGTTAATTTTTTTTTAAAAATGTTATATACTTGTATTTTTTTTTTAATAGGAAACATATTTATTACTGTTGGTTGGTTAGTTTTAATATATTAAAAAATTATTAATTATTTATGACGTCACCGATTCGACCATCGGTTGAACCCCGGTCCGACCAGAAAACCGATAATTAGCTCCTCGATCAATTCTTTCATCGTACCGGTTTTTTAAAACCATGGTAATACCTTAAAATTATTTAACGACATCAAATTAATTATTTTCCATATGTAATTGCTATCGTTTAAAAAAAAAAATGAATAGAATTTCAATTTATGACGTCTACTCTATGATAATTGCTATTATTATTAGGCTAAGATACCAATCAATTTTTAATATAAGCGGGTACAAATTTTAGATCTCTAATTCAACGACAAAATCACAAGTACAAAGACGGGAATTGAATCCCATTGTTGAGACAAAAGTCTTATAACATAGCTGGTACTATCTTGTGGTGTTTTTTTTTTACAGAATTATACATAGTTTAAATGTCTCATTTCCCATTATAACTACCAAATTATCACGAAAAAAAAAAAAATCACACTCTTTAGTTATAAGACAAAAACGAAAAGATGTAGATTTTTCCCTCAAGATAACACATAAGAGCCAATTTAACAATATTATGGATCACAAAATTAATTTTTCTAAAAGTATGATTGACAAACCAATGGATATCCAATGAATTAATTATTTGGTATACATTTTTATAATGATTTGATAGTTAGGGGAAGCTTTGAACCCGAAATATCTTTATTAATAACAACCAAATGTGTCAATTGAGTTGCAAGATTACTGGTTTTTTTTTTTTAACTCATAATTATATTGGTTAGAATTACTAATTTTACTATCCGAACTCCAAAGCCAAAACATCAGTGTACATAATCACCATCACGGCTATGAAACGCCTATAAGCCACTGTGAGTTAATCATCTAAATCTACGATTAGTCCATTAGGGAACCATTTGCAAACATATTAAATGGAAGCTTTCTTTCTTTTCTTCTTCTTCTTCTTTTTATTATTACTGTTTTTTTTAGAAAAAATTTAGAAAAGAAGGTAGCTATCAATGTGTATAATATTATCCTTTTAATTAATTTCAAAATAACTTTATTTATCTTATTAGATGCTTCATTTATTTAATTAGTTAATTGAAGTTTGAATGATGGAAGAGCAATATGAAAAAGAAAATCCAATTATACTAGAAATTCTAAATTATTATTTTTTTAAACAACATTAAAAATTAGAATTAAATGAAAAGAGTAATGTTACACATAAAAACTATTTTACAAATTATTGATGTGAAAAATTCTTACTGATTCTCATCAGCACTTAACATTAACATAATTGTTTTTACTTAATTACTTACCATATTGGTAATTTGTCAAAAATAATGTAAAATAGTTTGTAACTTTATCATTTTTCAATTGAAAAATCCAAAAAGTGGGACCTATTGGGCAGATTAGCACTCCACTAGTTGAACCAAAGTGTTGATTTATACTTTCTAACTGCTAATTGAACGGCACTGGAGCTCCAAATTTCTGTGTTTTGGATATGATTTTTTTTTTATTAATTTTTGTGGGAGATAAAAATGAGATTATACTACCAATTGCACAACTTTTGAGCACTAAAAATAAGGAAAATGCTTCTCTCAAGTCTCAACTTAGTATTCGAATTAAAAGTGCTCTTGATTATCATTGGATGTAGGCTAAAAACCTCTAAAGCTTAGGTTACCAACCCCCACCCATAGCCACAAAATTCACTTTTTTTTTTTTTTTTTTTTTTTTCATATTTTCATCACCCTTTTACAGCGTACACAAACCACTTTATGTTTGTATACATAGGAATCATTCATAGAAACCAACCCAAGTAGTCTTAGGATTTATTCCATCCATCAACACCATCATTAGTGCAAAGATTAGTGATACTTTCCTCTCTTCTAAGAAAGTATTAGGCTAAATTACAAAGTACACTCAAATTTTGCATTCTTCTCAGCTCAGTGATTTTTTTCACTTTTTTTGTTTTAATTTTTTTTTTATTTGAGTCCTTTAATTTTCATTCATTTTCAATTTAGCTCTCCCATTGGATCCACCTCATAGAATTCACTAAAACAACGTCATTTTATAAAGTCAAAAATCTAAAACTTATGGTGAGATTGGACAAAATTGACAGAATGACTAAATTAATACTTGATTACAGTTGAAAGACTAAAATGGGGGGAAATGAAATTTAAATGTCTTATTTGAAAATATATTAAAGTTGTGTATTTTGTAGTTTACACTTGAATAAATATGTATAAAAAAAACATTTATTGAATTTTCTTGATTATTTCAAAGGATCATTGCACGTAGCTCTAAACTTATAAATTAGTCTCTCTTTTTTTCTAATTTATTTTGAGGAAATATAAATAGGTGACATAAAACGGAACCTTTTTTTTTTTTGTTGAGAATGACATAAAACGGACCTAACTACATGATTTCTACGTATTCGTTCTGGCTTGGTTTAACAAAGGGACGTAGATGACATTATTGTTACATGTTCATTGACCACATGTTTAGTTTGCAATTCTGCCATTTGCATCATAAAAGTTTATATAGTCCAAATTCTCATACTACAAGTTTCCAAGTCTTCAGAAGTTTTGAACAATGACAAGACTTGGTGAAAACGATTGACGCTTGTTGAACAAAAGCTATGTAAAAAATTATAGGATGTCTTAACCAATTAATATATATATATATATATATATATATTTGTTTATATTTAGAGAGAGAGAGAGAGAGAGAGAGAGAGAGAGAGAGAGTTTAATTGTAAATTTAATCTTAAATAATATCATTATAAATAAATAATTTTTGTTGAACTCTTGATCATTGTAAGCATACCAATTTTTTTTAATAATAAAATATTTGAGGAAAGAGAAACAAATGACATAAAAGTAAACTGACTCAAAAACTTGATTGCTACACGTTCAATCTAACATGAATAATAGAGGGACCCGGATAACATAATATCTACACATTATCTCCGCAACTCTGCAATCAGTATCAAACAATTCTTATACAATCCAAAATTCCAAGACTATAAGGTTATGTTTGGTAACAGTTTTTGTTTTCTATTGTCAAAAACTTGTTTTTGGAAATATAAAGAAAAAACAATTTTCTTGTATTTTTGAATTAAAAAACATGTTTGGTTAGTTGAAATTAAAAAGATAGTTTTTTGAAGAAAAAATTGGAAATTACTAAAATATTTTATTACTAGGATTTGAACTCTAATACTAACTCGTTAAATGAGACAGATTCATTAAATTAAATGTCTTAATTCATTGACTTTTGAAAATTACAAACTGAAAACAGCATTTTGCATGTTTTCAGTTTTCTTCACAAATTAAGTTTTGAGAACAGTTTTTGTTTTCTGTCCATTTTGAGTTGCCAAACAAGTTTTTTAGTTTCAAAAATAGAAAATTGTTTTTGGAAACAGAAAATAAAGAGAAAAAACAGTTACCAAACATACCCTAACTTTCCAAAGTCTTGCAAGTTCCAAACAATGACCAAAAACTTGTGTAGTATTAACAAGGAAATCTAACCTATACCACACGTTCAATCTAGCATGAATAATAGAGGGGCCTAGATAACATAATATCTACACATTATGCCCGTATCAAACAATTCTTATACGGTCCAAAATTCCACAACTACAACTTTTTAAAGTCTTTGTGAGTTCGAAACAATGACCAAAAACTTGGGAAGCATTAACTGGAAATCTAACCTATACCACATGCTTTAAATGGCTTTTAGTAAGAATAATTGTATTTTATTTTCTTCCACGCACAAATTGATGACACATATCTTTCATTATGCCTTATAGTAAGAATAGTTGTATCTTGCTTTCTGGCGTACAAATTGATGACAGATATTTTCATTCAACCTGCGTGCATTTCACCAAGTCTTTGGGACCTTTGTCTATTAACCAGCATGAGCTTTCATGGTTGAATGAATTTGTGGGATATAGAAAGTGTAGTGCTATTTTTTTCTCCAACACACACATTCATGAAAGATTGAGTCGAAAGCAACGAACAAGAAACTGAAGCTAAACAACAATATAGAAAATTTGACACATTTATTTGAGATGTTGCAATAGTATTTCATTTCGTTATCTATCCAAAAAAAAAAAAAAAAAAAAACTATAAGGCTACGTAGTACATATAAGATTTTTTTTTTCTTGACTATATTAAGAGAGTTTTAAATATTTTCAATAAAAAAATTAGTTTGAATATATATATATATATATATATATATATATATATTTATATTAGTTTCGTAGCGTGACTTGTAGCGTAGAGAAGACAACCCACGACAAAATTGTTGCGCAGCTCATGATCATTATATAACGGATCAAACCACTTGTAACGAAGGGGGAAGAAATTGACGGAAGAATAGAAAAAGGAGATTCTAACGGTCATGTTTCTAACAGTCATATTCTAGCTCAACTACAAAACGGTAATGTTTTGATAAGTCTATTAACTAAAGCTGGATGACATCATTTTGATCGTGCTTTTCTTCCTCCCAGAGCTTCAGCTTCCAAGTACCGTTTGTAATTAAATGTATTATGTAAAAATGAATTTTCTTGATCATTTTTTTAAAATTAATTTGAGCAAAAAGAATGGGATGACATAAAACTTATTCGGCTAACATGATTGCTACATGTTTAATCGATTGCCACATATTTTGTCTATAACTTTACAAGTTACATCAAACAATTCTAAATAGTCCAAAATTTCAGGACTATAAGCCACTAAAGAAAAAAATTTCGAGACTTCAAAGTCTTTCGAAGTTAATAAACAGTAGATATAGCTAACCCAAATAACCTGATTTTTTTCATTGTCAGAGCCATTTTTTATTTTATTTCATTTTTTTAATAAGAAGCTACTTTTTATAAATCAATGAATCTATATCGAATAATTCCAGTCCAAAAACTCTACGGTGTACGCTAGTGACCCACAACCGCAAGACCTTAATTTCAGCCCACAAGACCATAGATATTATTAATTTACGGGTTAAAGATATATAAATGTAATAGAGTGACCCACAAAACCTTTTTTTTCAAGTCATTGGCCCAACCCATAAAATAAAGCTAACACGACACGATGGATTAATAATCGCGGCCTATAAATATAAATGTATCTATTCCATCTCAATTCCCATATCTTCCTAAATATATTTAAATTCTGATTTCTGAAATCTAGAGCAAATATGGAGCGTGTATTTGTATTACGGCCAAGTCACCTACTCTTACTCATTTGCTTCCTCTTGCTTTCTCAACCTAATAATTGTTCCTCTTTTTCTTTTAATTCATCAACGCCTCTTTGCCGTTCACACCAATCCTATGCTTTGCTCCATTTCAGAAACTCTTTTTCTGTTGGTTATTCTAGTTATCATTGTGAGTGACGAATATTCTTCTTATTATCCTTCGAAGAATTCGTGGAAAATGGGTGCAGATTGTTGTGGGTGGGATGGGGTCACCTGTGATACGATGACAGGTCATGTCATTGGTTTCGACCTCAGCTGCAGTCGCCTTGAAGGTCCCACCCATCCCAATAGCACCCTTTTCTTCTCTCTTTGCCATCTCCAGAGGCTCAACCTTGCTTACAACATTATCTATGGCTCAATTTCATCTAAGTTTGGTGGCTTTGCGAACATGACGCATCTCAACCTCATTGATTCCTTCTTTCTTGGTCATTTCCCATCTGAAATCTCCCACTTATCCAAACTGGTTTCACTTGATCTCTTTTTAAAATGCTTATTCAAAACCTAACCCATCTAACTGAACTTGTTTTGGATTATGCTAATGATAGGGACAAATCATCTGGAAGGTGCCTTCAGCCCCTATCACGCCGACGGCATGATAAAGGCTGACGGTCCTTCGCTCCCGTCATCCAAGCCGACACCCCCAGTGCATCCCGACGGTGAAGCTTACGCATACCGACGGGATGAATAAGTGACGGGGCAAAGCTGAAGGCACCAGCACGTATCTTCCTGTGTACGCTTCTACAAGGGGAAGAAGCTTGTTGCGTATGCTTATGCTTGGGTAGGTATCTTGCTCAGCACGCTTGCTCAAGAAAGAGATGTCTTGCCCAACACGCTTGTTGCCCAAGAGACAGCTTGCGCTCCACGCTAGTCAAGGGCAATTCCGGTAAGGTAATATCTTCCCAAACACGCCATGGCCAAGGCTCTAGACTACTACTATAAATACTTTCAAACCCTCCCAAATGGAGGTACGCATAATTCAACCCGACTCCGGTACTCTAGAGTTGTGAGCAATACTAACTTAACCTTCGGAGGGTCGTCGGCTGATACCACACCAGTACTACCCTTTGAGGTTCTTTTCATTTGTGTAGGTTCGTTCGGAGCGCGTGAAGACTCTGTAGCTTACTGAGCAGATTCTTGACATCATCAGTTGGCGCCGTCTGTGGGAAGTACGTAAACTGTGTTCCGTGCTTTCCGGACAAAAAGTTGCATGGTACTCACGCGTTCAAAGGCAACCACTATGAACGATCAAAGCAATGAACAGCGCACCACGGCTCTCGAGAGACAGGTCCAAACTCTAGCAGCCGCGGTAGAACGCCTCACAAAACATAACCACGACTTGGAAGAGCAACTGCAACAGAAAAATGCGACAATCAACGATCAGGATGAGAATCAGGAGGCAAGCAGCGCCGGGAGAGGAAATCTTGGGGGTCCAGAGGGCAGCAACGCCTTGAGCCAACCTGAAGGGTAGGGGACGAGCCGTCTGTCGGCCGCTGACCACGTCCCGTCCCACGTTGCCGCGGAGATGCAGGAGATGAGGGAGCGCATGGATTTTATGATGAATGCCCTTAAAGGACGAGTATCTAGCGATCTCGATGACCTCGTCCACCGTACAGACTCCCCCTTCACCACACCTGTCATCTTGTTCCATCTACCGTTGAAGTTCCGTATGCCCCAGATGGAAAACTATGACGGGTCCAGAGACCCGCTGGACCACTTAGAATGCTTCAAGACCTTGATGCACCTACAAGGTGTTCCGGACGAAATTATGTGCCGGGCGTTCCCGGCGACGTTGAGGGGCCCCGCAAGGACCTGGTTCGGCAGACTGACACCCGGCTCTATAGGCACCTTCAAATTGCTGAGCTCTCAATTCGCCTCTCACTTCATTGGGGGATATCGACACAAAAAATCCTCCACGTGCTTGATGAATATTAGGCAATGGGAAGACGAGACGTTGAGGGCCTATATAGCCTGTTTCAACAAGGAGGCACTTTCGATCGACGAGGCCAACGACAAAATACTGTTCGCCGCATTCACAAACAGACTGCGAAAGGGTAAGTTCTTATTCTCCATTTACAAGAACGACCCGAAAACTATGTCAGATGTACTTTACAGGGCAACTAAATACATGAATGCGGAAGATGCACTACTGGCCCGGGAAGAGAAGCCTCCCAAGAAGAGGGAAAGACAGGAGGACGTACGGCGAGACAAAGGGCGAAAGGTAGCTCGGACGGGAGAAAGCCGAGACAATAGACGCCCGAAACCCCCTACCGGGAAGTTCACAAGCTTCACCCCGTTGACAACTCTAATCAACCAAGTCCTGATGCAGATCAAGGACGAAGGGTCCTTGACGTTTCCGAGAAAATTAAAGGGGGGATCCCAATAGACTACCCAAGGACAAGTACTGCCGCTTCCATCGAGACCACGGCCACGACACCGCCGACTGTTACGATTTGAAGCAGCAGATTGAAGCCCTGATCAGGCAAGGAAAGCTGCAAGGTTCGTCAGTCGAGAAAGAATAGAAGCACCTCGACAGGAACAAGTCCCCCGCCGGGACAATGAGTGCCCCAGACCGCCCATAGGGGACATAAGGATGATCATTGGGAGTGCGGCAGACGTCGGCTCAACAAAGAAAGCTCGGAAAGCCTATCTCAGAGCAGTTTAGAATGTCCAAATTGCGAGCGTGGCCCAGAAGAAGCCACGAGTCAACAGCCCCACTATTGAGTTCACAGAAGAAGATGCCCAACGTCTTCATCATCTGCATGATGACGCCCTTGTTGTCAATGTCCGGCTAGGGGACTATAACACGTATCGGGTCTTGATCGACAATGGAAGCTCCGCAGACATCCTCTACTACCCAGCGTTCCAACAGATGCGGATTGACAAAGAACGCCTGGTACCTACCAACACCCCGCTTATCGGGTTCGGGGGAATGAGAGTATACCCCCTCGGTGCAATCACCTTGCCAGTTACAATTGGGGAATATCCCTGGCAAGTTACCAAGGATGTTACCTTTCTCGTCGTCGATTGCTCCTCTGCCTACAACGCCATCATAGGGCGACCCACCCTCAATGCATGGAAGGCTGTGACTTCAACCTACCACTTGATGGTCAAGTTCCCCACAGAGAACGGTGTAGGGGAGCTACGGGGAGACCAGGTGGCTGCGAGAGAATGCTACGTCGCGATGGTAGAAATGAACAGCCATTTACAAGCAATGAACATAGAGCAGCGAGTGAGGGCAGAACCCGTAGAGGAGCTCGAAGAAATAGCCTTCGACGAGTCCAGGCCAGAGAGGACCACCAGGATCGGCGCTCTGACCAGCCCTACGGCCCACCAAGCGCTCGTGGTTTTCCTTAGGGAAAACCAAGATGTGTTCGCATGGAGTCACGAAGACATGCCGGGAATCAACCCTTTGGTCACGGTGCATAGGTTGAACGTATCACCCACCTTCTGGCCCATCCGGCAGAAGAAGCGGGTGTTTACCCCGGAGCGAGACCGAGCGGTAGCGGAAGAAGTCGGCAAGCTACAGGAGGCAGGTTTCATCCGGGAAGTGTACTATCAGGACTGACTGGTCAATGTAGTGATGGTCAAAAAAGCTAGCGGGAAGTGGCGCATGTGCGTTGATTTCACGGACCTGAACAAGGCATGCCCCAAAGACAGCTACCCCCTCTTGCGAGTTGACACCCTCGTGGACTCTACGGTCCGACACCAGCTGCTGAGCTTTATGGATGCCTTCTTAGGATACAATCAGATCCAGATGGACATGGCAGATTAAAAGAAGACCTCATTTGTCACTAGCCAGAGTCTTTTCTATTACAAGGTGATGCCGTTCGGACTAAAGAATGCGGGGGACACATATCAAAGACTCATGAACAAAATGTTTGCCAACCAGATAGGAAGGAATGTTCAGGTATACGTCGACGATATGCTAGTAAAGAGCCGAATGGAGGAAGGCCATTTAAAAGATCTCGAAGAAACATTCGGCACCCTCCGCTCCTACAACATGAAGCTCAACCCGACGAAGTGCGCATTCGGAGTGACGGCGGGAAAATTTCTAGGCTTTATGGTGTCTCAAAGGGGCATCGAGGCCAACCCAGACAAGATCCGAGCCATAATGGAGATGGCCCCCCCGAAGAACGTGAAGGAGGTACAGAGCTTAAACAGGAAGGTGGCCGCCCTGAATAGGTTTGTGTCAAGGGCGACAGACAAATGCCTACCCTTCTTTCGCACACTGAAGAAGACTTTTTAGTGGACAGACGAATGCCAGAAGGAGTTCGAAGAGCTGAAGGCCTACCTCTCTTCGCCACTTTTATTGAGCCCTTCGCAACCAGGAGAGGAGCTTTTCCTCTATCTGGCCGTATCCCTAGCAGCCGTTAGAGCGACCTTAGTCAGAGAGGAAGACAAGGTTCAGAAACCTATGTACTACGCCAGCCGGTTATTTTGCGGAGCGGAAGAAAGGTATCCACCCATGGAGAAGCTCGCCTTTGCCTTGGTTACAGCGGCTCGAAAGCTTAAGTCGTACTTCCAAGCTCATACAATAGTTGTCTTAACCGACAAGCCCTTGCGGCGGGCGATGCACCACCTAGAAGTTGCTGGCCGCCTGGCCCTATGGGCAATCGAGTTGACCGAGTTTGACATCCAGTACAACCCATGCACCGCCGTCAAGGGGTAGGCTGACTTTATCGCTGAGTTCACTGGCAGGGAAGACCAGGGGGCAGACGAACACCCTCCATGGAGTATACATACCGACGGATCGTCAAATAGGCAGGCCGGAGGAATAGGGGTCGTACTCCAATCCCCCGAGGGAGATCAGATCGATTGCATGGTCCGCCTCGACTTCCCTACCACCAACAACGAGGCGGAGTACAAAGCTTTGATAACCGGAATTGACCTTGCCAAAGCAGCGGGAGCAGTCCGAGTGGTAGTCTACTGTGACTCCCAGGTCACCGTCAACCAAGTAAATGGAGACTATGAGTGTAGAGGTGACAAAATGAAAAGATATCTCAATTAAGTGAAGCGAAGGGCAGACAAGCTGAAGGCAGAGATAATCCAAATCCCCAGAGAGGAAAATAAGCGAGCCGACTGCCTCGCCAAAGCCGCTTCGTCGGCATACATGACCATCCCTGGCAATGTGCTCTCTTTTGTGCAGATTTCGCCGCTAATAGACTCTGTCAATGTGTAGGAAGTAGGTTCCGAAAGTAATTGGACAACGCCCTTAGTCTCTTACTTGAGAGATGGCGCCCTGCCGGACGAGAAAGAAGCCGCCAAAAGGCTGAAGGTCCAAGCGGCAAGATTCATACTGATGAAGGGCGTCCTATACAAAAGGAGTTTCTCCCGCCCATACCTAAGGTGCTTGGGTCCCGAAGAAGCGGACAATGTCACGAGGGAAGTACACGAAGGAATATGCGAAAATCATTCGGGGTCGTGGTCATTAGGACACAAGCTTATCCGAGCGGGATACTACTGGCCCACGATGCAAAAAGACGCCTAAGCCTACATCAAAGCCTGTGACAAATGCCAAAGGTTCAATAACATCATCAGATAGTCGTCCGAAGATTTGACCCCCATGACAGCCCCATGGCCGTTCGCTCAATGGGGACTAGACATTATGGGGCCATTCCCGACGGCTATGCGGCAGCTGAAGTTCCTGGTCGTAGGCATAGACTATTTCACAAAATGGGTAGAAGCTGAAGCTCTGGCCACCATCACGGAAATAAACGTGCAAAGCTTTGTTTGGAAATCCATCATATGTAAGTTTGGGATCCCTAGAGTCCTAATCTCGAACAATGGCAAACAATTCGACAACGGCCCTTTCCGAGAGTTCTGCTCACAGCTGGGAATAAAGAATCACTACTCCTCCCCCACCCACCCCCAAGCCAACAGCCAAGTAGAAGTGACGAACTGATCCTTGCTTAAGTTATCAAGACTAATCTCGAGGGGGCAAAGGGGATATGGCCTGAGGAACTACCCAGCATACTATGGGCATACAGGACAACGACAAGAACCCCTACAGAAGAAACGCCATTCCGGCTAACCTACGGAAGCGAAGCAGTCATCTCGGCCGAAGTAGGACTCACAAGCTACAAGGTGAACGCTCACAATGAAGGAAGGAATGATGATGCCTTGCGCCTACAGCTCAACCTAATCGACGAAATCAGAGCAGCAGTAGAACAAAGGCTCGCGCGATATCAAGATCGCATGGCTAGACACTACAACTCCTGAGTCAAGCACAGAGACTTCCAGGTTGGAGACCTTGTCCTAAGAAAGATCATGGATGTCACCCAAGACCCCACCCAGGGGAAGCTCGGCCCCAACTGGAAAGGATCTTACAGAGTCATTTCATGGCGTCGAAAAGGCACCTACCACTTGGAAACGCTGGAAGGAAAAAAGCTACACCATCCATGGAATGCCGAGCACCTACGGAGGTACTACCAGTAGGAAAGAATGGCAACTCATCACTTCTAGTTTACTTTGATGTATTTTAGGGAACCCAATGGGCATGCTTCCCCCCGTTTTTTGAAATTATACAAGGTTCAAAAATTTATTGAGTCTCTCCTATACTAAGTGTTAAATAGCCGACGACGGCATCCAAGGGATACGACATAAGAACTAGTCAAGCATAAAAGCTGACGGCTTAAAAGCTGATGGCCCAAAGACGATGACGCTATCCTAAAAGGATGCAAAGCGTAAGCCCGGTCAAGCATAAAAGCTGACGGCCTTAAGACGACGACGCTATCTAGGTCAAGCATAAAAGCTGACGGCCCTAAGACAACGACGCTATCCTAAAAGGATACAAAGCGTAAGGCCGGTTAAGCATAAAAGCTGACGGTCCAAAACCGACAACAAAAGGCATAAAAGCCTGTCAAGCACAAAAGCTGATGGTTTATAAGCTAACGGCTCGAAAAGCCAATAATCCTATCCTAAGGATAAGCGTAAAAACCGGTCAAGCATATAAGCTGACGGTTTAGAAGCCGACGACTCTAAAAGCCAATGATCCTATCCTAAAAGGATAAAAAAGGCATAAAAGCTTGTCAAGCACAAAAGCTGACGGTTTATAAGCTGACGGCTCGAAAAGCCAATAATCCTGTCCTAAGGATAAGTGTAAAAACCGGTCAAGCATATAAGCTGACAGTTTAGAAGCCGATAGCTCTAAAAGCCAATGATCCTATCCTAAAAGAATAAAAAAGGCATAAAAGCCTGTCAAGCACAAAAGCTGACGGTTTATAAGCTGACGGCTCGAAAAGCCAATAATCCTGTCCTAAGGATAAGTGTAAAAACCGGTCAAACATATAAGCTGACGGTTTAGAAGTCGACGACTCTAAAAGCCAATGATCCTATCCTAAAAGGATAAAAAAAGACATAAAAGCCTGTCAAGCATAAAAGCTGACGGCTCGAAAAGCCAATAATCCTGTCCTAAAGATAAGCGTAAAAACCGGTCAAGCATATAAGCTGACGGTTTAGAAGCTGACGGCTTGAAAGCCCATAATCCTAACCTAAAGGGATGCGAAGCATAAAAGCTAATCAAGCATAAAAACTGACGGCTCAAAGACAACGACACTATCCTAAGTATACAAGCGGACGGCTTACTAGCTGACGGTTCTATCCTAATTGGATAAAAGGGCACGAGCCCGTTAACATAAAAACTGACGGCCACGCCCCAAAATTTGTAACTTTAAAACCCAAGGGATAATCCAAAACTGACAGCCCCATCAGAAGGATATTGCTTCATCATAAAAAGCATCAAAAATCCAAAATTGGATTGCCATGAAGTGACAAAAGAGAGGAAATCATCCACAAGGCTTGAAATAAAAACAGCACACTACAAGTGACGGAAATAAAGTATCATATCACAAGAATATTGTTTTTTACAAAAAGCCCTCAAAACAACGGGGCACCTTATACAAAAAAAAGAATAGAAAAATTTTACAAAAGGGTGAAAACTCAAAGGGCGGGAGCGTCTGGAACAGCCTCGTCATCTTTGGGATCTCGAGCCTCGCCGACAGGGAAGCCTTCAGAATCGGGAAGATTGATTGACGAGGTTATCGGAATGATGGACTTCTCAAGGGCAGGCTGCGCCAGGACGAAACTGTCATTCTTCAGATGCATCCCAGACTCGTTGGGGCTGTCGTCATCCACCAAGACGGCGTCGCCCACAGGCGGCGGCGGCACATGATCATCCATTGAAACCCTCAACAAGTCAAGGTGAGGGTAGAGGGACTTTATCTGCTTAAGACAGTCCTCGAACCTGTCGCCATAATACTCGGCGCAGGAATCAATGAATTTCTGGGACGTCTTGAACTCCGCCACGGCGTCAGCTTTAGCCGTCTCAACTTAGCCCAAGAGAGACGTCAGCTCCTTCTCCGCCGTCACCTTTGCCTCCTGCTCCTTCTCCAGATGACGGTTTCCCTCCTCGACCGTTTCTTTCAGCTCCTTTATCTCCCCGTTCAAGATGCGGCAGACGTCTTTGTATTGATCCAACCCGTCAGTCAGATTTTGATACGCTTCTGCTGACGGGCCAGCAACTCCTCACTCTTCGCTCCTTTGACTTGCATGGCCCTCATGCGAATCGTAGCCTGCGAAACCAAACTTCTGTCAGCCCATTAACACAAAAAGCAGACGAAGCAAATTAAAAATAATAAAGAATATACGCACTCGGGCGAGATCGAAGAGACCCGAGTCCTCTAGCTCCTGCACAGACTAGTTAACGCAAGAATCGGTGTCCTTCTTCTCAAGGATGGAATCTAGCCGTTCAAGAGCATACCCCTTGTGGGTAAGGAGGCAGTGCCCGTCCTCTTGGCCGACGGGACCTTGGGCTGACATCAACCCTTTCCCGGCCCCGTGTTTGGAAGACGAGAGAGCTTTGTGGGGTGATCCCCAGGGGTGACGGTCTGTTTCTTTGTTGGACGGTCTTCAGTACCGTCACCCTTTCTTTTAGGCGCGCCCTTATTGGCGACCTTTGGGAGGAACGAGGACGCCCCCTCTTTCCTCTTTCCCTCCTCCTTTTTATGCTCAGCAGCGGCCCTGATCTGCGCCCTCAACTTAGCTGATTCCATTTCTGCAAGATAGACACAAAATGTAAGAATACCCAAGTAAAAGTGACAAGAATGAAGGGGTTGACGAAGCTTACATTGACGGGAAAGGTTGTTTAGACGACGTGCTTCTTCTGTCGGCTCGGGCCCCCCGCAGTAGGCGTGGAGGGCGTCAGGCGTGATGAGGTCACGGCACTTCCTTTCCTCCAAAGGAATCTCCGTCACCTTGAGGATGAAAGCTTCATGCTCCTCTGTGATCGCCGGACGGACGAGAGCTGAAAAAAGAGGAGAAAACAAACGGGTAAGAACCTTGGGATAAATAAACCTAAGAGTAAAGCTGTCAAAACCTTGAGGAATTGACCCTCACTCCTCCTTACGGCACACCCAGTTCGTCCCCTCCACAAAGAAATACCTGCCCTTCCAATTCCTATTGGAGTTGGGCATGTCCGACACCAGCCTCAGTTCCTTCTTCCTCGCGGAGAAGTGATAAATCCCCTGGGATGAGGCGATGTGGTATGGACGGTAGCACCAGAAAAATTCATCAATGGTCAGCTGATGGTGTCCCCCACTTAAGCTCCCCCACAAGATCTCGAACCCTATAAACACCCTCTAGGCGTTGGGGGCAATCTGGCTGACGGACAGTCCAAGGTAGTTGGCCAGCTGGCGGTGGAGTGCCGTCAGAGGCAACCTCAACCCTACCGCGAACATGGCATCATACATACCCACGTCTGCGGTCTTCCCGGAATAACATCTCTCCTTTTCCAGAGGAAGATGGATCGGGATGTCGTCTGGGATCTGGTAACGTGCTCGGAGGGAATTGAACACTTTATCCGTCATCGTCGGCATAAAGTGGTTAACCATCCACTCCTTAGGGAGGATGAATGGACGGTCGTCCCCGGAGCCTCTAGACGTACTTTCCAAGTCGTCGCCTCCAGTTGAACTCCCACTCTCCCCCGCCCGGTCGTCATTAACTTCGCTCTCTCTTACAACTCTTCCTTCACCATGATTCTCCACATCCTCGTCAGAAAACTGGACTGACGATCCATCCTCTGACGACCAAGAAGAGTCCTCCCTGGGCTCATGGCCTGATTGGAAGACCTCGTCATAGCCCGCTCCATCGCGAACCAACGACTGCTTACTCGACGTCTCCCTAGGCATCTTACTACCTACAAGTGACAAAATGGTCTAAAAATCCAAGTGACGACCTTTCTAGTGAAACTTCCAAAGTTTAGTATGCAATTAAACAAAAGAAAACGAGAGTAAAAAATAATAACTCACCAAGTTATATAGACGACTTTGATGAAGCTGACGGTATCAACTAACAAACGGGAACGGGAGCGCGATTGTAATCTCTCTTTAAGCTGACGGCCTCTCTCTAATCAGCAGAAATGAAACAAGGAAGAGAAATGAGGAAGAATGGAACATATATATAGGTAAGGATATGGGCGCGGAAGACGAAGCGACATCCCCATCTGGGTATAGGCCAGTTGGTCCAGGACATGTGTTCCGACACCAAGGCTGCTCGAGGTGACTAGCCATTAATGCCTTGTTTGCCACACAATGTACTCCCCAAACCGTCAGTTAAGACTGATGGGATTGAGGAGTAGGGGGCAACTGATAGGGACAAATCATCTGGAAGGTGCCGTCAGCCCCTATCACGCTGACGGCATGATAAAGGCTGACGGTCCTTCACTCCCGTCATCCAAGCCGTCACCCCCAGTGCATCCCGACGGTGAAGCCTACGCATACTGACGGGATGAATAAGTGACGAGGCAAAGCTGAAGGCACCAGCACGTATCTTCCTGTGTACGCTTCTACAAGGAGAAGAAGCTTGTCGCGTACGCGTATGCTTGGGCAGGTATCTTGCTCAGCACGCTTGCTCAAGAAAGAGATGTCTTGCCCAACACGCTTGTTGCCCAAGAGACAGCTTGCGCTCCATGCTAGTCAAGGGCAATTTTGGTAAGGTGGTATCTTCCTAAACACACCATGGACAAGGCTCCAGACTACTACTATAAATACTTCCGAACCCTCTCAAATGGACGTACGCATAATTCTACCCGACTCTAGCACTCTAGAGTTGTGAGCAATACTAACTTAACCTTCGGAGGATCGTCGGTCAGTACCACACCGGTACTACCCTTTGAGGTTCTTTTCATCTGTGCAGGTTCTTTCGGAGCGCGTGAAGGCCCTGTAGCTTACTGAGCAGATTCTTGACATCATCAGTTAACATGTCTTCTGTTTCACCTAATCCTTTCATGAATTTGTCTTCCTCTTTGACATCTCTTATTCTCTGATTGTGGATTGAAAGGGAGATTCCCAGATGATTGATGTAGGTTACAACTACAATCTCACACGTATAACTGGGGTACTCCTCTCAAGTCCTTGTGTCTCTCTAAAACCGAATTCCCAATTGACTTACCTTATTTAATCAGCAATCTCAAGTCCTTAAAAGAATTGTTTGTCGGTGGATGGAATTTCATAGGTTCATCGTATCCAACATTTCTTTCAAATCTCACACAAATCACTTCTTTGGACCTATCAGATCATAAATTTGGTGGTCAGTTTCCCTGGTCCCTCCTAAACTTTGAAGTTTTTACTTACTTAGATCTCTCATACAACAATTTCATAAGGCAACTTCCGGAAGTTATGACAAACTTGACCCAAATTTTCTCTTCAAAAAGTTCTTCTAATAGACAACTAGTCAACAAGATTCCTTCCAATCTAAAATATCTCTACTTATTTGTTAACTTATTGAATGGACAATACCATCTTTACATGAATTATCTCTTCGCAATAACCGATTCACTGGACAGATTGATGAATTCCAGCATAATTCTTTAAATTATCTTGATTTGAGTAATAACAACCTACATGGCCACCTTCCAATCTCTATTGCTAAATTTGTGAGCCTTTACCATCTAAATATTTCCTTCAATAATATTAGTGGTCTTCTAGAGTCAAGCACGTTCTCAAAGCTCAAAACTCTCGGAACAATTGATCTTTCACATAATCCTCTGTTATCGTTCAGCACCTATAGCATTGTAGACTATACTTTACCCAAACTTTGGGATTTGTAATTGTCATCTTGCAACATAAGTGACTTTCCAGATTTTATAAAATCCATGGAAAGTTTACAATATTTAGACCTTTCCAATAACAAAATCAAAGGCAATATTCCGATGTGGCTTTTAGAGGTGGGGAATTTTTCTTTGTATTCCTTGAATCTTTCATACAACTCCTTGACAAGCAAAAGACACCTTCCTTGGGAGAATTTGCAAATTCTTGATCTTAGTCAAAATTTTCTTCTAGGACCACTTCCATTACCTGTGTCGGACACTTATTTCTTTTCAGCCACAAGAAATACTTTAATCGGAAACATACCTTCCTTGATTTGTATTATCACTTCCCTCAATGTCCTTGATTTGTCTCATAATCACCTGAGTAACATGGTAAATCCGTGTTTGGGAAACTTTAGTCATTCTCTCACAGTCTTAGATTGGAGAAGTAACAAACTTAATGGCACCATTCCAACAACTTTTGCAAAGGGAAACTACTTGAGAAGTCTTAACCTCAATGACAATCAATTGGAAGGGTCATTGCCAAGATCGTTGATCAATTGCCGAAGGTTGGAAGTTCTGGATCTTGGTGACAACAAGATAAGTGGAACCTTCCCTCATTGGTTGGAAAGTCTTCCAGAGTTACGGGTTCTTGTTTTGCAATCAAACAAATTTTATGGTGCCATAGCCAATCCCAAAACCAAATTATCTTTCCCTAATTTGCGAATCATAGACTGCTCTCACAATGATTTCCACGGTCTTTTGCCAACAAAATATTTCAATCATTTCAAAGCCATGATGAGCATGAATGCAAATAATGGTAAATTGAAATATATG
This sequence comes from Lithocarpus polystachyus, assembly GCA_033629205.1. Lineage (NCBI taxonomy): Eukaryota > Viridiplantae > Streptophyta > Magnoliopsida > Fagales > Fagaceae > Lithocarpus > Lithocarpus polystachyus. The sequence continues at coordinate 85,421,410 of CM066165.1, read as the reverse complement.
TGTGGAAGCTATTATCACGATTCTGTCACGGTCACCATGAAAGGATTCGATATTGAAATGGTGAAAATCCAAAATCTCTTTATGAAAGTTCAAATAGCGTGTAAAACACTATGAACGTTTAGACTCCCAATTTACAAATTATCAATTCAAGATTTAACACAAATGGTAAACGTGCGGAAAATGAACTAAAGCCTAAAACAGAATTGATAAACCATCTAAGTCAAATAAAATCACATCCATAACAGAAATTAAATGACAAAGATAAAGGGAAGAGAGATGCAAACACAAGGACAACACAAGACGTGTTATCGAAGAGGAAATCGAAGCCCTCGGCGTAAAACCTCTCCGCCGCCCTCCAAGCGGTCAAAATGATCCACTAAAGAATGTAGTTGGGATACAAGGACAGCAATAGACCTTCCAAGCCTAATCTACCCAGGTACCTAAGCCCTCCAAGCTTCTTGCTCCAACAAGGTTACGCCGAACCTATTTCTTCTTTAGCTTCCCAGATCCCGCTACTAGTCCATAGCATCTACCAATATGAATTGGTTCCTTCCTAACTGCTTTCCAAATCACCAACGAGCCTTCTCACAGTTGTGGGTATGGTGAGAAAAGATTTTGGCTAAAGTACCTCTCAAGGATCATGGAGAGGAAGAGAATAGAGAAATTTGAAGAGACACAAGGTAAAGATTGTGGATGAGTCAATTGTTAGGAAATATATATGTTTGTATCGCATACAAAACATACGCAGCGGAAAATAAACGGATCTACTTCTTTTGCAATTGATAACATGCACTATGTAAGTTTCAGAATATAAGAACAAGAGAGTGTACCTTGATGCGGTGAAATTCAAAACCGAATGAAGAAGTACTCAGGAACACTTTCAATCTTCACTCCAATTCCACTTAATGCCCAAGATGTGTGGTCTCTCAATCAGTTTTATGTTTCTCTAGAGAGAATATATGAAAGAGTGTCTCTCTTCCTTATTTAATATTAACCAACATACATACCATTTCATTCTATTATTAAATTATGTATGTTTCTCTCCACATAACTGATTATCTAATTGGGCCGGCCTATTAGGCCTTTTCAATTGGGCTTTAGTGTGTGGCTTGGAGTGGGACCAAAAGGGACCAATAAGACACTAGCTCCAATGGGCCTTTCTATCAACTCTTGACAAATCCAAAGTTACCATTAATTATATTTAATATCACTATATAAATATAATTGCACTTTAGGCCTCATTAATAAATTATATCCTAAGACTTTATTATACATGCAACCCCTTCATAAAATATTTGTAGTAATACAAAGTCATGAAGATAGACTGCCACTTTGTATATTACTACATCTTAATCCTTGAGTACCCGGTTTAATCCTTTTAAGTTATTCACTATATATTTATAAAATCCAATTTCATAAATATATACTTTAGTCTTACTAAAGTAGTCAGGCCTAACTCTCTGAATAACTGAACCCATTAAACTTATCTCAAGGGAATATTTTATATCTCCGTTAAGAGACTATGAATTCCATCTTGAGAATATATGTTCCTTCAACACTAAATGTGGCTACCCAATATACTGAGGTTTTGACCGTTACATTAGATCTCACTCCTAATATATCAAAGCAACTTACATTTCATAATCTGGTCCATTATTCTCTCAGGATTAAGAGTTCATGTGAATACAAGTCGTGAGATTTATTATTCAATTGACGGTCGTTAGGAGAATAATAAATCTCACAGTGGTCCAGTTCAATATGTCTTAACTCTTAAAACATATCAACATATTAACTAGAAGTCACCACTTCCATGATCAAGACAAATCATCGTAGTTAATATGTTATAGTCTTCGCAGATGAAATGCTCAATTTCATCACTGACTACGAACCAAAATTCTGAGTTTACAAAGAACTTGTGATCTATATCTTCTGTAACTAAATCACATAAATCACATACTATGCATCTCATGGACTATTTGATAATGTCCGAATATTCATGTTACCATTATTTTAGATAAGAATAAAACAATTTTATTAAACACAATATTAAGCCATACATTATTTCTCACATAATGTCATACATAATATCATACATAACATCATACAATAGGATTTAAGGGCACTTATCCCAACATCAATCTTGTTTTTCTCTAGGGTTTCTCTCTCAAAATTCTCTCTGGAAGCTCTCTACATTTCGTGGGTATAAGGGGTATATATACTGGTGGGTGTTTGGAACGCGAAGAGACATATATTACATAACAGAGTTGGCTGGCAGCTTGGCCTCGCAGCTTGACTGAGTCGCGAGTTCAAGCCGCTAACAAACTGAAAGGCCAGACTGGAATTTTTGTCCTGTAGTGCGATAGCTGGCATAACGGTTTATATTCTGACGGCTTTCAGTCGCGAGCCACCCTCAAGATCCAGTCGTGAGTTCTCCTCTGCACACTTCTTTCGTGTGCAACATCTGGCAGCTTGCCAATCGCAAAACACTAGCGAAATCCAGTCGCGAGTCCCTGTTTTGCAGCACAGTCTTGAGCAATTCTTCACACTCTCTCACACACTACCCTTACATGATTCCCACCTAAATACAGAGTTTCTAAATGCTGAAAATACAAGCAAATTGGCACGGAATAAAGCCAACAAAATGGTTGACAAATTTCAACCTTACACTTTACAACCATTGATTGCTCAAAAAATAGATTCAAGGGGGAGATTCCACAGTCAATTGAAAAGCTAAAGTTACTGAAGAGGCTTAACTTTTCACACAATAGCCTTATAGGTCAAATGCCTCCATCACTAGGAAATTTGAGCAATCTTGAAAGGTTAGATATCTCCTCAAACATTCTTACAGGGAACATTCCAAGACAATTAGTAGATATTACATCGCTTGAAGTTTTAACTCTATCAGAAAATCGTCTTGTAAGGCCAATACCTATAGGTAATCAATTCAATACATTTGCAAATGTTTCTTACTTTGGAAACTTGGGTTTATATGGATTTCCATTAACAAAAACATGTGACAATGTTGAGCGACAACTATCATCACCATCATTAACCATTCAGGACAATGATTTCAAGTTTGTAAATTGGTTTCATTGGAAAGTTGTATTGTTGGGGTACGGATGTGGATTCATGTTTGGATTAGGTTTGGGTTATCTTGTGTTATCAAGTGAAAAACCAAAATGGCTTGTTAATATTGTTTATGGTGAACGACGTAACATCGTTCAAAGATCCAAAAATAATGCTCGTGGAAGAACTCGTTGAGGAAAAATTTGGTGGATGCAAGTTCTGATTTAAGGTATATTCTTATATACTAATATAATTGAAAATACTCTATTTTATAATTTTGGTTTCTTAAAAATGTCTCTTTAAATTGCTAAGACGATGGTTCATTTTTTTTTTCTTAGGAATGGTTGTACTTGTGTGAATGAAGAGGCGTATTACTCGTGTTACTGACTGAATAAGCTTCTATGTTTAAGGTATAGCTATACAAAAGAGTAAATAGGCTTCTACTATGTAACTGCCACATTTTAAAGCTTTATTTAGGTCAAACTTCATTTAATGACCTTGTTTTATGCTCTAGTTTGAGAATAAATTTTTTCTACTCTGTTGCAGTTCTAAACTACTCCCTTGGTCAAGGAATTTTTTTTACATATTTTTTTTAGGGGCAACATCACTGCCTAGTTGTAGCGTCAAATAATCAAGTTTTAATATAATATTGCAAATATTATTATTATTACATCCATGCATTTGTACCTTTGTTGTACAGATTAAAGATCTTGTTGGTTGGATGGCTTGAAGTGTGGTGGTTTTTTTTCTTCTCTTTTTTTGCTTGAAGAGTGGTATTAATTACCCTAGTACTACCTAAGATGCTTTGAGGACTAGATAGTTTCCTCTATATTTTGAATTAGATGCCTTTTATTTCAATCATGTTCTTAGAGTTCCATTATTAGGCTGGGATTATCAACATTTTGTGCCTTTTTGTTTTCTTATATGGGTGTTTTATTTTTATTTTTTTATGTTGCTTGATATATGGCCTAGAAAGTGACTTTTGATTTTGAATTTTGTGGGTTGTGTGAATTTCTATATTGCTAATTTTGTGAGTAGTGTGATTCTTAGTATGCGTATCAAGTTTTGTATTAAAAGATCAAACAAGACAGCAAATTGAATGTTTTGATTTTTAGGAATATTGATTCGTTATTCCAACTTAATCTTGGTTTTGTGATTTCTTTGCATCTATTTGTAGGTATTATCTTGTTGGTCTTAATGGTGTGGGGGATATTTTTTTTCTTTTTTATCAAGGCTGTAATGCTTCGGTCCTCCTGGATGACAGCAACAGTGATGTAAACCATTCCACCGAGAGGCAAGCCATACCCATTCTGACCTTGCGTTGTTTTGATAAAATTGATTCCATCAAGGAGGAGCTTGAAAAGGCATATCCAGGGGTAGTTTCATGTGCTGATATTGTTTCTATTGCCACTAGAGATGGCATTATACCGGTATGTTCTTAATCCTGAATTTTCATATGTTCTCTCTTTTTAAGATATTTTTTGCTAATAGTACGGGTCAGTTCACCTAAGGGTTTTAGCAATAGTTTAAGTTTTAGGATCTGATGATTGTTTGTGGATAAAGATGCATAAACGAAAGTTGGCGAAACTGTAAGAAACAGACTCTAAAAGAGTTGGTATCTCTTTACATTTTTATACGTTGAGGAGTCTATCAATAAGATTCTAAAGTACATATTGATTATGTGGAAAACTTAGAAAATTAATGAATTGAGAGTATGTTTCTAGTGATTTTTGCTGTTTTGGTTTCCACAGATTGTTACAGTCACCTTTACTCACCAACTTGTTGTTTCAGGCAGTTTTTGTTTATGGTTTTTCAAGTCTAAAATGTCAAAAAATTCAAAAATAAGTAAAATGAAATACTTTTATTATTCCAATTTTTGTTAAACTAACAATAAAGAACAGCTCTATATTAATAACTCTTTTTATTGGAGTTCTCTAATGTAAACTACTATACTTGACATCACAGGCTTGACAACATTCTTTCATATATCAATAGACACCTAATCTTAGGTGTCTTGGCCTCTTTGATTTCAGCATTCCTTGCCATTTGAACAACTTGTTGTTCTTTGAATGATCTTATTTCTTTCTCTTTCTTCTCTCCCAAATCAACAAAAAAGGAAATCTACTGAATGGTGCCAAAGGGTAGTGACAACACTGAATGAGATTCCACAACCGGATGATAACATAACACAAACACTTCACCTTTTTGCCCCAACAATAGCTTCTTAGTTTCTCACTGAGATGAGAATGAGGTTCCAAGACAGTAATGGGACCACCACTCTGCCTTCTTCTTCATCCACGCATCACTGGAAATAAGTGAGTTTGCAGTGGGGATGTGGAGACCCAAAAAGGGGGTCTTGCAATCCATGAAATCCCACGTCGCCTAGGGAAGCACAAGGAGATGTGCTTATAAGGAGTGACCTCCCTTTAATGTGTAGAGGCCTTTTCCCCACTACTGTGTGCTTTGGGGGGAAAACAAAACCATGAGAGGCATGGGCCCCAAAGTAGACAATATCTACACAATGGAAGTGGGGTTGTTACAGGGGATGTCACTTTGCTCGGGCAAGGATGAAGATGTCAGGGCTTAATGTTCTTACTGGATCTCAAGGTCAAGCCTGACAAAACCGCTCCTTGCTTTTGGTCAGTTTCTAAGTGACAGTCGTGACCATAATGACCTCATGAGATCTTTATTCTTTCATATTAATTTCTCTAATGTTCTATGTTTGATTGTAGATGCCGTGACTTCAAATTTTCTTGCTTGTGCTAATTTTAGTCTATATATGAAGGCAATGGCATCATTGGTCATGGTCACGATGATGAGGTAGCTAGTTAAAACTGCATGTAAATATGTTTTGGTTGTTGAGTTCATTAGAAATATAGAACTATAATGTCTTGAATGTTATCATAAGTTCAGTAATATGGGGGAGCGCATAATGTATGCTGCCATAATAATATTCAAATTAATTTCAATTAGGTGTTTGTGTTATTAACGAGTTTTGGCTGACTAGTCATCATCGGAAGGACACTTTAGTTGATTCATTTTGAGTTTGAACTTCAGAACTAGGAAAATCTACAATTTTGCATCTTGAAACAAAGAAATTGAATTGTCTTTAATTTTCTTTATTGCTTTGATCAGCAAGTAGAATTCAAAAGTTGCTCATAGGAGTAGCTTTTTTAATCAGATGCTATTATGTTTTATTGTCATCAATTTGTACTTAATTACACTTTTCATGCCTGCAGAAGGTTTTGGTATGCTTTTTGTTATGCACATTTAAAGACAATGCTATAGTTGTGGATCCATTCACCCGAATCTAACCCATCATCTTCAATCGATAAGTTAAACTTCTTCTTTGACACTGCTATGCTGCAACTTGAATTTACATTTTTTCTTCACCTTATTTCATTTAGTGAATCTTGCATCAATTTAGCAGGTTCTCCTTAATGGCTCTACGTGGTACTGATTATAGTTAAGTTTTCCTCGAATTGGTTATTGTTATGCCTAGGAGGAGATTTTTCTTGTTATGAATGTCATCATTCATCTCTTCATCTGTTACTTGAGAATATAATTTCCTCAATTTTGAAGGTTAGGAGTGCTGCTAATGCCATCAAAAGTGTTATTTTAGCAACCTCTGATTTTCTGAGAGAGAGATTGTTTGATGCAAACTCAAACTTCCAAAAATTTTGAGATTCATGACTGTTGTCAAAAAACCAATTTTAGGGATTAGGACTTAGTTTTGGATATGCAGACTATGTGCTTGTTTCCAATTATCAATAGCTCACTGAATATTTTCCCTATCGTAGGAACTGGTATGACTACATATCCTTGACTCTGGTAGCTATTTAGCGAAATTAAATTGCTTATCTTGTTTGTGTCATGAAGTTGGTTTGCTCCTGGAAAACTTATCAGTTAGTAACTCTGCTTAGAGATTTAATCATTATCTTGTCTTTTAAGTGTAACTAGCCGCGCGTTATGCGTGATAATTATTTTTATGGTGGTTTTATTAAATTTTTTTTTACAATTTAAACTAATCTAATAATGAGTAATGTATTTCGTAATTATATTTTTATTTATTATAGAAACAATCATAAATGTAATATAAAAACAATCCAAAACACCAAATAAACATAAACTAAAAAAAATTAATAAAACTTAACAATGATTAATTGAACTAATATTAGGATAAAATTTTGTTTTTGATAATCTATTAAGGTTATTTTCTTTGTAGAAATTATAATTTCGGCCACCCAAAACATATTATCAAATAAACAATCATTAGTAATATCTAAGAATTAAATTTCTATACATGCATAGTTATAGAATAATAATAATTAAAATAAATTTGCAAAAGTTAAAATTTATCACCTATCCGATTATTTTTGTTTGGCTAACCTTTGCTTTTCTTTAAATGAATGGCATTTTAGAGTACTTCTAATACAACTATTAAGAGTACTTTGTTCACCACAAAGGATTAAAAAATAAACAAAAAATAGTAAATTAAGTCTCATAGTTTAACATCTAAATTGAGTACTATAAAAAATTATGATATGTAACAGAATAAATATCAAATTATCCAAATCATGCTATGTAATAGAATAATATTATATTTTTATATGCTATATTTAATTCTTTAGAACACAATAAAATAACATTTAACAATCAGAGAGAATAAAAAAAAAAAAAACAACAGTTTAAAAAGCAAAACTAAATCACATTAATCCAAAATAGAATTTTAAAAAATATAAAAAATTATCAACCTAAAGTATAGATGCAAGAAAAATAAAAAAATCCACCAAAAAATTTAGAGAGAGAGAGAGAGAGAGAGAGAGAGAGATAACCATTTTTTTTTTTTTTTTTGTAAGGGAAAGTTATGCATAGAATAGGAAAGATAGTGTCAAATTTATAGTAAGATGATGTGAATAAGAAAAGACAAAAATAAAGGAAGATGAAGGGAAAGAGGAAGAATGATATTAATGTAAAGGGTAGTGGGAAGATGAAAAGGTAAGAGAGGGAGAAAGATTGAAGAAGTAGTGGGAAGATGAAATGGTAAAGGAGAGGAAAAGATTAAAGAAGTAGTAGGGAGATGAAATGTTAAGGGAGAGATAAAGGTCGGAGATGCGTGTATATATTAAAAAAATAATATTAAAAACAATTATAAGAAAATTGGAAAAAAAAAACCCTAAAGCTTGAAAGGCTTCAACGTGTTTTTTTTTTTTTTTTTTTTCTTTAAGCTGAAAATGCTCACACAAAATCCTAAAACTGAACTGAAAAGGCTTTGAGTTGGGCTTGATAGTGGAACTAAATAAATAAGAGGTAAACTGGATTAAATATATTTATTATAGGGTGATAGTGAAAGTAAATAAATAAGTAGTGGGCTAGATTTATTATAGAGTGATAGTGGAAGAAAATATATAAGTAGTGGGTTGCATTTATAGAGCTGAAAATTGTAAAAAAAAAACCATTTTAAAATTGTAGGACAAATTATATTAAAAAAAAAAACTTTCTCAAAAAAAAAAATTATATTAAAAAAAAGTGACGTGATAGCTGACGTGGCGCAACATGAGAGCAACAACATTAAATGCTACGCTTCAGCTTTTAGTAATATATAGATTTGAAGTTTTTCTATATTAATTCTTACAGTTTTGATTTGTTCTAAAATTGTGACTTCTGTCTTTTAGCAATGCCTATACTGCGTTTGTGTCCATAATTTATCTTCTCCACGAACATGTAGTTTTCATCTCTTATGTTTGTTCTTTGTGTTCTTATATTAAGTAAATATCCTGATTTGGCAGTTTCCTTTCAATGATCATTTATTTTCTCACTCCAGATATTGAACTAATTTATGCTTAGGCGCTGGTAGTCTATCCATAGTTAATCAAAAGTTCAAAACAGCTGCATCTTTGAGTGTTTGTAAATATACCTCAATAGACCACTTAAGTTTTGGTCGCTAAAACAAATGAAAATAATTGAATAGCTAGAAGTTTGAATCTTATAAAAGATATAACATTAAAAAAAAATACAAAGGATCATAAAATATCACATATAATTAAGCAAACCAAAGGCTCATAAAAATCTCTTACATAATTTTTTTTTTTTTTGAGAAAGAAAACCGATATCATTATCTCTTACATAATTAAATAAACTAAAATCTCATATATTTATAGATACACATGTATATATTCTTTTTCTTTTTTGAAAAAAAAAATATCATACATATAGTTAAACTAATAAAAAAGTTCATAAAATCTCCTAAAAGTGGGATTTTATTTTAAAAAAGATTTATAAGGAAGCCACAAAATCAATTTTGGTAAGGAATGCATATTCCACCTTAAATGTCAGAATTTTGACCGAGACAGAATAAAGGATTTAATAAATTAGTTTGTGGACCGGAGTGCAATACCAATATATCGACTGGTACGGAATGGAATTAAAACATTGTCTACAATCCAATCCTCTCTCTTTCTCTCCCTTATTACTTATTTTTATCTTTTCTTCTTTTACACTTCCATTATATCTTTTGTTATAGATTGATTCTTCCTTGTCCACATTATGCCAATTTCCTTTTTACGCCTCTTTTTATTGTTATAGAGAAAATGAAGGAGAAAAGTTAAACATACAAATTTGATTTTCCTATTTTTAGCCTAGGAAATCAAGAGACTCAACTTATGGTAGTCAATAATTACGATACACTTGGTTGAGTTGATTTTTTTTTTCCTTTATTTTTTCTATGGTTTCCAAATCCTTTACCTCCACTTCTTAGCGGCCAAGCTGAGCATAGCTATTTTTTGCTTTTGTCTGTTTTCTTTTATATATATATTATTTATTTTGCAATATCTAACTGCTCTTGTTATTGAATTCTCTGATGTAAACTATTATACTTGCCATCACAAGCTAGTGGCCGTTTCTATCCAGTGTCAACAGGTCGGAGGGACAGCACTCACTCATATTTCAACGAAGGACTGGCTGATATTCCATGACCGGGTTATAATATAACACATACACTACACCTTTTTACCCTTTAAAGGTTTTGATGAAGAACAACACTCACTTTTATAAGTACTTACTAGCTAGGCCTTCACTCATTTTACGAACTTGTTTTATGTAGTTGAAAAAGGTTTGAAATGTTCTTTGGTTTGCATCAGTTTCTTGATCATCTGAAGGTGCACACAACATTGGGAAGATCGGGTTGTGAGTTCATACAGAAACTCCTCTTTGACTACAAGGGGACAGAGCAGTCTGACTGAGATGAGAATAAGGTGCCAAGACAGTAATAGGACCACCACTCAGGCTTCTTCTTAAACCATGGAATCATTGGAAATGAGTGAGTCTGAATTAACAGCCAATCATTAAAGGGGAGAAGACTTCTATTTGCTGATTAGTAGTTTCTGGCTAATGAGAAGACCGCAAGACTTGTAAGGGCTTATGCTTCAGATGATGGATCAACCTTCTGAATGGACTTTGCTTGGGCAATGATGAAGATGTCAGGGCTTAATGTTCTGACTGGATATCTAGGTCAGGTCCGATGGAACTGCTCCTTGCCTTTGGTCAGTTCGTAAGTGACAGTCTTAACCATAGTGGACTCTTGACATCTTTATTTTTTCATATAAGCTTCTCTTTAAGTTCAATGTTTGATTGTAGATGCAGTGACTTCTACATTTCTTGCGTGTACTAATTTGAGTCTATATATGGCAATGGCATAAAGTAGAAATATGTTATGGCTGTTGAGTTCTTTAGAGATATAGAATTCCAATGTTTGGAATGTTACCAAAAGCTAACTAATATTTGGGGAGCTCATAATGTATTAATTTTAATTGGGGCCTTGGAGCATTCACCTTAGACTATACACAATTTTAGCAAAACTAACTCCAAAAACACTACTTTTACTATTTTAACAAGCATACACCTATATCAACCTCAATATTTATTTTTTACTCTTATGAAAATATTATTTTTTTCCTCTCTTCCCCATCTATTTCATAGCCACATGTAACACCACCACACACTCACACCACCTAGCATCCCCCTGCCATTGAAAACCCAAGCCTTTGAATACTGAATTCACTGTCAAACTCACCTACCAAATCTATAAAATCAGTAAACCTCCACAACAAAATCAACAAATTTTCAATCAAAATCAGTAAATTACGATCAACAGAGCATTGTCTATCTGCCAAAAAAATCAGTAAAGCGTGATGGCAATGACGAAGGATGGAGATTTGTTCAAGGAGGAACTTGATCGGCCATGGAGTTTTTATTCAAAGGAAGAGAGAGAGAGAGAGAGAGAGAGAGAGAGAGAGAGAGAGAGAGCTTGGTCTAGTGGAGGGAGAGAGTGTAAGTGAGGAAGAGAGGTGAATTTAAAATTGGTCGAAAAACTGTTCATTTGTTAGCTATTTTGGGAAAATTGTAGAAGCGCTCGAAGGGACTTTATCTATTTTTTTGGACTAGATTAGATTTATAAATTGTTTTTGCCATGGAGACGTATGTGGAAATGGATGTGGTTCTATAGGGAAGTTGTAACAGACTTCTTTGAAAGGGAACATCCTTGGAAGGTTTCGGATGTCATTCCCTTTATATCGAACCAGCATGAAAAGGTTTCCTCACTACAGATTTGTACCACAGCTTATGGCTCTATACACATCTCCTGATAGCCTACAACATAATTAGTTAAAATCTTAGAATGCCTTAATCGTATTGAATCATTTGGAACTAGTGAAATGATTAGATCAGAAAATTTCATGCTCAAAACTAGAAAAGAAAAATCATTTGAAGAATAGACAAAATGAAAAATAAATGTCCAATTTATTATTCAAATTCAACTTGATAAATACCATGAATACCAAATATGTAACTTTAAGCTAATAAGTGAGGAAAAAGGAGTGATCATGCACCACCAAGTTTTTGTTTTGAATACAAACAATGAAGAAGGGCTATATTTTATTCACTGCCAAAAGCAATGTTTTCTCATGAGTCCCTTTATCAACAACATCTAAGGTATCTTGAGATATATAGTGAGCACAACCAAATCACCTCTTCTGTTGCCACTTTACTTTGGAAATATAATTCCATCAACCATGAGTTATGGACTCTTGCTGAGAATTATGTTCATGTTCTAATGCAAAATAGTGGAGCTTCTACCATTTTAATTTCAACGATTATGATTTTATTCATTTATAAAAATTTGTATTGGATAATGGGTTAGGTTTGCTTGCCTACCAATTGGTTGCCAAAAGCAATGTGTTCTCACGAGTCCCTTTATCAACAACATCTAGGGTATCTTGAGATTGATATATAGTGAGCACAACCAAATCACCTCTTTTGTTGCCGTTTTACTTTGGAAATATAATTCCATCAACCATGAGTTATGGACTCTTGTTGAGAATTATGTTCATGTTCTAATGCAAAATAGTGGAGCTTCTACCATTTTAATTTCAACGATTATGATTTTATTCATTTATAAAAATCTGTATTGGATAATGGGTTAGGTTTGCTTGCCTACCAATTGGTTGCCAAAAGCAATGTGTTCTTACGAGTCCCTTTATCAACAACATCTAGGGTATCTTGAGATTGATATATAGTGAGCACAACCAAATCACCTCTTCTGTTGCCGCTTTACTTTGGAAATATAATTCCATCAACCATGAGTTATGGACTCTTGCTGAGAATTATGTTCATGTTCTAATGCAAAATAGTGGAGCTTCTACCATTTTAATTTCAACGATTATGATTTTATTCATTTATAAAAATCTGTATTGGATAATGGGTTAGGTTTGCTTTCCTACCAATTGGTTTATGATCTTGTTATTCATGTTGATAACTCCTTCTATGAGCCCTAAATGCCTCTTGAATTTATGAAATCAAAAATTTTTTGTTAGAACAACACTACGTTTCTGCTAATTTACAGTAGCACTAAACTCATCTTTGCTTTTTTTTTCCCAAGTAAATTTGATAGGGATCTTGAAAGGGAAAGGTATGCATTTGTTACATCTAACTTCTTCTTTTATCTAGGTTACTAGTTTATATAGGTTACTAGCATGTAACCCGTGCTTACACACGGAAACATTGAATTGTAGTGAAAAACATTTTTTGATTGCTATTATTAATGTTAATATTTTTATATTAGGCATGTCTATATTGTATTGTGAAGATTAACAGATACAACCATTAATGAGACTAATCTCACATTTGCAGTATGAGATTTTGAAAAATGATCCTTCGTCATTGAAGATTATGGTGGAAACAAAAAAAAAAAAAAAAGATATTAAACTTAAAATACTAGAAAAACAAATTGCTTTCTTCAAAAAATTTCTTCCAATCTCATAACATCTATAATATTAGTATGCAATGAATGAATTATTGCTAGCAGTCCTAACATCTATAATTTGCTAGCTTGAGTCTAGATCTTTACTATCTCATTAAATGCTGAATATCCATATTAATATGTAATGAATGAATTAGTGTCAAAAATCTGAGGGACAACAATATTTATTAATTTTTCCTACAATCTCTCTTTTAAGTTTTATTTTCCCCCTTTTTTTGGAGGGGGAGGGAGGGAGATGTAATTTAAATAATAAAAAAATGTCTTGATCTTTTTATTTGACAAAAATTCTGAAAAAAAAAAATACACAAACAAAGGTGTTCTTTTTACACTTTAATGCTTTCCCATCTATCAAACTACCCTATGATCTACTATTCCTAAGCTTTAATGTTCTTTAATTTTTCACACAAAGTTGAGATAATAATTTTAATGATAATCGTGATACTCACAATATGTGAATGATGTTATAACTCATCAAAACTAATTACTAAATATGGATTTGTACAAACTTTAAGAGTATTATAATATTATGTTCTACCACAAACAAATAAGGCAAGCACATCTCCTGTGTGATTAGTTGACCTCTTGTTTTTCCAACATATTATCATCTAAATAGCTCCAAAAAATATGTATTTTATAACCTGCATTTGAATCTAAACTATTATATTAAAATTTCTATGAACAAAAAAGGAGAAAACACCTTAAGGTGCATTTTCTCAACAAAAAAAAAAAAAACCTTAAGGTGCAAAGTTTTAATTACTTTCAAGTAAATGTACTGAATATCTAAAACAAACTCTAGTGCAAACATTTAAACAAAACTTTGATACTGCAATAATTTCTAGTGCAAAAGCTCAAAGAAAAAGGGAAAGAAATTCTACTATTGACTTTTAATAATCCAAATATTAGTGACAAAGCTAATGACCCTCATATCATGTGATTAAGTTTAATAGAATATTATCTTCAAAAAGCATCTAATTAAATATTTATCATGAAAAGATTATGCCCAATAGTGTAATGCTATTTAAGAAGTAAAATTGTTTGTTGAAATGGTTAATTATGTCTACTAGGGTAGTCCACGGGTCAGGCTGGGTCAGTTTTGGGCCCAACCCAGACTCGACCTGCCAGCGTTGGGTAAAGGGTAGAGGAACCCGAAACCAACTGCCAGAAAAATCGGTTGAGTCGATTTCGGGGGAGGGTGAGTGTCGGTCGGTTCGGTCGGTCGCTGAAGTAAAAAAAATCATCGAAATCTGAAAGAAAAAAAAGTCGCCGGAATCTGAAAAATATCGCCGAAATTTGGAAAATCATGCCGGAATCTAGAAAATCTTGCCGGGATCTGGAAAATCATGTCGGAATCTGGAAAATCTCGCCGGTATCTGCATTTTTTTTTCTCTGGAATATGAAAATTTCACTAAAAATTGCTGGAATTGGACGGATCTGGCTAAATCCCACTAAATCTAGCTAGATCTAGTCAAGATCTTGCCAGATTTGGTTGAGATCTCGCCGGATATGGCTTGATTTTGTAGGATTTGGCCGGATTTTTATACAACTCCAGTCGGGTTCAGGTTGCTCGAGTTTTGGAGAAGCAAACCCGCCACTCAACCTGCCAATGTCGGTTCTTGAGAACGAAAACCCGCCGCCGACCTACTGGACCTTCGGTTCGAGCCGAAATCGAGTTCGCGTCGGGCGGTTTGGCCAAGTTGTCAAGCTCCGGTCGGGTCTGAATAGCCTTAACGTCTACCAAGAATCCAAATACCTACTGCTTACAAAATAAACTCTAATTTTTTTTATAGCATTTATGAAGTAAATCATCATATTTTGTAATGATGTTTATCGTATGTGGTTCAAAACACCCAAAGGCATTAGTTGTAAATTAAAGGCTTTCATGTTGGACTTGAGAAGTTTTTTAAGCCGTGAGTTTATAAACAAAATGTAGTGTAACTTTCAATAGATGTTAAGTAAGCACTACATTCTTTTCACCCTTCAATTTCCAATGACAAGTTGTGTTTCTTTCCAAATTAAAAATGTCAACCTTGTCACACCAACACTTATGTGAACCAAGCTCATCCAAGTAAAGAAATTTCAAATTGTTAGCTCCATATTGGATCCAAACTCAATGGATAGAGTTAGGACAAGTAGACTTAATGCCAAAAGTGAACTCTAGGACTAATATGAACTACCTATACAAACTAATATAAACCACCAATGCTAATGAACCAATTGGTAACTTAAGCAAATGAATCAGTAGGAAGTCTGAATTTGAAGCACAAATTTAGCAATAATAACTTTAAAACTAACCCAAAAACTCAATCCACAATGTAGTAGATAACAATTGCTAATATGATAATGGGAACCAATCTATACATGCAAATATTAACAAATATATAAGAGATTAGAAATATAGTAATATACCTAACGCCTGCATCACCAACACAACCAATTGCCATACCAGCAGGGGGCCCTCCAAAATCACAAGCAAGACCAAAAGATATACGTGCATAAACATCAAAAATGTACTTTTACTTGGCCTTTGGGTTAAATCATATACAAATGATAACAGTAATGGTGAGATTGTAAATAGTAAATAAGAACACTCCAACCATAACTCGAACAATGACTTTCATCTCCAACTCAAGCCTTATCACACCCATCAATGCCATTACCAACCAAAGATTAAAAAACTAAATTAAAAATTCTGAAATAATAAGAAGCTACTTATTTTTATTTCTCCCCAAATCTTATAATTTTGTGGTACAGCCTAATAATGAGAATTTATAACACAAAATGCGAAAATTAGTAGAGGACAAAAAAAAAAAAAAAAAACAGCAATTAAACTAATTTATGAAATTTACAAATGAAAATTTTCTCTAATAAGCCCAAATAGAAATTCTCCATATGAATAAAATCCTTTGTTCTTCCGCACACGAACACCAAAATTAGAATTGAGAAGCAATTGATGACAAAAAATTCGGTTAAAGGATTTTTTCGAATACTTTGAGAAGAATTGAAAAACCCAAAGGAAAAAATTGACCTGAAAGCAAAAAATTGATGATGGAAAATCCGAGACCGAGTGAAGAGAAGGTACCAGTGAGGAGATCGCCATCTGAAACTTGCATACAACTTGTTTGTTATTCTCTTTGCTTCACTTCATCTCAGTTTGTTTCTCCATCTTTACTTTCTCTTAGTGATTGAGTTTGATTGGACTTTGGGGTAGAGTCTCTGGATCTTGGAGTTCCAAAATTTGAGGTTTTTTTATGGATTATGGAAACAAAGATGTGGGTTATGAACATAGAGGACAATGATGATTTTTTTTTTTTTTACTGTTCATTGGTTTTTTTTTTTTTTTTTTGGGTGGGAAATTAGAGGTTCATTGATTTTGGACTCTTTGATTTTAGCAATCTATTAATTCAATTGATCAAATAGATATATAGATTTGATCAAACATCTGTAAAAAACATAAGATGCTAACAAATATGTGTAAGGTTGAAATTTATCAACCATTTTGTTGGCTTTATTCTATGCCAATTTTTTTGTAATTCAGCACTTAGAAACCCTGTATTTAGGTGGGAATCATGTTAGCGTAGTGTGTGAGAGAGTGTGAAGAAATGCTCAAGACTATGCAGTGAAGCAGGGACTCGTGACTGGATCTCGCGGCTTGCTAGTCGCCAAAGGATGCACACAAGTGAAGCATGCAAAGAAGATGAACAATCACGCCAGCTAGAGCACTACAGGACAAAAGGTCCAGCCAAGCCATTTAGTTAGCTCACAGCTTGAACTCGCGACTCAGGCAAGTCGCGAGGCCAAGTCGCCAGCTAGTTCTGCTTTGGAAAAACTAACTCTTCGCATTTCATTCTCACTCTAGTGTAAATACCCCTTATACTCACGAAATGTAGAGAGCTTCCAGAGAGAATTTTGAGAGAGAAACCCTAGAGAAAAAATAAGAGTGACTCATCCACAATTTTTACATAGTGACTCTTCAAATTCCTCTACTCTCACCCTCTCGATTGTTAGATCCTTGAGAGGTACATTACCCAAATCCTTTTCTCACCATACCCATATCTGTGAGAATACAATTTGGTGCTTGGGAAGTAGTTAGGAAGGGACCAATTTCATATTGGTTGATGCTATGGGCTATAGCGGAATCCGGTAAGCTAAAGAAGAAATAGGTTCGGCGTAACCTCGTTGGAGTAGGAGCTTGAAGGGCTTAGGTACACTAGGTAGATTAGGCTTGGAGGTTCTTTTGCTATTCATGTATCCCAACTACATTCTTTAGTGGATTATTGACCGCTTGGAAGGCGGCGGAGAGGTTTTACGCCGAGGGCTTTGGTTTCCTCTTCGATAACACATCGTTGTGTTGTCCTTGTATTTGCATCTCTCTTCCCTTAATCTTTGCCATTTAATTTCTGCTGTGGATGTGATTTTATTTAGTTTAGATTGTTTATCAATTATGTTATAAGCTTATGTTCATTTTTGGCACATAATTTGTTTGATATTAAGCTTGAATTGGTAATTTATATCTTGGGGGTTTAAACGTTCATAATGTTTTTCACGCTTTTTGAAAATGCAATATGAATTTCAGATTGCCTCCATCTTTAGGCCCCAAAGATAGCACAGAGGAACTTCTATAGAGTAGCTGATTAATATGCATAAGTTAAGAATTGCAGTATATAGGGGAAGCAGCTATTATGCTTGAACCAACAATAGATCCAATTGTGCTTATATATCTTTTGAAATCATTAACCTTGAAAAAAATGCTCCCCCATTGCTATATATTCGCAATATCTATAAAATATAAGTCAAACTTGATTTTTCAACTGAATGCCAAGATCTCATAAGACAATCATTTGGCTACATAGAGATGGTGCTTCCAATACTATGATGGAATAAAAAATTTACACATGGTGGTACAAGACCATGGAACATGGTTGTTAAAATTGCGATCTAGATCGTAGGATCGCACAATTTTACGATCTCACCTCACCAAAATGTTTAGGATTGTACTAGGATCATAATAATGGTAGGATCGTACGTAGGATTGTGTAGGATTGTATAGGATTGTAGGATCGAATGGGATCCTACCGATCCTACCAAAAACAAACAAAAAAAAAAAAAAAACAAAAAAAATTGGTTTTTTTTTATGAGATTGATTTTTTGTTTTGATGAAGCTTTAAGGGTTTTTATTTTTTCATGTTGTGATGGTATGATTTTTTATTTTATTTTTATAAAATTATGTTAACCTAAGGAAATTTTTTCTAGTTTCTAGTTTACTTGTAATCAAAATGAATAAATGCTTCATCTTTTCTAAATGAAGAATTTGATATTAGCTTTGTTGCCTTTTAAGCTATAATGTTGTTAAATTTATTTTATCAATATACTAATTTGTATTTTAATATTACTAAAATATTTTTTTATATATAATTTTATCAGTTATGCTTGTATTTATATATTGATTGATTGATTTTTTTGAGTATGTCCTTTAATTGTTGCTGAGTGGTATAACTTGAATAGTTGAGTGTGAAATTGTATTTTGATGTCTTTTGCAACTCTAGTATACAAATATATAATGTCTACATAGATGATGAAATAAATGATGATGATTAGGAGTTTAGGACGGTGGTTATAAGAACCTTAAAATGAGAATAATTAAATGTTCACTTCACCTTAATATTCATCTTGCTTTTGGATTTCATATTGTAGTTAGTCAGTTTCCATTTGCTAACTTATTTTTGATTTCAAACTTGTAACTTAAAACTTGGAAAATATTTTCCATATGTTTTGTTAAATATTTTGGTATTTGGTTGCTAATTAAACATTTATTAAACCTTTTAGATACATTAAGTCAAAGCTTAGATATATTTGTTTTGTTAGTATAGAGAAACTTGGAAAATGGGTTAGATGGATCAGATTGGGTAAGAAACTAGTTGTCCAAAATGCTATGTAAAACCTACAATCCTTATCTAAACTTTTAAGGATCAAGTCAATTATGGTTTGTATTTATTTTAGTGTTTTTTTTTTTAATTTGTATTGAAATGAATACAAAGACAATACTATCAAAGTTTCTTTTTTAATAATAATAATAATAATAATAATAATAATAATAATAATAATAATTATTATTATTATTATTATTATTATTATTATTATTATTATTATTATTATTATTATTTTGGCATAGCAATGTATGACATGCAAATTACATCATATGATGCAAATTTTAGTTTTTTATTAATAAATTTATAATTTACGTGATTATGCAACATACAAAGTCATTATTAATGTATTTTTTACTTTAAATCTGAAAATATGTAGGATCTTATAAGAAGTTTAGACTCCTTAAATCCAAACATATTAACCTAGATATTTAGCCAAGTGATTAACTTAGGTAAATTAAGCAGTTTTAGGTTAACACAAATATATCATATCATGCAAAGTGTGGAAAATAAAGAACACACGATATGATAACCCAGGAAAATCAAACCGGTAAAAAACCTGGGGAGGATTTAACCTAACTATCCTCAAGGTAAAACAGAATTCACTATGAAAGAATTGAAGAATACACAATAGTGACTTAGACTACTAACATCCTATTGCTACCTCGAGTAGGAAACTTACTACCACGACCACGTGACAGCTCCGAGTCCACGGACTACTTCTTTCTTGAATTCACAGCAAAGCACAAGCACTCCTGCTTGTATATCTTGAAGTTCTTGAATCTGCAACTGAATGATCACCAAGCTCTTGACATCAATCTTGAGTTTGGAAACCCTAAGTGTATGTGAAGGCAAACACCTCTAGATCTCACAAAAAGATTCACACACACAGCATTCAGAACTCTGAAAACGTGACTAGAGTTTTCCCTTTTATACTTAAGGCAAAACATAGAACCCTACACGTCAAACGAGCTTGGGCTAAGTTAGAAATTCTGCAGAAAAAAAAATCTGCACGACTTTCGATCAGTCGAGTCTAATTCTCAATCGATCGAGCTAGGCAGAATTTACACAGTAACTTTTGTAATAACTCGATTCCAACTTTACATAAAAAGCACATACTTTGAGCAAATCTAAACAAGACTAAAACTGTTTTGATCATGGTTTGCCAACCTAATAAAATGAAGTTCTAATACATTAATTCCTAATTCCTTAGAACCTAACAGATCTTATGATTCACAATCCGATCCTATGATCTACAATCCCACCTACCTTCAACGATCCTACGTAGGATCTTAATTTTAACAACCTTGCCATGGAAATGTTTGGATAATTTAATATGCACAAACAGTGGATCATTAACCCACAACCTTAGTTTCCATCGAAGCTTCCATCCAAGTATGATGCGAAGAGGGAGTGCCGGATAAGTTATTTTCAACTAAGAACCTAAGAGTTTTTTTGGTTAGGTGGATTTTAGGGGATAAAAAAGGGGGAGAGGAAAGTAAAGTGAAAATTATTTTTTGGAGTGTTTGGTTGGAGTAATTTTAGGAGAGAAAATTGATGAGGCCCAAATGTTTTCTTTCTGGGCCGACCAAAGTGTTTTCTCCAAAAAAAACTTAGATAAAATTGCTCAACCATTCTCTCTCTCTCTCTCTCTCTCTCTCTCTCTCTCTCTCTCTCTCTCTCTCTCTCTCTCTCTCTCTCTCTCTCTCTCGTTTATTTTTTGTTTTCCCCCATTGTTATATATAAAAATGTGATACCAAAGAGAGAAAAAATATGTTTAATGTTATAATTTTTATAAAATGTTATTTAACTAATTTTAACTAATAAATAAATAATATTTTATTACAAAAAAATTACTTCCTATATATAATGAAATAAGCACATTAAGGTAAATTTATATAAAATACTTTTTCTTTCTTCTCACTTTTCATTCTAATCTAACAAAAAAAATTTTCATCCCTTCAACCAAATACGTACAAATGAGGGAAAATTTAATATTTTCTATCCTCTTACTTTTCCATCTTTTCACCGTTTTCTATCATCTTTTTTTCTCTCTCCAACCAAACGAATACCAAGTGATGAAATGTACACAAATAAAAGAACTTTTTTTGATAATTTGATAGTTACAAATATGAGAGAGGTGGGATTTGAACTTTAGTTTTCCTAACGAAGGAGGGTTGAATATGCCACCAAGTTACAACAACCTTGGCAAATAAAGACACAAATATCGAAAATAATTTATCTTTCTTTAGCAACAATATTATAATAACAAACAAGGCTTAATCCTAAAAAATTGGATTGCTTCAAAAGATTAGACATGGTATAAAATAAATTCACGTTATTATTCACGTTATTTTCTCTTCAGTCTCAAATTTCTCTCAACTCTCTCAGCCTTGAAGACTCCTCTGCCTCTCTCTCACACGATTTCTTCCACACTTCACGCTGTCTCTCTCTCTCACAACTTCTTCACAATCAATCGTCTCTCATGCCTGGGTTTTTCTTTCAAAGGTAAACTCTGTTTTTCTTTTTGTTTCATGGGTTTCTTTAAGTTTGATCAAATAACTATGTTCTTAAAATTGTGATTTTAATGGGTAATTTCTTATTAACTGTGATTTTATGGGTTTCGGATCTGATTGCTTTTTTCTTCTTAAATTTTAAAGTTTCAAAGTATTGCTCATAAAGTGCTTGATAAAGTGCTTGAGTGAGTCTAGATAGTGAACTTGCATAAATTTGTATATTGTAGCTATATATGGATCAGTGTTTCTTGTTTATTTTTATTGGGTAATTTCTTGTTTTTGTGAATGGGCTTCTGATTTGGGTAATTTCTTATTTTTTGTGAATGGGTTTCTGATTTGGCTCCTCCTAAGCCCCAACCAAAATGGTACTCTCTCAGCTTTGTGATGTTCAAGTTTGAACTGGAAAATGGATCTGATTTATGTTTTTGGCATTTGCGTTTTGAGAAAACTGTTAGCTTTTAGCTTGAAATCGTGTTTGCTTTCATTTTTCTTTGTTGTTTGGTTGCTGAGAAAATAATAAAGGAGAATTTTTTTTGTTTGTTTGTTGTTTATATGATGTTATTATGCTTACCCATATGCTGGTTTAGCTTGAATCTGATGATTTTTTCCTATTTGGATATTATTATTTCATTTCTTTTAAAAAAAATATATGATTTGAAATCATCTTAAGCAAACCAATTGAAACAGATGGTTTAAGTAGCTTAGAGGCTTTGAATCTATTAAAGATTTTCTGGGTTGTTTATATTTTGTTGGAATTTTTAATAGCTGAAGTAATATTAAAGAAGATAGATCAATCTTGTTTGAACAATAGTATTATAGATGATTGTCTTCTTTTTATGCAGAAGACAATGGTTTAAGGTTTATATGTTTTGATGTGCTTTGATAGTGTGTATTGGAGTATAGGGTGGTTCTGTTTGTAATGGTATGGAGATCCTATAATTTTGGTCATGCTATGTTGGGTGGAAACTAAAGTTGTGATTCCAATTGGGTTGATATGAATAGGTTTAATCGATTTTTTGGGATGTGTACATTTTTCTTCTGAAAATGTCAATGCAACTTAAGAGTGGTAATACTTGTGCACTGCTTTATGGGTCTACTTTGTAGTTTGATATCCTAGGCTGCTGTTTTATTGTCCTATTTTTGTGAAAGCATGTGTTGCAGTGGTTGATATTTTACATTGGTCCAAAAGGAAAAGTTTATCATGAAAACATGCATTAATGTACAAGAAGATGTACTTCTTTGATTGATTCCTTTTGATTTTCTGTATGCAAGGTGTTGTTGATTGTGTTTATCTTGGTCTCATTCCAACAAGTGAGGATAGTTGGGTCACTGCTGTAAGGGCATTAAGGTTAGAGAAGGAAATTTAATTTTTGATAGGAGCTTGGCACGTCTTTCCATTCCTGAGCAAGACGTGTTCCATCTCTTCGATGAGATAGGAATTGATTCTAGATTGCGAATGAGGGCTTATCTCTATCTTATTAAGAATCCAGATATGTTGAGAGCTTTTATTGGCTATCTAGTGGAGAAGCGCAAAGAGCTATTGTTCACAATGATGTCTGTTCTTTAAATTTTTCTAATAGTTAGACAAGTAAATGTCCCAAGACAATTTCAGCTTCTAAAAACCTTTTCAATTGATCATTGAACTATAAACTCTTGGGATTAATTTTTCTTTAGCACCAGCTTATGTTTATTTTTAGTTTTGCTTTCTGAAACAAGTCTGTTAGCAATTACAGATATGGTCATAGCTCATTGTAACACTATCCTTTTTTTAGTAGCTTGAAAACTTTGTCTGCTTACATTCATTGTTATACTTTTCACTTCTTAGTTGTCTGGCATGATACTATATGGAGCCGACTTCTTAGGTCTTGTGTCATGTCCCTGGTTGTTCAATACTGTTACTGGTATGGGTGCCTTAGTTGGGGCAGTGGTGGTGCGATCCATGAAAGTTGTGTGACAGAATCTTTCATTCTTGTGATATGATCATATGAGGCCTTTCATTCAAAAATTGGCTGTACTGCCAATGCTATTGTAGCCTGTGGGTCATACTATGCTCCTCCCATGTGGCTTTGTTGAAATTGAACTTTACAATGGTCTCAAACATGTCAATGGCGGTGCCATGTCTAGGCCAGGGTGTTCCCAAGAACACCCTGACCTAAAAAAAAATACTCATATATAATAATTAAAAAAATTATTTGTTTACCCTTAAAAAAAATTAGGAACACCCTCAAAAAGAAAAAAAAAATTATTTGTTCTACCTTCAAGAAAAAAAAGATTGTAACAAAACAAGCCCACTAGGTAAAAAAAGCCCAACATCAATCCCAAAAAAATGTATTACAAACCCAATCTAAAGAAAAAAACAAGGCAAAGGAAACCCAACATGGTAGCAAACCCACAGATTCTCAATAAAAATAAAAATAAAAATAAAAATGTAAGTTCGTTTAGACCCCTTAAACCCAACAGATTAACCTAGAGAATTAGCCAAGTGATTAACTTAGGTAATTTAAACAGATCTAGGTTAACACAAATAATCATAAACAATAAAACAGCGAAAAATAAAGAACACAAAGATCTGATGACCCAGGAAAACCAAACCGGTAAAAAATCTGGGGAGGATTTAACCTAGCTATCCTCAAGGTAAAACTGAATTCACTATGAAAGAATTGAAGTTTACACAAGAAGACTTAGACCACTAACATCCTATTGCTACCCAGTGTAGGAAACTTACTACCACGACCCCATGATAGCTCCGAGATCCACGGACTCCTTCTTTCTTTGAATTCTTCAGTAATTCACAAGCGCACCTGCTTGTATATCTTTGAAGCTCTTTGATTCTGCAACTGTATGATTTACCAAGCTCTTGACATGAATCTTGAGTTTGGAAACTCTAAGTGTATGTGAAGGTAAACACCTCTAGATCTAACAAATAGATTCACAAACATAGTAAAACAGAATTCTAAAAACGTGGCTAGGGTTTTCCCTTATATACTTAGGGCAAAATATAAAACCCTATACATAAAATGGGCTAGGGTTGAGTTGGAAAATTCTGCAGAAAAATAATCTGCACGACTTTCGATCGATTGAGTCTAATTTTTGATCGATCGAGTCAGGCAAAAAGTGCACAGTAATTCTGCATAAAACTCGATTCCAACTTTACATAAAAAGCCATACTTTGAGCAAATCTAACACACAACTTAAAGAATGTTTTGATCATAGTTTGCCAACATTACAAATTGAAGTTCTAATACATTAGTTCCTAATTCTTAGAACCTAACAAACTCTCCCTTTGGCAATTCGTGACAAAACACAGACTTAACAAAAAGCTCAAAGTTTACAAATTGAAACAGCCCATTACAAAATAAAAAGCCACTCAAACAATTCAACCTAACTACTATCTAACAGTTGCAAAGTAGACAGCAGCACGACTGAATCAACTTGTATATTCCTGTAACACTTAAAAAACACATAAACGCATGTGTGGAAAATAAAAGGAATATATAAAAATAACTTCTTGATTTCACATGGCACAAAATAAAGACATATATCATGAATATTATCATAAATATAAATCAATAAGCAATGAAGCATAGTGAAACAAGAAACATATCCATAAACAATGTATCTCAACAAAAATATCTCCTAACAAAAGCCAAAAATGTAAATACAAAGTGAAGCGCCTAGATACAATCTAATAACTCCACAAGCTCCGCAGTATCACAACAAAGTACAAAACTCAAAACTCCCCCTAAAACAAAAATCTCCTCTACAGAACTCAAAACTCCCCAAGATAGAATCCCCCTTTTTGTGACGAATTGCCAAAGGGCACTCATTCATCATCAAAAGAGGGTGGAGGAGAATGACGAGAACTCGCCAAATCTGCCAGCAAAGCACGAAGCTCATCAAGGATGTCCACCAGAAGCTGACCATGAGCCGCCTGAACAGTCACGACAGTATCCAGAGTCCGACGAAGGTCAGAAACATCATCAAAAGGTGGAGGAACATCAGCAGCAGCAGCAGCAGGATCAACAGACGTCTCAGCTGTAGAAGTATCTATAGAAGAAGAAGGGGGTGGAGTGATACCGGAAGGCTCTACCCTAAGACGCTTAGAGCTAGCTCGAAGTTGAGCAGCCCTTTGCCTCAAAAAAGTAGCACCTATAGGAGCAATGACATGTACAGGCTCAGAAGCAAGAAAATCACCTAAACCGAGAAAAAGGAGAATCCTATGAATAAAAACAGAAAAGAATAAAGCATGAGCCATAGAACTAGACCGATGTACCTCGTTCAAAGAACGAAGGAACAAATGAGGAAAACTGATAGGAGCATCAGTAACAAGGGCATATAAAAAGACACACCTTTCAATCGTAATAGTATGAAGATGAGAAATAGGCCACAAGGAATGACAAGCAATCCTAAAGAAAAGATAATGAAGCTCAGAGAGCTCAGCAGATGTGATCCGAGGATCAGAACCCCACTGGATAGAAGATCCAGTGATGTATGACATCACGTCATCAAGAGGTGGAGACTCCTCATAAGGAAAGACAGGATGGTCAACAATGGCCACCCCAAGAGCATCAGACACTACTGAAAGAGTAATGCGATACTCTACACCTCGTAACCAAACCTTAACTAAGGTGTTGGTATCATAGATGTGGATAGAGAGGTTCGAGTAGAACTTTCTAATCAGGGTAGCAGGAGGAGGATGCTCAAAATCGAGCAAAGATAACCAACCCTGACGCTCAAAGTTATGTCTCACCTCAGGATCAACCTCATCTAGAAGGACCCTACGCTCAGCCCAGATATGACGCCTAAGGTTTAGGGTCTCATAGGTCTCTTGGTTCTTCTCACTAGGGAACCGATCACTATCAAATGAAGGTGAAGGGTCAGAAGTCCTATGGGCTCTAGTTTTCCTAGGCATGGTGCTAAGGAAAGAAAAGAGAGACACAAAAGGAGAAGAGCAAAAACAAAAACCAAGGGCAGACTGCAAGTTAGCACAGCATAAAAAAAAAAAACAATCTATATGATGCATGAACAAAAAATTCAAATGATACATGAACTAATGCAGTGACATAGGGCAATTGTGATTCAAATTAACAAAATTGGCTTGAGCATAGAATTTTAAATCAAAAATACCTAATTTGGGAAAAACCCAATTTCAAAACACAACAAATTGAGAAATTGATCATCGCAACAGTTAATTAACACAATATAATGATCAAATTAATCAATCTAACAAGCTAATTTTATCAATTTATATCAATTTGAACAAAAACCCCAAAATCCCCAATTTCAAGCCCTAGAATTTCAAATTTACCACAAAGCACCAAATTAATCAAATTAAACCACATGTAGTGCTTGGATAAGGTGTCCCCACAAAAACCCATGAACAATTTGAAAGAAAAAGAACCAAAACCAATCCCAAAAATACCAAAAACAAAAATGCCGAAAATAACTCAAAATGCATGAAAATAATGCATGAAATATGAAAATAAAAACAAAAGGAGGGGCAAAAGTGTCTTACCGGCCTTGGGAGAGAGGATTTATGCAAAAAGATCGGAAGAAAATGACAAAATCACCAAAAATTGCTTTGACCGGTTGGTGAGGAGACAAAAGTGTTTGAAAAAGTTTTGAAAAAGTGAAGAACCACGTGAGAAAAGTCTTTTTAAAAACACTCAGCCCGATTTTCGATCGATCGAAAAACAGATTCAATCGGTCGAAAATCCTTCAATTGATCCAATACCAATCAAGAACCGATCGAAACACGCAGAGACTTTACTGAGATTTTAAAAACATTTTCGACCGATCGAAAAACAGACTCGATCGATCGAAAATCTTGAAAAATAGAATTTTGAAAATTGAAACCCATTTGCTCAAAAACTCCTCAAAGCATTATATATATTTTTTAAAAGAATACATGAGTATGTGATGAAATGTTTTCCAAAAACCCATGTTTTTAACCCAGATCTCTCAAAGTAAGATTTTCTCATAATATCCCTCAACCATTCAAACAAGTAAACATGTTTTGCATCAATTTTCAGGAGTATTCAAACTTGGCTGGTCAGACCAAAAACACACAAAAACATGTACACAGTTTAGCAGAGAATAACTTGTGTAGTGTGTGCAACTAGTATAAGCTTGAGAAACATGTGAGGTGATATGCACATAGTAATCAATCACAATTTCTACAAAATCCATCACATGTATTTGAAAGAGACTATTTTTTAAAGAGTTACATCATATAACTCTCACATTTCCTAGAATAAAAGCTTGCAATCATGTAAGTTTCTTGATTTGCCTCAAAATTAATATTCAATTTAATTGATTAGAAACTTAATAAAAGCCGGGATAATGTACACACCAATTTTATGAACTGTGAAATTATTATAGCCCAATAATGTACACACCAATTTTAATAGAGGCTACACCTTATGTTCTTTTTGTGCATGTGCTACACTTTCTCGAGCACAAAATCTTACGATATGCACTAAGGTGTTCATGATTGGCTAGTAAACAGTGGTAAAATGGTTATTTATACCTTTTTCAAGATCATGTGATCAACAACTATAGCATCTTCCCACACAACATACACAACAAAACTTTAGCTAGTAAAGTGCAATAATAATAGTGCATCAAAGCTAAAAAAGGTACATACATAAGATATGTAAAATTTGATTGACCAACCTTGTCTTCAAGTTCAAGAAAAATATAGCAAAAACACAATTTGCAAAAAAAATTTTTTTTTTTAATAGAAAAGAAACAAATATCCTAGAATGAAATGCATGAATGTTATGCAATGCAAATCCTAGAAACAAAGGTCACAAAAGATAGAGCAATGAAGCACAAGAACCATGTTAGACAGACTCAATTTGGTTGAGCCTTTTGCATCCAAAACTTTTTAGATGCAACTCTTGCATTGGAGTTATGATTCATATTAGAATTCTGAGCAACTCCAGGATTGGAATAAAGGTTTAACGCCTTTACCAATTCACCAATAAGTACCATTGGATCTTGTGCTTGGGGCACAGGTACTTTAGGTTTATTTGCTCGCTTTGCAGCTTGCAATTTAAAACAATTTGGACGAATGTGTCCAGACTTTCCACAAAAATGACAAACCCATGCAGGCTTATCATGCAACTTGCCCTTAGAAGATGTAGAAGCTCTAGAATGAGAAGCTTGAAGATCAACCCTAATCTTCCTAGGTGGAGTAACATCTACAGATTTGACAGGTTCACTCACCAAGGGTTTGACAATCTCATTCTTAGGAGGTTCAGAAGAGGGAACAAAATTTGTGGAATGAGATTCAAGCACAGAGATGCTTTCCACAAAACCTAAGCCAGTCTTGTTAGAGGGAGACTTTTGAACACTCAGCATGTGATCAAGTTTGGATCTTGCATACCTATTAGTTTGTTCTCTAACAATAGATAATTCAAGTTTCAAACATTTAACTTTATCAAGTAAAACCATGTTCTCAGTTTTCACATTATTCAAAAGCTCATTTGCATCAAACAATTTCACAAGTAAATTCTTCTTATCAAGTTCAAGAGATGCAATTTTCTTTAAGCCTAAATCAACATTCATGACATCCTTTGCAGTAACTTTGCAAAGTTTATTATAGGCTTCTTGTAAATTTGCATCTTCAGAGAGTTCCCCATCAGAAGGGTTCTCTTCAACAGACACGCTTTCATTTACTACAGTAGTAGCAGTGAAAGCAATGAAGTTTCCATCCTCATCACTAGCGGATTCATTGTCAAAAACTTTATCATCACTAAGGGTTACAGTCATAGCCTTACCCTTAGACTTCAAGTATGTAGGACATTCAGATTTCAAATGACCATACCCTTGACAACCATAACATTGTTGTCCCAAAGAATTATTAGAAGGTTGACCTACTTTCTCTTTAGGTTTTTCAGTGTTATTAACCTTAGTGGGATCATTCCTCCCAAAATTTTTAGATTCAGCAGTGTTCTTGCCTCTTGCCTTTCTGTTATTGTTCCTAAGAAAGTTTCTAAAGTTCTTGGCAAGATAGGCAATCTCTGTAGCAGAGAGTTCATCATCAAATCCACCATCCTCAACATCATCAACAGACTTAAGAGCCATTGATTTAGATTTGTCTGTCTTGGGTAGGTCTAACTCATAGGACTGAAGAGATCCTACAAGTTCATCAACAGGGATGAAGTCCACATTCTTGCTTTCAGTGATAGCAGTCACTTTGGGTCTAAAATCCTTAGTTAAAGATCTAAGAATCTTCATAACAATTTTAGGTTGATCATAGATTTCACCCAAATTATATGCAGAATTAACAATATCATTCAGTTTAGCATAGAATTCATCAAAAGATTCATCATCATTCATTCTAATGCTTTCAAATCTAGTAGTTAATTGCTGCAACTTATTAATCTTAACTGCCTTTGTGCCTTCATGCACAGTCTGGAGGATTTTTCAAGCAGTATGAGCAACCTCAACATTAGAGATTCTCTTAAATTCCTCCATGGAGACAGCATTGAAAATAGCATTCATAGCTTTGCTATTGAAAGCAGCTGCCTCCTTTTGAAAAGTTTGCCACTCACTCACAAGAGTAGTGGGCTTCTCCCATCCGTACTCAACAGAGTTCCATACTCTTTCATCAATGGATTTCATGAATGCTTTCATCCTTACTTTCCAATAAGCATAATTGTTTCCATCAAAGTGAGGTGGAACAACAAGAGAGTGTCCGTGTTATATGACAACAGGGGTCAAGGATCAGCTCAAAGATCAAAGGATCAAAAAACAAAAGCTACCCGCTCTGTTACCACTTGTAAGTTCATTTAGACCCCTTAAACCCAACAGATTAACCTAGAGAATTAGCCAAGTGATTAACTTAGGTAATTTAAACAGATCTAGGTTAACACAAATAATCATAAACAATAAAGCAGCGGAAAATAAAGAACACAAAGATCTGATGACCCAGGAAAACCAAACCGGTAAAAAACCTGGGGAGGATTTAACCTAGCTATCCTCAAGGTAAAACTGAATTCACTATGAAAGAATTGAAGTTTACACAATAAGACTTAGACCACTAACATCCTATTGCTACCCAGTGTAGGAAACTTACTACCACGACCCCATGATAGCTCTGAGATCCACGGACTCCTTTTTTCTTTGAATTCTTCAGCAATTCACAAGCGCACCTGCTTGTATATCTTTGAAGCTCTTTGATTCTGCAACTGTATGATTTACCAAGCTCTTGACATGAATCTTGAGTTTGGAAATCCTAAGTGTATGTGAAGGTAAACACCTCTAGATCTAACAAATAGATTCATAAACACAGCAAAACAGAACTCTAAAAACGTGGCTAGGGTTTTCCCTTATATACTTAGGGCAAAATATAAAACCCTATACATAAAATGGGCTAGGGCTGAGTTGGAAAATTCTGCAAAAAAACAATCTGCACGACTTTCGATCGATTGAGTCTAATTTTTGATCGATCGAGTCAGGCAGAAAGTGCACAGTAATTCTGCATAAAACTCGATTCCAACTTTACATAAAAAGCCATACTTTGAGCAAGTCTAACACACAACTTAAAGAATGTTTTGATCATGATTTGCCAACATTACAAATTGAAGTTCTAATACATTAGTTCCTAATTTTTAGAACCTAACAAAAAATAAAAATAATAAACCAAAACCCAATATACGCCTAACCTAAAGAAACCAGAGCATGGGTTTCTCTTATACAAGAACCTTAGGTCCTTTGCAAAAGCGACTTAGCAACGCTGCAACAGCCACACCCAGAGCAGGTGATGGCGAGATTGGAGATTCACTTGCCCAGATCAGAGATTGGCGACAGTAAGATCGACATAAGAACTTCAGGCAACATCAAGGTATTTCAGTTCTCTCTCTTTTTCTTTATCTCATCTTTGCTCTGAGCCTCTAACTGAGAGCGGCGTTCTCATCTCTACCTTGTGACTATTTTTTTGATAATGCAGTGTATTGACTTAGACTTAGAGAGAGATTGGGAAATGAAACGTAAAGGTAATATCGAGATTTGGGAGTGATGAGATGAGACTCAGACTCTCTTTTAGACTTACTAACTATTTTTTTGTCTTTTGAAATCTCTCTTTTTCTTTGCTCTGACGTAGACTTAGGCTTTCCTCTAGTTCTCTTTTGGCTAAATTAGCTTTTTGTTTAAGTATGTATATGTAAATATGTAGTTGTGTGTTTGTGTTGACTGTTGATTGGCTATTGGCTCTTGACTCTTGAGTGGAGGATGAGGTTGGGGTCGCGGCATTGGATTGTGGTAGTGGTCTTGGTCCACTAAAAAGCAACACCCAGAACAACACATTATTAAAAGACAAAAAAAAAATAAAAATAAAAAATAAACTATGAGTGGGCTGAGTCAGGTGGATGATGTAGTGTATTTGTATTCTTTACATTGTGCAAAGCCAACTAAACAGTGAGGTGTGTGCTAGATTGCTAGTGGTTAGTAAAGAAAAATAATAAAATAATTAAACAAAAATAATTAATAATTTTATTAATATTTCAAATGAACTTATAATTTATTCTTTATTCCTTTGCTAGTTATTATTGACAAATATTTGATAAAGAAATCACGTACCTAAGATTAATTTTTTTGTGTAAAATTCATCTTCATCTTCTAAGCGGATATGTGTTAACTTTAACTTAGAAAATCTTTGTTCAAATATGAATTTGCATGTTTTTAGGTTGTTGTTGGCATTAATATATGAATTTCTTTTTTTTATTAGATTGTGTAATTTATCATTCTTAAGGAACACCCTGAAAAAAATTTCCGGAGCCACCACTGATCTTTGTTATGTGATATAGAATGAAGAAAAGAAATATGAAGGTATGGTCAATGATGATTAACACGTATCAGATTTATTTATATAGAATTCCAAGGGACAAACTTGTGTTTGTGCACCCCACTATTCCATTTCCTCATGTTGTGGAGGTCTTATAAGACTAGTTGTTTATGCTTTTTTTTTTCTCAAATAATGTTCGGTGATAATGAAGTTTAGACTATAAAAGTATTTGAGGTTAATATAGACAATTTCATCATCTAAAACAATTTTATCCTTGTGCACATTGAAATCTTTTTTGTATTTCTCAAGCTAAACAAAAGTGGAAGAATGAAAGTGAAAGAACAGAAGGAAGAAAGCTAGAGAATTCTGAGTAATACTTGTATATTAGCCCCTAGTTTAATCTTGTTTGTAAATGATTAGGCTCTCTTTTTTGGCCTGGTCTGGACTTGCTTTAGTTGCTGGACCACTTGAATCTTGATATTTTTTATAGAAAGTTTTAGACCATGTTCTATTTAAAAAAAAAAAAAAAAGCTTTATTAATTAGATGGACAAGGCTTTCTCAATACCTCTCTATGTTTGGCAAATTCCAGTATCTCATGTCATGATTCAAAGTGGCATTGGTTCCTAAACGGATAGTTAGAGTCACTTTACCTAACTTTTTTGTTTTTTTGGGTCTCAATTCTTGTCCGAATCCTCAAAATATTAAATTCACGTACTAAGCAAAATAAAAAAATGTTAAAAATTATAATAATAAATGAAAGAAACACTCAAAATTCAATATTTTGTTGATTTTTTCAGTAAACAAACAACCAAACATTTTTTTTTCTTATTTTAATTATTATCAATTAAAAATGGTTTCTTTAAGTATAATAAAAAAGCAGAAAAAATATTTAATCACAGACCAATGCTGATTATTTAATTCACATCAGAAAAAAAAAAATTATCAAAAA
Organism: Lithocarpus polystachyus; assembly: GCA_033629205.1. NCBI lineage: Eukaryota > Viridiplantae > Streptophyta > Magnoliopsida > Fagales > Fagaceae > Lithocarpus > Lithocarpus polystachyus. The sequence continues at coordinate 85,387,847 of CM066165.1, read as the reverse complement.
AAATATTGCATGCTATAGTCATAATTATTTAATCTAACAAATTAATTATAGACCAATGTTGCAAGTCCATTTTCAAATATGGGTAAATTTGTCTATTTAAATCATATTCGCTCATTTCCCTCCTAATTTTTAAAACATCCAAACAAGAAGAAGAGCTAATTACTCCCTCCTCCCTTACTAATTTTAAAAACATCCAAATAAGATGGAGGATAATCATTCCCCTCTACTCTCCTCTCCACTACTCTCTTCCCCTCTACTCTGCTCTCCACTACTCTCAACTACTCTCCTCCCCTCTACTCTGCCAATGTGTGACTCGTGAGGGGCTCAACTGTTCTCATTGCTCTCATCAACAAAATCGCTACTTGTTTTTGTTTTCTCATTGCTTCATTGCCAGCATGTTCTTTGAAAATGTAAAATAGTAAAAGACTTCAACACTTTTCACTTTATGTACACACTTCAAAGTTTTTTTAGAAATAAGTAATGGAAATTTTATTTAAATCATGAAAAATGTTACCTAAGTATACAAGAAGTATACAACTGGGGGATCATAACAATCAAGTAGTCATTAGTGACATTCGTGGGTTTGCACATTTATAAAAGACTCTAGTGTCGGTTTGGTTAGAGCTTATAAGCTTAGCTTTTAGCTTTTATGTACAATATTTTAAAATTTCAATTTTTTTTTTTTACTCTTTTTTAAAAGTACAAGTATATTTTAGTACACTTTCAACAAAAAAATTAAATATATGAGTCAGATATAAGGTGCTTCATCTGCAACTCCCAAATTCAGTGTGAACTAAATTCAAATTGTACTGGACGAACTTTTTTTTTTTTTTTTTTTTCCTTTTTTGAGAAGATATATTGGATGAACTTAGTGGCGCATGTCATTGACTCATTGGGCTTTCAGTCCTTCGGTTTTTTTAGGGATGAGATCATGATAAACATTTTAGAGCAAACTAATTTTAGTTTGCTGGTCTTTAGCCGAATTCATCATACTCTCTTGATCTGTTTGCTTTTTCTTCTTGGGCCTTATATGGGCTTGCGTCGATTTGTCTGGGGATGTTAGTACATTTCCTTGAGTGGATTCTTGGATCATTTTTCAGTAGTAGTCCTTTATGGGCTTCTGCCTAGAATTTATGATTGTGGCCCTTTTGTTGACTTTTAATTGAAGCCTTGGGCCTTACCTTCTTAATAGGGTCCAAATGTTTTAGGCTTCTCCTTGGGTGGGCTTATGACAGTCTGTAAAAAATTGTGTTAGAAGTTAGAACAATGTATAAATCAAAGGACAAATCAAGAATGTTATCACTAGCCAATTACAAGTTAGTATGAAACAAATTAAATAATTCCATGGCAAAATAAGAATTTCATAATGTCTATAAAATATAAAAATAAAATTATGCTTTCTCGTCATAAAAAGACTAATTCATTTTTTTCCTGGTCAAAAAAGAAAAAGAAAAGAAAAGAAAACATAGACATTCTTTTTGTTTAGAGAACTCAATTAACAATTTGGGATTTCATGGATAAATTCAGGGAAAATTAGGTACATTATCACTCAGCCAACAACAGCCTAATATGAAACAAATTCAATAACTCAATAACAAAATAAGAATTTCTTCATGCCTAACAAAAATAAATTGTTCACGTTTCTAGCAATACAAAGACTGGTAGTTTTTGTGGTTAAAGAATACCGATACATTTCTCTTTACCCCATGGCATATTTGGATTTTGACATATTACGTTGGGTAAATTGATATATCAATGTAATAAAAATAATAGAAACATATTTCGTCCGTCACTTTAATTTTGGAGTCCAATTAATTCCTTTTAATTATGTTGTAAAATATATAAAGACAAAAGTTGTCATAAATTTTTTTTTTCATAATGTTAATATGATTATTTATAATCTTTTTAATATTATAAGGTGTGAAAACTCATCTTAAAATTATTTATGTGTTTAGATAAATTTTTAATAAATATTACAAGTTATTTTTTTATTAAATTATATAATTATTAATTAAATTATTTATCACATCACCACAAAACCAATAACTATTTCCTTTTCGGATCTTTCACCATTTCAGTTTTTTTTTTTTTTTGAAAGTCACCGTATCAGTTTTTAAAATTATGGTTTCGAGCACAATCCTATTCCAGATATCAAAACAAACTAAATTCTTGTGATTCCTAGCCCCCTTAGCTTCTAATTCTTATATATATAAGATCATCAATGTACACATCGGGTTTACTGATTTCTCTAACTAAGGTTGCATGGAATGCACTAAGTTTCTGGGCTTTGACTACTGGGTCTTCGATCTGTTTTATGAGATCTAGAAGTAGTTCCTCTTGCTTGCTAAGCACACTAACTCGTTTGCTAAGGACATTGATAGTTTTGTTCCTACAACAACTATCTTTACATCCGAAACTAATTCCTAGGCTGCTAGAGGATTCTAAGTCTCTAGAGGATTCAAAATCTGATGACTGGTTTAACTGGTGGATCTCATGGTCACTAGAACTACTGGCTGAGTCACTTTCTATGTGATCATGTTCTAGGAGTTTAAAGATCTCTTCTTTACTGGCTTGGTCACTGACTAGAGTGTTGATAAGGGATTTGGCCTTGGATCTACACTCTCTGCTGAAATGACCTCTCTTTCCACAATTAAAGCATTTTCCTGATGCCTTTGTGGGTTTCTCATATTTTCCTGTGGACTTGGACCTAGATGGATTTATTTTTTTGATAACTCTTCCATTCCCATTCATTTATTTCTTCGTTTGCTATTATTCGTGATCTTCTTCTATCTATACCGTTGGGTTAGATAGTTATTCTGTCATTCTACTTATCATTCTGTGTTATCTGTTTGAGCTAACCAGTTATCTCCCAGTTATCTGCTTCTTCTTGTTGCTGTGTTTAGCCCCAAAGTTTGTTGCAGATGTGTATTGTTGAGACTCGTAAACCCCGATCAGTGTTGTTGTATAACTCAGTAAGTCCCCTGTATCCTTGGTCGCCGTGTTGCCGTTTAGCTGGAGTGAGGCGTTAAGGCGTTTAGGAGTGAGGCAATCAGAGGTTGTAGTGTGCACTAAAAAGGTAATCGTCCCGTTTGTACACCCTGTTACAGATCTAAAGGTTAGATCCAGTTATTTGGAGATAAAGGTAATTAGGTTTTAATTGTGTTAATTGGACAGCCAGAGTGCGGGTACTATTCATCAACAATGACTAGTACTGTAGGTGAATAGTAGCCTGTCTGGAGATGGGTACTGTTCTGAATAGTGATCGGTGCTATCTAGAATTCTTTTTCTTGTATCTGTTCTGGGGAGTACAGACCCAAGCTTGTGACTGATCTCATGATTAATCTTAGGGCTTCCAATCCACATGACTGGGCGAATACTAATCTGTGTCGGGATCATCTGATGAATAGTCATCATAATCCTTCGGGGGATTGTAATTGCAGTGATGTTCCCTTAAAGTAGTATATTGGTTACAATAACCACAATAGACTAACGGTTCATATTCTGGTTTTATCTTGATAAACCTTCGTGGATTATGGTTTCCTTGCCTTTGGAGGTTAGGGATGGCTTCTATGTATGGCCTGGTAGTAAACACTGAAATTCTTCCTGTATTGCCTATGAGATGATAATTTTCCCATATGGTACCGATAGTATCAAGAATTTCATTGTTGGCATGATTTCTCCAACAATCCGTAAGAGCATGTGGGTCTCTGTAGGATAGGTGGGAATTTCCTTCAAACCAGGGGCCATGGTGGGAGTACCCATTGATGAGTACTAAATGTCTTGAAGGTTGAACAATCATCCAGTTGTCTCTCCCCTATTGTGGGAGTGTGCTCCAGCATTTGATAGTCACAAAAGGACTAGCAACTTGTTCGACCGTCTTCCTTATGATCTGGGGAAACTGGCTAACTTGGTTATGGCTTGTTAACTTGATTTCTTTGACAAAGCCATATTCAAACATTGTAGAGAGCCAGTAGGGTCCCATCTTATTTTCCTCATCCGGACCATCTTCATAATTGATATTGAGGGGAAAATTTTGACGTCCCCAAATAGAATGTGGGGTAGCCAAGCCAAAACTCGACGATGGACCTTGAAATAAAGCCCAAGAGCTTTTGGTGTTGTGGAAGTCCGCCAAAGTAAGAGATAGAGGTTGCAAGACAACACTAAAGCACAATAAACATGTCAATATTGTTAGTTTGTTATATTGTTAGTCCTTTTTACAGCATCATAGTCCAAATCAGTCCTCTAGTGCTACGGTATTATCTCCAGCAGTGGGGGAAATTATACTTAGAGTCCAATCGTCAATGATTAAATAAATTTAGGAGAGTGTTCACTCTTGGGGGTCCATGTGTGCTTTGTGAAAGGGAGAATATAGTACTTTTAGCCATCATTACATCAATATGAGGTAAAAATTCAATTGTTACAAATATATTATATCCTTTATCATAATAATAATAATAATAAACAAGGGTTAAAGGCCCCATAGTTACAAATAAAGGAGGAGAAATAGGATGGAATGAAGGGAGAGAAAGATCCCCAGCTCAGTGCAGCAAGTATTAAGCTAAAATTTCGGTGAGTATGTGTTTATGAGGCATGGACGAGCTGAATGTGGATTGTTTTGAGTGAGTGAAATGGGATTAATGCTGAGATTGAAGTTTTTTATGAGTGATGGGCTGTTTGTGACTAATTGGAAGACATTTTGGGCTGTGTTTATGTGAAAGAAGGGAAAGAACATCTGAGATTAGATGAGAGTGGGTTAAGGATGATGAGTGGTGAGCTTGAGGAAAGCTAAAATACCAGCAAAATGGAAAACGAACCCATGGTTTCAGAGGGGGGTCGCTGTCCCCTTGTGGGTTAAGGTGTTTATGCTTTTATAATGAAGTTTCAAGGAAGCATTAATTAACAAGAATCCAAAAGAGGATGACGACCCAGAGATGACGAAATCAAGATCAAGTTTCTTGAGATTTTTGGTCAGAAGTAGAAGATTTACTTTATGGGCTGCTTTGCTTCTTTGGGAAATGAGGGATTTTTGCATTAATTACTTGGATTTTTGGGCTGAGTTTGATTATCATGTTTAGGGTGTGTATCAAGAGAAAATCCTAATGCTGCAACTGAGATTTGGTCCCCCAAGAAGCAAGATTCAACACCCCAAGCCAGGTGTCAAGTTCTAGTCTACTTCAGGGAGTTCCGCTGGAGATCTCTTTATGCCCTCCAAACCACATGTTCCCAATTTTTCCCATATAGAATTCATGAGCTTGGCACATGAATCACGTCTTGATCGTTTTTGACATTTATAACATCAGTTTGTTGAAGTTCGAATAATTTGGCTTCAGCTCCCCTTCCGCTGGAGGTGTAGTCTGATGGAGTTCTATCATCCTTTAGGCTTCAGCTGACATGACAAACCCTTGGGTATTGTTCACGTTAGGTAAAGGATGGCAGAAGGCTGATGGGACATTCCTTGGTCCATTCTCAAAGGCTTGGTTCCCTTGTATAAGTCCTTAGTTGCTCTTTTTGGTTAGGGGTGAACAAGGGCTGTTTGTCTACTCTTAATTTTTTGCCTCTTGCTGGTGTTTATTGCTTGGGCTTGCTCACATGGATTGGTTCCCTTGGGCTGGGTTGTGTGCACATGTTGCCATGGATTTTTATTAGTAAATATTTTTTGGGTTTTAAATAAATATGGTAACAACCACTATAATTGAATAATGTGATGTTTCTCATGAGTTTCTGCATAGATAATCATAATGGATATGTAGGATGTATAATTACCATGAGTTTTGGTAATAAATATTATGAATGTTGTAATATAAGATAGATAGTGAACATGAATTTATAATATAAATAAATGTCATGGGTCTAATAATCATGACTTTCCATGGGCTTTTATAGGATGATTGTCATTGGTTTTGAAAATAGATAATTCATAAATTCTATGAGCATGTAATAGTAATAGTTTTAAGAATCTAAAGTATTGTTTATTGGACTTTTAAGTGAAATAACTATGATATAGTATTTTGCCAAGTATTGATAACCTTGGGCTTTTTGATAAAATAACGCCAAGTAATTAGCTTGGGCTTTTAATAGTGCCAATGAAAATTGAGCTTTTGATATTGCCAATGAGAATTGGGCTTTGATATTGCCAATCAGAATTGGACTTTAAATATTGCCAGCGAGACCTGGGCTTTGAATATATAAATTGCCATGGGTTTAAATCATGGGCTTTGATCATGAATTTGAATTCCATTAATAAGGTTGTTTTGCCATGGACTTGAATCATGGGCTTTGATTTATGGATTTGAATTCCATTGATAAAATTGTTTTGCCATGAACTTGAATCATGGACTTTCAAATATTACCAAGCATAAGTATTCTTGGGTTTTAAATAGAATGGTGTGTATAAATAAAATTAGGTGTAATAAAAAAAGTACCCTAACAATTGATAAGAAGGCTTGGGAAAGGATGTTCTTTTTCATACAATTTGAGGTTGCACCCAAAGTGTTCTTCCCATTCTGCCTGTGCAAAGACATGTCTTGTATCATCTGAATCATCTGGATCTGGATAAGGGGTCGTGACCAATACTTTGAAATGTTTTAACCATTGGTCAATGGATTCAAACATTACCTTACTTCCCAAAATACTTACTTGTATCTTGGAAGGCAAGTTGGCAACTGCACTTCTCAGTAAGGCTTGGGTCTTAAGACTTAGCCTAGCAAAATTAGTGCCCGTAAGAACAGTCTTAGCCTTTGAATGGCTTTCCTCTTTGCCAGAGAGTAGACTGGTGATGTGTTTGGTAATGGCTTCACTTCCTGCCTCAAGGTTGACTAGATGATTTTCTAGGGTTTTAAGGGTTCTTTGGAAAAGGCCATAATTTTCTAGGAGGTAGGATGAATGGAGGAGGTTAAGGATAGTTTTTATGGAGTATGGTGATTCAACATGTACTCTAACATTATCTTCCTTGACTAAAACATCCTGCAAAATAACAGCCATGTTACCACCGGAATGTGTCACCTCTGTTGGGACAGATTCCTGAAGGGATGTTGTTTCTCTTTGGTTTCCCTTAGAGGAAGCGCCTTCATGTATTACAAAAGACTGTTCTAGGAGCCTTTTGTTTTTAGGATAGCCCTGGATAGGTGCTTTTCCTTTGTTTTTATTTTTTGCTGAGGAACTCATTTTCCACTGTTTGGTTGGACTCGGGGTTATTTGCTTTGTTTCTTGTTTGGAGTTATCTGGACAAGCAAAATAATTTCCTATTATCTGGATGCTTGGTAAGATACTTTCTGAAACAAGAAATGCAATGAAACAAATATTTTTATGCAAAATGCATGAGCTGAAAATTAATGACTTTTGGGACTAAATGGGGCCAAAAGAATTATCAACTATTTGTGGAATGATGGGTATAAACTGGTCAGGGTTCTTTGCTTGGCTAGAACTGTATGTCGGATATTTGGTTCCAATACTAATAAGGTTAAAGGTCTTGGAGACAGAGACTTCCTGGAGACTGCTGATATCTCTAGGTTCCGGGCTTCTAAGAAACTTAAACTTGACAGGCTGGCCAAAGGGATGGGTAGTGATTCCTTCACTATCCGTGATGAAAGGATACAACAAACACATGAAAGGGTTCCCTAAGATGACCCTATCTGTCATATTCTTAACTAGGACAAACGTGGTTTTGAAACATGTGTTGTCTTGGCACACATGCGCTTTTGGGATTTTGAATTCAATCTGTATTTTTTCGCCACTTGCGGATGTCAATCTCTCCTTAGTCTTTCTGAAGTACTTGGAGGGAATGATTCCTTCTTGAATGCAGTTGAGATCAGCACCTGAGTCTATCAAGGCTATAACCTCAAATTCAAAATCTTTACTGATGACAATTCTGACTTTAGAGTGCCATTTTTGGAAGTTAATCCTACTGCTGGTTTCTTCTTCATCATCATCTGAAGGGTTAACTGTTTTTGTAGGGTTAACTGTTTTTTCTTCATCATCTGAAGGGTTCTGAAATGAGGATCCTTCCTCATTACCTTGATGAGAAGTACTTTCTAGATTCTTAACTCTTTGATCAAGGAGAGTATTATCAACCTTAAGAATGGTTAACTCTTGCCTAACGGTTCTAACCTCATACTTGGTTTCCTTGATTTCCTTTTGAAGGTCATTGACTGTAACTTCCTTCTTAGACCTGGAGAACCTATCATAGATTTTCTCTAAGTCTACCTTGGGTTGCCTAATCCTTGGTTCGGGTTAACTGGTTTCCCTAACTAAGGTTGCATGGAATGCACTAAGCTTCTAGGCTTTGACTACTGGGTCTTCGATCTGTTCTATGAGATCTAGAAGTAGTTCCTCTTGCTTGCTAAGCACACTAACTCGTTTGCTAAGGACATTGATAGTTTTGTTCCTACAACAACTATCTTTACATCCAAAACTAATTCCTAGGTTGCTAAAGGATTTTGAGTCTCTAGAGGATTTGGAATTTGATGACTAGTTTAACTAGTAGATCTTATGGTCACTAGAACTACTGGCTGAGTCACTTTCTATGTGATCAAGTTCTAGGAGTTTAAAGATCTCTTCTTTACTGGCTTGGTCACTGACTAGAGTATTGATAAGGGATTTGGCCTTGGATCTACACTCTCTGCTGAAATGGCCTCTCTTTCCATAATTGAAGCATTTTCCTGATGCCTTTGTGGGTTTCTCATATTTTCCTGTGGATTTGGACCTAGATGGCTTTCCTTTCTTATAGAAATCATTGTCCTTGGAGTTCTTGTACTTTTGTTTTCTATAATTCTTGGAAGCTGTCTTTTTCCTATGAAACTTTTCAAGGGATTCTTTCCCTCTAAACCTGGATTTTCTCTTGGAGGGGACTATGGGAGGTAAGCCATACTGTGTACAGAAGTCTCCTACTTCATATTTGGTTTTACTCTTGCTAGCTTGGCTTTGGATCTTGAAATCTCTGCACATCTTCATTCCTTCACTTCGGATTGTGCTTGAGATATCACCATAAGTTAGGCTATCATAATCTATGACACCTAAGGGGTTGCAAAGGGTTTCTTTTACCTTTTCGCCAAATAATCTGGGTAAGCCATGATAAACTTCTCCTTCAAAAATGGAGAGTTACAATTGCTTCTATGCATGACTGGTGGTAAACACATCTTCGTACCACCTGTAGTCTCCTAGGGTGCGACATCTAAGGTTACTCAACTGATCGAAAATCCTAGATGTGATGTTGCTAGGTTTTCCTATGAAATGTTTCATGATCGTATAGATCAGGGTATTGACTCCATCAGGAATACCTCGTCCTAAGTGTTCTTTAAAGATGGGGAGACCTTCCTCATCTTTTTGAACTGCACTCTTGATATCATCCTTGGATCCTTCTGTTAGGCAGTTGCTCCACCATTGCAGAAGTTTTCCTATAAACCCTAAAGCTATAAGCTCTATGACTTCTGTGTAGGGACGTCCTTCGTCTAGGTAGTTATTGGCTACCATGGTCATATGTTGAATCTTGTTTAGGATTTCCTATTATGATAATCCATCTATGTTCCATTCATAGAGTTTACCAGAGGATACTGTGAATTAGTTACTAACATTATTTTCCTTATACTAGAGGTTAGGGGGTGTTGGTCTAGGGTACCAATTCTTGGTTAAGCTGGTTGGGTTAGGATGGTGAAGCCTTTTCACCTCTAAACCTCAAAACTGGTTTTCTATGTGTTCTATCTCCTTTTCATTTTCTGAGGAGGTTCTACTAGAACTACTAGAAGCTGTGTGGGCATCTAGAGTGGTAAGCTGGGGACTTTTACTAGGTGAAGGGGTGACTGGTTCATTCTTCACTAGGCTTTGAAGTTCCTCAAGCTTCCGGTTGACTATTTCTTAGGCTGATTTATCCTTAGACCTAAGGCTGGTGTGCCTATTTGTGGGTAGTTTAACTAAAGGCTTTTCTAGAGCCTGGATGGGTTTACAAGGGTTTCCTAGCTAGAGGAAAACCTTGTTTTCCATCTTGTCTTCAACTCTGTCAAGCTATTTTCCTAGAACATCTAGACACTGGTTGGTGTAGTTGTTCTGTTCAATCACCTTCTTAACAAGTTTCTCTTCTCCTGAAGGAATCCTGAAAGGGTTGGCTAAGACATCTTTTCTTTTGTACTTAAAGGTGATGGCATCTTGGGGTGGGTGACTAGACCTAACGACTTCTTTAGTCTCTTCTTTGGTCCAGTTGGTTTTGGTGATGACACAAGACTTTTTGTGCCAACCAAAATGGTTCTCAAAATATTCAAAGAAAGGGACATTTCTGGATATCTCCTTCATGAATATTTGCCATTTTTCTAGAACTTCTTTATTTTGTTTTAGAGTATGGTTGGCTTTATAGGCTTCTCTTTTGACTCTGTTTCTTTCAGAATCAAACTCCTTTCCTAAGGCTACTAGGTCAGGGGTGAAGTCTTTCTTTAGGGCCATAATCTCATGGTCAACTAAGGGTTCCTGATCCTCATACTGGTATGGGTCTTCCATATCAGTTTTAGATGGGGATGGTGTCTTCCTACTGTTGTCATCATCCTGATTGACAACTGAATCTTGTCTGGATGTGTAGCAAGGGGTACTAACCTAAGATTTGGTTCTTACTCCTTGGAGATCTACACCTAAGTCTTGTCTAGAACTTGGATAAGGTGCAAGGGGTCTAGAGGAGCTTGTCTGGGATGCAGGTCTATCTCTGATGAGGATAGGGGGCTACCTACTGGGTTGATGGAGATCTATTGGGAATCTAAGCCTGTATTCTTCTAGGGGTATTCTAAATCTAGAATGGTCAAAGCTAAGCCTAACAGTACCGTCTGCTAGCTGCTGGACAAAGTCTAGGTCTGGATTCTGGTCTCGGTTTTGGATCTGTAGAGGATAGTTCTCATTCTCTAGAGTCCAATTTGGAGGGAAATCTACCTCGGACCTTTTCAGGGTTCTAGGTACCTGAATCTTGGCATTAACATTGGTCTGGATTAGGAGGGTTTCTCCCATTTTCTTTTTATCAAGGGCTCCAACATTCAGGTTGGTTCTATAGCACTTGTAATAGACTCTGTATATCAAGGCTATCTGGTTGGCTCCCTGCACCATGAGGGTACCATGGGTCTTGATATTGAGGGTGAGTACCTTTATGATATGCGGGTCATGAAGGAAGGCTATGAAATTTGGGAAACAGTCGAAATGGACTGATCCACTGATCAAACTAGTTTGTATGGTTCCTAAGAGGCTGTCATTAAACCTTATATGACAAGTGTCTCTAAGGGCCAAAAGAATTGAATTATTCAATCCTTGTCTGATGAGAGGTTTAACTCCGACTTGGACTAAACCTATGTGTAGAAACTTATGACCTTGTTTCCTATGAGCTGCTATGGTAGCTGCATCAAGCAGGTAACATGTCTCATATTCCTTGGTAATACCATAAACTTGTTCTATGGTCTTAACATGGTAATCTATCTTGAAGGCCATCTTCAAGGACCATGAAGATCTATTGATTTCTCTTATGGGAATCCTAGGGAGGTTCCATTCTCCCAACTTTAGATCTACATCTGATAACTCATATTCTTCTGAATTGATGAATCCAGCATCTTGTGGAATCTCAGGGAGGGTGGAAGATCTACTAGCTATACAGGAGCAAGAGTTACTCTTAAACAATCTATTCATCATCTTTACTGGCTATCCAATTAACACAGTTAAAACCTAATTACCTTTATCTCCAAATAACTGGATCTAATTTTTAGATTTGTAACAGGGTGTACAAACGGGACGATTGCCTTTTTAGTGCACACTACAACCTCTGATTGCCTTACTCCTAAATGCCTTAACGCCTCACTCCAGCTAAACGGCAACACGACGACCAAGGATACAGGGAACTTACTGGGTTATACAACAACACTGATTGGGGATTATGAGTCTCAACAATACACATCTGCAACAAACTTTGGGGCTAAACACAGAAACAAGAAGAAGCAGATAACTAGTTAGCTCAAACAGATAACACAGAATGATAAGTAGAATGAAAGAATAACTATCTAATGCAACGATATAGATAGAAGAAGATCACGAAATAATAACAAACGAAGAAATAAATGAATGGGAATGGAAGAGTTATCAAAAAATAAATCCAAAGAATAATATGAATGTCAGGATTCAACATGCAGTAATTTACTGTAAATTAATGATATGTTGATACTGAAAATAATGCAAATAACTTTGATAACTATGGCGGTATAACTTGCCAACTTATGATTTGATAAAATGTAACTTACAACAAACTGATCGGCCAACTTGGCTCTGATACCAAAAGAGTTGTCATTAAACCTTATATGACGAGTGTCTCTAAGGGCCAAAAGAATTGAACTATTCAATCCTTGTTTGATGAGAGGTTTAACTCCGACCTGGACTAAACCTATGTGTACTTATGACCTTGTTTCCTATGAGCTGCTATGGTAGCTGCATCAAGCAGGTAACATGTCTTATATTCCTTAGTAATACCATAAACTTGTTCTATGGTCTTAGCATGGTAATCTGTCTTGAAGGTCGTCTCCAAGGACTATGAAGATCTATAGATTTCTCTTGTGGGAATCCTAGGGAGGTTCCATTCTCTCAACTTTAGATCTACATATGATAACTCATATTCTTCTAAATTGATGACTCCAGCATAGTTTACGTATGATTAGATTAGTGGGCAACCATAGTTTACTTTTTTTGTGGTGTTGTTGACATTGTTGAAAGCGAATTTTGAAGTAGGCCTCACTTTTCGGAGTTGCTCCCAGCTCACACTATGGTGGAGGAGGTGCCGTGAAGATCTAGGAATGTGAGCAGTACGAGCTGAAAGGCTCCCATACTATTTGAAGGGCAAGGGGTATAGATGCCAAACAAACATAACCCCTATCTATCGTCGTAGAAGCTATTCTAGGAAAGATTATGGTTCTCGGGTATCCAATCAATTAATCCCCCAAACCGGGGAAGCTTAAGCGAAAATGAAAGAGTAGGGCGAGGGATAAGGGGGGAAGCCACTAAATGATGGAAGGCTTTGTTCACTCGCTCTACCGCCCCTTTAGTAGACAGCGAGTAGAGTGCATAGGCCCTTTTAGAGATCGAGGCGAGTACTACACGAGCTCGTAAGTCAAGTACGGAACGAGTAGGCCGTTTGCTATTGCTATAAGGGATGTTCGCCTTTATAGGGATTGGCTTCGCTATCACTCCTATGTAATGGTCGGCCTAAAAAGTAGTATTCCTATGATACAAGAATGCCTATTATCTAGTGCTAGAAGCTTCGCCAAAAGCAAGCAAGACGAGGTCGCTCTGCTTCGTAGACAAGGCTTTTAGGCCTGTTTGGTTAAAAGTAGTTAAACAACATATTTTCAGTTTTTAAACAACATTATACATATTTTCACACACTTTTTTACCCACTTGTATTTTAAAAAACTACAAACAACATTACTCAAACTCCTCTACCAAGCTCCTCTACCAAATGGGCTCAAATCACAAACCTCAAACCTTTTCTTTCTATATTTCTATTGTTAGGTTCTAAGAATTAGGAACTAATGTATTAGAACTTCATTTTGTAATGTTGGTAAACCATGATCAAAACATTTTTTAAGTCTTGTGTTAGACTTGCTCAAAGTATGACTTTTTATGTAAAGTTGGAATCGAGTTGACTGCAGAATTACTGTGCACTTTCTGCCTGACTCGATCGATCGAAAATTAGACTCGATCGATCGAAAATCATGCAAAACGTTTCCTGCAGAAAATTCCCAACTCAGCCCTAGCCCATTTAATGTATAGGGTTTATGTTTTGCCCTAAGTATATAAGGGAAAACCCTAGCCACGTTTTTAGAGTTCTAAATGCTGTGTTTATGAATCTATTTGTTAGATCTAGAGGTGTTTACCTTCACATACACTTAGGGTTTCCAAACTCAAGATTCATGTCAAGAGGTTGGTAAATCATACAGTTGCAAAATCAAAAGAGCTTCAAGATATACAAGCAGGTGTTGCTTATGCTTTGCTGAAGAATTCAAGGAAAGAAGGAGTTCGTGGATCTCAGAGCTGTCACGTGGTCGTGGTAGTAAGTTTCCTACACTGGGTAGCAATAGGATGTTAGTGGTCTAAGTCTTATTGTGTAAATTTCGATTCTTTCATAGTGAATTCAGTTTACCTTGAGGATAGCTAGGTTAAATCCTCCCCAGGTTTTTTACCGGTTTGGTTTTCCTGGGTCATCATATCATGTGTTCTTTATTATTCCGCACTTTTACATGATTTGATATATTTGTGTTAACCTAGATCTGTTTAAATTACCTAAGTTAATCACTTGACTAATTCTCTAGGTTAATCTGTTGGGTTTAAGGGGTCTAAACGAACTTACAAGTGGTATCAGAGCGGGTAGCTTTTGTTTTTGATCATTTGATCTTTGAGCTGATCCTTGACCACGGTTGTCATGGAACACGGACACTCTTTTGTTGTTCCACCTCATTTTGATGGGAACAATTATGCTTATTGGAAAGTAAGGATGAAGGCATTCCTGAAATCTATTGATGAGAGAGTCTGGAACTCTGTTGAGTACGGATGGGAGAAGCCCACTACTCCTGTGAGCGAGTGACAAACTTCTCAAAAGGAGGCAACTGCTTTCAATAGCAAAGCTATAAATGCTATTTTCAATGCTGTCTTTATGGAGGAATTTAAGAGAATCTCTAATGTTGAGGTTGCTCATACTGCTTGGAATATCCTCCAGACTGTGCATGAAGGCACAAAGGCAGTTAAAATAAATAAATTGCAGCAATTGACTACTAGATTTGAAAGCATTAGAATGAATGATGATGAATCTTTTGATGAGTTCTATGCTAAACTGAATGACATTGTTAATTCTGCATATAATTTGGGTGAAATCTATGATCAACCTAAAATTGTTAGGAAAATTCTTAGATCTTTAACTGAGGATTTTAGACCCAAAGTGACTGCCATCACTGAAAGTAAGGATGTGGACTCCATCCCTGTTGATGAACTTGTAGGATCTCTTCAGTCCTATGAGTTGGACCTACCCAAGACTAACAAATCCAAATCAATGGCTCTTAAGTCTGTTGATGATGTTGAGGATGGTGGATTTGATGATGAACTCTCTGTTATAGAGATTGCCTATCTTGCCAAGAACTTTAGAAACTTTCTTAGGAACAATAACAGAAGGGCAAGAGGCAAGAGCACTGTTGAACCTAGAAATTTTAGGAGGAATGATCCTACTAAGGTTAACAAGACTAAAAAACCTAAAGAGAAAGTAGGTCAACCTTCTAATAATTCTTTGGGACAACAATGTTATGGATGTCAAGGGTATGGTCATGTGAAATCTAAATGTCCTACATACTTGAAATCTAAGGGTAAGGCTATGGTTGTAACCCTTAGTGATGATGAAGTTTCTGACAATGAATCTGCTAGTGATGAGGATGGAAAGTTCATTGCTTTCACTGCTACTACTGTAGTTAATGAAAGCGTGTTTGTTGAAGAGAACCCTTCTGATGGGGAACTCTCTGAAGATGCAGATTTACAGGAAGCCTATAATAAACTTTGTAAAATTGCTGCAAAGGATGCCATGAATGTTGATTTAGGCTTAAAGAAAATTGCATCTCTTGAACTTGATAAGAAGAATTTACTTGTGAAATTGTTTAATGCAAATAAGCTTTTGAATAATGTGAAAACTGAGAACATGCTTTTACTTGATAAAGTTAAATGTTTGGAACTTGAATTATCTGTTGTTAGAGAACAAACTAATAGGTCTGTAAGCTCCAAACTTGATCACATGCTGAGTGTTCAAAAGTCTCATTCTGACAAGACTGGCTTAGGTTTTGTGGAAAGCATCTATGTGCTTGAATCTCATTCCACAAACTTTGTTCCCTCTTCTGAACCTCCCAAGAGTGTGATTGTCAAACCATTGGTGAATGAGCCTGTTAAATCTGTAGATGTTACTCCACCTAGGAAGATTAAGGTTGATCTTCAAGCTTCTCATTCTAGAGCTTCTACTTCTACTAAGGGCAAGATGCATGATAAGCCTGCATGGATTTGTCATTTTTGTGGAAAGTCTGGGCACGTTCATTCAAATTGTTTTAAGTTGCAAGCTGCAAAGCGAGCAAATAAACTTAAAGTACCTGTGCCTCAAGCACAAGATCCTATGGTACTTATTGGTGAATTGGTAAAGGCGTTAAACCTTTATTCCAATCCAGGAGTTGCTCAGAATTCTAATGTAAATCATAACTCCAATGCAAGAGTTGCATCTAAAAAGTTTTGGATGCAAAAGGCTCAACCTAATTAAGTCTGTCTAACATGGTCCTTGTGCTTCATTGCTCTATTTTTTGTGACCTTTGTTTCTAGGATTTGCATTGTATAACATTCATGCATTTCATTCTAGGATGTTTGTTTCTTTTATTAAAAAAAAAAAAAATTTTGCAAATTGTGTTTTTGCTATATTTTTCTTGAACTTGAAGACAAGGTTGGTCAATCAAATTTTACATAACATATGTATGTACCTTGTTTAGTTTTGATGCACTATTATCATTGCACTTTTCTAGTTAAAGTTTTGTAGTGCATGTTGTGTGGGAAGATGCTATATTTGTTGATCACATAATCTTGATCTTGAGGTCTTATGTCTTTGATTGTCGGACTTGGTCTTATTGAGAAAGGCATAAATAACCATCTCACCACTGTTTACTAGCCAATCATGAACACCTTAGTGTATATCATAAGATTTTGTGCTCGAGAAAGTGTAGCACATGCACAAAAAGAACATAAGGTGTAGCCTCTAAATAAAATTGGTGTGTACATTATTGGGTTATAATAATATCACAATTCAAATAAAATTGGTGTGTACATTATCCCGGCTTTTATTAAGTTTCTAATCAATTAAATTGAATATAAATTTTGAGGCAAATCAAGAAACTTACATGATTGCAAGCTTTTATTCTAGGAGATGTGAGAGTTATATGATGTAACTCTTTAAGTAATAGTCTCTTTCAAATTCATGTGATGTTTTTTGTAGAAATTGTGATTGATTACTATGTGCATATCACCTCACATGTTTCTCAAGCTTATGCTAGTTGCACACACTACACAAGTTATTCTCTGCTGAACTGTGTACATGTTATTGTGTGTTTTTTGGTCTGACCAACCAAGTTTGAATATTTTTGAAAATTGATGCAAAACATGCTTGCTTGTTTAAATGGTTGAGGGATATTAAGAGAAAATCTTACTTTGAGAGATCTGGGTTAAAAAACATGGGTTTTTGAAAAACATTTCATCTCATACTCATGCATTCTTTTCATAAAATCTAATGCATTGAGGAGTTTTTGAGCTAATATGTTTTTTTTTTTTTTAAATCAATTTTTCCAGAATTTCGATCGATCGAGTCTGTTTTTTGATCGGTCGAAATTGTTTTTAAAATCTCAGAAAAGTTTCTGTGTGTTTGGATCGATCCTCGATTGGTATTGGATCAATCGAAGGATTTTCGACCGATTGAATGTAATTTTCGATCGATCGAAAATCGGGCTGAGTGTTTTTTAAAAAGGTTTTTCTCACGTGATTCTTCACTTTTCAAAATCTTTTCAAACACTTTTTTCTCCCTACCAACCGGTCAAGCCTACTTTTGCTGATTTTTGTCGTTTTCCTCCGTTCTTTTTGCATCAATCCTCTCTCCCAAAGCCGGTGAGACTCTTTTGCCCTTTCTTTTGTTTTTATTTTCAATTTTCATGCATTTTTGGGTTATTTTCGGCATTTAGAGTTTTGGTGTTTTTGGAATTGTTTTTGTGTGTTTCTCTCTCAAATTATTCATGGGTTTTTGTGGGGACACTATATACAAACACTACATGTGGTTTAATTTGATTAATTGGGTGTTTTGGGGAAAATTTGAAAATCTAGGGCTTGAAATTGATGAATTTGGGGATTTTGTTCAAATTGATATAAATTGATGAAATTGACTTGTTAGATTGATTAATTTGATCATTATGTTGAGTTATATGACTGTTGTGTTGATCAATTTATCAATTGATTGTGTTTTGAAAAATTGGGTTTTTCAAAATTGGGTATTTTTGATTTAAACTCATGCTCAAGTCAATTTTGTTAATTTGGATTATATTTGAACTTGTCACTGCATTAGTTCATGCATCATTTGCATATTTTGTACATGCATCATATAGAATTGATATTTCTATATTTTTTTTATTTTTTTTGCTGTGCTAACTTGCAGTTTGCCCTTGGTTTTTGTTTTTGCTCTTCTCTTTTTGTGTCTCTATTTTCTTTCCTTAGCACCATGCCTAGGAAAACTAGAGCCCATAGGACTTCTGACCTTTCACCTTCATTTAATAGTGATCGGTTTCCTAGTGAGAAGAACCAAGAGACCTATGAGACCCTTAATCTTAGGCATCATATTTGGGCTGAGCGTAGGGTCATTCTAGATGAGGTTGATCCTGAGGTGAGACGTAACTTTGAGCGTAGGGGTTGGTTATCTTTGCTCGACTTTGAGCATTCTCCTCCTGCTACCTTGATTAGAGAGTTCTATTCGAACCTCTCTATCCACCTCTACGATAACAACACCTTGGTTAAGGTTTGGTTACGAGGTATGGAGTATCGCATTACCCCTTCGGTAGTGTCTGATGCTCTTGGAGTGCCCATTGTTGATCATCCTGTTTTTCCTTATGAGGAGTCTCCACCTCTGGATGATGTTATGTCATACATCATTGGGTCTTCTATCTAGTGGGGTTCTGATCCTCGGATCACATCTACTGAGCTTTCCGAGCTTCACTATCTTTTCTTTAGGATAGCGTGTCATTCCTTGTGGCCCATTTCTCATCTCCACACCATCCCTCTTGAGCGATGTGTGTTTTTGTATGCACTTGTTACTGATGCTCCTATTAGTTTTCCTCATTTGTTCTTTCGTTCTTTGAACGAGGTACATCGGTCTAGTTCTATGGCTCATGCTTTATTCTTTCCTGTTTTTATTCATAGGATTCTCCTTTATCTCGGTTTATGTGATTTTCCTGCTTCTGAGCTTGTACACGACATTGCTCCTATCGGTGCTACCTTTTTGAGGCAAAGGGCTGCTCAACTTCGAACCAGCTCTAAGCGTCCTAGGGTAGAGCCTTCCGGTGTCACTCCACCCCCTTCTTCTTCTACAGATGTTCCTGCAGCTGAGACGTCTGCTGATCCTGCTGCTACTGCTGATGTTGCTCCACCTTCTCCTTCGGATGTTTCTGATATTCGTCGGACTCTGGACACTGTCATGACCGTTCAGGCGACTCATGGTCAGCTTCTGGTGGACATCCTTGATGAGCTTCATGCTTTGCGAGCAGATTTGGCGAGTTCTCGTCATTCTCCTCCACCTCCTTTTGCTGATGAGTGAGTGCTCTTTGGCAATTCGTCACAAAAAGGAGGAGTATATCTTGAAGAGTTTTGTAGAGGAGATTTTTGTTTTAGGGGGAGTTTTGTACTTCGTTGTGATACTGTTGAGCTTGTGGAGTTATTAGATTGTATCTAGATGCTTCACTTTGTATTTACAATTTTTTTTGGCTCTTGGTAGGAGATATTTTTGTTGTATTTGTTTCTTGTTTCACTATGCTACTTTGCTTATTGATTTATATTTATGATGTTATTCATGATATATGTCTTTATTTTGTGTCATGTGAAATCAAGAAGTTTTTTTATATTCCTTGTATTTTCCACACATGCGTTTATGTGTTTGTTAAGTGTTATAGGAATATACAGGTTGATTCAGTCGTGCTGCTGTCTACTTTGCAATTGTTAGATAGTAGTTAGGTTGAATTGTTTAGTGGCTTTTTAATTTTGTAATGGGCTGTTTCAATTTGTAAACTTTGAGCTTTTTGTTAAGTCTGTGTTTTATCACGGATTGCCAAAGGGGGAGTTTGTTAGGTTCTAAGAATTAGGAACTAATGTATTAGAACTTCATTTTGTAATGCTGGCAAACCATGATCAAAACATTCTTTAAGTCTTGTGTTAGACTGGCTCAAAGTATGGCTTTTTATGTAAAGTTGGAATCGAGTTGACTGCAGAATTACTGTGCACTTTCTGCCTAACTCGATCGATCGAAAATTAAACTCGATCGATCGAAAATCGTGCAGAACGTTTTCTGCAGAAAATTCCCAACTCAGCCCTAGCCCATTTAATGTATAGGGTTTTATGTTTTGCCCTAAGTATATAAGGGAAAACCCTAGCCATGTTTTTAGAGTTCTGAATGCTGTGTTTGTGAATCTATTTGTTAGATCTAGAGGTGTTTACCTTCACATACACTTAGGGTTTCCAAACTCAAGATTCATGTCAAGAGGTTGGTAAATCATACAGTTGCAGAATCAAAAGAGCTTCAAGATATACAAGCAGGTGTTGCTTGTGCTTTGCTGAAGAATTCAAGGAAAGAAGGAGTCCGTGGATCTCGGAGCTGTCACGTGGTCGTGGTAGTAAGTTTCCTACACTGGGTAGCAATAGGATGTTAGTGGTCCAAGTCTTATTGTGTAAACTTCGATTCTTTCATAGTGAATTCAGTTTACCTTGAGAATAGCTAGGTTAAATCCTCCCCAGATTTTTTACCGGTTTGGTTTTCCTGGGTCATCATATCATGTGTTCTTTATTATTCCGTACTTTTACATGATTTGATATATTTGTGTTAACCTAGATCTGTTTAAATTACCTAAGTTAATCACTTGGCTAATTCTCTAGGTTAAGCTGTTGGGTTTAAGGGGTCTAAACGAACTTACATCTATCATTCGACTTTTCAAGAACAATCCTCTCAAAAAAAAAAAAAAAAAAAAAAAAACCACTCTTCAAGAACAAAGAAGCACACCCAGTAGTCCAACACCCCACCACCCATGCCGCCATATGCCACTGTACTCCACCATATGCCGCCGTATGCCACCACAGGCCGCAAAATTTACTGTCGTTGCCATAGTCCTATCTACCCTCCCATTTTCCACAACAACAACAACAACATATATGGTTTGATCAGGGTTTGAGGGTATGGGTTTGAAGGATTTTATGTGGCAATGAGTTGGTGACTTCGTAGTTCATTGTGTGCGCGCAAAGATGGAGATAGGGATGGTGACTTTAGGGTTTGATGATATCCAAGACTCATGGTTTATTTAACATGGTTTTTAAGATTTTTTCAGTTGGGTCACTTTTGAATTGCTTTATTTTAGAGGAAATTCTGGTGGGTCTATTGTATTTTTTTTTGATTTTTGGGGTTTCATGAAATGGGTTTTGTGAATTTCATTATTGGTATATAAAATTGGTGTTCAAACTTCAAAGTTCTTTCTTCTTCTTCTTCTTCTTTGGTGGAGTTCTTGAGGTTTCATTCCAACTTTTGAGATTGTTGTGGGCTGGAAATCGATTAAGTACTATTTATAAATTTAATTTAATGTTTAACATATTTGGTGTAGAGCAATGGAGAGAAGATTGGGCGGTGGTGGCGGCAGCAACTCTAGCGATGTGTGTGTGGCGGGTTGTTGGATTGTGTTTCCTGTGAGGAAGAGATGAGATTTTATTTTGACTTGAATGGTAGAAATTAGAAAGGGTGGAGATGGGATTTTGTTCTGTGAAATGGGCTTTGTTTGGAGAAAGTTGCGACTCTTTTCTTAATAATGGAATTTAAAAGAGTCTATAAGTCCTTTTCTATTGAAAAATGTCCCATGGGTGTCCATTTGTTAGAAAAATAAATAAATTCTGAGAAGTCTGGGCTTTTCTAACTTGATATTGACTTTTTGAAGTTTATGCTGAGAATTGTGGACTTTCTTTTCTATAGCTTGACGTTGATTTTTTGAAGTTTATGCTAAACAATTGAAATGTCTATATAGGATAATTGTGTACATGATATGCTTTCTTGGATATGGAAAAGTGATTCTTTTAACAATAATGTTCATGTAAAGAGGACCAATAAGGTAATGTATCTGATGTGAATATTATGAGGACAAATGAAGAAAAAAATTTTCTTATAGTATTGTTATTAAATTTGCTGTGTAGAATGTTTTTGAGGTTGGGGAAATTTTTACACACTATCAATGCATAGACTTGTTATGTCATAATTTCCTTTGGAGACAATTTTACCTATTTGTATATCGTTTGGAGAAATTAAAAGGTTTATGACTCTATTCTTCTAGTTACTAGAGCAAGTGTTCTAAAATTGGAGTTGGTTTTTGTTTTTTAACAAAAGAATGAGATTGCGAAAGCTGTGGAAAAGGAACTTGAAAAGGCGTATTTCTTTGTCTGGTAATTTGGTTTAGTATTAATCAAGTTACAAGGTAAATCTGATTCTTTTTAATATCTTTGAATTTTACATGCATATTCCATGTCAGCTTATGGATTTGAGATTGTTCAAACGCTCATTGTGGAAACTGAACTTGATGAACATGTGAAAAGGGGTATGAGTGAGATAAATGCCGGTAAGTGTTCATTTTGAATCGAACAGTTTTTCTCCTCTCTCTCTCTGAGTAAGTTTTGCTTCTTTTTTCTTGAATGCTAATGAACCTGTCATTGACCTTTTACATGTAATGAACAGCTAAATCTAAATATCTGGGCTGAGGGACAGTGGGCTTGCTTTCTCTATGAATGTACCTGGGACTACGTCAAAGGATTTCATGGACATGGTTCTGGTGACTCAATATTTTGTCACAATGAAAGAAATTGGCGCGTTGTCATAGTCCAACTCTGTTTTCATTGCACATGAACCAGGTACTATGAAAGACATTGCTTCAAAAATTAGAGATGGCCTCCTTCAAGTAAATACCACTCAGAATTAGTGACTTTATCCAAGCATAATGTTGCATGAGTGGCTTTTCTAATGGCATTTGAAATTATTGGTGCTAGTTTCTAAGATTGGTGCATTTTATTAATTCTTCTTTTCTACTTTCCCAAATTAATTACTTGAATGATGATAGGAGCTTGGGATTGTCTTGCAAGTTATAACCAGGGGCATGTTTGGTAGGCTGTAATAGATACTATAATGTAATAACTATTTCTATGATTTAGTTATACGGTTGTTTGGTTATGTTTTTATGACAAAGAATAATCATTCCTTATAAATAGCTATTCCCTAAAATAACGAATAGTCATTCCTTATTAAAAGCTCTGAATCCATATTCCTTCACTTAACGTAATTCACACTATTAAAAAAATTCCCAAAAAATCTCTTGTTATCCGCTTTTCCAAAAATTTTATCTCCCTCCTGCTTCTTCAAAATTTTTTATGTCCCTCTCTTCTCAAAAATTTTACTCTCTTGCGCAACTAGAGATCTTCTATTTCTACAGCTACTAGTATTGCCTTTCTCTTCACAAGAATTTTTTTTTCTCCCCCCACTAGAGCTCTGCAATTCCATAGGTACTACTCTCTCTCTCTCTCTCTCTCTCTCTCTCCCCTCTCCAAAAGCTTGATGGCTAATACTTTGAATTGGCCCATGGAGAAACACGATTGGGTACAAGGCTTATGAACCGGTAGTTTCCACAAAACACTCAAACATGCACTTGAATCACTCTCGCTATAATAGACCTTTGTTTCTTCAAAAGCAAAGGAAGCAAGGTAGAGATTTTTTACTTCTAAGGATCTAGCAAAGGAAGCAAGGTAGAAGTTTTTTTTTTTTTTTTTTTTTTGTTTCTTTTTATGCAAACACTAACTTTCATTATTCTTATTCAGATCTGGTAATTATGGTCTAGTAAATACAATTACAACAATATTTTCAATTGGTATCATCACATGGCAACGAATCAATTGGGCTAAAATCACATTCATGCGCAGCACTTAAAACTTTTAGATTTAAAAACTTGTTTTATGCACTGCTTTTTTGCATATTATTTACATTTTATTTATCAACTTCCTATTTTATTTGTTAATATTTTAGCTACATTATGATTTGTGTTTTCAGATATGGATTCAAATACACTTGATTCTCAAGGTCGTTCTAAAAAAATGTGGACTCCTATTGAAGATTTGAAACTAGTGGAGGCTTTGGTAGAGTATCACCATGAAAGGGAAAGTAACCCTAAGAATAATTTTCAACCTAGATATTTGAAAGTCTTAGAAGAAAGGATTTCTACCATATTACCTAATGCTAGATTAAGAGCAAAACCAAATACTGAATAAGAGGACTTTGAAAAGATTATTTTACCATTGTTCAAGTAAGATTGTCATCTGTAGGTCAAATTTTACAAGTGTGGGACACTTGATTGAAAACCCACAAGATTTTTTGAAAGACAAATTGATTAATGATGTAGCTACTTCTTAATTTTAATGCAATGAAATAAAAATCAATTTTATATATTTTTTTAAAAAAGAGAGATTGGGTTTGTTGGAGGTCCTCTGTTCAAGATTGGGTTTGTTAAACCAATCCTTATCAAAAGTGTATTTGTAAATTTAGAATAAGGATATTTTAGACAATTTGATTTAAAATGCTTTTATTCCATTGTTATCAAGGTTCTATTCTTGTGTTTTTATCAAACAAATGAATAGTAATAAGTATTACAATACAACATCTTGTATTACTTGTAATACCTATTCTTATTCCTTTGAAATTACCATTATAGTCTACTAAACGTACCCTAAGTGGTGTATTGTGTATACATGATGTTGAACTTGGCCATAGTATTGGAAATATTCTTTTATAGTATGAGATGGTATTGATTTGGGTAGTTTTGGGGCCATCCTCTGTCCGATGTGATATGCTATTTTGTATACATGGTGTGGAACTTGGCAGTTGGCACTTTATCCCTACCGAACTACTAACTTAGTAAAATGAGGAAAGAGATTATTACCTATAGGAGAAATTATTAGGTCCATCAGGATGGCTGCTGATGTGGTCCTCCTTGACCTCTTAACTAATAAAATGCTATTATTTTATGCAAATGTAAGATCACCTAGTAATTTTTTATTTTTTATTCTTTGTGCTAATTATGAAGTTCACTCACACATTTGCATAGATAGCATCGTCTCATTGGTTGGGAGGACCACATCATTAGCCCTCTCAGTGGACTTAATAATTTCTCCCTTACTAGAGCACCGTGAAGACTTTTAATTATCCTGTCTAGAAAAATTAGGCCTTTCTTTTTCCTCTTTTCATGAAGGAGCTTTTTTTTTTCTTAAAATGAAAGGTTTATAAAGTAAACAACACACTTCAACCAAAATAACAAATTTAATACCAAGGTATGATGAAACTATTTGAAAGATCAATACACTTATATTTCTTATAGAAATTCACTTGTTAAAACTCTTAAACATCAATGTTTGTTGCAATACAACATTTATTTTAAGCACAAAATAGGTTACACTGTTTTGTGACTTCAGTAAGTTGATATGCACTTATCACAATTGCAGTAGGCCAAGACAATAAGGTTGTAGCTAACTTTGCTACATGACCACTAACATGGAAAAATGAAGGAAAGCATAACATGATTTTCAAAATCCGTTGGTTTCATGTCTAACTTTTTTTTTTTTTTTTTTTGAGAAATGTTTAATGTCAACTTACTCATAACAAAACACACACAAAAGATGGAAAAGACATAATGGATGTTTTACTAAATATGAACAAAAGAATAACTAGTTTGATTAATCACATGAAAATTTGAAATAGGTGGTTAAGGCATATCTTTCCTTTGCTTAGAGTAGTAAACTTCAGCTAAAAGAAACTAAGAGCTAGGTTAACATATGCAAATTCAAAAAGGCATTCCCAAATGCATCATGAAACCCAACAAAACTACTATAGGTAAGATGTATCAAAGTTCTTTCTTTTAGATTGAGCTGATTTGAAATGTGGATATACTTAGAAGGTTCCAAATGTCAGGAACATAAGTATGACAGTTAAGCTTCTTCCATCTCCTGATAACACTGTCAAAATCAAGTCACTCCATAAACCATTATTATGAGGAACCTTAAAGGCATATTCATTAGAAAATGAGCTTCAAGCCTCCGTTTGGGAAGCGCATTTTGCGTTTCTCAGCGGTGTGTTTTTTTTTTTTTAGTGGGTCTTGTGCACTATTCACAGGACCCACAAACTACTTTAAAAAAAAAAACAACTTTAAAACTGGATCCCACAACACTATTCATACATTTTAAAATTTTTTTGTTACAGTGTTTCCAATTTTCAGTTTTCAACAATAAGCGGTATCCAAACAAATCAAAATCTGTAATGTTGACCATTTGCAAGCCATGCATCAAATTCCTGAGCCTCTCCCTATTTTTTTCCTCAACTTTTGAAGCATCCTTTTGATGATGTCAACTGTTGATTTGCTTTAACTTATTTGAGTTTTTAGCTTCTTTTTGGTATTATTCATGGGTTCCATTGTACTATTCAACTAGCATTTAACTTTTTTTTTTTTTTTTAGACTTTCAGCAAAAAAAATTTAATTTCAACTAAATAAGTTGTTCCTAAACGGACCCTAAATATGATCTCATTTTATATACACACATTGGTGCTTGCCTGGTGCTGTAACCAATGTCAACTTATTATTGTACTCCTTGACATGAATTTCAGAAATCAATTTATGCAAGAAACCCAATGGAACATAAGTTATTAGAGACAAATGCCCTTCACACCTTATGTCTAGCATCACAAAATGAAAGATAACCCGGATTATATACAAAGAAAAAAAAGACTTAAGTCGAAATAAAGAAAGAGTACCAAGAATTGAACAAGATGCTATTAAACATAGACCTACAAGTCTAAGAAGTCCTGTGAGAGCCTTGTAGGGGAAGGGGGTCTAATTTTTTCTAATAGTATGTTGTTCACAAAAACGAAGAAGGCCCAAGAGCCTTATGGCTCAATTGCACTACCCAGTTCTAATTTTATCTGATAGTATGTTGTAATATGTTTTTTAAAAGAAAAAAAAAATATTATTCATAAGCTGCACATACCAGTGATCTTTGGACCCACAGAGCTCTCCACCACCATATAAGCCTTACAAGGAAAAGGGTGCCTTTTTGAGGCAAGCCTTATCGGCTATACTTCATTCTCCCCCCCCCCCCCTTCCCCTCTCTCTTTGTTTTGAATCTTGCTAGGTTTCCATGTTTTGTTGTGACTCTCTCTCTTTTCTAAGTTTTCTTCGTGTTTTTTTTTTGATAGTATTTAAAAAAAAAATTTATCAAATCGGCTAGATCTGGGTTATTGTAAAATATATGTTATTTGATTTCGATCCTAGGTTTTAGGACCGAAGTAGACCGAATGGGACGATTAGACCAAAATAGACTAAATTGGATCAAATTGACTGATTAGATCCAAATGGACTTAAGTAGTCCAATTACACTTTAATGTAACTAATCCCCAATTATTCTCCAATTGTCGGGCCTTCAATTGAGTCCACCTTCGTCCAAAATTCTAAAGACTATAACTCTCCAAGTCTTTGCATGTTTTGAACAATTAAAAAATATTTGGTGAAAACCCATGCAAATTAAAATTTAATGAATGAATAATTTAGAGGATTTACTCATGTATCATGTAATTTTAACTTTAAATAATATGGTCATAAATAAATGAATTTTTTGTTGGCCTTTCAGACCAATCGTTATTATTGAATTCATATCCACTGTAAGATTACATGTTTTACGTGGGTTCTAGTCAACTCAACTAGTAAAATCTCTGATGGTTGTATAAGAGATCTAGGATTCAATTCTTGACTACACCAAAAACTGATTGATGTTTAGGTCTGATAATAAAAGAGCTATCATCAGGAACGGACGCCATAGTTTGAAACTCTCTCAAAAAAAAAAAAAAAACAAGATTACATGTTTTACAATTTTATATGTCCTTAACATATATACTAATTTTCCTGTAAATTAAATGTTATTTACCAATCAATCTATAAACTCAAATTTTATGCATTTTTTATATTTTTTTATAATCATTTTATGATTTTTTTAAAATTACAAAGACTTGAATTTAAAAAATTAATTAATGACATGACTGTTAATCTTTGACTACTTTAAAATTTTATAAGCATGAAGACTATACAAAAATAATGTAATTCAACGGTAAATATTTCAAAATTCATGTCCAATTAAAAAATATTATGCGGTGTGATCTATATATATATTTGAAGAAAAAGAAACAAATGATATAAAAGTTAAAATTGACCCGAAAACGCGATAGCCACACGTTCAGTCTTGCATGGTCAGTAGAGGGACCCAGATAAGAATAGCCTGCTTGCTACACCTACGCGTCCAGATTGCAACTCTGCAATCAGCATCAAGCAATTATTATACGTATGTAATCCAAAATTCCAAGACTACAGCTTTCCAAAGTCTTTGCGAGTTCCAAGCAATGACCAAAGACATGTGAAACGTTTATAGTAAGTCTACTAATCTAAACCACACATTTTCAAGGGTCATTGAATCTTTTAGTAAGAATAGTCGTCTTTCGTTTTCAAGTCTTTTGGTCTTTGCTAGGAGCTTCCACAAGACTTGGGAAGTTATAGTCTTGTTTATTAATTAACGGTGTGTGTTTTCTAGGTTGATGAATAATTGAGTCTGTTAGGTTCTAAAGATTAGGAACTAATATATTTAGAACTTCAATTTGTATGTTGGCAAACCATGATCAAAACAATGTTTAGTCGTGTGTTAGACTTGCTCAAAGTATGGGTCTTATTGTAAAGTTGGAATCGAGTTTTTATGCAGAAATACTGTTCACTTTCTGTGTGACTCGATCGATCGAAAATTAGACTCGATCGATCAAAAATCGTGCAGAACATTTTTCTGCAGAAAATTCCAACTCAGCCCAAGCCCGTTTTAATGTATAGGGTTCTATGTTTTGCCCTAAGTATAAAAGGGAAAACCCTAGCCACGTTTTTAGAGTTCTGTTTTGCTGTGTTTGTGAATCTTTCTGTGAGATCTAGAGGTGTTTACCTTCACATACACTTAGGGTTTACAAACTTGAGATTTATGTCAAGAGTTGTGTAGATCGTTACAGTTGCAGAATCAAGAGAACACAAAGATATACAAGCAGGTGCGCTTGTGGATTTGCTGAAGAATTCCGGAAAGAAGGAGTCCGTGGATCTCGGAGCTATCATAGGGTCATGGTAGTAAGTTTCCTACACTTGGGTAGCAATAAGATGTTAGTGGTCTAAGTCTATTGTGTAAACTTCGATTCTTTCATAGTGGATTCAGTTTACCTTGAGGATAGCTAGGTCAAATCCTCCCCAGGTTTTTACCAGTGTGGTTTCCTGGGTCATCAGATCTTTGTGTTGTTTATTTTCCGCTGCTTTGTTATTTTTGCTTATCTGTGTTAACCTAGTTTTAATTAAATTACCTAAGTTAATCACTTGGCTAATTCTCTAGGTTAATCTGTTGGGTTTAAGGGGGTCTAAACGAACTGACAAGTGGTATCAGAGCGGGTAGCTTTTTGTTTGATCCTTTGATCTTTGAGCTGATCCTTGACCCCTGTTGTCATGGAACACGGACACTCTCTTGTTGTTCCACCTCACTTTGATGGTAACAACTATGCATATTGGAAAGTAAGGATGAAAGCTTTCCTGAAATCCATAGATGAGAGAGTTTGGAATTCCGTTGAATACGGATGGGAGAAGCCCACTACTCCTGTGAGTGAGTGGCAAACTTCTCAAAAGGAGGCAGCCTCTTTTAATAGCAAAGCTATGAATGCTATTTTTAATGCTGTTTCCATAGAGGAATTTAAGAGAATCTCTAATGTTGAGGTTGCTCACACTGCTTGGAAAATCCTCCAGACTGTGCATGAAGGCACGAAGGCAGTTAAAATTAATAAGTTGCAGCAATTAACTTCTAGATTTGAAAGCATAAGAATGAATGATGATGAATCTTTTGATGAATCTTTTGATGAATTCTATGCTAAATTGAATGATATTGTTAATTCTGCTTATAATTTGGGTGAAATCTATGATCAACCTAAAATTGTTAGGAAGATTCTTAGATCTTTGACTGAGGATTTTAGACCCAAAGTGACTGCCATCACTGAGAGCAAGGATGTGGACTCCATCCCTGTGGATGAACTTGTAGGATCTCTTCAGTCCTATGAGTTAGACCTCCCCAAGACTAACAAATCCAAATCAATGGCTCTTAAGTCTGTTGATGATGTTGATGATGGTGGATTTGATGATGATTTCTCTGCTACAGAGATTGCCTATCTTGCCAAGAACTTTAGAAACTTTCTGAGGAATAGTAACAGAAGGGCAAGAGGCAAGAACACTGTTGAACCTAGAAATTTTAGGAAGAATGAACCCACTAAGGTTAATAACATTGAAAAACCTAAGGAGAAAGTAGGTCAATCTTCTAATAATTCTTTGGGACAACAATGTTATGGTTGTCAAGGGTATGGTCATTTAAAGTCTGAATGTCCTACTTATTTGAGGTCTAAGGGTAAGGCTATGGCTATAACCCTTAGTGATGACGAAGTTTCCGACAATGAATCCGCTAGTGATGAGGATGGAAACTTCATTGCTTTCACTGCTACCACTGTGGTCAATGAAAGCATATCTGTTGAAGAGAACCCTTCTGATGGGGAACTCTCTGAGGATGCAGATTTACAGGAAGCCTACAATAAACTTTGCAAAGTTGCTGCAAAGGATGCCATGAATGTTGAGTTAGGCTTGAAGAAAATTGCATCTTTGGAACTTGAAAAGAAAAATTTACTTGTTAAATTGTTTGATGCAAATGAGCTTTTGAATAATGTGAAAACTGAGAACATGCTCTTACTTGATAAAGTTAAATGTTTGGAACTTGATTTATCTATTGCTAGAGAACAAACTAATAGGTCTGCAAGCTCCAAACTTGATCACATGCTGAGTATTCAAAAGTCTCCTTCTGATAAAACTGGTTTAGGTTATGAGGAAAGTATTTCTGTGCTTGAACCTTCTTCCACTAAATTTGTTCCTTCTTCTGAACCTCCTAAGAGTGAGATTGTCAAACCCGTGGTGAGTGAACCTGTCAAACCTGTTAATGTTCCTCCACCTAGAAAGATTAGGGTTGATCTTCATGCTTCTCATTCTAGAGCGTCTACTTCTACTAAGGGCAAATTGCATGATAAGCCTGCATGGGTTTGTCATTTTTGTGGAAAACCTGGACACATTCGTCCAAATTGTTTTAAGTTGCAAGCTGCGAAGCGAGCAAATAAAACTAAAGTACCTGTGCCTCAAGCACATGATCCTATGGTACTTATTGGTGAATTGGTAAAGGCGTTAAACCTTTATTCCAATCCTGGAGTTGCTCAGAATTCTAATGTGAATCATAACTCCAATGCAAGAGTTGCATCTAAGAAGTCTTGGATGCAAAAGGCTCAATCTAATTGAGTCTGTCTGACATGGTCCTTGTGCTTCATTGCTCAATCTTTTGTTACCTTTGTTTCTAGGATTAGCATTGCATTACATTCATGCATTTCATTCTAAGATGTTTGTTTCTTTGTTTAATAAAAAAAAAAAAAAAATTTGCAAATTGTGTTTTGCTATTTTTCCTTGAATTTGAAGACAAGGTTGGTCAATCAAAATTTACATGTCATATGTATGTACCTTGTTTAGCTTTGATGCACTTATTTCTATTGCACTTTACTAGCTAAAGTCTTGTTGTGCATGTTGTGTGGGAAGATGCTATATTTGTTGATCACATGATCTTGATCTTGAAGTCTTATGTCTTTGATTGTTGGACTTGAATTTATTGAGAAAGGCATAAATAACCATCTCACCACTGTTTATTAGCCAATCATGAACACCTTAGTGCATATCGTAAGATTTTGTGCTTGAGAAAGTGTAGCACATGCACAAAAAGAACATAAGGTGTAGCCTCTAATTAAAATTGGTGTGTACATTATTGGGCTATAATAATATCACAAATTCAAATAAAATTGGTGTGTACATTATCCCAGCTTTTATTTAGTTTCTAATCAATAAATTTGAATATTGAGGCAAATCAAGAAACTTACATGATTGCAAGCTTTTATTCTAGGAGATGTGGGAGTTATAGGATGTAACTCTTTAAGTGATAGTCTCTTTCAAATTCATGTGATGGATTTTGTAGAAATTGTGATTGATCTCTATGTGTATATCACCTCACATGTTTCTCAAGCTTATGCTAGTTGCACACACTACACAAGCTATTCTTTGCTAGAATTGTGTACATGATATTGTGTGTGTTTTTGGCCTGACCAACCAAGTTTGAGAATTTTGGGAATTTGATGCAAAACATGTTTGCTTGTTTGTTGTTTTTGGGTATATTGAGAGAAAATTATGCTTTGGGGAATCTGGGTTGAATACATGTGTTTTTGGAAAACATCTCATCTCATACTCATGCATTTGATTTTTAAAATCTGTTGCTTTGAGGAGTTTTTGATCTAAAATGTTTGGTTTTTCAAAAATATGATTTTTCCAGAATTTCGATCGATCGAAACTGATTTTCGACCGATCGAAAATGTTTTAAAATGCTCAGAAAACTCTCTGGTTGGATCGATCGATCCAAGTTGTTTTTGGATCAATCGAATAAGTTTTCGACCGATCGAATGTAATATTCGATCGATCGAAAATCCGGCCGGCTGTTTTTAAAAAAGGAGTTTCTCAAGTGTCTTTTCACTTTTTCCAAACTTTTCAAAACTTCTTTTGGTTTCCTACCAACCGGTCAACGATTCTCTTGGAGTTTTTGTCGTTTTCCTCCGAATCTTTTGCACAATCTCTCTCTCCCACAGCTGGTAAGTCCCTTATACCCTTTCCTTTGCATTTATTTTCTATTTTCATGCATTATTTTCATGCATATTTGGGTATTTTCGGCATTTAGGAGTTTTCTAGTTTTGGGATTGTTTTTGAGTGGTTCTTTTTCAAATTTTTCATGGGTTTTTGTGGGGACACCTTCCCTAAACACATCATGTGATTTAATTTAGTTTATTTGGTGTTTTGTGGAAAATTTGAAATTCTAGGGCTTGTAATTGAGTAAATTGGGGATTTTGTTCAATTTGATTGAAATTGATGAAATTGGCTTGTTAGATTGATTAATTTGATCATTATATTGTGTTAATTAACTATTGTGTTGATCAATTTATCAATTTGTTGTGTTTTGAAAACTAGGGTTTTTCAAATTGGGTATTTTTTGATAAATATTGCTTGCTCAAGCCAATTTTGTTAATTTGGATCCAAATTGAACATGTCACTGCATTAGTACATGCATCATGTTCTGTTCATGCTCATGCATCATATAGAATTGTTATATTCTATTTTTTTTGCTGTGCTAACTCGCAGTCTGCCCTTGGTATTGTTTTTGCTCTTTTCTTTCTGTGTCTATCTTTTCCTTAGCACTATGCCTAGGAAAACTAGAGCCCATAGAACTTCTGATCCTTCTCCTTCCTT
The DNA here is from genome assembly GCA_033629205.1 of Lithocarpus polystachyus. Classification (NCBI taxonomy): domain Eukaryota; kingdom Viridiplantae; phylum Streptophyta; class Magnoliopsida; order Fagales; family Fagaceae; genus Lithocarpus; species Lithocarpus polystachyus. Next base: position 85,354,557 of record CM066165.1, on the reverse strand, counting down.
TGACACTGAGAGGTTCCCTAGTGAGTCAAACCAAGTCACCTATGAGACTCTGAACCTTAGGCGTCAGATTTGGGCTGAGCGTAGGGTTATCTTAGATGAGTTGGATCCTGAGGTGCGTCGTAACTTTTCACGTCGGGGTTGGTTGCCTTTGCTCGAGTATGAGCATTCTCCTCCTCCTGCCACCTTGATTAGAGAGTTCTATTCGAACCTCTCTATTCATGTCTACGATAACGACACCTTAGTAAAGGTGTGGTTACGTGGTGTGGAGTATCGCATTACCCCTTCGGTAGTGTCTGATGCTCTTGGGGTGCCCATTGTGGACCATCCCGTTTTCCCTTACGAGGAGTCTCCACCCCTTGATGACGTTTTGTCCTACATCACTGGGTCTTCTATCCAGTGGGGTTCTGATCCTCGGATCACTTCTGCTGAGCTGTCTGAGCTGCACTATCTTTTCTTTAGGATAGCGTGTCATTCTTTGTGGCCTATTTCGCATGTCCACACCATTCCTCTTGAGAGGTGTGTCTTTTTGTATGCCTTGGTCACTGATGCTCCTATCAGTTTTCCGCATCTGTTCCTTCGTTCTTTGAACGAGGTTCATCGGTCTAGTTCTACGGCTCATGCTTTGTTTTTTCCTGTTTTTATTCATAGGATTCTCCTTTTTCTTGGTTTTGGTGAGTATCCTGCTTCTGAGCCTGTACATGTTGTCGCTCCTATTGGTGCTACCTTTTTGAGGCAAAGGGCTGCTCAACTTCGAGCTAGCTCTAAGCGGCCTAGGGTAGAGCCTTCCGATGTCACTCCACCCCCTCCTTCTTCTACAAGATACTCCTGCAGCTGGGACTTCGTCTGATCCTGCTGTTGCTGCTGCTGCTGATGTTCCTCCACCGTTTGATGAGGTTTCTGACCTTCGTCGGACTCTAGATACTGTCGTGACCGTTCAGGCGGCTCATGGTCAGCTTTTGGTGGACATCCTTGATGAGCTACGTGCGTTACGAGCGGATTTGGCGAGCTCTCGTCGATCTCCTTCACCACCTTTTGATGATGAGTGAGTGCCCTTTGGCAATTCGTCACAAAAAGGGGGAGTACATAGTTCATTGTATCTAGGAGAGATTTTTTTGTGGAGATTTACCTTTTAGGGGGAGTTTTTGTTTTCTTGGTAGTGATACTGTGGAGCTTGTGGAGTTAGTAGATTGTATCTAGATGCTTCACTGTGTATTCTCATTTTTAGCTCTTGTTTAGGAGATTTATTTTGTTGAGATACATTTGTATATATATGTTTCTTATTTCACTATGCCCCTACTCTGCTTATTGATTTATATTGATGATGTTATTCATGATATATGTCTTTATTTTGTGTCATGTGAAATCAAGAAATTTTTATTTATGTATTTCCTGTTTTTTTTTCCACACATGCGTTTATGTGTTTGTTAAGTGTTACAGGAATATACAGGTTGCTTTCAGTCAAGCTGCTGTCTACTTTGCAACTGTTAGATAGTAGTTTAGGTTGAATTGTTATGTGGCTATTTTTATTGTAATGGGCTATTTCAATTTGTAACTTTGAGCTTTTTGTTAAGTCTGTGTTTTGTCACGGATTGCCAAAGGGGGAGTTTGTTAGGTTCTAAAGATTAGGAACTAATGTATTTAGAACTTCAATTTGTATGTTGGCAAACCATGATCAAAACAATGTTTAGTCGTGTGTTAGACTTGCTCAAAGTATGGGTCTTATTGTAAAGTTGGAATCGAGTTTTTATGCAGAAGTACTGTTCACTTTCTGTGTGACTCGATCGATCGAAAATTAGACTCGATCGATCGAAAATCGTGCAGAACGTTTTTCTGCAGAAAATTCCAACTCAGCCCAAGCCCGTTTTAATGTATAGGGTTTTATGTTTTTCCCTAAGTATAAAAGGGAAAAACCTAGCCACGTTTTTAGAGTTCTGTTTTGCTGTGTTTGTGAATCTTTCTGTGAGATCTAGAGGTGTTTACCTTCACATACACTTAGGGTTTACAAACTTGAGATTTATGTCAAGAGTTGTGTAGATCGTTACAGTTGCAGAATCAAGAGAACACAAAGATATACAAGCAGGTGCGCTTGTGGATTTGCTGAAGAATTCCGGAAAGAAGGAGTCCGTGGATCTCGGAGCTATCATGGGGTCATGGTAGTAAGTTTCCTACACTTGGGTAGCAATAAGATGTTAGTGGTCTAAGTCTATTGTGTAAACTTCGATTCTTTCATAGTGGATTCAGTTTATCTTGAGGATAGCTAGGTTAAATCCTCCCCAGGTTTTTACCGATGTGGTTTCCTAGGTCATCAGATCTTTGTGTTGTTTATTTTCCGCTGCTTTGTTATTTTTGCTTATCTGTGTTAACCTAGTTTTAATTAAATTACCTAAGTTAATCACTTGGCTAATTCTCTAGGTTAATCTGTTGGGTTTAAGGGGGTCTAAATGAACTGACAGAGTTGAACGCAATGAACAAGAAGTTAACTAAGGGTAAAATAGTTCTGGGTTATGAAAAGAGAACTAAGAGAGTTTGGGAAATGAAGAGAAAAGGAAACTTTATGCCAACACCAATACTAAGAAACTTTATGCCAACACCAATACTAAGAAGAAAGATATTTCTTTTTCTTTTTCTTTTTTGGGATATTTCAGTTTTGTTGTGTGGCTGGCTCATTCTATGTTTTCCAACCAAACACATGCGAATCCACACCCAACTAATACTTTTAAAAATAAATAATAAAAAAAAGGAAATAAAGGTTGTTCTACCAAAAATGACCACCGCATGAATTTTTTTATATTTTATTAAGTACATATAACTATTTACAATAATGAGCCACTAACTCCAAATTTGTTTGTACATTTTTAGACCCCTTAAAAACACAACTATATTAACTTAGTTAATTATCCAAGTTATTACTTAGTCAAATTATCAAGTCTAGGTTAATGCAAATATATCATATCATTGTAAAGTGTAGAAAATAAAGAACACAACGATATGATAACCTAGGAAAACCAAACCGATAAAAAACCTGAGGTGGATTTAACCTAGCTATCCTCAAGGTAAAATGAATCCACTATGAAAGAATTAAAGTTTACAGAATAGCGACTTAGATCACTAACATCCTATTACTACCTCGAGTAGGAAACTTACTACCACGACCGCGTGACAGCACCGAGTCCACAAACTACTTCTTTCTTGAATTCCCAGCAAGCACAAACACTCCCTCTTGTATATCTTTAAGCTCTTCATATAGCAACTAAATTAATCACCAAGTTCTCAAAATCAATCTTGAGATTGGAAACCCTAAGTGTATGTGAAGACAAATACCTCTAAATCTCATAAAAGATTCACACACACAGAGCATAAAGAGCAACCTAAAACGTGGCTAGGGTTTTCCCTTTTATACCTAGGGCAAAACATAAAACGGGCTTGGGTTGAGTTGGAATTTTCTGCAAAAAAACAATCTGCACAATTTTCGATCGATCGAATCAGGCAGATTTATACAGTAAATCCTGCAATACACTCGATTCCAACTTTACACTTAAACATACTTTGAGCAAGTCTAAAACACGACTAAAACGTTTTGATAATTGTTTGCTAACATTACAAATTGAAGTTTTAATACATTTAACCTAAAGTCTTAAAACCTAACAAACTCCCCCTTTAGCAATCCGTGACAAAACACAAACCAAAAACAAATTGCTCAAAGTTTACAAAAAAACAGCCTAATACAAAATCATTGCCCAAACACAACAAATTCAACCTAACTACTATCTATCAGTTGCAAGTGTAGACAGCATCACAACTGAATTAACATGTATGTTCCTGTAACACTCACATAAACGCATGTGTAGAAAATACAAGTAACATAAAATAACTTCTTGATTTTACATAACACAAAATAAAGACATATAATCATGAATAACCTCATAAATATAAATTAATAATCAATGTAGCACAATGTGAAACAAGAAAAATATATAAATACATCATAATATCTCCCCCTATCATGGACAACTCAAAAAAAAAAAAAAAACAAAATACATCATGAGCCAAAAAAAAGTTAGATACATAATGAAGCACCTAGATACAATCTAAAGCTCCAAAAAAAAAAAAAAAAAAAAAAAAAAAAAAAAAAAAAAAAAACTCCCCCTAACAACAAAATCTCCTAAATCTCTTCTATAAATGTACTCCACTTTTTTGTGACGAATTGCCAAAGGGCACTCACTCATCATCAAAAGGAGGTGGCAAAGGTGATCGTCTAATACTATCCAAATCCGCTCGCAAAGCATGAAACTCATCAAGCATGTCCACCAAAAGTTAACCATAAGCCACCTGAACGGTCATGACAGTCTCCAACATACGACGAATGTCTGAATTATCCGAAGTAGAAGGTGGAGGAACAGTAGCAGCAGCAACAGGATCAACAGACGCCTCAGCAAAAGTATCACTTGTAGTAAAAGGAGGAGAAGGAGGAGGAGGAACACCACTAGACGACTCAATCCTAGGGCGTTTAAAGCTTGCTCTCATCTGAATAACCCTCTGCCGAAGAAAGGTGGCACCTATGGGAGCTATGATGTGAACGGGCTCAAACGCAGGAAACTGGTCTAATCCTAAATGCAAAAGTATCCGATGAATGAAAACTGGAAAGAAAAGAGCGTGAGTAGTAGAACTACTCCTATGAACCTCAATCAAGGAACGAATGAAAAGATGAGAAAACTCATAGGAGCATCAGTAACAAGGGCATACAAAAATGCACATCTCTCCAAAGGAATAGTGTGCAGGTGAGAGATAGGCCAGATGGAATGGCAAGAAATCCAGAAAAAGAGATAATGAGTCTCGGTCAATTCATTAGAGGTGATCCAAGGATCAGAGCCCCACTGGATAGTAGTCCCAGTAATGAATGACATAATGTCATCCAGGGGAGGAGACTCATCATCAGAAACTTCATCATTACTAAGGGTCACAGCCATAGCCTTACCGTTAGACCTCAAGAATGTAAGACATTCTGATTTCACATAACCATACCCTTGACAACCAAAACATTGTTAACCCATAGAGTTATTAGAAGGTTAACCTACTTTCTCTTTAGGTTTTTCAGTGTTATTCACTTTAGCGGGATCATTCCTCTTAAAATTTCTAGGTTCAGCATTGTTCTTACCTCTTGCCCTTCTATTGTTGTTCCTAAGAAAGTTTCTAAAGTTCTTGGCAAGATAGGAAATCTTTGTAGCAGAGAGCTTATCATCAAATCCACTCACATCAATAGACTTAAGAGCCATTGATTTGAATTTGTTAGTCTTAGGTAGGTCCAACTCATAGGATTGAAGAGATCCTACAAGTTCATCAACAGGGATGGAGTCCACATCCTTACTTTGAGTGATGGTAGTTACTTTAGGTCTAAAATCCTCAGTCAAAGATCTAAGAATCTTCCTAACAATTTTAAGTTGATCATAGATTTCACCCAAATTATATGCAAAATTAACAATATTATCAAGCTTAGTATAGAATTCATCAAAAGATTCATCATTAGACATCCTAATGCTTTCAAATCTAGTAGTTAATTGCTGCAACTTGTTGATTTTAACTGCCTTTGTGCCTTCATGCACAGTTTGGAGGATATTCTAAGTAGTATGAGTAACCTTAACATTAGAGATTCTCTTAAATTCCTCTATAAAAACAGCATTAATGATAGCATTCATTGTTTTGCTATTAAAAGTGGCTGCTTCTTTCTGAGAAGTTTGTCACTCACTCACAGGAGTAGTGGGCTTCTCCCATCCATTTTCAACGGAGTTCAAAACTCTCTCATCAATAAATTTCAAGAATGCTTTTATCCTTACTTTCCAATAAGCATAATTATTCTCATCAAAGTGAGGTGGAATAACAAGAGAGTGTCCGTGTTCCATGACAACTAGGGTCAAGGATCAGCTCTTAGATCAAAGAATCTACATAAGAGAGCTACCTGCCCTGATACCACTTGTACGTTTTTAGACCCCTTAAAAACACAACCAGATTAACCTAGTTAATTATCCAAGTTATTACTTAGTCAAATTATCAAGTCTAGGTTAACACCAATATATCATATCATTGTAAATTGCGGAAAATAAAGAACACAATGATATGATAACCCAGGAAAACCAAACCGGTAAAAAACCTAGGGAGGATTTAACCTAACTATCCTCAAGGTAAAACGAATCCACTATGAAAGAATTGAAGTTTACACAATAGCGACTTAGACCACTAACATCCTATTGCTACCTCGAGTAGGAAACTTACTATCATGACCACGTGACAGCTCCTAGTCCATGGACTGCTTCTTTCTTGAATTCCCAGTAAGCGCAAGCACTCTCGCTTGTATATCTTTAAGCTCTTGATACAGTAACTGAATTGATCACTAAGCTCTCAACATCAATCTTGAGATTAGAAACCCTAAGTGTATTGAAGGTAAACACTTCTAGATCTCACAAAAGATTCACACATACAGCATAAAGAGCAACCTAAAATGTGGTTAGGGTTTTTCCTTTTATATCTAAGGCAAAACATAAAACCCTACACGTCAAACAGGCTTGGGCTGAGTTGGAATTTTCTGCAGAAAAACAATCTGCACGATTTTCGATAGATCGAGTCTAATTTTTAATCGATCGAGTCAGGCAGATTTACATATTAAATCCTGCAGTACACTCGATTCCAACTTTACACTTAAACATACTTTGAGCAAGTCTAAAACACGACTAAAATGTTTTGATCATTGTTTGCCAACATTACAAATTGAAGTTCTAATCCATTTAACCTAAAGTCTTAGAACCTAACATTGTTCAATACAAACTTGGGAATGCAGTTTTTTGAAAACAACTTCCACATAAGAAAATTCAATGTCAGCCTCAAAAGTCTACCCTACTAGAATGAAGGATTTCTTTAGGAGACAAGGGCGGGGCAAAATTTGAGATCACAGGTACATTTTAAATGGATGGTGAAGACATATCTTTCTTTAGTATTGGTGTAGGAATTTTGCTAAAATGCTAAATTTATCATCAAAATATGGCAAAAGTGGCAGCATCAGCGAAGCAAATTTTTCTTTTTCTTTTTTTTTTTTCCTGTTGAGCTATAGTGCACAGCCAATGAACCAAGATGGTAGAAAAAAAATATTTTATTAAAAGATATATTATTTTATTGTGTTGGTGGTGGTGGTTGTTGTTTATTGTAGTAGATATATATTTTTTTATTGTGTTGAATGCTAAATAAAACCACTGATATTGAGTGTTTTGTAAAGTAAGGTGGTAAAGTAATTTTTTGTGATGCCAAATTACTAAATTTTTGGCACCACCAATGCTAGTGCTCTAAAAGATCTTTAAGTGGAGTATAAGGTAATGTGGCAGGGATAAACATGGGTAAAAGGCCTTTAAGTGAAGTTCAAGTTTCAAAATTCATGTTTCAGAATCCTCTTAGGCCTCAAGATATATAGATCTAAGTGCGTGCCTCCTTGTTTCCATTGCAGCGTTATTGGTCATATTAGATAAATTGTTTTTTTTTTTTTTTATGAAGACCTACACCTAAGAAGCAAAGTAGATTGTTTCTTAAAAAAAGGAAGTAAAGTAGACCTAAGACTAATCATGCTTATCTGAATTGTGGTGTTGCTGGACAAACTCATCCTAATTATTTCAAATTGTCTGAATTTAGACTAAACACTTTTTCCACATTTCGAAGAGTAAACATCATTGGCATCATACTAGCGTAAAGCTTATTTTTCTAGGGAGAAACAAATTAGAAAACGCACCTATTGCTTTTAATATTAAGCGACAAATATTTTGCGCCAAGAATAGAGGCGCTTGTATGGTAAAAACTAGCAGTGTTTGGAAAGCAGTCATGGACTCGTGTGAATAAGTTGCTTATTTCTTGGATTGAAGCATATTATTATGTGCATAATACAGGTCCGTTACTCTGATGAAATTCATGTATCAACAATTGATATCATTTGTGAGGACAAAAATTCCTTAAGCAGCAAGACTGGACCCATTCAGTGAGTTTTCAATGGAAATCTAGGAATCGTGTCCAATGAAAATGAGTTCACTTTGAATGAAAATCACCATAGTCAAGGCCCCGATTGGTATCAAAACTAAAATTGAGCTCAGCACAAGAACAAGCTAATACGTGTTAAGAAGTGTGAGAATGGGATGACTGAGAAAGCACTGTTGTCGCCAATGGAAAAATCATGGTAGCACATCATGGGACTCAGCCTCATCAATGGTGGCATTTTATTGTAGACATTCCAGCATTTACACTGTAATTGTAATTGAGATAATATATTGTTTGATATGTTTAGACCTCTTAAATCAGATTATTTAACCTAATATATTAACTAAGTGATTACTTAGATTAATTATTCAGAACTAAGTTAAACACAAATAAAACATATTATGCAAAGTAGCGGAAAATGAATAACACACCGATGAAATGAACATTTTCAAGGTAAAAACCTGGAAAGGATTTGACCTAGCTATCCCTAAGATAAAACAAATCCACTATAAGAGAATCAAAGTTTTTACAATCAGATTTAACCTTAAATCTATTGCTACCTCCAATAGTAACTTACTAACACGACCACGTGTAAGCTCCGAATCCACGGACTCTTTCTCTTCTCGGATTTACACCAACACAAGCCACCTTGCTTGTGACTTTGAAATCTCACTCAAAGGTTTAGCAATACAAACTCTCCAGTTTGTGACTCTAAGACCACCCTTGAAGGTTTAGATCATCGGCAGTTGTTGATCTTGTTGCAGCAACTTCAGATCTACCAGATCTAATTATATGAGAATGATTTTCGTTAGTGACTTTGAAAGAGGAAGGTACAATACCTTTTAAATCTTACAAGTGCACTTCCAAAGTCTCTTAAAAGCATTGAAAATGTAGTTAGGGTTTTCCTTTATATACTAGAAGTGTTTCACTTGAAACCCAAAACATTTAAGCAGAGTTTGGGCTGAAATAAAATTTTGTAGAAATTTCATGTCTGGGATTTTCGATCAGTCGGAATTAATTTTCGATTGGTCAGATTTCATTGAATTGGAACTCTCCTTTCTGCAGCTTGTATTTTCTTGTGTTCTAACTTGTAACACCTTAAGCATTGTCTAATAAACTCTATAAACTCTAAGATCTATACCTAGACAAGTTTGTACTCACGGTTTGCCAATTATTCTAAACTTTAGAACCTAACAATCTCCCCCTTTGGCAATTCGTGACAAAACTCACATACAAAATGAAATGCTCAAATACAAAAACAACCCAATTACACTAAAATGCCCAATTACACCACAAATCCCAATCTAAGACTTCAAACCTAAAGTATCCTTCGAATGTTTTACTACTGATGTATGTCTATTCCTAAGTATAACTACATCTTATAGTCTTAGATCATAAGATGGAGGGACGGGTGTCAGTGGCTTTGCTAGAGAAGAAAGAGGCGGGTCAGTGGCTATGTGTTAGGTTCTAAGGAATTAGGAACTAATGTATTAGAACATCACCTTGTAAGGTTGGCAAACCATGATCAAAACGTCTTTAGTTTTGTTTAGACTTGCTTAAAGTATGTGCTTTTTATGTAAAGTTGGAATCGAGTTACTGCAGAAGTATTGTGCAAATCTGCCAGGCTCAATCGATCAAGAATTAGACTCGACCGATCAAAAGTCGTGCAAATTGTTTTTTTCTGTAGAATTTCCAACTCAGCCCAAGCCCGTTTTGTGTAGGGTTTTATGTTTTGCCCTAAGTATAAAAGGGAAAACCCAAACCACATTTTTTAGTTCTGAATGCTGTATGTGTGAATCTTATTGTGAGATCTAAAAGTGTTTGTCTTCATATACACTTAGGGTTTCCAAACTCAAGATTGATGTCAAGAGCTTGGTGATCATTCAATTGCAGATTCAAGAACTTAAAGATATACAAGCAGGAGAGTTTGTGCTTGCTTTGAATTCAAGAAAGAAGTAGTCCGTGGACTTGAAGCTGTCACGTGGTCGTGGTAGTAAGTTTCCTACTCGAGGTAGCAATAGGATGTTAGTGGTCTAAGTCGCTATTATGTAAACTTCAATTCTTTCATAGTGATGTTTTTTACCAGTTTGGTTTTCCTGGGTTATCATATTTGTGTTAACCTAGAATTGCTTAATTTACCTAAGTTAATCACTTGGCTAAATATCTAGGTTAATCTGTTTGGGTTTAAGGGGTCTAAACTTCTTATAAGTGGTATCAGAGCGAGTAGCTTTTTTGTGTAGATCCTTTGATCTAAAAGCTGATCCTTGACCCTGGTTGTCATGGAACACGGACACTCTCTTATTATTCCAACTCATTTTGATGGGAATAATTATACTTATTGGAAAGTAAGGATAAAAGCATTCCTAAAATCTATTGATGAGAGAGTCTGGAACTCTGTTGAATATGGATGGGAGAAGCTCACTACTCCTGTGAATGAGTGGCAAACTTTTAAAAAGAGGCAGCCACTTTTAATAGCAAAGCTATGAATGCTATTTTTAATGCTGTCTCTATGAAGGAATTTAAGAAAATCCCTAATGTTGAGGTTGCTCATACTGCTTTGAATATCTTTCAGACTGTGCATGAAGGCACAAAGGCAGTTAAAATTAATAAGTTACAGCAATTGACTACTAGATTTGAAAGCATTAGAATGACTGATGATGAATCTTTTGATGAATTATATGCTAAACTTAATGATATTGATAATTCTGCATGTAATTTGGGTGAAATCTATGATCAACCTAAAATTGTTAGGAAGATTCTTAGATTTTTTACTGAGGATTTTAGACTCAAAGTGACTGTCATCACTGAAAGCAAGGATGTGGATTCCATCCCTGTTGATGAACTTGTAGGATCTCTTCAGTCATATGAGTTGGACCTGCGTAAGACTAACAAATCCAAATCAATGGCTCTTAAGTTTGTTGATGATGTTAATGCTAGTGGATTTGATGATGAGCTCTCAGCTACTGAAATTGCCTATCTTGCCAAGAGCTTTAGAAATTTTCTTAGGAACAATAACAAAAGAGCAAAAGGTAAGAACACTGCTGAACCTAGAAATTTTAGAAGGAATGATCCCACTAAGGTTAATAACACTGGAAAAACCTAAAGAGAAAGTAGGTCAACCTTCTAATAATTCTATGGGGCAACAATGTTTTGGATGTCAAGGGTATGGACATGTGAAATCTGAATGTCCTACATACTTGAAGTCTAAGGGTAAGGCTATGGCTGTAGCCCTTAGTGATGATGAAGTTTTTGACAATGAATCTGGTAGTGATGAGGATGGAAACTTTATTGCTTTCACTGTTACTGCTGTAGTCAATGAAAGCATGTCTGTTGAATAGAACCCTTCTGAGGGGGAGCTCTCTGAAGATGTAGATTTACAAGAAGCCTACAATAAACTTTGCAAAGTTGCTGCAAAGGATGCTATGAATGTTGATCTTGGCTTAAAGAAAATTGCATCTCTTGAACTTGATAAGAAAAATTTGCTTGTAAAACTGTTTGATGCTAATGAACTTTTGAATAATGTGAAGACTGGGAACATGCTTTTACTTGATAAAGTTAAAAATTTGGAACTTGAATTGTCTGTTGCTAGAGAACAAACTAATAGGTCTGCAAGCTCTAAACTAGATCACATGCTAAGTATTCAAAAGTCTCCTTTTGATAAAACTGGCTTAGGTTTTGTGGAAAGCATCTTTGTGCCTGAATCTCATTCCACAAACTTTGTTCCTTCTACTGAACTCCCTAAAAGTGAGGTTGTCAAACCCTCTGTGAGTGAAGCTGTTAAATCTGTAGAAGTTACACCTCTTAAAACGATTAAGGTTGATCTTCAAGAGTCTAAATCTAAGGCTTCTAATTCTTATAAGGGCAAGTTGCTTGATAAGCCTGTATGGGTTTATCATTTTTGTGGAAAGTCTGGGCACATTCGTCCAAACTATTTCAAGTTGCAAGCTGCTAAGCGAGCTAATAAACCAAAAGTACCTGTGCCTCAAGCACAAGATACTATGATACTTATTGGTGAATTGGTAAAGGCGTTAAACCTTTATTCCAATCCTGGAGTTGCTCAGAATTCTAATGTGAATAATAACTCCAATGCTAGAGTTGCATCTAAAAGGTTTTGGATGCAAAAGGCTCAACCTAATTGAATCTGTCTGACATGGTCCTTGTTCTTCGTTGCTTTATCTCTTGTGACCATTTTTTTCTAAGACCATGTCAGACAAATTCAATTAGGTTGAGCCTTTTGCATCCAAAACCTTTTAGATGCAACTCTAGCATTGGAGTTATTATTCACATTAGAATTCTGAGCAACTCCAGGATTGGAATAAAGGTTTAACGCTAACATTCATGCATTTCATTCTAAGATGTTTTTATTTTTTATAATAATAAAAAAAAGGGGTGACAAGACTGTGTTTTGCAAAATGTGTTTTGTAGTATTTTTCTTGAATTTGATAACAAGGTTAGTCAATCTATTATTACATAACATATCTATGTACCTTGTTTAGCTTGGACGAGCTTATTTTATTGCACTTTACTAGTTTGAGCTTTGTAGTGCATGTTGTGTGGAAAATATGTTTATAGTTTTTTATCACATGATCTTAATCTTGAAGTCACATGCCTTTGATCGTCAGACTTGAACTTTTTGAGAAAGGCATAAATAACCATCTCACCACTGTTTACTAGCCAATCATGAACACCTTAGTGCATATCATAAGATTTTTTGCTCGAGAAAGTGTAGCACGTGCACAAAAAGAACATAAGGTGTAGCCTCGGTTTAAATGCTAAAATTGGTGTGTACATTATTGGACTATAATAACTTCACAAATAAAATAAAACTGGTGTATACATTATCCCGGCTACTTTAATAAGTTTCTAATCAATTGAAATTGGTGTGTATCTTATGAGGCAAATCAAGAAACTTACATGATTGCAAGCTTTTATTTTAGGAGATGTGAGAGTTATATGATGTAACTCCTTAGGTGATTGTCTCTTTTAAATTTATGTGATGAATTTTATAGAAATTGTGATTAATTCCTTTGGTCAGCTTCTGTTTGTTTCGATCGGTGCTCGATTGGTTTTGGATCAATCGAAGTATTTTCGACCGATTGAATCTAATTTTCGATCGATCGAAAATCGTGATGAGTGTTTTTAAAAAGGTTTTTTCTTCACGTGTTCTTCGTCATTTTAAAACTTTTCAAAATCCTTTTTTCTCTCTCACCAACCGGTCAAGCCTCCAAAGCAATTTTTTTTCGTTTTCCTCCGAACTTTTTGCAAGGATTCCCCCCTCATGAGTCGGTAAGACAATTCTACCCTTCCTTTGCATTTATTTTCACTTTACATGCATTAAATCATGCATTTTCTTTGAAATTTTCGGACCTATTCAAATTTGGGGTTTTTGATGATTTAAGCTTTTTCTTTGTGAATTGAACATTAGGTTTTTGTTGGGACACTATATACAACTGATCTATATGGTTTAATTTGATCAATTTGATGATTTGGGAGAAATTGAAAATTCTAGGGCTTGAAAAATGCTGAATTTGGGGCTTTTGTTCAAATTGATGTAAATTGATGTAAATTGATGAAATTGGCTTGTTATATTGACTTATTTGATCATTATATTGTGTTTTCTAACTTGTGTAATGATTAATTTCTCAATTTTTTGGGTTTTGTGAAAATGGGTTTTTCAAATTTGGGGATTTTAGATATAAAATTCTTGCTCAAGCCAATTTTGTGAATTTGGATCATATTTGAACTGTTTTTTCATTGCATTAAACCATGCATCATTTAATTCTTCTGCTCATGCATCATATAAGATTGTTATTTCTATATTTTTTTTGTGCTAACTTGCAGTCTGCCCTTGGCTTTCTCTTTTTGTCTTTTTCTTTTTGTTTCTCTCTATCTGGTCTGTAAAATCATGGCTAGGAAAACTAGAGCTCATAGGACTTCTTCTTCTTCACCTTCCTTTGATAGTGATAGATTTCAGAGTGAGAAACATTAGGAGACATATGAGACACTTAACCTTAGGAGGAATATTTGGGGTGAGCATAGGGTTCTTCTAGATGAGTTAGATGATGAGGTGAGACGTAATTTTAAGCGTTGGGGTTGGTTACCTTTAGTAGACATAGATCATCCGCCTCCGGCTACCCTGATTAGAGAGTTCTACTCGAACCTCTCTATCCATGTCTATGATTCCAACACTTTAGTAAAGAGTTAGATACGAGGTGTAGAGTATCGTATTACTCCTTCGGTAGTATCTGATGCTCTTGGGGTACCTGTGGTTTCTCATCCTGTCTATCCTTATGCTGAGTCTCCTCCCCTTGACGACATCATGTCTTACATCACTGATAATTCTATCCAGTGGGGTTCTGATTCTCAGATCATGTCTGCTGAGCTTTCTGAGTTACACTATCTTTTCTTTAGGATTGCCTGAATTCCTTGTGGCCTATCTTTCATCTACACATTATCCTTATTGAGCGATGTGTGTTTCTTTATGCTCTTGTCACTGATGCTCCTATCAGTTTTCCTCATCTTTTTCTTCGTTCTTTGAACGAAGTGCATATGAGTAGTTCTACTGCTCATGCTTTGTTCTTTCCCGTTTTTATTCATAGGATTCTTCTTCATTTAGGGTTAGGTGATTTCCCTGCTTCTGAGCTTATTCATATCATTGCTCCTATAGGTGCCACCTTTCTTAGGCAAAGGGCTGCTCAGCTTCGAGCAAGCTCTAAGCGTCCTAGGGTTGAGCCTTCCGGTGTCACTCCTCCTCCTTCCTCTTCTACAGGTGCTCCTTTGGCAGAGACGTTTGCTGATTCGACTGCTGCTGCTGCTGCTGTTCCTCCACCTTCACCTACGGATGATTTAGACATTCGTCGGATGTTGGACACTGTCATGACTGTCCAAGATGCTCATGGTCAGCTTTTGGTGGATATGCTTGATGAGATTAGAGCATTGCGGGCAGATTTGGAGAGTTTTCATCGTTCTTCTCCGCCACCTTCTTTTGATGATGAGTGAGTGCCCTTTGGCAATTCGTCACAAAAAGGAAGAGTACATTGTAGTGGAAATTGTACATTGCAGTAGAGGACAATGGAGATTGTACATTGTAGTAAAGGAGTTTTTTGTCTTAGGGGGAGATTTTGCTTTCTGTTGTGATTCTGTGGAGCTGTGGAGCTTTTAGATTGTATTCATTCTTTTTTGGCTCATGATAGGGGGAGATATATGAGACACATTTTTTGTATATGTTTCTTGTTTCACTGTACTACATTGCTTATTGATTTATATTTATGAGGTTATTCATGATATATGTCTTTATTTTGTGTTATGTGAAATCAAGAAGTTATTTTCTATGTTATTTGTATTTTCCACACATGCGTTTATGTATTTTTTAAGTGTAACAGGAATATACAGGTTGATTCAGTCATGCTGCTGTCTACACTTGCAACTGATAGTTAGTAGTTAGGTTGAATTTGTTTAGTTGGGCTATTGTTTTGTAATGGACTGTTTATTTTTGTAAATTTTGAGCATTTTGTTAAGTTTGTGTTTTGTCACGGATTGCCAAAGGGAGAGTTTGTTAGGTTCTAAGGAATTAGGAACTAATGCATTAGAACTTCATTTTGTAAAGTTGGCAAACCATGATCAAAACGTTTTTAGTCTTGTTTAGACTTGCTTAAAGTATGTGCTTTTTATGTAAAGTTGGAATTGAGTTACTGCAGAAGTTACTGTGCAAATCTGTCAAGCTCGATCGATCGAGAATTAGACTCGACCAATCGAAAGTCGTGCAGATTATTTTTTCTGCAGAATTTCCAACTTAGCGCAAGCCCGTTTGATGTGCAGGATTTTATGTTTTGCCCTAAGTATAAAAGGGAAAACCCTAACCACGTTTTTTTAGTTCTAAATGCTGTGTGTGTGAATCTTATTGTGAGATCTAGAGGTGTTTGCCTTCACATACACTTAGGGTTTCCAAACTCAAGATTGATGTCAAGGGCTTGGTGATCATTCAATTGCAGATTCAAGAACTTAAAGATATACAAGCAGGAGTGCTTGTGCTTGCTGTGAATTCAAGAAAGAAGTAGTCCGTGGACTCGGAGCTGTCACGTGGTCATGGTAGTAAGTTTCCTACTCGAGGTAGCAATAGGATGTTAGTGGTCTAAGTTGCTATTGTGTAAACTTCAATTCTTTCATAGTGAATTATGTTTTACCTTGAGGATAGCTAGGTTAAATCCTCCCCAGGTTTTTTACCGGTGTAGTTTTCTTGGGTTATCATATTGTGTGTTCTTTATTTCCGCACTTTGCATGATATGATATATTTGTGTTAACCTAGAATTGCTTAATTTACCTAAGTTAATCACTTGACTAAATATCTAGGTTAATCTGTTTGGGTTTAAAGGGTCTAAACTTCTTACACTGTGGTTTGGAGAAGGATGCGTGAGGTAGGAGGCATCATCTCTAGTAGAGGGCATTAGTGTTGTTGGCAACTTGGCTTGGAACAATTCAATCTTACTCTCACCTTCTCTCTCTCTTGTGATTTGTAAATCAGATTGCAAATGGAGTTTTTTTTTTTTTTTTTGGGTACTGGGTTAGGATATAGATTTGAATTGGAACGGGTATAGTTTCTTTCTTAGGTGTAAATTCAATTTTGTAATTTGTTTATAAAAAGAAATGCCATATCATTTAAAAAAAGATAGATCATTATTCCGTTAGTCATATAAGCAACACAACAAAAGAAAGTTAACCGAAGGACTTATTTTGAAAACTTGAGGGACCAATTACACACATAGGGTAAACTTTAGAAACTAATAATGTAGGTTCGTTACAAGCTTTTTGGGTTTTATACTTTTATTTACCAATCAAAGAATGTTTGAATTTCCTTAAAAATAGTGAGGTTTTTGTGCCTCATTCCACGTCTTGCTAGGATGTATTTCAAAATGTTTATATATATAATTTTAATATTGATTTCTTTGATTTTTATCCACACTTATGAAAATGGGTTTAGCTTATATGTTGATTTTTAAAATCACATCTCTTTCTCTTTTTTCTTTTTTCTTTTCTTTTAAATAAAATACTACCACGTCATTCACTAACTTATCAAATGGTTGAGATTAAAATACTAAGGTCACGTCATATGCACCAAAGACCAAGAACAAAAGTATAATACATTTTCTTGATGTAAGATAAAGAATAAAAGCCTTTAGCAAGGACTCCATTTGCAACTCAATTGATATGGACGCAAGTATTAAGTTTCTAAAGTGGAGATTTCCAATAGACTAACTTAATACCTATTTTATATTTGCGGACAAGACAAAAATATAAGGCGAAACTATATTATTAGTCCCTAACATTTACTATGTGAGCGTAATTGGTCATTCAAGTTTCAAGTGAACACAATTAGTCTCTCAAATTTCAAAATTGAGCATTATTAGTCATTTTTTAACTACCGTTGCCTATGTGGCTAACAACACATTGACCCAACATCTTTTTACTTCATAGTGTTTTACAAACTAAGTGTAAGTCTATATATATATATTGTAATAGCCACGTTGGAAAATTTTCCTGGTTAGTAACTTAGCATGTGAGTACTTATTTATTTTTTTGGTGAAAAACTCGTTTTAGTCCTTACATTTTCACGCGATTCTCACTTTGGTCTCAAACTTTTTTTTTTCACCACTTTTAGTCCCTAAAATCAAAAAAGCGATCTCGTTTTTGTCCCTACCGTCATCTCACCAACAAAAATAGTCTACGTGGCAAACGGAGTGCATTGCTGGCACACTAAATGCTGACATCAGCGTTAAAATAATAATATAATATTTTATTTAGCATTAAAATAATAAATAAAAATGCTAGCTCAGAAAATTAAAAATCAAATAATGAAATAATTTTTTTTAAAAATAAACCTTAATAAAAGAAAAGAAGTCTGTTGGCGTGTGTATTGTACGCGCTGAGGACCTTATGCAGCATGCTATGTTCCGTGTGGAGGAAGAGTTCCGATCCTTGATGGAGCGCGGCGGCAAGTCGTTTGAGCTCAGCTGCAAGTATGGAAGCGATGAGCCATTTGACTTGGACGACGACGAAGACGAAGACGAAGATGGAGGAATATTAGGAGTTATCAGAAACGATGAGGAAAACCAAATTCCTGCGGCACAGCCAACCACGGACTACAACATCATCATTGATGTTCTTCCTTCGGTCACGATCAACGACCTCCATGAGATCGCGAAGCGAATGGTGGCGGCCGGGTTTGGCAAGGAGTGTTCACATGTGTACAGTAGCTTTAGGCGTGAGTTTCTCGAGGAGAGCTTGTCGAGGCTAGGGTTGAAGAAGCTGAGCATTGAGGAAGTTCACAAAATGCCATGGCAGGACCTCGAGGACGAGATCGAATGCTTGATTAAAGTTGCCAATGTCTCTCTTCACATCCTCTTCCCTAGCGAGCGTCGACTCTGTGATCGCGTCTTCTTCGGCTTTTCCTCCCCTTCCGATCTCTCTTTCATGGAGGTCTGCAGAGGATCCACGATTCAGCTCTTGAATTTCGCCGATGCTATCACTATTGGAAGCCAGTCACCGAAGTGGTTGTTCAAAATGAGATCGTGGATCCTCGCCGATGAGATCGTGGATCGCCGGAGTCGTTGAATTTTATTATTAATTTAAAGAAAAAAATTTTAATTCTTTTCTTTTATTAAGGTTTTTTAAAAAAAATTATTTATTTATTTGATTTTTAATTTTCTGAGCTGGCATTTTTATTTATTATTTTAATGCTAAATAAAATATTATATTATTATTTTAACGCTGACGTTAGCATTTAGTGTGCCAGCGATACACGTCGTTTGCCACGTAGACTATTTCCGTCGATGAGATGACGATAGGGACAAAAACGAGATCGCTTTTTTGATTTTAGGGACTAAAAGCGGTGAAAAAAAAATTAGAGACCAAAGTAAAAATCGTGTGAAAATGTAAGGACGAAAATGGATTTTTCACCTATTTTTTTCTTTTGTTAAAAATATTTCCAAAATTTTCGTTTATTTCCTTTGACCACCCAAAGCTTTCTCTTCATCTTCCTCTTTCGCCAATGGGTGTCGCCGCCTCTGTCACTACCTTTTTGCTGCCGATAGCCATACTTCCCTCTAATCCAAATGGCCATCATCGCCGTCGCATCAACCAGCACAAACACCTCTCTGTCGTTTGCCAATCTACATGGATCTCCACCAGTAGCTAATCTCCAAAGATCTCCATGTTTCTTTGCTTTTAAGCTTTGTTTCCAATGGATCTATAACTATAATTAACACAAAAAGGTTTAAATCCATTTCATTAGAAATATTTTATCCATTTTTATTTACCCCTCCTCCAACCAATATTCGTGGGTTATCACCGACTGCCTTTTATTGCACAGATCTAAGTTTGGGTGCAAGATTGCCTTTTATTGCACAAATCTATGTTGGGTTTCCTGCACGGCTGCACCCAATCTTAGTTTATTCCCATTAACAAGAAAGAATTTATGGTTAATGAATTTGAATGAGAGAGAGTTAGTTTTATAAGATTTTGTCTGCCCAAAGGTGGATCTCTTCAACGCAATACTCACTTCACAAGATTTTTGTTGGCTTTATGGTGCTTCGGTGATTCGATTGGAGAATTGAAAGCCGTAAATGGGAATGGAGGGGCTGAATCATTTTTTTTTTTCCATTATAATAAACTAGCCTCTGAGCACGCGCTAACGCGCGTGCTTAGATGCTTTTTTATTTTTTGGGTAAAAATTAATAATTTATATTTATTATAATTTAAGATTTTTATTTTTTTCAATCACAAAAAAAAAAAAAAAAATATACGTGGATGAGTTTTGTAAATTGGAGGAGTTTTAAAACTAACAAAAGAGTGATCCTATTTTGTAGGGAGTTAATGAGCAGAAGTAGGAATTTAAATCAACATAAAAGTAGGAGTTTATTAGAAACATGAAGGTATTTCAACGTAGAAGTAGGAATTTATTATTTTTGTCAATTTACTATTTTAACCCTATTTTTATGTTTTAGGTAGGGGTATTTTTTACAATAAAAAAAACAATAACTATCTTTCTTTTGTCAATTTACTATTTTAACCCCATTTTTAAATTATTGGTTAATTAATTTAGGGATATTTTTGACATGAAAAAAAACAATAACTAACTTTCTGAATCCTCTTAATATATTCAGATAATACTAATCAATTAAAAGATTATGCGGCAATCTTACAATAATTAAACGAGATGTGCTACGTCTACAACATTTTTATAACATTTTTCTAACAAATTATACATGGTTAATTGTTATTGGTTCAAATTTGAACCTAAAACCAAGATTACTTTTTTGCCCCAACAATAACAACTAATAACAACTTGCCACTTAAGATTTGTTGTAAAAATGTTGTGAAAATGTTGTAGACATATCATTTCTCTAATTAAATAGTTGATGTGGCATTTGACACTTATTGCTGAAAATTGAAAACTGAAAATTGAAAACGCTTATTGCTGAAAATTGAAAACTGAAAACACTGTAGTAAAATAATTTTTAAATGTGTGAATAATGCCGTACGACCCATTTTTAATGAAAATTTTGCTAAAAAAAGAAGTTTGTGGGTCATGTGCAGGTTTGTGGGTCCCATGAACAGTGCACAAGATCCACTGACAAATGCCAAACACAAACGTTGAGGGAAATCATTTGTATCCAAACGCTCACTTAAATTGTCACATCAATTTGTAAATGCCACGTTACTACTCCGTTAGCCATATAAACAATAATACTAACGGTAGTTAAAAAAAAGGCTAATAATGCTCAATTTTGAAACTTGAGGGACTAATAATGCCTCTTTGAAACTTGAGGGACTAATTGTATTCACAAGGTAAACTTTAGAAACTAATAGTATAGTTTCACCAAAATATAAAGTATTAAAGAGTAGTGCTTAATTACTTATCATTATTTTAGGAGAAAAAAAAGTTAAAAAAGAAAAACTTTTTATTTTATTTTAATTATTTATTATTATTTCCAAAAAAGTTGTATGAATAAAAATGAAAAGAAAAAAAAATGGACATCACTTATGGACATCAATATCTATAGAAAGTAGTATTATTATTAGGGACAAAAACAATATTTTAGGATAAAGCTCTTAAAAAGAGAAAAAGAGAATGATAAAAAAGAAGGTAAAATGGACACAAGAAAGTACACATTACAATTCGACATTTATTAAAAGATACACTATCAAGCTAAGATCATCTCCCATCATCTAAGTCAAATATTACATGGTCTCTCACGCTATCGTACACATTAGTACTTTTATTACTAGCATTATATTTGTAAGAATCTGATGTTTCATCGAGTAAGAATTCGGTTTCTTCTGAGTTGGAATCAACATTGACCCATGAATGCATCTCCATCTTTCTTAAACACTCCAATTCGGTTGCTACTTCCTTCATAGTAGGCCGATCTTCCCCTTTCAATCGTAAGCACCTCTTTGCAAGATTTGCCACTTCCTTTACTTGCTCGGCCTTTCCTTCTTTTGCTATATGTTTTTCAAGAATTTCAAACAATCTATTATCCTTCAAAAAAGATAGAAAACGTATAGCTAGACTTCTTTCCTCCTCCGGCTTATCAAATGAAAGAGCCTTTTCTCCCGTTAATAACTCTACGAGGACCACTCCAAAGCTATAAACATCACTTTTTTCTGTCAATTGACTTGTTTGCATGTATTCAGGGTCCAAGTATCCCAAAGTTCCTTGCACCATTGTAGCTAATTGTGTTTGGTCTAGTGGAACTAATCTTGAAGCTCCAAAATCCGATACCTTTGCTGTGTGAGTACTATCCAACAATATGTTTGAAGACTTAACATCTCTATGGATTATAGGTGGAGAAGCTGCAAAGTGCAAATATGATAATGCTTCTGCAATTTCTGCAGCTATCCTAAGACGAATTTCCCATGATACAGTGGATGCCTTGTTTTTGTGATGAATGTACTCAAAAAGAGTGCCATTAGGTATGAATTCGTAGACTAGTAAAGGAACTTGTGTCTCCAAACAACAACCTAATAGTTTAACTACATTCTTATGGTTAATTTGAGAAAGTACAACTACCTCATTAATGAATTGCTCAATTTGGCTTTCATCGACTGTTTTGGACTTCTTGATCGCCACAATCCTATTATCTGGCAAAAGTCCCTTATAAACTGTACCAAACCCTCCTCGGCCAATAATTAAAGTTTCATTGTAATTGTTGGTAGCCTTTTTCAATTCTTCTGTAGTGAAGATTTTGGTTGTTGCAGTTGAATTTTCTGGCTTGGAGAGTTTTTGTTGTAAAATTAAACCCCCATTTTGTTCAAAGAACCTTTGTCTAAGCTTGATTAAGTTTCTTTGCTTAAGCATCAAGTACAGCCAATAGCTACAGACAAGCATAACTATGAAGCTTATGCCAACACCTACACTTGAAAGAAATGGAATATTAGTATTTTTTGCTTATATATCGAGTACAACTTCGAGCAACTGAGAATCAAAATGATGAAGCTTATGAGATCAAGTACATTTGAAAGAAATAAAACATTATTAATGGACTCTATAATCTATACCATTCTTAGAGGCCCCATGGGCAGATACATTACAATTTTGCCACGAGTCATAATTTATTTACTATTTCGCATTAGTTAATCTGGCATAGTTTTTCCCTTTAAAACAAAAAATCATTAATAAGTTAGTCTAACATGGATACTTATTTTCATTAAAAATAAAAGGATACTTATTCTTAAAAATAAAAATATAAAAATTGGAAAAGTATATAATCTAAAAGTTAACATTCAACGTTGAACAATTGGGCTCAATAATAGATACTCTAATGTTGCCACTCACCAAAGCGAAAACGACGACGTTTGAAAGATAATTTTAGCCAGGAGTGTACAAACGTTGCAACTCGGTAAGAATTCCAAGAAAGAAGGTACCAGAGGTGGTAACAAAAAAACTATGACAATAGTCTTTCTTGTACTATTTTCCACAACTTTTCTATGTAACTTACTAAGTGATGGATAAAAGTAATGGATTTACGCAAAAGTGAAAAATGGTTAATCACAGTTCACTACATGGGATAGTTGTAAGAAATGATGTGATAACCAGAGGTGGTAAATGTCATGGACTTAGGCCAAGGCGGAAATGTTCAAGAGCATGTGGTAAATGCCATGAATGAAATTGGTGGCCAACATAAGAGACTAATTAGGGGCTATTTGGATTTAGTGTTTTCTATCACCTATTATTCTGTTTTCATCACCCATAACTCAAAACTGGTGGGTTTCACGGCTGTTTGGTTTGTTTGGATTTGTTCTCAATTTTTGTTTCCATTACTCAATTCTCTGATTTTTGAGTGATGAGTTATGGAAACTGAAAACAATTTTTAGGTATTTTTGAATTGTGAAAACTGAGTTATGATGGCATTTTGGTAAATACACACATATTTGAGGGACCCACAGTTAGAGGGTAGTCAAATCCGATCATATCTTCTTCTTTTTTCTTTTTTTCTTTTTTTCTTTTTTCTTTTTTTCTTTTCTTTCCTTTTCACATTGGGTTTCTGGGTTTGGTTTCTTTTTCTTTTTCTTTTTCTTTTTTTCCATTCCTTTTCACTGGGTTTGGTGAGTTTGGGTATTGGGGGTATAAGGGGAAAAAAAAAAGAAAATAAATAAGAAATAAAAGTTGCACCAAGTCAATCCGTATGTCCCACAAAAAGTAAAATTTTTTAAGTCATCAAAATTGGAAACAAGTGCCAAACATACCACCTTAGGAAATTGTGGTATTTTCAATAATAAGTGATGAGTTATAGATTGATGAGTGATGAGTGATAAAAATTGAATGAGAAGTGATGAGTGGTGGTTTTTTAAAAACCAAACAACCCCTAAGAGACTCATCATCGGATTTGGATTTGATGTAATAACCGTGGTTAATTATTGCACCATGCAAAATTGCAAATACCTAATTGTTTGAATTTACTTGAGAAAAACCTAACATGTTGTACTTATTGTACCATTTCTATGTTTTACCATTTAAAATATTTTAAACCCTTACAAGAGGATCGTTCCTCTTCACAACATTCTCTGCTACCAAATAGAGAAGCTTAACTCACAATCTAGTGCAAATTCCTAGAGCATAGTAATCCAAATGTGCGAGGGTGCAATACAGTAGGTATACTTACCAACAAAAAGTTTAACTTGTAGTGATGATTGATTGTTAACACAGACTCCTGCGCTTTGGTCCAAATGGTACCCCTTGATACAAAAACACGTAAATTTTCCTGGTTCATTAATACACTCTTGCCCCAGGTGGTTGCAGTTATTGGGGTTTTTACATTCGTCAATGTCTGTAGATGTAAAAGTCCATTGTTAAGTAACTTGAAAGAACTATAATTAATCAAAAGCAATGGCATATTCAGGATCATGATTTTTTTTCTTAAACAAAAAGTAAAATTATTATTCTTTTATGCTATGTTGGGAAGTTTGGAGGAAGAGGAGAGTAAAGTAGAGGGAAATAATTATCCTCCACCTTATTTGGATGTTTCTAAAATTAAGTAAAGGAGAGGGAAATAATTAGTCTTTTCATAGTTTGTAATTTTGTTAATATAGTAAGAATAAATTTGGTAATTCATTTGGTCAAGCATTTCTATGCTTTACTCTCTCTCCAAATCTCTCCAATTTAGGAGAATTAAAAATTAGGGGTTAGAAGTAATTAAAACCCCTTCAAACCTTTCCAAATCCTTGCCCCTCCTCCCTTCAAAAATATCCAGACAAAGTAATTTAAACTCTTTCTTCTTCTACTCTACTTCTCTCTACTTTCCCTCCATCCAAACAAGTTATTAGCTCATTGAAAAGCAGTGACATTATTGAAATGAAATGGAAAACTATTGCACATAATAAGTTTAAAGGAGTTCCTATTTTTGTGTTTTATGATTTACAAGTTATACACTCTCTAACTCTTGAACTACTTTCAATTCAGGTCATTAAATTTCCAAAAAGAAAAACATTTCAACCCCTGCACAGTAATCTATTTTTAATTTAATCATTTTGTCAAATTCTATCCTCGGTTTTAAAAAGCAATATGGTCAAAAAACCATTTTTTGTCTCAATTTTCGGTTGAACCGGCCTATCTAGTTTGATTTTTTAAAACCATGGCTCTATCCAATCATGTCATTGGTTTTAATATTTTTCAAGTTCCAAGTTTCAAAGTACTGAAAACAAAAAACAAAAGAAAAAAAATATATTATAACTTTTTACTTTATTATAATTATTATTATTTTTAAAAAATTAATCTAGATAGGAGATGGTAGATAATAGATACATAAATAAATACCTTGGCAACCATTAGGGAGGTATGGGTTCCCATCGTAACCGTCCTTGCACTTGCAACGATACCCAGACCCATCTTCGGAATTTTTACATGAGCTATTACCTCCACATATGTAATTCGATTTGTTCTCTACATCATTACATGTCTCATTACCGATGGCCCAATCAAGAACCATTGGCATCATTTGTTGGTCCCGTAGAGTGCGAAGGGAATCAATGGAGAAATTGAACGTGTCTTGTTTGCTGATAAACGCATACCCACAAGGATTGAAATTCTCTACTATTGTGTGATTCTGAAAACTTTTGGATTCCATAGTAACGTTTTTCAACCCTTTGGGAATGTCTACCTCGCAACACCCAACACCAGTGCAAGACCCATTGACCATGAGCCTAGTGCTTTCACATATGGACGCGCAGCCGGTGGTGTATCTTTCATTTTGCTGGTAACCGTTAAGGTATGCATAAGTGTCGCAACCAACGACCACAAACTTGTTTTGGGTGCTAGAGACGGTGAAATTGAGGGGCGACTTGAGCCACGGTTCGGTGGAGCTATTATAATCCTTCACACCCTGTTCATAGCAGTCACGGGCTACATACATCAAGGTGTCAATGTGGCCATGGAGGGAAATGTTTGTAACAATCATGTTTACATGGATGAATGGTTCGGAGGAGTTGGTACAATTGACGAAAAAATTATGATCTAGGTAACAACCTTCTCTTAGGCCAAATGGATATGGAATTTTCATATCTCCACACCTGTCAGAGCAGTTTGGCCGCGCTATAGGATAAGTAAATCCTACAACGGCGACTGCAAATTCAGATAAAATCACACCAACGCAAGTGATTCGTATAAGAGTCTCAAGGAAACCCATATCCCCCAATATTTCCCAAGGACAGTAGGTAGGATTATTGTGTTTGTGCATGGAAAATTTTGCGTAGATGTTGGACTTTTTATTGCAATATGGAAAGCAGCCCGGTCAAGTCTGACGTTTGTTCAATTTCATATATGCTTCATCGGCTTCAAACTTCGCAATGAAGGGATATGTTTTATTTTAGGTTTGATTAAATTTCCCCCCAAAAATTATAATTAATAGGTATTTTCTACTCTAAAAGGTCTCTAATTGAATTTTCATTTATTAATACTTATTAAACAAAGGCTAAACTACAAATTACACCTCCAACTATGACTTGTTTTTAATTCGGTTATTTAAATTTCACTATTTTTCATTTCATTCTTTTAATTTTCATTTTATTCCTTTGACTTTCATTTGTTTTCATTGTATTCCTTCCATTCAATCCATATTGGACAATATTTAACTAATAGCAAGATTGGACAATATCGTCGGAGTTACTAAATTGATAACATATTTAAGTTAAAGATTGAATATATATATATATATATGTATAACTTAAATGACTAATTTGAAAATAAGTTAAAGTTGGAGGATGTAATTTGGAGTTTAAACTTAAATAAATATGTTTTATGTAAATAAAAAAATTTGTGATCATTACATAGGATGTGGATGAGTAGACAACTAGATATATAATTATTGTCTATTTTTATTTTATTTGAGGAAAAAGGAATGGATGACGTAAAATTGATCCGGAAATCATGATAGTTACACGTTTGATAAATGCAATCTGCATCAAACAATTATTCTATTGTTCAAAATTTAAAGATTAAAACTTTCCAAGTCTTTGAAAGTTTCCTACAATGACCAAAAGACTTTGGAAGTTTTGAGTAATGACCAAAGACTCAGTGAGACATTAACAAGATTAAAGACTTCTAACAATGTCACTCGTTTTTATGATTAAAAGTGTCAGTTCGTTTAGACCCCTTAACCCAACAGATTAACCTAGAGAATTAGCCAAGTTATTAACTTAGGTAATTTAATTAAACTAGGTTAACACAAATAAATATAAAAACAATAAAGCAGCGGAAAATAAACAACACAAAGATATGATGACCCAGGAAACCACACCGGTAAAAACCTGGGGAGGATTTGACCTAGCTATCCTCAAGGTAAACTGAATCCACTATGAAAGAATTGAAGTTTACACAATAGACTTAGACCACTAACGTCATATTGCTACCTGCCTGTAGGAAACTTACTACCATGACCCCATGATAGCTCCGAGATCCACGGACTCCTTCTTTCCGGAATTCTTCAGCAAATCCACAAGCGCACCTGCTTGTATATATTTGTGCTCTTTGATTCTGCAACTGTAACGATCTACACAACTCTTGACATAAATCTCAAGTTTGTAAACCCTAAGTGTATGTGAAGGTAAACACCTCTAGATCTCACAATGAGATTCACAAACACAGCAAAACAGAACACTAAAAACGTGGCTAGGGTTTTCCCTTTTATACTTAGGGCAAACATAAAACCCTATACATTAAAACGGGCTTGGGCTGAGTTGGAAAATTCTGCAGAAAAACATTCTGTGCGATTTTCGATCGATCGAGTCTCACAGAAAGTTACAAGTAATTCTGCATAAAAACTCGATTCCAACTTTACAATAAATCCCATACTTTGAGCAAGTCTAACACACGACTCAACATTGTTTTGATCATGGTTTGCCAACATACAAAATGAAGTTCTAAATACATTAGATCCTAGTCTTTAGAACCTAACAAAAAGTATTTGACATATCAATGTCTTAAAAAGAGTCACGATTATTTTCTCCCACACAAATTTTAGGAGATGAAGGTACTAATTAAACTTTTCTTATCTGTTATTTTGGAAGACTGTTTTTCCCATAAGTCCACTACCCCCATTAACTTATTAAAATATTATAAAATGTACACATATTTTGGAAGGCTCATACAGTTGCTTAACTCCAGTAACAAAGTTCAAGTAGAGATAGACTATATGTTAGCTGAGTTTTCAATGGACGTTGCATTCAGATTTATTTTTCTCTTATTCTGAGAACTCATGAAGGCTTTAGGTGTGACTAATAGTTGATTTTGGTTCTTCCATTAGCCACGGAGATGATAGGCAAATTAAATGAAAAGAACTTAAGGAGGAAGCTGCAAAGAAAATCTAGCTGAAGAGTTCCTTTAGCTCCAAAATGTTAAAATTAAATCTAAAGAATTTTTCTTTTGCTGAAATCTTAAACCCTAAATATGTTTGTGATTTTAATTTTCGTAAAGTCTTAGCTTTTTTGGTTATATTTTTCAAAAAATTTCATGTGGCAACTTATTTGACATAAAAATAATATTTTAATATCATTGTTATATAAAATAACTGATTTTTACTAAGCACATGCCAATAAGTAAATTAAAACAATATTGGCTTCGGAATACACAAGTCTCACTAATTTCCTTAGCACAACAGATGAAAAATAACATCAAAATTGAATCTGACACTTTGTTTTTGTATATTCTCAACACAATATAAGTTCACAGCTGATAAATATGAAATAGAAGCACCATTACCTGTTAGTGAAAGAGGCATGAGATGGACCAACCTGTCGGCCTCTTCTCTGTTGTTTGGAACTACATGTGGTCTATAGCTTGAAGCTGACATGGCGAACCCGAGAACTGATGGTAAGTTGACGGGTTAAAGCTGTGTGAAGAGAAGCTGAAGGTGTAAAGCCGACGGGATTAGCGTGATTTGCCCTACCCGCTTACACGTAAGAAGATATCTTGCACTCCACGCAATAAAGAGTGGTTCCAGTAAGGGAAAGGCTTCGTGATGAACACGCAACGGAGAGTGGTTCCGGTAAGGAAAAGGCTCCGTAAGGAACACGCAATAGAGAGTAGTCCCGGTAAGGAACTATCTTTTTAAACACGCCACGAACATCGACTCTACGCCACTATAAATACCCACAAGCCCTCATGAACAAAAGTATGCATAACTTCCCCCAACTCTGGTACTTAAGGATTGCGAGCATTTACTAACTTAACCTTCAGAGGGTCCTTGGCTGGTACCACACTGGTACTCCTCTTAAGGTCTTCAGCTTTTATGTTGTGCAAGTTTTCCATCAGGAGCGGCGTGAGGACCGTGTGACTTACTGACGATTTTCGGCATCATCAACAACTATGTGAAACCAAATCATTTTGCATTTTTTCCATAACAAAAAGAAAGAGGAAAAAGAAAACAATGAAATATTTTTTATTATTATTCTTTTTAAGTGTATTTCATTGAATCAAATTGAAAATAGTCAGTCATAAGAAATTCCCCCTCCCCTTTTTTTCTACCAAAAAGAAATTGAGTTTGATGTTGGCTCCGCCATTGTATACATGAAATTGAAAATGCAAAACCAAATTGGACCTTCCAGATTTTTTTGATGAACAGAAAGACTACTAAAATCTAAAACACAAACAGCAAGATTAAAAGGCATTAGACAGAATCGTTATCTTGACTGTCCAGCAAGATAGAATCAGAGATGGGTGTTTCGATCCTCCAATGGGTGTGTTTCTCAAAAAAATAAAATAAAAATAAAAATAAAAAATAAAAAGTTCAGCCAATTTATATTTTCCGAAGTGCTTATATTTCAGCCAATTTATACCTCAAATTCATACCTTAAGAGGATACCTTATTTCTTATTTGCTGGGTGGGTCCTTTACAATGTGCTAAATGTCTAGCATTTTTTACCCCAAAAAAAAAAAAATGTCTAGCGTAAATGTCATAGGTTAATTATTATTATTATTATTATTAAACAGTAGAGTCTTCTAAAATAAATAAATAAACAGTTGGTAGATATAATTATTATTTTTATAACAATTCTGTAGTCCAGTGTACTGTACGCTAGTGAATAGAGTGACCCACAATCACAAGACGGTAATTTTAGCCCGCAATACTTTAAAGATATATGTAATAGAGTGACCCACAAGGCCTTTAATTTTCCAAGTCATTGGCCCAACCCATAAAATAAGCTAACATGAAAATTCAAAGACTACAGCTTTCCAAAGTCTTTGCGAGTTCCAAGCAATGACCAAAGACTTGTGAAACGTTTATAGTAAGTCTACTA
Organism: Lithocarpus polystachyus; assembly: GCA_033629205.1. NCBI lineage: Eukaryota > Viridiplantae > Streptophyta > Magnoliopsida > Fagales > Fagaceae > Lithocarpus > Lithocarpus polystachyus. The sequence continues at coordinate 85,324,266 of CM066165.1, read as the reverse complement.
ATCTAAACCACACATTTTCAAGGGTCATTGAATCTTTTAGTAAGAATAGTCATCTTTCGTTTTCAAGTCTTTTGCTCTTTGCAAGGAGGTGCCACAAGACTTGGGAAGTTATAGTCTTGTTTATTAATTAACGGTGTGTGTTTTCTAGGTTGATGAATAATTGAGTCGAACGCAATGAACAAGAAATTAACTAAGGGTAAATAAAATAGTTCTGGGTTATGAAAAGAGAACTAAGAGAGTTTGGGAAATGAAGAGAAAAGGAAACTAAGTAGGAAGAGAGATTTAGATTAAAAAAAAAATTTGAGAATCAATCAATCTGGGTTTCATTGAATTAATTCATCTTAGTGCAAACATATTATTTATATATAAGGGATTCAGATCTTCTAGATTTCCTAGAGCACTCAACAAAATAGATTTTCTTAAATTCTAACAACTCTTTTATGATTTAAGGGCATAGTTGTCAGTATCGTACGATACGCGATACATATCGTACAATATATATCGTATTGTGTGTAAAAAATTTTGTATCGTAAGTGCTCATAAATCATACGATATAGTGTGTGTATCGTATAAATCGTATCGTATCGTAAAATCATACGTATCATACGATACATAGAAAAATGCTTTAAAATGAGATTTTTTGTTAAAATTTGTACTTTTATTTGAATCTAACAAGTTGTTAGACTTGTTTTAAACAAAAAATTATTAGATTACTTAATTTAACCTAATAAAATAACATATTCTTAAGTTTTTATTCCCTTTCTTTCTTGTACAAAATTTAAACTACACAGTACACAATTTCGCTTCACTTTAATATTTACAAATTTGTTTTCTATACTGTGAATAAGATATTAAATGAAAATATAATTATTTTTTATTTTTTCATTATTGTTATAAGTCCTAGAAACTAGAATGCCAAGAAGAATTTTTTTTAATTATTAAAATAAAAAGAACAAGAAGAGATAGTAAATGTTAGTGACGATGAAGAAATAAATTTGCAAAATGATTAACGTGATGATAGCACTGCCTTAGATGGGGTTGATTAGCCAATATGATGAAAATAAATAAATTTTTGGGTCATTTATAATATATTATCAATTTTGAATTTAAGCAATTTAAATGTGTATGTTATAAACACGTACTAGTTTTATTTATTTAGTCAGATTGTTAAATATTACTTCCTCCGTCTCAATTTATTTGTCCTGTTTGAAAAGTCAAACTTTTTAAGAGAATATCATTTATTGTCCTGTCTGCTTTATAAAAATGTATAAGTTTATAAAACTACCCTTAAATAAATTTATCAGTTTTTTTTTTTTTTAAAGAGTTATTCTTAATGAGGCAACTAAAAAAGTGCCCAAATTAGATTGATTTTTCAAATATTTGTTAGTTTTCTTTTCAAATAGTTTTGAAATAAAGTAGGAGTATAATAGGAACATTAGTAAATTAATGACTTTTATTTAAAAAAAAAGGACAATATTTTGGGATATCCCAAAATGGAATAGAGAACAAACAAATTGGGATGGAGGGAGTATTACATAAGTGATGAATAAATTAGTCATTAGCTGAATATATTCAAAATTTATAATAAATATACTTATATACCCTTTATATATGTATATCTATAATTTTTTTATAAATTTTATTAAATGTTTGTATATTTTTTGATACACGATATGATACGATACACGATACAAAAAAATCAAAAATCGATTCACGATACAATTCACATTTTGACAACTATATTTAAGGGTCTAGATTCTGCCATATTAACATTCTACTAATAATACTCTTAAAATAATAAAATAATGTTACAAACAAACAATTAAGATCATTATTAGTAGAATGCTAAGATGGCAAAATCTAGACCATTAAATCATTAAAAAATGGTTAAGAGCTAGGCTTAACTGCTCAACTAGCTGTTGTTACCTTTTCATAAAAAACTATTAACAGCCCTAACAACCATGACTAACTTAACATCTTCCATAACAGAAACAATTAAAAATAAAATAAAAATTGTAGTTAACATGTATTATATAAAAATATATCTTTTATAATTTTCTTCATCATTGCACTGGGTACTAATGAGTAGATATCTAATTATCAATCAAACTTTTTAAAATTTATTTGAGGAAAAATAAATGGATGACATAAAGCTTTTTAGAGAACATGGTTGTTACACATTCAATCTGGCTTAATTAATAATGGGACCTAAATAACATGATTGCTACACATTTAATGTTTGCCACACATTCAGTTAATTTGCAACTTTGCAATTTGTATCAAAGAAAATTCTTAATTATATAATCCAAAATTCTAAGACTATAACTTTCCAAGTCTCTGGATGTTCATCCTCTAATTGGGTCGCACATTTTGAAGGTTTAAGAGATGAAGCAACTAATTAAACTCTTTTTGGCTGATAATAAAAAATCCTCTTAAGCCCGACCCCTTTTTTTATTTATTTTTATTTATTTTTAAAGATACAATAGAAATTCAACTTCTAGATTGATACAAATTTTAAGAGATAAAGCTATTAATTAAAATTTTTAGCTGATAATTTTGAAAACTTATTTGCTTTCCCATAAGCTCGGTTCCCCCACTTAACTACTAAAATATTACATACGTATAATTACTTAGGAAGGAAAATTATGTTCAGTGAGTTGGCATGAGCTAGAGCTGTATAGACTCTCAATAAAATGAGAAAGCAATAGTGACACGTACTTAAATAAGTAAAAATGATGGATGATAATCTCAAAAAGAGGTAGACGTGGCAAAACGGGCAGGTCGGGTCAGGTTCAAGTCGGGTCAATCGGGTTTATGGGTCACGGGTCAAAACGGGTCATTTTTAAACGGGTCAATCGGGTTGCAAGTCGGGTCGGGTTGACCCGTATTTACCCGTATTTTTCAAACAAGTTTTTTTTTTTCAATTAGAAAAACAAATCAATGAAAACCTGTTTAGAGAGAATAAATAAAATCAATTAAGCAAATGACCCGCACTTAATGCCACTTGTTAATACCCTTCCAATTCTGACAGTTTTGACTTTTGAGCATAACAAAAATTATTTATAGTCATAAACTCATGATGAAAAAAATCTTCAAAGTTAATAGTTCACTATCAAAATACATATAATTACAAGTTTTCAGTTTCAAAAAGAGATAGATCTTAAAACAAACAAAATAAGTAAGCCAGCAAAGTAGCAAGTTATCGGTTTTCTTAAGTGTACATGTTCCTGTTGCATTTAAAATAATAGTAAAATTAGATTACTTAGAAAGATAAACTAAACAAAAAAAGATTTAAAAATAAATATAATATATTAAGTAAAGAAGAATAAGTAAATATTTTATAAGAATTACATCTCAATCTCAATCTACTCAACGTTGGTAGCAGATTCAGCACTACAAATATTCATACTTGCAAATTGTAGCTCAATTTGGCCAATTTTGTCAGCATCTTCATCTACAATATAATATTTTAATATAACTTAATGTTCCATGAAATTAAATCAATAAAAAATTAAAATTGTTTAATTATGACTATAAAAAGTGTGTAAGTGTGAAAAGAAAAGAAGGGAAGAGGAAGCTTTACCGCTTTGGCCCTTGTGGATGTGTAGTTGTCACGTTTTGTTTCACTCTTTCTGTCTTTCATGTTTTGAATCACAATTTTGGCTTTGGACTACAACTAAGCTAAGCTAGTCAAACTAGATTTTTTTTTTTCTTTTTTTTAATGGTTGTGTTGTCTAAGACTAAGTCTTATCTCATTCTTTTTCATGTCATGTCTATGTGGAGGCAAAGCTGAAGTTTATAGCCTTTATAGGTTGTGATTCGTGAAGCCCTCAAATAGTAAAATTGCATGTGAAAAGCTATTGTTAATTTATTGACTATTGCTAATAATTTGGTTCTGGTGCTTTGTGCATAAAGCACAAAGTATGATGCAGTTGAAATATTTTTTTTAGCGAATTATTTTAACGGGTCGGGTCACGGGTTATTCGGGTCGGGTCACGGGTCAACCCGTTTTTGCTTCAGGTCAAAAAAAAAAAAAAAAAAATCGAGTTCGGGTTGGGTCGGGTTAGAAAATTCTGACCCATTTTGCCATGTCTAAAAAGAGGTAAGCTACTTAACAGGCCATATTAAACCAAACCGTTATGCATTTTTCTTCATAACAAAAAAAAAAAAAAAAAAAAAGAGAGAGAGAGAGAGAGAGAGAGAGAGAGAATAAAAATGTTCATCGATTATTATTCTGTTTTATCGTTCTTTTTCTTTTTTAATTTTACTTTATTGAATCTAATTGTAACCAAGTGTAATGTCGGCACCGCCACTGCACACAGCATGAAATTGGAAATACTACTCCAAATTGGACCCTGCTGATAATGCTATCACTTAATGTTCAACTTTTATCGCTTGGAGCATTCCCAAGTTGTAGGTAATGAGCACCTATATACCTTACACTAAATAAGAAATTTTATACTTTTACAGTGATCTAAGCACACAAATTAATAATCGTATTTTGTTTTCTGGCATACAAATTGATGACAGTTATCTTTCATTCAACCAGTACAGCTAATAGAAGGACCCGGATAAGCCTAGCTTGATTGCTACGCCTACGCGTCCAGAATATTGCAACTCTGCAATCAGCTTCAAGCAATTATTATACAGTCCAAATTTCCAAGACTACAGCTTTCCAAAGTCTTTGGGAGTTCCAAACAATAATGTCCAAAAACTTGTGGAACGTTAACAGTAAGTCTACTAATTGAAATTTTTAGTAAGAATAGTCGTATTTTGTTTTCTCCCATAAAAATTGATGGTAGATATCTTTCATTCAACCACTTTGTGTTTCACCAAGTCTTTTGGTCTTTGCTCGGAACTTCCACAAGACTAGGCACTTTCTTCCCCATTATTTTATGTAAGGTTGAATTTATTCAACCATGTGTTGGCATTCTCGCGATTGAATGCTCTTGATTGAATAAATTCAACCTTATTTTATGTAAGGTTGAATTTATTCAATCAAGAGCGTTCTCGCGATTGGATCTCGCGAGTGACTCACAAGTGGTGAGTGGTGACTCGCTAGAAGCGCCACACGTGTGAAGCATGCAAAAAGTTGAAGGGTCTTGACAACTGGAGCACTACAGGACAAAAAATACAGTCTGGCCAGGCAGTTATTTGGCGACTGGAACTTGCGACTTGTCCCAGTTGTGAGTGAGTCGCCAAAGCCCCCTATTTTGCAGAAAAATGACTTTTCACATTCCCTCACATATCCTACTATAAATACCCTTATACCTACGAAATGTAGAGAGCTTCAGTGAGAACTTTGAGAGATAGACCCTAGAGAACAACAAGATTGATTCATCCACAATAGTATACCTTTGATTCTCAAATTTCTCTACTTTCACCCTTTCCATTGACATAACCTTGAGAGGATCTTTAGCCAAATCTTTATCTCACCATACCCATATCAGTGAGAAGGTTATTTGGTGCTTGGGAAGCATTTCAAAGAGGACCAATTCATTTGGTTGATGCAATGGGCTTATTGTGGGATCCGGTAAGCTAGAGAAGACAAGGTTAGGCTTAACCATGTTGGAGCAAGAAGCTTGAAGGGCTCAGGTGTATCTGGTAGATTAGGCTAGGAGGATCTATTACTATTCATGTATCCTAACTGATTTTCTATCGGATCATTTTACCACTTGGAGGGCGGCGGAGAGGTTTTTCGCCGAGTTCTTCGGTTTCCTCTTTGATAACACATGCCGGTGTTATCTTGTGTTTGCATCTCTCTAACCCTTGCTCTTTACCTTTAATTACTACTGTGTTGTGTATTAAATTATGGTTTAGAGTAGTTTGTTTGTTTGGGTATAACTTGTACTTATCATTCCACACATATATTATTTGAGTATAAGCTTGTGTTGGTTATTTTGAAATTGAGGGTCTAAACATTCACTAGTGTTTTACACACCAAGTGAACTTTCAATTGGTATCAGAGCAGGTACACTTCGTCAAATTTCTATATCTTAAGTGTAATCCTTGACCCTAGGATGGATAGGTCTAAGTCCCTAAATGCACCTCTCTTCTTTGATGGGAGTAATTATGCCTTTTGGAAAGTACGTATGTGTGCATTCTTGTGCTCTATTGATGAAAGCGTATGAGATGCTGTTGAGAATGGTTGGACTAAGCTAGAGGCTGCCAAATCGATTTGGGATAAGGCAGCCCTTGCAGTGGCCAATGCTAATAGTAAAGTTTTAAATGCTATATTTTGTGGTGTCTCACCCAATAAATTCCACAGGATCTCCCATGTGACAATTGCCAAGGAAGCATGGCAAATCTTGGAGATCACTTATGAAGGCACTAAGAAGGTGCAAGACACCAAGCTACAAATTCTTACCACTCGCTTTGAAGAACTAAAGATGAGCGAAGATGAATCGCTCGACTCCTTCTATGGGAAGTTGAATGAAATGGTGATAGTCAAATTCAACTTGGGTGAAAAGACGGAGGATTCCAAGGTTGTTAGGAAGATCCTATGATCATTGCCGGAGAGCTTCCGTGCCAAGGTCACCGCAATTGAAAAGAGCAAAGACCTTGATGAGATGAAGATTCAAGAACCCATTAGTTCTCTTCAAACTTATGAGCTATCTCTACCATCACAAAGGAAGAGCAAATCTCTTGCTCTTAAGACGATCAATGAGAGAGTTGAAGCTCAAAATTCCTCAAATAAGGACGAGGTTGAAAAGGAAGTGGCATTCCTTGCAAAGAACTTTCGTAAGTTCCTAAAATTCAAGAAAGATGGGAAGACTTTTGAGAAAGGTAAATTCTCAAACTTCAAAAGGGATAAGAAGGACTTCAAGAAGAAGGACTCCAAAGAATCTTCTCCATCTCAAGTAGTCACGTGCTATGAGTACAAAGGGCATGGCCATGTGAAGAAAGCATGCCCCACTTATTTGAAGCCAAAGGGTAAAGTCTTTGCTACTACCCTTAGTGACTTGGATAGTTCCAACTCGAATTCGGAAGAAAATTGTGACAGAGAAGGAAACTACTCTGCTTTTATGACCATTGCACTCGTGGACTCATCGGAATATTTGAGCACTCTAGTGGAAGAGCTCAGTTAGCACACCGAAGTGGAGTCTATGAGGTTTAGAGAGGAATCCAATGATGAAGATGAAAAATGCAACTATGAAGGAGTAAAGGGATTGCAAGAATCCTATAATTCTCTTATTGAGAAGACTGGAGAGTATGCTAGAGTGGCTAAGGCAGCCATTAGAAAAATGAAGAAAGTTGAGCAAAATAACAAGAGCATACTTATGAGGTATATAGAGACAAAATGTGAAGTTGAAGTGCTGAATGAAGAGTTAACGAATGCCTATTCTAGGATCAAGTTTCTTGAGCTTAAGGTTATTCAAGCTAATGCCAAAGTGGAGTAGGATGCTTCAAAGAAACTTGATGAGGTGCTTGCCTATCAAAAGCTCTCTTCCGATAGAAGTGGCTTGGGATATACTGGTGAAAGTAGCTCAAGCGCTAATATGTCTAAGTAGATGAAGTTTGTTAAAGCCAAGGAACCAATGGTACCAACTCCACTTGTTGAGAATGTGAAGGTTAAGAAGAAGCCAAATGTGATTGCTCAAAAGGTTTTGACAAAGCCTCCAAATCCATTTGTGGCTAAACCCAAGACAAAAGGGAAGTCTCTTCCGAAGGCACAAAGAGGTCCTCAAACTCAACACTTTGCCACCATTATGGAATCTAACATACTAGGCCAATTGCCACAAGCTTCAAGCCTTAAAGAATGCAGGTCCTCAAAGGCAAATAAGGCAAGGAAAGGGAATTGGGACCCTAAGCAATCCAAGGGCAAGAAGTAGATCCTGGTATTGGTGATGTGATGAAGATGATAGACACCGTCACTTCGTGTTTAGAAAACTTCACCCTAAGGTTTAAGAATCGCAACTCAAGTACCCAATCCTCTAAGGATATCACCCCTAACACATGTGCCATGTGGGTGAAGAAAGGTACTCATGCATAAGCATTAGAACATGTCCATGCATCAATTCGTTTGATATGATGTGACATTGTTGGTTGTTTGCTTATGTTTTCATTCTAGCATGTTTTTACTGTTTTTGTTTCTTAAAAAGCTTTGAATGTTTGTATCTTTTTTATCAATCTTTACTTGCTTTGTGTCAAAAATCTAAAAACACATAAAAAGTAGAAAATCCAAAAAGTTTAATCAGCATTATTATGTTTTGTCACACGCATGTTTAGCCTTGTACCTCCATACAAATAGCTTTGTGCATTTACGAGCTTCGTTTGTTCTCTATGCACTTATATCATTGTGGGAAAAATCTTGATATCTATATGATTGTTGTAAATAAATCTTCAAACTTGTCATGAATGATTAGCCAATAATTTTGTTGATCTTGAGACATGCATAGACTTGTACCTATATATCTTCCCACTCTTTTACGTTTTTTCTTTATAGCTCAACCAATGTCAAATCTCGAAAAGAGATAATGAGCAGCAAAAGCTGTCGCACATACTAGTATTTGACTAGGAAAAAGGGAAAGCAACTTGTTTTGATAATGTATGGTGCCTAAAAAGCCAAAGGCTTACTCTCAAAATTGAAATATCAAAAATTTCAGGCATCGATCTTAAAAAGAGATGTATTTTTCTTAAATGATCAAAAGTTATGAGTTGAAAGAAGGAAAAATGAAAAGCTTCAAAGTTATGTAATCAAGTTTTTTGTGGGAGGTCATATATGCTTATTTCTATAATTGAGATTGGTCACTTTACTTAGTGATAATTGTGTTTGTCTTGGTTGAATTGATCATTGAAGTTTTATGTTGGACTAAGGACTGTCTCACATTTGGTACCCACATACATCACACATATCTATATTCAATGAATGCCTTATTTATTTGTGTGTTTGTACTTGATTAAATGTGTTACACATATTCAATCATATGTTGATCAAATACAAAAAGATTTTTGAGAATTTTACTTGTTTTTGGAAAGTGTTTTTGTTTTGAAAAATTTCAGAAAATCAAAAAAATTTCATCTCTGCTTTTTGGCGACTCACTCGAGAGTCATGTCAGTTGTGAGGCCCCAGTCACGAGCTTTCTCAGAAGGTTCCGGTGAGTGAGACTTTCAGTCGCAAAAAACACTTATAAAAAGTTTCAAAAATTCTGTGTTTTTATCATTTTAGCAACTCATTTTCATGAGTGGAAGTCAAGTTGCGAGGTTACTCAAAGAGCTTTCGCAACTCACTGGCGAGTGGAAGTCCCAATAGCGAAAAAGACATAGAGAAATTTTTCAAAATCTTGCACAAGTGATTTTGGCAACTCAGTAGCGAGTCATGTAAGTCACGAAAAATGCTTGTTTTGCACAAATAGGGTTAAATTTTAAACAATTTTCAAAAACTTTTCATTTTTCCTTGCATCACGTGCAAGCCTCTTTGTCTTCTCTGCCTCTCCCTCTCCCAAAACCACCATTTACACTCACAAGACCTCCATTTTCTTCTTCAATTCTCACTCAATCTTCAAGAAAAGGTATGCGTTTTCACTTATTTTCACTCTATTTCAAGTTTCAAGCCCTAGTTTTCTTGGATTTGTTGTTTATATTGAGATGTTGAGATATAATTGTCGAATATGGGTTTTTTATGTTTTTGTTGAGTTTGATATATAGGTTTTGTTGGGTTTCATAATATAATGCTTGGTCTACATGTTTAAACATGTTTGTTCTTCATATTCATGCATTATGCTATGATTTGTGTTGTGTTGTGTTGTGCATACCATGTGCATGATAAAATGTCTCTTAGATATTTTTGTGTTTATTCTTTGACTCCATTGAGTACAAAGATTGTGGGTATAATCATGTTTCTTTGTTTTTGAAACATCAATTGATTATGTGTTTTCACACACTGCCCCTTGCATGTTTTCATGCCCTAGATGCACACTTTTGCATATGATGCACACACACACACCCTTTGACATGTTAAGTGAATAATGCCAATGATTCTATCATGATGTGATATTTAGAATCTTCATGTATCAATTTGCTTTTGAATTACTCGTTCAATTCCAATTTTTAGGGTTTTAATTCAAAGTTTATGTTTTGGTACTAACTTGTTGCTAATCAAGTTTGTTGCCATTTGTTTTCCATCTTGCTTTTTTTTATTACATGATCTTTGCTTGAAGATGTCTCCCTTCAAAAAGTCAACTGTTAAAGGAAGTAGCAGCAAGGGAAAAGAACCGGTAATTGATCTAAATAGCTTCTCCCCTAAGTTGAAGAAGACTCGATCTTCGACTAGAGTTTATGACAACACTTGTTTCAGATCATATGCCGCATATCAAGAATATCTGAATCACTTCAAGGGTGTCCCCACGTTAATTGAAAGGGTTGTTGAGCAAGCATCTCTTCTCAATACGAATATTCCAAAATGGTTCGCCTCTAAAGATTAGAACTACCTTCTGTCCAATCTTGAAGATCCTTATGAAGAGCTTGTGAAGGAATTTTATGCAAATGACATCTTCGATGGGGATGAGCTAAGATGTTAGGTAAGAGGAAAGGACTTCACTGTCACACCTTCCTATCTTGCTATCATTCTGAACATCAACCGACCAGTGTTTGTTCAACCACCAGTGTATGATGAGTTGGAATCGGATCTTGACATGCTTCGGGATGCTGTTGGAGAGAACTTGGAGATATCCTCAAATGGGAAAGCAATCGGTGTGTCATCGTTATCTCCTGAATTGTGGTTGCTTAGTACTATAATATTTCATAATCTCTATCCTCTCTCAAGCACCGGGTACATGAATATTGGACAGGCTATATTTCTTCATGACTTGATCACTAATGAAGAAATTGATATATGTTCACATATATTCCACATTTTGAGCAAAACTACTGAGAGGATGGTCTTAAGGAACTGCCTTCCTTTTTGTTGCCTCATTTTGAAGATATTGAAGATTAAAGGAGTACACACATTGGAAGATGAGTACCCTCATCCTATGCATAGCCTAATCAACATTCGCACTCTCAATGCTATCACAGGCCATAGCCGAAAAAATGTCAAGCAAAAGAGTAATGCTCCTCATGGTAGTTCAAGCTCTAGCTCACACCCCTATGATGAGAAGTTAGACAACATAATGGCATCCATGCAAGACATTAGCACCAAGTTGTCCAGCCTCACATCTATCATGCACTCTCAACACACCTGATTAGACACAAAGTTCACCTCTCTCCAAACTCAATTGGATCAAATTCGAAGGAAGCTAGAAGAAGAAGATGACTAGCTATTCCATGAAAAAAAGAGGGAGATGGTTCATGATAGGGGAAGAAAGAGCTAGATCAAAGGGGGAGTAATGCAATGCAATGAAGAGCAAGAAAAGAAACCTACAACAAGCCTTTACATTTTGATGCAACTTCTAATCTATGTTCATATTTCATGGCTTATGTTGTGTACTTGACAATATCTATTTTGTACCTTTGCTTTTGTAGCTATGTAGTACTTTTAGATTATGTTTTGCATTCTCTTTAGTACTCTTGTGCCCTTGTTGAATCTTGTATCCTTGATGCAATTGCCTTAGTGTTCTTGCATCTATTGAGTGTTGGACATGCAAATGATACTTTGCATTTAGCTTATTAGCTTGTATGTCAGGATGTTCATTCACCGTGTGAATGTTCATTGTAGTCACTATTTATAGTGATTGTTCTTGTTTGGTCAAGCTATGCTTTATTGTCATATTCATTATTGCTTGATCGCATTGTGCTTGCTCCATATGCATTCCAAGATTTCTACTTACAATGAAATTTTTGTGATATTGCTTTTAGGAAAACTTGTCTGTATGGTTCAAGAGCTTCTCAGTTCTAGAGTTAGGTGTGAGTGAGTTTTGGCAAATGTTCCCAACTCACATTTTAAGTCTAGAGTCTGTTTTAGGATTTTGACATGGAGTAGCCAAAGGGGGAGATTGTAAGGTTGAATTTATTCAACCATGTGTTGGCTTTATTCCGTGTCAAATTTGTTTGTAATTCAGCAATTATATACCCTGTATTTAGGTGGGAATCATGTAAGGGTTGTGTGTGAGAAAGTGTGAAGAATTCAAATGTGTGTGAAATTAAGAGCATTCTCACAACTGGATCTTGCGAGTGACTTGCAAGTGGTAACTTGCTAGAAGTGCAACATGTGTGAAGCATGTAGGAAGTTGAAGGGTCATGACAGCTAGAGCACTACGGGATAAAAAGTATAGTCTAGCCAAGTAGTTATTTGGCGACTTGTCCTAGTCGCGAGTGAGTTGCCAAAGCCCCCTATTTTGAAAAAAAAATGACTTTTCACATTCCTTCACACACCCTACTATAAATACCCTTATACCCACGAAATGTAAAGAACTTCTAGAGAGAACTTTGAGAGATAAACCCTAAAGAACAACAAAATTGATTCATCGACAATCTTATACCTTTGATTCTCAAATTCCTCTACTCTCATTCTCGCCATTGACATACCCTTGAGAGGATCTTTAGCCAAATCCTTATCTCACCATACTCATATCAGTGAGAAGGTTATTTGGTGCTTAGGAAGCAATTCAGAGAAGACCAATTCATTTGGTTGATGCAATGGGCTCATTGCGGGATCCGGTAAGCTAAAGAAGACAAGGTTAGGCTTAACCCTGTTGAAGCAAGAAGCTTGGAGGGCTTAGGTGCATTGGGTAGATTAAGCTTGGATGGTCTATTGCTATTTATGTATCCCAACTAATTTTCTAGTGGATCAATTTACTGCTTAGAGGGCGACAGAGAGATTTTTTGCCAAGTTCTTTGGTTTCCTCTTCAATAACACGTGCCAGTGTTATCTTGTATTTGCATCTCTCTAACCCTTACTCTTTACTTTTAATTATTGCTGTGTTGTGATTAAATTATGGCTTAGAGTAGTTTGTTTATTTGAGTATAGCTTGTACTTATCATTCCGCACATTTATTGTTTGAGTATAAGCATGTGTTGGTTATTTTAAAATTGGGGGTCTAAACATTCACTAGTGTTTTACACACCAAGTGAACTTTCAATTTATCCCATTAATATTCCACTATTTTAATATCCCAATGTGTCCCATTCCCATATGGGTTCATTCATCTACCTATGGGAATTGTAGTTGCAGTGGAATGTTTCTTAGAGTACTGAAACAACTATAGTTGGATTTTTCTTTTTTTGGTTATGTAAACAAGTTCAAATTTCATATCTCTTATTCAATGATTAAAAAAACTTTACCAATTGAGTTAACAATTAGTAATAAAAATTAAAATTTTAAAGAAATCAGCTTGAAAAACAACTGAGATGTGTTGTGAGTCATTTTCTATCAGAGTAGTTTTAGGACCACAAAATTTTCTACAACTTTTTTTTCTCAATTTTGACATGATAGACGTTGAGTGGTTAACCATTTCTTACATATGAATTCACTATTTTTTCATCACCAATCATACTTTACCACGTAGTAGTAGTGGCAAGAAGTTGTCACAAATTTTGTGGTCCTGGACTTTTTCTTTCTATCAACACAAGTGAACTTGTGAGTTGTGACATGAAGAATATGCCTAGTAAAGTTGTGAGTTGCAGAATTTTCATCCTTGTGTACATGAAAAAAATCAACACTTTGAAAAACTCAAAAAGTTTTACATCCCCAATCAAAGGCCAAAAGAAGCCCACTGAGGAAGAGTCCATAAAGTTTCTCTAAAGATGAGTGAGATAAGTATTACAGAAATGGAAATTTCCGTTTATTTGTTTTTAGTAATAACTAACTTATATTTATATCTAAAAAACTAAATTAAACAGAAATATGATTTTATCTGCAACTTTTTCCTTCCTCTTATTTCTTTTTGAAAGTTTAAATAGTGTGAAAAACACTATGAACGTTTTGACCCCCAAAAAATAAATTACCAATTCAAGCTAAATATCAAACAAATTATGTGCGGAAAATGAACAAAAGCTTAAAACCGAATTGGTAAAGAATCTAAACCAAATAAAATCACATCCACAGCAGAAATTAAATGGCAAAGATTAAGGGAAAAGAGATGTAAACACAAGGACAACACAACAATGTGTTATCAAAGAGGAAACCGAAGCCCTCGTCATAAAACCTCTTCGCCACCCTCCAAGCAATCAATAATCCACTAAAAAATGTAGTTGGGATACAAGAATAGTAATTAACCCTCCAAGCCTAATCTACCCAGTGTACCTAAGCCCTCCAAGCTTCTTGCTCCAATGAGGTTACACCAAACCTATTTCATCTTTAGCTTCCCGGATCCCGCAATACACCCGATTGCATCCAACAAGGCTCACCGGCTTCTTTTGGCAAATACCCAAAGCTTCCCAAGCTCCAAAACACTCTCTATGCTAGGTTCTAAAGATTAGGAACTAATGTATTTAGAACTTCAATTTGTATGTTGGCAAACCATGATCAAAACAATGTTGTGTCGTGTGTTAGACTTGCTCAAAGTATGGGTTTAATTGTAAAGTTGGAATCGAGTTTTTATGCAGAAGTACTGTTCACTTTCTGTATGACTCGATCGATCGAAAATTAGACTCGATCGATCGAAAATCGTGCAGAACGTTTTTCTGCAGAAAATTCCAACTCAACCCAAGCCCGTTTTAATGTATAAGGTTTTATGTTTGCCCTAAGTATAAAAGGGAAAACCCTAGCCACGTTTTTAGAGTTCTGTTTTGCTGTGTTTGTGAATCTTTCTTTGAGATCTAGAGGTGTTTACCTTCACATACACTTAGGGTTTACATACTTGAGATTTATGTCAAGAGTTGTGTAGATTGTTACAGTTGCAGAATCAAGAGAACACAAAGATATACAAGCAGGTGCGCTTGTGGATTTGTTGAAGAATTCCGGAAAGAAGGAGTCCGTGGATCTCGGAGCTATCATGGGGTCATGGTAGTAAGTTTCCTACACTCGGGTAGCAATATGACGTTAGTGGTCTAAGTCTATTGTGTAAACTTCGATTCTTTCATAGTGGATTCAGTTTACCATGAGGATAGCTAGGTCAAATCCTCCCCAGGTTTTTACCGGTGTGGTTTCCTGGGTCATCAGATCTTTGTGTTGTTTATTTTTCCGCTGCTTTGTTATTTTTGCTTAACTGTGTTAACCTAGTTTTAATTAAATTACCTAAGTTAATAACTTGGCTAATTCTCTAGGTTAATCTGTTGGGTTTAAGGGGTCTAAACGAACTGACAAGTGGTATCAGAGCGGGTAGCTTTTTTGTTTGATCCTTTGATCTTTAAACTGATCCTTGACCCCTGTTGCTATGGATTTCTCTAAAATCTTCTCTTCAATTTGTCATACTATCTACTTGGTGTGTTTGTCCTTTACAATCTTTGTTAAAGTTTTTCTTGAGTGTCTTACTATAATCACATATGAAAATAATCACATGTGCTATACTGCTTTAACCGCCTTAAGGCACGTGATTCTTGTCTTTGGTATTTGGATAGTGGTTGTTCCAGGCACATGACAGGAAATAAAGCTTTGTTCAAGACACTCTTCGAAGGAAAGATTGGTTCAGTTACCTTTGGAGACGGAAGTAAATCCGTGATTAGAGGCATTGGTACTGTGGACATTCCAGGACTACCAGTTTTTGAAGATGTGTGGTATGTTGATGGGTTGAAGGCAAACTTACTCAGCATTAGCCAGATTTGTGACAATGGACTTAATGTATTCTTCACCAAGCAAGAATGTGAAATACTTGATGAAGGGGGTGATTGTATGTGTGTTGGTGTGAGAACAGCTGACAACTGTTATGGTATCACCCCAAGTATAAGCAACAAATGTTTCAGTGCTAAAATCAATCAAGTTGACTTATGGCATCAAAGGTTGGGACATGCCAGCCTTAAGCAATTAGAGAAGATTTCAAAATGTGATGCGGTAATTGGGTTGCCCAAGTTTGAGAAAGTTGAAAAATGCATCTGTGGACCATGTCAGATGGGTAAACAAGTGAAGTCCAAACATCCTTCTGTAGCTGATGTTCAAACTACGAGACCTTTGGAGTTGCTGCATATTGATCTCATGGGTCCGGCCAGAGTTCAGAGTTTAGGTGGAAAGAAGTACATTCTAGTTGTTGTGGATGACTTTACAAGATTCACATGGGTTGTACTTTTGAAAGATAAAGCTGAGGCTCCTGAAAAAATGATTCATCTGTGCAAGAAATTGCAAGTAGAAAAAGGAACGGTGATAGCCAGAATTAGAAGTGATCATGGAAGAGAGTTTGAGAACACCAAACTGGCTACATTCTGTGATAATCAAGGCACCCGTCAGGAATTCTCTTCACCCAAAACACCACAACAAAATGGAATTGTGGAAAGGAAAAATAGAGTTGTACAAGAAATGGCTCGTGTCATGCTCCATAATAAGAAGATGCCTAAATCTTTTTGGGGAGAAGCTGTTAATACTGCATGTCACACTCTCAATCGGGTGTATTTCAGACCAAATTCCAAGCAAACTCCTTATGAACTCTGGAGAGGAAAGAACCTGGAGTTGATGATTCTCTAGGTTCTGCGTGACTGTTACATTCTGCGTGATAGAGAGAACCTGGAGAAGTTTGATGCTAAGAGTGATAAAGGTTATTTTCTGGGATACTCTTCCACCAGTAGAGCATACAGAGTGTACAATCTGAGAACTAAAACAGTCATGGAATCCTCAAATGTGGTGATCAATGATGAATTAAGCTCAGAAGGCCATTCAGAACATGCACCTCCAGTTCAAGAAAAGATGATGGAAGTTGATGATTCTCTACCTGAAGACTATGTGGGAAAGCCTACAGAGGAAGAGTTAATGGTTTTGAATGATACAGCATCTGTGCCATCAAGTTCAGAACCTTCAACACCAGTTCATGGAGTTCCACAAGAACAGAGAGAAGTTCAAAGTCCATCAGATCAGAAAAGTACCACTACTTCATTGGTCAAAGGTCCTTCATCAAGAGTCAGGTTGAATCATCCTGCTACTAATATTTTGGGAAGTTTGAATGATAACATGAGATTGCGATCCAAAGCTTTAAATGTGATTACTCACTCATGCTACCTATCCCGATTCGAACCGAAGAAGGTGGATGAAGCTCTCCAAGATGCTGATTGGGTCAATTCTATGCATGAAGAACTTCATCAGTTCGTTCGAAATGATGTGTGGGAATTAGTTCCTAGACCTGAGGGAGTCAATGTTATTGGAACTAAGTGGATCTTCAAGAACAAGTCAGATGAACATGGAACTGTTATCAGAAATAAATCTAGGCTTGTTGCTCAAGGATACACACAAGTAGAAGGAATTGACTTTGATGAGACTTTTGCACCAGTAGCAAGATTGGAATCCATTCGCATTCTTTTGGCTATTGCATGTCACATGAACTTCAGGTTATATCAAATGGATGTCAAGAATGCATTCTTAAATGGCATGATACAAGAAGAAGTGTATGTTGAACAACCGAAAGGTTTCATTGATCCTCACAGGCCAAACGATGTCTACAAGTTGAAGAGAGCTCTCTATGGATTGAAACAAGCTCCACGGGCTTGGTATGATAGATTAACTGCATATCTCACGGATCATGGCTTCAAGAGAGGTTTTGCTGACACCACTCTGTTTATACGAAAGGATAAGAATCATTTTGTAGTTGCTCAAATTTATGTTGATGATATTGTTTTTGGTGCTACTAATGATTCTCTTGCTCAATCTTTTGCAGATGAAATGAAGGCCATGTTTGAGATGAGTATGGTTGGGGAACTAACTTATTTCTTGGGATTGCAGGTAAAGCAAACGGATGATGGAATCTACATCAACCAAGCTAAGTATGCGCGAAATTTGGTCAAGCGATTTGGTCTTGACAAGGCTGCACATGCTAGGACACCAATGGCTGCTACTGTGAAATTAACAAATGATCCCTCAGGTGAGTCTGTTGATGTTACTCTATATAGAAGCATGATTGGTTGTCTCTTGTACTTAACTGCTAGCAGACCTGACATTGCGTTTAGTGTGGGTGTTTGCTCTAGATTTCAGTCTAATCCTAAGGTCTCTCACTTAAATGCTGTTAAGAGGATCATAAAATATGTTGCTGGAACTTGTGATTATGGTCTTTTTTATAGTAAAGAGTCAAATCTTTCTCTTGCTGGTTTTTCTGATTCTGATTGGGCTGGTAATGCTAATGATAGAAAAAGTACAACTGGTGGTTGTTTTTATGTTGGTGCTAATTTGGTTGCTTGGATGAGTAAGAAGCAAAATTCTGTTTCTCTATCTACTGCTGAGGCAGAATATATTGCTGCTGGGAGTTGTTGTTCTCAGCTTCTGTGGATGAAGAAACTTTTGAGTGATTATGGTATATCTCAGGACACCATGGTTGTTTATTGTGATAACTCTAGTGCCATAGATATATCTAAGAATCCTGTTCAACACTCTAAGACCAAACACATTGAGATTAGATATCACTTCATTAGGGATCTTGTTGAAAGGAAAATTGTTGCTCTTGAATATATTCCAACTGAACGTCAGAATGCTAATATTTTCACCAAACCGCTTGATAGAGGAAAGTTTGAAACTCTTCGTCAAGTCATTGATGTGATTCTTTGTCCCTAGTTATTCTTGACTTCATGGTTCTTGTGCTTCATTGCTCAATCTTTTGTGACCTTTTTTTCTAGGATTTGCATTGCATTACATTCATGCATTTCATTCTAGGATGTTTGTTTCTTTGTTTAATAAAAATAAAATAAAAAATTTTTTTTTGCAAATTGTGTTTTGCTATTTTTCCTTGAATTTGTAGACAAGGTTGGTCAATCAAAATAACATATCTTATGTATGTACCTTGTTTAGCTTTGATGCACTTATTTTTATTGCACTTTACTAGCTAAAGTCTTGTTGTGCATGTTGTGTGGGAAGATGCTATATTTGTTGATCACATGATCTTGATCTTGAAGTCTTATATCTTTGATTGTTGGACTTGAACTTATTGAGAAAGGCATAAATAACCATCTCACCACTGTTTATTAGCCAATCATGAACACCTTAGTGCATATCATAAGATTCTGTGCTCGAGAAAGTGTAGCACATGCACAAAAAGAACATAAGGTGTAGCCTCTAATTAAAATTGGTGTGTACATTATTGGGCTATAATAATATCACAAATTCAAATAAAATTGGTGTGTACATTATCCCGGCTTTTATTAAGTTTCTAATCAATAAATTTGAATAATGAGGCAAATCAAGAAACTTACATGATTGCAAGCTCTTATTCTAGGAGATGTGAGAGTTATATGATGTAACTCTTTAAGGGATAGTCTCTTTCAAATTCATGTGATGGATTTTGTAGAAATTGTGATTGATCTCTATGTGTATATCACCTCACATGTTTCTCAAACTTATGCTAGTTGCACACACTACACAAGCTATTCTTTGCTAGAATTGTGTACATGATAATGTGTGTGTTTTTGGCCTGACCAACCATGTTTGAGAATTTTGGGAATTATGATGCAAAACATGTTTGCTTGTTTGTTGTTTGTTTTTGGGTATATTGAGGGAAAATTATGCTTTGGAAAATCTGAAATGAATACATGTGTTTTTGGAAAACATCTCATCTCATACTCATGCATTTGATTTTTTCAAATCTGTTGCTTTGAGGAGTTTTTGGTCTAAAACGTTTGGTTTTTCAAAAATATGTTTTTTCCAGAATTTCGATCGATCGAAACTGATTTTCGACCGATCGAAAATGTTTTAAATTACTCACAAATCTCTCTGGTTGGTTCGATCGATCCAAGCTGTTTTTGGATCAGTCGAATAAGTTTTCGACCGATCGAATGTAATATTCGATCGATCGAAAATCGGTCCGGCTGTTTTTTAAAAAGAAGTTTTTCAAGTGACTTTTCACTGTTTCAAAACTTTTCAAATTTTTTTGTTTCCTACCAACCGGTCAAAGAGTTTTTGGTGATTTTTGTCGTTTTCCTCCGAATCTTTTGCGAAATCTCTCTCTCCCAAGTGTGGTAAGTCCCTTATACCCTTCCTTTTGCATTTATTTTCTATTTTCATGCATTTTTTCATGCATATTTGGGTAATTTTGGCATTTAGGAATTTTCTATTTTTGGGGTTGTTTTTGAATGATTCTTTCTCAAAATCTTTATGGGTTTTTGTGGGGACACCTTGTCTAAACACATCATGTGGTTTAATTGGATTATTTTGGTGGTTTGAAGGAAATTTGAAATTCTAGGGCTTGAATTTGAGTAAATTTGGGGTTTTTGTTCAATTGGATTGAAATTGATGAAATTGGCTTGTTGAATTGAGTAATTTGATCATTATATTGAGTTAATTGAACTTTGTGTTGATCAATTTATCAATTTGCTGTGTTTTGAAAATTAGGGTTTTTCAAATTGGGGATTTTTGATGAATATCGAATGCTCAAGCCATTTTTGTTAATTTGGATCAAAATTGAACATGTCACTGCATTAGTACATGCATCATGTTATGTTCATGCTCATGCATCATATAGATTTTTTATATTTTTTTTGCTGTGCTAACTTGCAGTCTGCCCTTGGTTTTGGTTTTTGCTCTTTTCTTTTTGTGTCTGTCTTTTCCTTAGCACTATGCCTAGGAAAACTAGAGCCCATAGGACTTCTGATCCTTCTCCTTCTTTTGACACTGAGAGGTTCCCTAGTGAGTCAAACCAAGTCACTTATGAGACTTTGAACCTTAGGCGTCAGATTTGGGCTGAGCGTAGGGTTATCTTAGATGGGCTAGATCCTGAGGTGCGTCGTAATTTTGTGCGTCGGGGTTGGTTACCTTTGCTCGAGTATGAGCATTCTCCTCCTCCTGCCACCTTGATTAGAGAATTCTATTCGAATCTCTCTATTCATGTCTATGATACCGACACCTTGGTTAAGGTGTGGTTACGTGGTGTGGAGTATCGCATTACCCCTTCGGTGGTGTCTGATGCTCTTGGGGTACCCATTGTGGACCATCCCGTTTTTCCTTACGAGGAGTCGCCTCCCCTTGATGACGTCTTGTCATACATCACTGGGTCTTCTATCCAGTGGGGTTCTGATCCTCGGATCACTTCTGCTGAGCTGTCTGAGCTGCACTATCTTTTCTTTAGGATAGCGTGTCATTCATTGTGGCCTATTTCGCATGTCCACACCATTCCTCTTGAGAGGTGTGTCTTTTTGTATGCTTTGGTCACTGATGCTCTTATCAGTTTTCCGCATCTGTTCCTTCGTTCTTTGAACGAGGTTCATCGATCTAGTTCTACGGCTCATGCTTTGTTTTTTTCCTATTTTTATTCATCGGATTCTCCTTTTTCTTGGTTTTGGTGAGTATCCTGCTTCTGAGCCTGTTCATGTTGTCGCTCCTATTGGTGCTACCTTTTTGAGGCAAAGGGCTGCTCAACTTCGAGCTAGCTCTAAGCGTGCTAGGGTAGAGCCTTCCGATGTCACTCCACCCCCTTCTTTTTCTACAGATACTCATGCAGCTGGGACTTCTTCTGATCCTGCTGTTGCTGCTGATGCTGCTGATGTTCCTCCACCGTTTGATGAGGTTTCTGACCTTCGTCGGACGCTTGACACTGTCGTGACCGTTCAGGCGGCTCATGGTCAGCTTTTGGTGGACATCCTTGATGAGCTACGTGCGTTGCGAGCGGATTTGGCGAGCTCTCGTCGATCTCCTCCTCCACCTTTTGATGATGAGTGAGTGCCCTTTGGCAATTCGTCACAAAAAGGGGGAGTACATAGTTCATTGTATCTAGGAGATTTTTGAGGTTTTTTTTTGTGGAGATTTAAATTTTAGGGGGAGTTTTTTGTTTACTTGGTAGTGATACTGCGGAGCTTGTGGAGTTATTAGATTGTATCTAGGTGCTTCACTTTGTATTTACATTTTTAGCTCTTGTTTAGGAGATTTATTTTGTTGAGATACATTTGTGTGTATATGTTTCTTATTTCACTATGCTACTACTCTGATTATTGATTTATATTGATGATGTTATTCATGATATATGTCTTTATTTTGTGTCATGTGAAATTAAGAATTTTTTATTTATGTATTTCCTGTTTTTTTTTCCACACATGCGTTTATGTGTTTGTTAAGTGTTACAGGAATATACAGGTTGCTTTCAGTCGAGCTGCTGTCTACTTTGCAACTGTTAGATAGTAGTTTAGGTTGAATTGTTAAGTGGCTATTTTATTGTAATGGGCTATTTCAATTTGTAACTTTGAGCTTTTTGTTAAGTCTGTGTTTTGTCACGGATTGCCAAAGGGGGAGTTTGTTAGGTTCTAAAGATTAGAAACTAATGTATTTAGAACTTCAATTTGTATGTTGGCAAACCATGATCAAAACAATGTTGTGTCGTGTGTTAGACTTGCTCAAAGTATGGGTTTAATTGTAAAGTTGGAATCGAGTTTTTATGCAGAAGTACTGTTCACTTTCTGTATGACTCGATCGATCGAAAATTAGACTCGATCGATCGAAAATCGTGCAGAACGTTTTTCTGCAGAAAATTCCAACTCAGCCCAAGCCCGTTTTAATGTATAGGGTTTTATGTTTGCCCTAAGTATAAAAGGGAAAACCCTAGCCACGTTTTTAGAGTTCTGTTTTGCTGTGTTTGTGAATCTTTCTTTGAGATCTAGAGGTATTTACCTTCACATACACTTAGGGTTTACATACTTGAGATTTATGTCAAGAGTTGTGTAGATCGTTACAGTTGCAGAATCAAGAGAACACAAAGATATACAAGCAGGTGCGCTTGTGGATTTGTTGAAGAATTCCGGAAAGAAGGAGTCCGTGGATCTCGGAGCTATCATGGGGTCATGGTAGTAAGTTTCCTACACTCGGGTAGCAATATGACGTTAGTGGTCTAAGTCTATTGTGTAAATTTCGATTCTTTCATAGTGGATTCAGTTTACCTTGAGGATAGCTAGGTCAAATCCTCCCCAGGTTTTTACCGGTGTGGTTTCCTGGGTCATCAGATCTTTGTGTTGTTTATTTTTCCACTGCTTTGTTATTTTTGCTTAACTGTGTTAACCTAGTTTTAATTAAATTACCTAAGTTAATAACTTGGCTAATTCTCTAGGTTAATCTGTTGGGTTTAAGGGGTCTAAACGAACTGACACTCTACACTCTGAATATGTCTAGGTTGTGTTTGGGTACAAATCTCCTCTCAAGGTATGACAATGGGAGAGGGAAGGAAAAGAGGCTACAATGATTTCTCACTAAGGATGAGTAGCTCTCTCTCTACAAGAAGGGTGTATGTGTTGTTGAAAACCAATCTAGGGTTTTTCTTTCTAAATAGCCTAACCTTCAATTTGTGGGTAACAAGGGTATATATAGTATGGGTGAAGGATAAGTAAGTCACACTCAAAAAATCCTCCAGGCAGAATGTTTCGCAACTATCTCGCGGGAAGGCCTTACCCTTGAGACACTCGCGAAACTAACAGCCTGGCACGACTCTTCAACTTCCAGTCATGTGCTTCTCACGTGGCTCTTTCACGGGTAAGCTTCTAGCGAGACACTCACAAAATCCACTGATTCTTCATTTTATGCTTGATCTTCACCAACTTAATACTAAACTCAATACAATAAAAACCCACAAAATACAAGGATCAAAATTAAAGTAATTACAACACTTTTTGTCATGGAATAAAGCCAACATAAAACATAGTTATAAATCACAACTTTAAATTTTTTATTTTTATTTTTATTTTTTGGGATATTTCAGTTTTGTTGTGTGGCTGGCTCATTCTATGTTTTCCAACCAAAAACATGCTTCCACACCCAACTAAAACTTTTAAAAATAAATAAATAAAGGAAATAAAGGTTGTTCTACCAAAAATAATTACCACATGAATATTTTATATTTTATTAATTACATATAACTATTTACAATAATGTGCCACTAACTCCAAATTTTCTCATTACAAACTTGGGAATGCAGTTTTTTGAAAACAACTTTCACATAAGAAAATTCAATGTTAGCCTCAAAAGTCTACCCTACTAGAATGAAGGATTTCTTTAGGAGACAAGGGCTAGGGCAGAATTTGAGATCACAGGTAAATTTGAAATGGATGGTGAAGACATATCTTTCTTTAGTATTGGTGTAGGTTGAAAGCTCGAATTTGTGTGAAAACACAAGAGCTTGTTTAGAACTCCAATAAAAATTACAGCTAGATTGCTTTTACTTTAACTTAAGCTAAGTGCGAAATAAGAGTAAATGAGCGCAAACAACCGATACAACTACCCTAAGCCATATTCATGCAATATCAACAATAAAAGATAAGCTTAAAGAGTAGGGAAAAAAGATGCAAACACAAGATAACACGGCGATGTATTATCAAAGAGGAAATCGAAGAACTCGACAAAAAACCTCTCCGCTGCCTTCCATGCCGTGAATCGATCCACTAGAGAGTAAAGTTGGAGTACACGAATAACAAAAGACCCTCCAAACCTTTTCTACCCAATGTACTTGAGCCTTCCAAGCTCCTGCTACCAATGGACTTCTCGGAGTCATGTCTTTTCTAGCTTTCTAGATCCCACAATACGCCTAATTGCATTTGCCAAGCCTCATTGGCTTCTTTTGGAAAAACCCTAAAGCTTCCCAAGCTTTAAAACACTTTTTATACTCTGAAAAGGTGTAGTTTGTATTTGGGTACGAATCTCCTCTCAAGGTATGATAATGGGATAGGGAAGGAGAAAAGGCTACGGTGATTTCTCACTAAGGATGAGCTCTCTCTCTAAAAGATGGGTGTGTTGTGTTGTAGAAACCTATATAAGGTTTTCCTCTCTAAATAGCATCTCATACATTTGTGGGTAATGAGGATATATATAGTATGGGTGAATGGTAAGAAAGTCACACTTAAAAAACTTCTAGGCAGAATGTTTCGTGGGTATCTCACTGGTAGGCCTTTTTCGCGAGACACTAGCGAAACTGACAACCTGGCACGACTCTTCAACTTTAAGCATGTGCTTCTCACATGCCTTTTTCATGGGTAAGCTTCTCGCGAGACACTAGTAAAATTGCACCGATTCTTCATTTCATGCATGATTCTTCACCAACTTAATACTAAATCTAATACAATAAAATCCCACAAAATACAAGAAACAAAAATAAAGCAATTACAACACTTTTTGTCATGGAATAAAGCCAACATAAAACATAGTTGTAAATCACAACTTTATAATCTCCCCCTTTGGCTATTCCATGTCAAAATACCCTATAACAGACTCTAGACTTAAACGTGAGTTTGGGAACAATGGTAAAACTCACTCACACCTAAATCTAAAACCTATAATGAAGTTGGAATACAATACTTGTAACCTAAAACATTTGCACAAAACACGTTAAACCCTTAAGGTAAAACAAGTAATAAAGGACAAGTATAATGTAACAGGTAAAAAAGCGATCAAGTTAACAAGATATGAGATATATGAGCAACTTGATCAAACACATAACAGTCATATGGAAATGACTACAATGATCATATAGCAAAGCAAATGATCATCCGAACTTGCAATCATTGAAACACAATAGCATAAGGATGTATGCATGTCCAACACATAAAAACGATGCAATGAGAACAAAAAAGCATAGATACTAAACATAACTCAAAGCACCATAAAGCAACGAGAAATCAAGCATAACATAAAACAAAGCAAAAACAAAGTTTTCTCACAAAAAGATGTCTTCTCCCCCTTGGTATATGCATCTCCACTAATGAATTCTCCCCCTATGAATGTGCACGAGGTAGAATTTCTCTCCTAAGAATGTGTACATGGGTCATATAGAAATAACGATACATTCCTATATACTCTCTAGTATACTCTTCCATTTTTTGTCACAAATAGACAAATGAATCAAGACGAAGGAGGGATAGAAAAGAAGATATGAACAAGGGTTAGATGATGCATGAGGGGTGCAAGATGAATGAGAAAATGAAATTTAAACGAAAGACAAAAACATCAAAAAAATGCTACAAAGCATAAAGTGGACATGACACGCTAAGGATGTGGAAACAATATATAGACCAAGGCATGACAAAGACATAAGAACATGTTATATGTGCTAAAAGATCTAAAAAGATTTAATTAGCATAAGTGAATGCAAAATATGTTAAATGTTAGAGTGTGTGCATCAAATGTGCATCTAGTGTGCATGTGAGATGCATGACTAATGCATGAGCAAGCACTCACAGGGCAAAGTGTGTAAAACACACAACCAATGATCAAAACATGATAAACATACATAATCATGGTAATCCCCAAAGTTTAGGACTCATCGGAGTCTAAAAGAGTGAAAAAAAAATACCATAGAGGCATTTTATCAAACACTTAGAGTGCACACACTACACATGTATGTTAAACAATGCATGAACATATGAAAATCTTGCCTAAATACATGTTATTTTCGCCATAAGGAGCCAACATCCAAAGCAAATCATCATTTAAAACAAAACTCAATCAAAAAGATTGACAAAAATTAAGTTTTCCAACCCCCATTAAAGAAAATCCCAACTATGAACATAAAACCCCCCAAAAACATAATCTAAGAATCAAAATCGATGAAAAGAGTTAAAGATTACCTTAGAGATGTTAATGGAATGAAAAGCAGTTGAATTTAGTTGGTTTTTGATATAGAAACATTAAACTAGGGGTTTGGAAGAAGATGGGAGAAGTTTAAAACAAATGTTCCACGAAATGCCCTTTAAAAAGTTGATAACTCGCTAGTAAGCCTTACTAGCAAAATTTTTCGCTGGTAAGCCTTATTCGTAAACCTCTCTATCCAAAGTTGAAAAACTTGATAATTGAACCATTTAAACTTGCAACAGAGCTTACACATGAAATGAGTCATAAATACACCCAGAAAACATGTTTTTCACACAAAAGCAACTTGAAAAACTTTGAAAAACATGGGTGATACAAATCACTTCCAAAAGCAAATAAAAATAACAAAAATCTTTTTGATTTGATCCACATATGGTTAAGCACACACACATCACATTTGAACATGTACAAACACACAAATGAAATAGGCATTCATTGAACATTAATCTTGTGTGTTGTGTGTGAGCATCAAGTATGAACTAGTCTATAGTCAATTATGAAGCTTCAATGATCAATTCAATCAAGTCATACACAACTAGTACGAAGTCAAGTGACCTATCTCACTTGTAGAAATGAACATATATGTTCTCTCACCAATGTGGTTACAAATGATTGAAAGCTTTTCATTTGACTTCCATTTTACATACTTGTGATAAAAAACAACTCAAATTTTTGAGAAGCGATGCCATAAAAATATTGATAGAACTTTGACAATTAAGCCTTTGGCTTTAGCATCATACATTTTAATACAAATCGCTTTCCCTTTTTCTTAGTCAAATACTAGTATATGCGATGACTTTTTCAGCTCTTTTCAAAATTGACATTTGTAGAGCTCTATGAAAAAGAAAAAAATTGTGAGGAGATATATAGGCACAAGTTTACGCATGTATCAAGATCAAGCAAGGCTATTGACCAATCATTCATGATAAGCTTCAAAATCTATTTACAACAATCAAACGTAGATTTCTAGATGTCACTCACACTTAGAAAATGTGCATACATAACAAGCAAAGCTCGTAGATGCACTATGTCATTAGTACGGATGTACTAGGCCAAACTCACATGTAAAATGTGCTCAAACATATATGATCAAACTTTTTTAATTTTTTCACTTTTTATGTGTTTTTGGATTTTTACACACACAAAAACAAAAGCATAATAGTAAGGTCGAATGCGGAAACAACAAAAACAATGCATATAAAGGGATGCATTATGCACAAATGCATGACAAATTAAACATCTAATGCATGAAGAGTCTTATAGAGATCAAAAGAATTAGATCAAGGACCAAAAGAGCATAAGCTCAACCATAGGAACCATTCCTCATCCAAACGGAATGATTGTTTGGAATGAGTGTCTCACGAGAAGTGAGACGAAGGTTGGAAGAATGAGAATCGAAGATGCATATAGATAAGGAGGTAAGAACATTAAAAACTTTCTTAAATAACTTACCATTTTCCCCCAAATCTGGTTTTACTTATATAGCACAACTTCCAAGAAGCTGAAGTTTTCCTTTTCTTTTAATTCTTTTAAGAGCTTATAACTTAAAGCAATGAGGTCTAAGATGACCAAAGGCATCACAATGATGACAAACAATGGATTTAGGTCCACTAGGCTTTTTAGGGAAGGATCTAGCATATGGTTTTATTCTCTCTTCAACTTAAGACATTGAGGTCTTATATGACCAATCACACCACAATGGTGACAAGTTGGAACATCTTAGATCCATCCAAAACCTTAGGTTGAGACCTAAACGGAGGCTTTGGCTTAAGAGCCTTTCTGTCCACCTTTTGATTTCTTTTATGTGGAGGAATATACACCGATTTGTCCTTTAAGGTAGAACATACAATAGGCAGAAAATCGGGTATTACAACATGATTGCAACAAATATTTTCATCCTTTTTAGCAATAGGTTTAACAATCAAACACTTGGCATGCATCTTAAAAGATTCATTTTCACATTTTAGCTCATCAACAAGTTTGTTAGACAAAACAAGTTTAGCATCCAAGTCCATATTCAAACATTCAAACTCCTTTACTTTTTCAAGAGCATGTTCAACAAGTTTCTTATACTTTTCAACCAATTTGTTGGATTCATTGAGCTTAGCAATCAAATCATCATTTTCACAAATAAACTTGCTCAAATTCACATGAAAGTTCTTTGCCTTTTTCTTCAAGAGTTTGACATTTGGAATATTAACAACACTCATAGATTCATGTAACATGTTATCACAATCATGAGGATATACACTTATAGAGGCATTTTCACAAACACATGACATATTACAATCAATAACATCCATAGAAGCATACAAAGCACTATCCATGGCAATACAAACAAGGGGTCAAGGATCACACTTATGTAATGAAACCAAAACAAGTGTACTCGCTCTGATACCAATTGAAAGCTCAGATTTGTGTGAAAACACAAGAACTTGTTCAGACCCCCAATAAAAATTACAGCTAGATCGCTTTTACTCAAACTTAAGCTAAGTGCGAAATAAGAGTAAATGAGCACAAAAAACCGATATAACTACCCTAAACCATATTCATGCAATATCAACAATAAAAGATAAGCTTAAGGAGTAGGGAAGAAAGATGCAAATATAAGATAACATAGCGATATGTTATCGAAGAGAAAACCGAAGAACTCAGCAAAAAACCTTTCTGTCGCCCTCTAAGCGGTGAATCAATCCACTAGAGAATAAAGTTGGAGTACGCAAATAACAAAAGTCCCTCCAAACTATGTCTACCCAATATACTTAAGCCCTCCAAGCTCTTGCTACCAACGGACTTCCTAAAGTCATCTCTTCTCTAGGTTTCCAGATCCCGCAATACGCTCGATTGCATCTGCCAAGCCTCACTGGCTTCTTTTTGCAAATCCCTAAAGCTTCCCAAGCTCCAAAACACTCTTTACACTCTAAAAAGGTGTGGGTTGTGTTTGGGTACATAAATCCTCTCAAGGTTTGATAATGGGAGAGGGAAGGAGAAAAGACTACTATGATTTTTCACTAAGGATGAGCGGCTCTCTCTCTAAAAGATGGGTGTGCTATATTGTAGAAAACCTATCTAGGGTTTTTCTCTCTGAATAGCCTCTCATACATTTGTGAGTAATGAGGATATATATAGTATGGGTAAACGGTAAGAAAGTCACACTTAAAAAACCTCCCTGCAAAATGTTTCGCAGGTATCTGCAGGTAGGCCTTTCTTACGTGACACTAGCAAAACTGACAGCCTAGCTCGACTCTTCAGCTTCCAACATGTGCTTCTCACGTGCCCTTTTCACTGGCAAGCTTCTCGCGAGACACTAGCGAAATTACACTGATTCTTCATTTCATGCTTGATTCTTCACCAACTTAATACTAAACCTAATACAGTAAAATTTCACAAAATACAAGGAACAAAAATAAAGCAATTACAATACTTTTTGTCATGGAATAAAGCCAACATAAAATATAGTTGTAAATCACAACTTTACATAAGCATTTTGCTAAAATGCTAATTTCACCATCAAAATATGGCAAAAGTGGGCTGCATCAGCAAAGCAATTTTTTTTTTTTTTTTTTTTTTGGCTAGGTTATAGTGCACAACTAAAGAGCCAAGATGGTAAAAAAATATTTTATTAAAAGATATATTATTTTATTATGTTGGTGGTGGTGGTGGTAGTTGTTTATTGTAGTAGATATATATTATTTTATTGTGTTGAATGCTAAATAAAATCACTGATATTGAGTGTTTTGTAAAATGATGTGATAAAGTAGCTTTTTGTGATGCCAAATTACTAAATTTTTGGCACCACCAATGCTAATGCTCTAAAAGATCTTTAAGGGAGTATAAGGTAATGTGGCTGAGATAAACAAGGGTAAAAGGCCATTAAGTGAAGTTCAAGTTTCAAAATTCATGTTTCAGAATCCTTTTAGGCCTCAAGATAAATCTAAGTGTGTGCCTACTTGTTTCCAATGCAGCGTTATTGGTCATATTAGATAAATTGTTTTAAACTAAGGTTTCGGCCTGAATTAATATGAAGACCTACACCTAGGAAGCAAAGTAGATTGTTTCTCAAAAAAGGAAGCAAAGAAGACCTAAGACTAATCATGCTTATCTGAATTGTGGTGTTGTTGGACAAACTCATCTTAATTATTTCAAATTATCTGAATTTAGACTAAACACTTTTTCCACATTTCGAAGAGTATACATCAGTGGCATCATTCTAGCGTAAAGCTTATTTTTCTAGGGAGAAACAAATTAGAATATGCACCTATTGCTTTTTCTTTTTTTTCTTTTTTTGATGAAATGCACCTATTGCTTTTAATATTAAACGATAAATATTTTGCGCCAAGAATAGAGGCGCTTGTATGGTAAAACGGAGCAGTGTTTGGAAAGCAGTCACGGACTAGTGTGAATAACTTGCTTATTTCTTGGATTGAAACAAATTATTATGCGCATAATACACGTCCGTTACTCTGATGAAATTCATGTATCAACAATTGACACCATTTGTGAGGACAAAAATTCCTTAAGCAACAAGATTGGACCCATTCAGTGAGTTTTCAATGGAAATCGAGGAAATATGTCCAATGAAAATGAGTTCACTTTGAATGAAAATCACCATAGTCAAAGGCCCCAGTTGGGATCAAAAATGAAATTGAACTCAACACAAGAACAAGCTAATACGCATTAAGAAGTATGAGAATGGGATGACTGAGAAAGCACTGTCGTCGCCAATGGAAAAATCATGGTAGCACATCATGGGACTCAGCCTCATCAATGGTGGCATTTTATTGTTAAATGTTTAAAAAGTGTTAAAAACACCTTGAACGTTTAGATCCCCAAATTACAAATTACCATTTCAAGCTTAATATCAAACAATGTATGTGCGAAAAATGAACATAAGCTTATAATAGAATTGGTAGATAATTTAAACCAAATAAAATTACATCCACAGTAGAAATTAAATGGCAAATATTAAGGGAAGAGAGATGCAAATACAAGGACAACATAGCGATGTGTTATCGAAGAGGAAACCGAAGCCCTCGGTGTAAAACCTCTCCGCCGCCCTCCAAGCGGTCAATAATCCACTAGAGAATGAAGTTGGGATACATGAATAGCAGAAGACCTTCCAAGCTTAATCTACTCAGTGTACCTAAGCCCTCCAAACTTCTTGCTCCAACAAGGTTACACCGAACCTTTGTCTTCTTTAGCTTACTACATTCCGCTATAGCCTATAGCATCAACCAATATCAATTGGTCTCTTCTGAACTGCTTCCCAAAGCACCAAAAAGCCTTCTCATAGATATGGGTATGGTGAGAAAATGATTTGGCTAAAGAACCTCTCAAGGATGTAACAATGGAAAGGGTGAGAGTAGAGGAATTTGAAGAGTCACTATGTAAAGATTGTGGATGAATTACTCTTGTTTTTCTCTAGGGTTTCTCTCTCAAAATTCTCTCTGGAAGCTCTCTACATTTCGTGGGTATAAGGGGTATTTATACTAGAGTGAGAATGGAATGCGAAGAATCAGTTTTTCCAAAACAGAGCTGGCTAGCGACTTGGCCTCGCGACTTAACTGAGTCACGAGTTCAAGCCGCGAGCTAACTGAATGGCCAGTCTGAACTTTTTATCCTGTAGTGCTATAGCTGGCATGACGGTTCAGCTTTTCTGCATGCTTCACTCATGTGCTTCTTCTGGCGGCTTGCCAATTGCGAGCCACCCGCGAGATCTAGTCGTGAGTCCTTGCTTCACTGCACAGTTTTGAGCATTTCTTCACACTTTCTCACATACTACCTTTACATGATTCTCACCTAAATACAGGGTTTCTAAGTGCTGAAATAAAAGTAAATTTAGCACAGAATAAAGCCAAAAAAATGGTTGATTAATTTTAACCTTACAACTGTAGACATTTTAGCATTTACACTGTAATTGTAATTGAGATAATATATTGTTTGATATGTTTAGACCCCTTAAACCCTATTTTTTAATCTAATATATTAACCAAGTGATTACTTAGATTAAATATTCAGATCTAAGTTAAACACAAATAAATCATATCATGCAAAGCAGCGGAAAATAAATAACACACTGATATGATGACCCAGAAAAACCAATGAAACGAACCGTTTCAAGATTAAAACCTGGAGAGGATTTAACCTAGCTATCTTCAAGGTAAAACAAATCTACTATAAGAGAATCGAAGTTTTTACAATCAGATTTAACCCTAAATCTATTGCTACCTCCAGTAGTAACTTACTAACACGACCACATGCTAACTCCGAATCCACGAAATCTTTCTCTTCTCGGATTTAAACCAACACAAGCCACCTTGCTTGTAACTTTGAGATCCCACTCAAAGGTTTAGTAATACAAACTCTCCAGTTTGTGACTCCAAAACCACCCTTGAAGGTTTAGATCATCAACAGTTGTTGATCTTGTTGCAACAACTTTAGATTTACCAAATCTAATGATATGAAAATGATTTTTGGTAGAGACTTTGAAAAAGGAAGGCACAATACCTTTTAGATCTCACAAGAGCACCTCTAAAGTCTCTCAAAAGCATTGAAAATGTTTTTATATACTAGAAATGTTTCACTTGACACCTAAACTGTTTAAGCAGAGTTTGGGCTGAAATAAAATTCTGCAAAAATTTAATTTCTACGATTTTCGATCTGTTGAATCTAATTTTCGATTGGTCGAATTTCATTGAATTGGAACTTTCCTTTCTATAGCTTGTATTTTCTTGTGTTCTAACTTGGAATACCTTGAGCATTGTCTAATAAACTCTCTAGACTCTAAGATCTATATATAGACAAGTTTGTGCTCACGGTTTGCCAATTGTTCTAAACTTTAGAACCTAACATATATAAAGGGGTTCTCTTTGAGATCATTTTCTGTTATGAAAGATCAATATTATCACAGAATTATTCCTCTTAAATCTCTTTGGGTTTCACTTCGTCTTCTCCATTCTTGTTTGCTTTCTCTTCCTCTTTCTTTGTCACTCAATCAATCTTACTTTCCTATTTTACTCGTAGTAACTGCCCCCTAACTTCTTCAAAACTTTCCTAGCTATAGTTATATTGTAATAAAAACTTTGCTTGACTATGAAAGAAACAAAGCAAAGCCTCACTGTAAAAACCAGGTTATTATTGAGTATTTTGGGAATATACTCCCTCCTTATCACAAAAGGATGGGTTCCATCCACCATGGGGCCCACTCCCATATAAGAGAGAAAGTATACTGTTGAAGCATCCAATAAATTTCTGTAAAAACCTAACACTACACTGTATAACTCATAAAAATAGAAAAAAGAAACTGACAAAGTTAAAAAAAAACATTAAAATTCTCCCTGAGTCACTGACACATAAAATCACCTTTTGCTTTTATAGTATGCAATGGTGAAAAATGTTGTGATAAAAAAAAGCAACAAAAATTCACAACAATTTTATAAACATTTTCAAATTTTAAATTTTGATATCACATATGGGTCCACTATAATTTGTAATTAAAGTTTATTTTTAACAGCCATGTTACCATGAACAAGACGGTGGGCTATGTTTGGAAAGGTTGTGAAATTATTGTGATTTTTTGTTTTGTCCTAAATGACTTACATAGCATTAATATCTATCTTGTCCCATCTTTTCAGTATTCTCTCATTCACTGCAACTCTTTCTTCTTTTTTGCCTCACAACATTTTTATTAGTGGCTCCCATATTTACACAAAATAATATGAAAGCTCGAAAATGTGTTAAAAACACAAGAGCTGTTTAAGACCCCTAAATTAAATATATTACGGCTCAATTGATTTTACTCTAACTTATACTAAGTGCGGAATAGAGTAAATGCGAGCGGATAATCAAATAAACTACTCTAACCTATAATCAATAAAGCACAACAGTAAATTGAAAGGGAAAAAAGTAGGGAAGAAGAATGCAAACATAAGATAACACTCCGATGTGTTATCGAAGAGGAAACCGAAGTACTCGGCATAAAACCTCTCTGCCACCCTCCAAGCGATAAATCGATCCACTAGAGAATAAAGTTAGAGTACACGAATAACAAAAGACCCTCCAAGCCTAGTCTTCCTAATGTTCTTAAGCCCTCCAAGCTTCTGCTACCAACTGACTTCGCCAAGCCTTGTCTTTTCTAGCTCTCGAGATCACACAATTCAGCCCGATTGCATTCGCCAAATATATGGCTTCTTCCAATGCTTCCCAGCGGCACCAAAACACTCTCTACACTCTGAAAAAGTGTGGGTTGTGTTTGGGTATAAATCTCTTCTCAAGGTATGACAATGGGATAGGGAAGGAGAAGATGCTAGAATGATTTCTCACTAAGGATAAGTAGCCCTCTCTCTCTCTAAAAGATGGGTGTGTGTGCTGTAGAAAACCTATCTAGGGTTTTTCTCTCTGAATGGTCTCCTTACAATTTGTGGGTAATGAAGGTATATATAGTATGGGTGAAGGGTAAGAAAGTCACACTTAAAAAATCCTTTAGGCAGAATGTTTCGCGACTATCTCGCGGGAAGGCCTTACTAGCGAGACACTTGCAAAACTGACAACCTGGCACGACTCTTCAGCTTCCAGTTATGTGCTTCTCACATACTCTTTTCGCGAGAACCCTTCTCACGAACTTCTCATGAGATAGTCACGAAATGTACTGATCTTCATTTAAGCTTGAGTCTTCACCAACTTAATACTAAACTCAGTACAATAAAATCCCACAAAATACAAGGAACAAAACTAAAGAAATTACAACACATTTTGTCATGGAATAAGTCAATACTAATGTTGTGATAAAAATAATAACTTAACAATCTCCCCATTTGGCTACTCCATGAAAAAACACCCTATAACAGACTCTAGACTTAAATGTGAGTTTAGGAATAATGGCAAAACTTACTCATACCTAAATCTAGAAGCTGTGATGCACTTGGAACAAAATACCTATAACCTGAAACACTTGCACAAAACGCATTAGACCCTCAGGGTAAATCAAGTGATAAAAGGACAAGTATAATGTAACAAGTAAAATGCGATCAAGTAAACATGTTATGAAACATATGAGCAACTTGATCAAACACATGACAGTCATATGGAAATGACTACAATGATCATATAGCAAAGCAAATGACCATCTGAACATGCAACCAATAAAGCACAATAGCATAAGGATGTATGCATGTCCAACACACAAACACGATGCGATGAGAGCAATAAAGCATAGAAGTTAAATGTAACTCAAAGCACCATAAAACAACGAGAAAACAAGCAAAATATAAAACAAAACAAAACAAGGTTTTCTTAAAAAAAATTTCTCCCCCTTGTTATATGCATCTCGCCTATGGCTTGCTCCCCCTACAAATATGCACGAGGTAGAATTTCTCCCCCTAAGAATGTGCACATGAGTCATATAGAAATGACAAAACACATCGGTATACTCTCTCCGGTATACTCTCCCCCTTTTTTGTCACGAATAGACAAATGAATCAAGAGGGAGGAAGGAAGGAAGGAAAGAAAAAAAGATATGAACAAAGGTAAACGATGATGCATGAGGGGTGCAAGATGAATGAGAAAATGAAGCTTGAACAAAAGATGAAACATCTTGAAGACACAATACTACAAAGCATAAGGTAAACATGACATGCTAAGAATAATAGAACATGATATAGACCTAGGCATGACATAGACACAAGACTATGTTATATGTGCTAAAAAGTCTACAAAGACTTAACTAGCATGAGTGAATGCAATACATGTCAAGTGTTTAAGTGTGTGCAACAAAAGTGTATCTAATGTGCATCTAGTGTGCATGTGAGATGCATGACCAATGCATGAGCAAGGCACTCATGGGGCAAAGTGTATAAAACACATCACCAATGATCAAAACATGATAAACATGAGTAATTATGGTGATCTCCAAAAATTGGTACTCATCGGAGTCCAAAACAATGAGAAAATGCCATTCGAGCGTTTTATCAAATACTTAGGAGTGCACACACTACACATGTATGTTAAAAAATGCATGAACATATGAAAATATTGCCTAAATACATGTTATTTTTGCCACAATGTGCCAACATCCAAAGCAAATAATCATTTAACAACAAAACCCAATAAAAAGATTGACAAAAATTAAGTTTTCCAACCCTCATTTGAGAAAATCCCAAATATGAACATAAAACCCCCAAAAACATAATCTAAGGATCAAAATTGATGAAAAAAGTTAAAGTTACCTTAGAGATGTTTATGGAGTGTAAAACACTTGAAATTTGTGGGTTTTGATGTTGAAGCATTAAAATAGGGGTTTGGAAGAAGATGAGAGAAGTTTAAAACAAATAACCCACGAAATGCCCTTAAAAAGCTGATCTGGGAATTTTCGCGGAAAGCTTACTCACTAAAGTACTCGTGAAATTTTTCGCGAGTAAGTCTTACTCGCGAAACAGTCGCGAAAGTCTCTATCCAAAGTTGAAAAACTTGAGAAATGGACCATTTAACTCCCAGTTGAGCTTACCCGTGAAATACGTCACAAAAATACCCAGAAAACATGTTTTACACATAAAAACAACTTTAAAAACTTTAAAAAACATGAGTGATACAAATCACTTCCAAAAGCAAACAAAAAGAACAAAAATCTTTTTGGTTTGATCCACATATGGTTGAGCACACATACATCACATTTGAACATGTACAATCACACAAATGAAATAAGCATTTATTAAACATTAAACTTATGTGTTGTGTAAGTATCAAATGTGGAATAGTCCTTACACCAGAGTGAAGTTTCAATGATCAATTCAATCAAGTCATACACAACTGATACTAAGTGAAGAGATTTATCTCAATTATAGAAATGTACATATACGAGCTCCCACAAGAACATGATTACAAATCTTAGAAGTTTTTCATTTGGCTTCTGCATAAATTATAACATTTGATCCTTTGAACAATGCATCTCATTTTTGGAGTCAGTGCTTGAAATTTTTGATATTTCAACATTGAGAGTTAGCCTTTGGCTATTTAAGCACCATACATTTTAAAACAAAAGTTACTTTCCCTTTTTCCTAGTCAAATACTAGTATGTGATACAAGCAGTTCATAATCTCTTTTTCATTTTGAGATTTACATTTGGTGAGCTCTATTGCAAAAACATAAAAATAAAGTGGGAAGATATATAGGCACAAGTCTATGCAAGTATCAAGACTAACAAGACAATTGACCAATCATTCATGATAAGCTTGAAGATCTATTTACAACAATCACACATAGTTTTTAAGATTTCTCCCATAAAGAGATAAGTGCATACATAACAAGCTAAGCTCATAAATGCACTACACCATAAATACGAAGGTACTAGGCCAAACTCACATGTGAAATGTGCTCAAACATATATGATCAAATTTTTTGAAGTTTTCACCTTTTTATGTGGTTTTGGATTTTTACTCACACAAAACTAAAACATAAAAGTAAGATCAAAAACAAAAACAAAACAATGCATATAAAGAGATGCATGATGCACAAATGCATGAATATATAGTATCTAATGCATGAAGGGTCCTACAAAGATCAAAAGAATTAAATCAAGAACCAAAAGAGCAAAAGCTCAACCATAGGAACCCTTCCTCATCCAAACTGAACGATTGTTTGGAATGAGTGTCTCATGAGATGTGAGACGAGGGTTGGAAAAGTGAGAACCGAAGATGCACATAGACAAGGAGGTAAGAGCATCAACAACTTACCATTTTCAATCAAATCCAGTTTAGCTTGTAAAGCACAACTTCCAAGAAGCTCAAGTTTCTCCTTTCTTTTTATTCTTTTAAGAGCTTGAAACTTAGAGCAATGAGGTCTTAGATAACCAAAGGCACCACAATGGTGACAAACAATGGGTTTAGGTCCACTAGACTTTTTAGGGAGGGATTCAGCAACATGAGTTTGTTTTCTCTTCAGCTTAGGACATTATGGTCTTATGTGACTAATTGCACCATAATGGTGGTAAGTTAGAACAAACTTAGATCCATCCAAAACCTTAGGTTGAGACCTAAACGGAGGCTTTGGCTTAAGAGTCTTTCTCTCCACCTTATAATTTCTTATGTGTGGAGGAATGTACATCGATTTGTCCTTTGAGGTAGAGCACACAATAGGCATACAATCGGGTACCACAACATGATTGCAACAAATATTTTCATCCTTTTTAGCAATAGGTTCAGCAATCAAACACTTGGAATGCATCTTAAGAGATTCATTTTCATATTTTAGCTCATCAATAAGTTTGTTAGACAAAACAAGTTTAGCATCCAAGTCCATATTCAAACATTCAAACTCTTTCAACTTTTCACAAGAATTTTCAGCAAGTTTCTTATATTTTTCAACCAATTTGTTGGATTCATTGAACTTAACAATCAAATCATCCTTTTCACAAAGTAACTTGCTCAAATTCTTATGAAACTTGTTAGCATTTTTCTTTAAGAGTTTGATGTTAGGAATGTCAACAACACCCATAGATTCAAGTAACATGTCATCACAATTATGAGGATTAACACTCATAGTGGCATTTTCACAAACACATAGCATGTTACACTCAACAACATCCATAAAAGCATACAAAACACTATCCATGGCAAAACACACAAGGAGTCAAGGATCACACTTAGGTAATGAAACCAAAATAAGTGTATCTGCTCTGATACCAATTGAAAGCTCGAAAATGTGTTAAAAACACAAGAGTTGTATAGACCCCCAAATTAAAGACATTACGGCTCGATTGATTTTACTCTAACTTATACTAAGTGCGAAATAGAGTAAATGCAAGATGATAATCAAATAAACTACTCTAACCTATAATCAGTAAAGCACAGCAGTAAATTGAAAGGGAAAAGAGTAGGGAAAAGAATGCAACCATAAGATAACACTCCGATGTGTTATCAAAGAGGAAACCGAAATACTCGGCATAAAACCTCTCTGCTGCCCTCCAAGCGGTAAATCAATCCACTAGAGAATAAAGGTAGAGTACACGAATAACAAAAGACCCTCCAAGCCTAGTCTACCCAATGTACTTGAGCCCTTCAAGTTCCTGCTACCAACTGACTTCGTCAAACCTTGTCTTCTCTTGCTCTCCAGATTACGTAATTCAGCTCGATTGCATCCACCAAACATATGGCTTCTTCCAATGCTTCCCAGTGGCACCAAAACACTCTCTACACTCTGAAAAGGTGTGGGTTGTGTTTGGGTATAAATCTCCTCTCAAGGTATGGCAATGGGAGAGGGAAGGAGAAGAGGCTAGAATGATTTCTTACTAAGGATAAGTAGCTCTCTCTTTCTAAAAGATGGGTGTGTGTGTTGTAGAAAACTTATCTAGGGTTTTTCCCTCTGAATGTCCTCCTTACAATTTGTGGGTAATGAGGGTATATATAGTATGGGTGAAGGGTAAGAAAGTCACACTTAAAAAATCCTCCAAACAGAATGTTTCACTATCTCGCGGGAATGCCTTACCCGCGAGACACTCGCGAAACTAACAGTCTAGCACGACTCTTTAGCTTCTAATCATGTACTTCTCACATGTCCTTGTCGCGAGAATGCTTCTCACGAACTTCTCGCATGCTAGTCGCAAAATGCACTGATCTTCATTTAAGCTTGAGTCTTTACCAATTTAATACTAAACCCAGTACAATAAAATCCCACAAAATACAAAGAACAAATTAAATAGTTGATGTGGTATTTGACACTTAAGTTGTCACTATAGATACATAAACAATAATACTAAAAGTAATTAAAAAAAAACTAATAATGCTCAATTTTAAAACTTAAGGGACCAATAATGCCCACTTGAAATTTGAGGGACTAATTACACTCACAAAGTAAACTTTAGAGACTAATAGTGTAGTTTCACCAAAATATAAAGAATTAAAAAGTAGTACTTAATTGCTTATCATTATGTTAGGAGAAAAAAGTAAAAAATGAAAAGATTTTTATTTTATTTAAATTATTTATTATTATTTCCAAAAAAGTTGTACGAATAAAAATGAAAAAAAAAAATGGACATCACTTATGGACATCAATATCTATAGAAAGTAGTATTATTATTAGGGACAAAAACAATATTTTGGGAAAAAGCTCTTAAAAAAAGAACAAGAGAATGATAAAAAAGAAGGAAAAATGGACACAAGAAATTACACATTACAATTCGACATTTATTAAAGATACACTATCAAGCTAAGATCATCTCCCATCATCTAAGTCAAATATTACATGGTCTCTTACGCTATCATACGCGTTAGTACTTTTATTACTAGCATTATATTTGTAAGAATCTGATGTCTCACCGAGTAAGAATTCAGTTTCTTCTGAGTTGGAATCAACATTGACCCATGAATGCATCTCCATCTTTCTTAAACCCTCCAATTCGGTTGCTATTTCCTTCATAGTAGGCCGATCTTCCCCTTTTAATCGTAAGCACCTCTTTGCAAGATTTGCCACTTCCTTTAATTGCTCGGCCTTTCCTTCTTTCGCTACATGTTTTTCAAGAATTTCAAACAATCTATTATCCTTCAAAAAAGATAGAAAACGTATAGCTAGACTTCTTTCCTCCTCTGGCTTATCAAATGAAAGAGCCTTTTCTCCCGTTAACAACTCTACGAGGACCACTCCAAAGCTATAAACATCACTTTTTTCTGTCAATTGACTTGTTTGCATGAATTCAGGATCCAAGTATCCCAAAGTTCCTTGCATCATTGTAGCTAATTGTGTTTGGTCCAATGGAACTAATCTTGAAGCTCCAAAATCTGATACCTTTGCTGTGTAAATACTATCCAACAATATGTTTGAAGACTTAACATCTCTATGGATTATTGGCGGAGAAGCTGCAAAGTGCAAATATGATAATGCTTCTGCAGTTTCTGCAGCTATCCTAAGACGAATTTCCCATGATATAGTGGATGCCTTGTTTTTGTGATGAATGTACTCAAAAAGAGTACCATTGGGTATGAATTCGTAGACTAGTAAAGGAACTTGTGTCTCCAAACAACAACCTAATAGTTTAACTACATTCCTATGGTTAATTTGGGAAAGTACAACTACCTCATTAATGAATTGCTCAATTTGGCTTTCATTGACTGTTTTGGACTTCTTGATGGCCACAATCCTATTATCTGGCAAAAGTCCCTTATAAACTGTACCAAACCCTCCTCGGCCAATAATTAAAGTTTCATCATAATTGTTGGTAGCCTTTTTCAATTCTTCTGTAGTGAAGATTTTGGCTGTTGCAGTTGAATTTTCTGGTTTGGAGAGTTTTTGTTGTAAAATTAAACCCCCATTTTGTTCAAAGAACCTTTGTCTAAGCTTGATTAACTTTCTTTGCTTAATTATCAGGTACAGCCAAGAGCTACAGACAAGGATAACTATGAAGCTTATGACAACACGTACACTTGAAATAAATAGAATATTAGTATTTTTTGCTTATATATCGAGTAAAACTTCGAGCAGCTGAGAATCAAAATGATGAAGCTTATGAGATAAAGTACATTTGAAAGAAATAAAACATTATTAATGGACTCAATAATCTATACCATTCTTAGAGGCCCCATGGGCAGATAGATTACAATTTTGCAACGAGTCATTATTTATTGACTATTTCGCATTAGTTAATCTGGCATAGCTTTTCCCTTTTAAAAAAAATCATTAATTAGTTAGTTTAACATGGATACTTATTTTCATAAAAAAAGGATACTTATTCTTAAAATAAAAAATAAAAAATAAAAAAGGGAAAAGTACAACGATAACATTCAACGTTGAACGATTGGGCTCAATATTAGATCCTCCAATGTTGCCACCCACCGAAGCGAAAACGATGATGTTTGGAAGATATTTTAGCCAGGAGTGTACAAACGTCGCTACTAGGTGAGAATTCCAAGAAAGAAGGTACCAGAGGTGGTAACAAAAATCTATGACAATAGTCTTTGTTGTACTATTTTTAACAACTATTTTATGTAACTTATAAGTGATGAATAAAAAGTAATAGAATTATGTGAAAGTGAAAAACAACTAATCATAGTTTACTACATAGGATAATTGTGGAAAATGATGTAGTCCTAAAATAACCGGAGGTGGTAATTGTCATGGACTCAAGCCAAGGCGGAAATGTTCAAGAGCAAGTGTTAATGCCATGAATGAAATTGATGGCCAACATAAGAGACTAAGAGACTCATCATTGGATTTGGATTTGATGTAATAGCCATAGTTATTGCACCATGCAAAATTGCAAATACCTAATTGTTTAAATTTAATTAATTAAGAAACCTAATGTGTTGTACTTATTGTAATGTTTCTATGTTTTATCGTTTAAAATATTTTAAACCCTTATAAGAGGATCATTCCGCTTCACAACTTTCTCTGCTACCAAATAGAGAAGTTTGTACCCTCCCCACCCCCCCCCCCCCCCTCCAAAAAAAAAAAAAACAAAACAAAACAAAATCTGTACCAAAAAAGAAAGAGAAGCTTAACTCACTATCTAGTGCAAATTCCTGAAGCATAGCAATCCAAATGTATGAGGGTTTGCGAGGGCACGATACAGTAGGTATACTTACCAACCAAAAGTTTAACTTGCAGTGATGATTGATTGGCAACACAGACTCCTGCACTTTGGTCCAAATGGTAACCCTTGATACAAACACACGTAAATTTTCCTGGTTCGTTAATGCACTCTTGTCCCATGTGGTTGCAATTATTGGGGTTTTCACATTCATCAATGTCTGTAGATGTAAAAGTCCGTCGTTAAGTAACTTGAAAGCACTATAATTAATCAAAAGCAATGGCATATTCAAGATCATGATTTTTTTTTTCTTAAACAAAAACTAAAATCATTCTTTTATGCTTTGTTTGGAAGTTTGGAGGGAGAGGAGAGTAGAGGAGAAGAGAGTAAAAGGGAATGATTATCTTCCACTGTTATCCTAGGTAGTTGCAGTTATCGGGGTTTTCACATTCGTCAATGTCTGTAGATGTAAAAGTCCATTGCTAAGTAACTTGAAAGCACTATAATTAATCAAAAGCAATGGCATATTCAAGATCATGATTTTTTTTTCTTAAACAAAAAGTAAAATTATTCTTTTATGCTATGTTTGGAAGTTTAGAGGGAGAGAAGACTAGAGGAGAAGAGAGTAAGGAGAATGGTTATCCTCCACTTTGTTTGGATGTTTCTAAAATTAAGTAAGGGGGAGAGGAATAATTAGTCTTTTCATAATTTGTAATTTTGTT
Organism: Lithocarpus polystachyus; assembly: GCA_033629205.1. Lineage (NCBI taxonomy): Eukaryota > Viridiplantae > Streptophyta > Magnoliopsida > Fagales > Fagaceae > Lithocarpus > Lithocarpus polystachyus. The sequence goes on along the minus strand of CM066165.1, from coordinate 85,280,483 downwards.
AATATAGTAAGGATAAATTTGGTAATTCATTTGGTCAAACATTTCTATGCTTTACTTTCCCTCCAAATCTCTCCAATTTAAGGGAATTAAAAAGTAAGGGTTAGAAGTAATTAGAACCCCTCCAAAATTTTCCTAATCCCTCTCCCTCCTCCCTTAAAAAATATCCAAACAATGTAATTTTTTTTTTTTCTCTCTACTCTACTCCCTTCTACTCTCCACTCATCCAAACAAGCTATTAGCACATTGAAAAGCAGTGACATTATTGAAATGAAATGGAAAACTATTGCACATAATAAGTTTAAAAGAGTTCCTATTTTTTTGTTTTATAATTTATAAGTTATACACTCTAACTCTTGACCTACTTTCAATTGAGGTCATTAAATTTACAAAAAAAAAAAAAAAAAAAACATTTCAACCCCTGCAAAATAATCTATTTTTAATTTAATCATTTTGTCAAATTCTATCCTTGGTTTTAAAAGCAATATGGTCAAAGAACCATTTTTGGTCTTGATTTTCGGTTGAACCGGCCTGATTTTTTAAAACCATGGCTCTATCCAATCATGTCATTGGTTTTAATATTTTTCAAATTTCAAGTTTCAAGTTTCAAAGTAGAAAACAAAAAACAAAAAAACAAAACAAAATTATTATAACTTTTACCTTATTATATTAGTTACTATTTTGGAAAATTTTAATTTAGATAGGAGATGGTAGATAGTAGATACATAAATTAATACCTTGGCAACCATTAGGGAGGTATGGGTTCCCATCGTAACCATCCTTGCACTTGCAACGATACCCAGAACTATCTTCGGAATTTTGACATGAGCTATTATCTCCACATATGTAATTCGATTTGTTCTCTACATCATTACATGTCTCATTACCGATGGCCCAATCAAGAACCAGTGGCATCATTTGTTGGTCCCGTAGAGTGCGAAGGGAATCAATGGAGAAATTGAACGTGTCTTGTTTGCTGATAAACGCATACCCACAAGGATTGAAATTCTCTACTATTGTGTGATTCTGAGAACTATGGGATTTCATAGTAACCTTTTTCAAGGCCTTGGGAATATCTACCTCACAACACCCAACACCAGTGCAAGACCCATTGACCATGAACCTAGTGCTTTCACACATGGACCTGCAGCCGGTGGTGAATCTTTCATTTTGCTGGTAACCGTTAAGGTTTGCATGAGTGTCGCAACCAACGACCACAAACTTGTTTTGGGTGCTAGAGACGGTGAAATTGAGGGGCGACTTGAGCGACGGATGGTTCGAGGCAACCATCTTACCCTTTTTATAACAATCATAGGCTATATTCATCAGGGTGTCAATCTGGCCATGGAGGGAAATGTTTTTAACAATTACGTGTTTAGGGATGAATGGTTTGGCGGAGTTGGTGCAATTGACGAAAAAATTATGATCTAGGTAACAACCTTTTCTTAGGCCAAATGGATATGGAATTTTCATATCTCCACACCTGTCAGAGCAGTTTGGACGCGCTATAGGGTAAGTAAATCCTACAACTGCGACTGCAAATTCAGATAAAATCACACCAACGCAAGTGAATCGTATAAGAGTCTCAAGGAAACCCATATCCCCCAAAATTTCCCTAGGAGAGGAGGTAGGATTATTGTGTTTGTACAGGGAAAATTTTGCATAGATGTTGGACTTTTATAGCCATATGGAAAGCAGCCCGGTCAAGTCTGACGTTTGCTATATATATATATATTTGTGAGGGGGAAGTAAAAAATCTGAGTTTGACTCTCACCTACTATGCTTCATCGGCTTCAAACTTTCGCAATGAAGGGATGTGTTTTATTTTTCTCTTTTTAACGCTATCTTTGGGTTCATCTTAAATGATTTTTGGCCAGTTTAGTTCGAGAAAGTATACTATATTTTGGTAATATCAACTCAGTATCTGTTTTGGTATTTCTTATCCAATAAATGAGTGACATCTGTTTAAAAAAACCACATCGACTATTCTAATAAATGATAATGATACTGAAAACTATCGGGAAAATAAATTAATCATTTATTGGAGTAGTCTGATGTGGTTTTTTGAAATAAGTGTCACTCATTTATTGGGTAAGAAATACCAAAATAGATGTTGAGCTGGTATTACCGAAACATGGTATACTTTCTCGTTTGGTACATGATCTTAAACACATGTTTTCAGTTTTTAAACAACATTACACGTATTTCTACACACTTTTCACCCACAAGTATTTCTAAAAAAATGAAAATTGTTGTTTAAACACACATACTAAATGGGCTCAAAATATGATCTCATTGGTTCTTGCCTGGTGCTATAACGAATGTCTGCTTATTATTGTACTCCTTGACATGAATTTCATAAATCAATTTACGCAAGAAACCCAATGGAACATAAGTTATTAGAGACAAATGCCCTTCACATCTTATGTGTAGCACCACAAAATGAAAGATAACCCGGATTATGTACAAAGAAAAAAAGACATAAGTCTAAACAAAGTAAGTGCACCAAGAATTGAACAAGATGCTATTAAATGTAGACCTACAAGTCTAAGAAGTCCTGCAAGAGCCTTGTAGGGGTAGGGGGTCTAATTTTATCTAATAGTATGTTCACAAAAACGATGAAAGTCCAAGAGCCTTATGACTCAATTGCACTACCCAGTTCTAATTTTATCTGATAGTATGTTGAAATATGTTTTTTTTTAAATATATATATTATTCATAAGGTACATATACCAGTGATCTTTGGACCCACAGAGTTCTCCACCACCATATAAACCTTACAAGGGAAATGGTGCCTTTTTGAGGTAAACCTTATCGGTTGTACTTCATTCTCCCCCTCCTCTCTCTCTCTCTCTCTGTTTTGAATCTTGCTAGGTTTCCATGTTTTGTTGTGAATCTCTCTCTTTTCTAAGTTTTCTTTGTGTTTTTTTTTTTTTATAGGATTTTAAAAAAAAAACTTGTTATCAAATCAGCTAGATCTAGGTTTTTGTAAAATATATGTTATTTGATTTCGGTCCTAGTTCTTAGGACCAAAGTAGACAGAATGGGACGATTAGACCAAAATAGACTAAATTGGATCGAATTGATTGATTAGATCCAAATGGACTTAAGTAGTCCAATTACACTTTAATATAACTAATCCCTAATAATTCTCCAATTGTTGGGCCCTCAGTCGAGTCCACCTTTGTCCAAAATTCTAAAGTTTAAATAATATGGTCATAAATAAATGATTTTTTTGTTGGCCTTTCAAACCAATCATTGTTATTGAATTCATATTTTGAAAACTCCATTGTTAGATTACATGTTTTACAATTTTATATATTCTTAACTGAAAACTCACTTAATGCATAAAACATTTGTGAATGTTTAGACCCCCAAAAACAAATTTTCCAATACAAGATCATATTCAAATAATATATGTGCAGAATATGAAATATAAGCAATACCCAATTTAACAAATTACTCTAAGCCATTAATTAATCACAATCAGCAAAAATTAAAAGTTAGGAGTAATGGATAACACCGGCATGTGTTATCGAAGAGAAAACCGAAGAACTTGGCGAAAAAACTCTCCGCCACCCTCCAAGCGGTAAATGATCCACTAGAAAATCAGTTGTTATACATGAATAGCAATAGAACCTCCAAACCTAATCTACCCAATGCACCTAAGCCCTCCAAGCTGCTTACTCCAACAAGGTTATGCCGAACTGTGTCTTCTCTAGCTTTCTGGATCTCGCAATTAGTTCATTGCATCAACCATATTAATTGGTTCTCCCTTGAACTGCTTCCCAAACACTAAGAACCTTCTCACTACTCTGAATTTGGTGAGGTAAGGATTTGGTTTATAATCCTCTTATAGGTATGACAATGGAGAGAGTGAGAGTAAAGGAATTTGGAGAATCAACTGTATAAGATTGTGGATGAATTAATTTTGTTTTTCTCTAGGATTTCTCTCTCAAATTTCTCTCTGAAAGCTCTCTACATTTTGCGGGTATAAGGGTATTTATAATAGAGTATGAGATGGAATGTGAAAAGTCATTTTTCAGCAAAACAGGGTGCCCTAGCGAGTCACTTCGCAACTAGGACAAGTCGCGAGTTCTAGTTGCCAATTATCAGACTAGAACAGACTGTACTATATGTTTTTAGACCCTTAAAACACAAGTTGTTTAACCTAATATTAAGCCAAGTTCATTAACAAGATCTAGGTTAAACACATTCAAATCATATCATGTGACCAATGCGAAAAAGTAAATAACACAACAATATGATAACCTAGGAAAACCAAACCAGTAAAAAACTTAGGGAGGATTTAACCTAGATATCCTCAAGGTAAAACAAATCCATTATGAAAAAATTGAAGTTTGTATAATAGCGACTTAGACCACTAACATCTTATTGCTACCTCGAGTAAAAAACTTACTATCACGATCACGTGACAACTCCGAGTCCACGGAATACTTCTTTCTTTGATCCACAGCAACCACAAGTACTCCCACTTGTGTTTTCTTTAAGCTCTTGAAACAGTAACTGAAGAGATCACCAAGTTCTCGACATCAATCTTGATCTTGATAACCCTAAGTTTGTATGAAGGCAAACACCTCTAGATCTCACAAGAGATTCACACACACAGTATATCAACAACTTCTAAAACGTTGCTAGGGTTTCTTCTTTTATACTTAAAACAAAACATAAAACCCTACACATCATATGAGCTTGGGCTGAGTTGGAAATTCTGCAAAAAAAAAAAAACAATATGCACAAGCTTTGATCGATCGATCGAGCCCTGCAGATTTACACCAATAAATCCTGCAGTACACTCGATTCCAACTTTATAAATAAACACACTTTGAGCAGCCTAAATCTAAACTCTAAGTTTTGATCATGGTTTGCCAACATTACACATTGAAGTTCTAATACATTTAGATCCTAAAGTCTTAGAACCTAACATGTACTTTTTTTCCTGTAGTAATCCAGCTAACCTGACTCTTCATCTTCCTGCATGTTTCACACGTGTGCTTCATTTTGGCGAGTCACCACTCGCGAGTCAGTCGCGAGTCAACTTCTTGTTGCACACTCTTGATCAAATCTTCACACTCTCTCACACACAACCCTTACATTATTCCCACCTAAATACAGGGTTTCTAAATGCTGAATTACAAGAAAATTTGACACGGAATAAAGCCAACACATAGTTGAATAAATTCAACTTTACATTAACATATACACTAATTTTTCTGTCAATTAAATGTTATTTACCATTCAATCCATAAATTCAAATTTTATGCATTATTTATATTTTTTATAATCATTTATGATTATTTTAAATTACAAAGACTTGAATTTAAAAAATTGATTAATGACATGACTGTTAATCTTTGACAAGTCTTTTGGTTTTTGCTAGGAGCTTTCACAATACTTGGGAAGTTATAGTCTTGTTTACTAACGGTGTGTGTTTTCTAGGTTGATGAATAATTGAGCCAAACGCAATGAACAAGAAATTAACTGAGGGTAAAATAGTTCTGGGCCATGAAAAGAGAACTAAAAGAGTTTGGGAAATGAAGAGATTTAGATTAAAAAAAAATTGAGAATCAATCAATCTGGGTTTCATTGAATTAATTCATCTCTGTACAAACATATTATTTATATATAAGAGCTAGGCTTAACTGCTCAACTAGCCGTTGTTACCTTTTCATAAGAAACTATTAACAGCCCTAGCAACCATAACTAACTTAACATCTTTCATAATAGAAACAATAAAATAAAAAATAAAAAGTGTAGTTAACATGTATTATATAAAAATATATCTTTTAGAATTTTCTTGATCATTGCATTGGTTACTAATGAGTAGATACCTATTTATCAATCAAAATATTTAAAATTGGATTTGGTTTATCTTCAATATTTTTTTAACTAGACATGTCCTTTAGTATTAATGAGTGAGGCTTAGGTCCAGTGCATGTAGTGCATTGGACTTGTTAAGATGGTGACATATGTTTAAAAGTGGACACATGTTATAATCTCAATGGATCTAGTGCAACAGGATACTGAACCCAAACCTCACCCGTTTTAAATATACAATGGCAAATGGTAGTGGGTTTTAATCTTCATATTTTATTTAGTAAATGGGTGATGTGGCAGTCTCTCATTAAAACAAAATGAGATTTCAGTTAAAAAAGTATTGGAGGTAAGCCAAACCCTTTAAAATTTATTTGATGAAAAATAAATGAATGACATAAAACTTTCTAGAGAACATGGTTGTTACACATTCAATCTGACTTAATTAATAAAGGGGCCTAAATAACATGATTGCTGCACGTTTAATGTTTGCCACACATTCAGTTTTTACCTCAACAATTTGCATTAAAGAAAATTCTTAATTATATAATCCAAAATTCTAAGGCCATAACTTTCCCAGTCTTTGGATGTTCCGCATAATGACCAAAAACTTGGTGAAATGTTAATAGGATTAGAATCTTCTAATTGTGTCACACATTTTGGAGGTTGCCAATTCTGGCAGGTCAATGACTAATTGTAGTGCTATTACTTTCTCCCAACCAAATTTTAAGAGATGAAGCAACTAATTAAACTTTTCTTATCTAATAGTAAAAAATCTTCTTAAACCCGACCCCCTCTTCTTGTTTCTTTTTCTTTTTTTCAGATACAATAGAAATTCGACTTCTAGATCGATACAAATTTTAATGAGATAAAGATATTAATTAAAATTTTTAGCTGATAATTTTGACAACTTATTTGCCTTCTCCTAAGACTGTTTCCCCCCAATTTACTACTAAAATATTACATACGTTTAATATTACATATATATGTGTGTGTGTGTGTGTGTGTGTGTGTGTGTGTGTGTGTGTGTGTTCTTAACATGCGTACTAATTTTTATGTTATTTAGATGTTTTTTATCATTTAATTCATAAATCAACTTTTATACATTATTTTAAACTATAAAGACTTAAATTTAAATAACCGATTAATGATATGACTATTAACTTTTTATTACTTTCAAAACCCATATATATATATATATATATCACTGTGCGGTACTTGGTAAAATTAAAATAATGTGAGTCCAACTTAATAAAAAAATTGTATAGAGAAATTGTATAAAGCTAACCCTAAAACCTATAAAATTGACAAAATACTGACATAATGTTGGGTAGCTGACAAAAATTCTGACTTAAAGGGTGTGTTAACTGTTAACAATCACTCCCTTAACAAAACCCATATATATACATAGACCAGAAAACACTACACCCGTTCAATCTAGCATGATTAAAAGAGGGACCCGGATAAGGATGGCCTGATTGCTACGCGCCTACGTCTATCGCATCCTGATTGACTATTAACTTTTTATTACTTTCAAAACCCATATATATATATATATATCACTGTGCGGTACTTGGTAAAATTAAAATAATGTGAGTCCAACTTAATAAAAAAATTATATAGAGAAATTGTATAAAGCTAACCCTAAAACCTATAAAACTGACAAAATACTGACATAATGTTGGGTAGCTGACAAAAATTCTGACTTAAAGGGTGTGTTAACTGTTAACAATCACTCCCTTAACAAAACCCATATATATACATAGACCAGAAAACACTACACGCGTTCAATCTAGCATGATTAAAAGAGGGACCCGGATAAGGATAGCCTGATTGCTACGCGCCTACGCCTATCGCATCCTGATTGCAACTCTGCAATCAGCATCAAGCAATTGTTATACAGTCCAAAATTCCAAGACTACAGCTTTCCAAAGTCTTTGGGAAGTCTTTGGGAGTTCCAAACAATGACCAAAGACTTGTGAAACGTTAACAGTAAGTCTACTAATCCAAACCACACGTTTCAACAAGGTTCATTGAATCCTTTAGTAAGAATAGTCTACAAATTGATGAGAATAGTCTACAAATTGATGGCAGATGTCTTTTGGTCTTTGCTCGGAACTTCCACAAGACTTGGGAAGTTATAGTCTTTGTCTATTAACCAGTGTGCGTTTTCAACAAACAAGAAACTGAGGGTAAAAGAGTTTTAGGTTATGAAAAGAGAAATTAAATAAGGGAGTTTGGGAAGCGAAGAGAAAAGGAAACTATAAGAAGCAAAAGACATTTAGGTAATAAAAAAATAGAGAATCAATTGAATTAATACATCCGAGTACAAATATATTATTTATGGAGTAAAACTTAAGTACAGTACTTTATGTACAGTACATTAGGTTCTCTACTTAAAATTCTGACATCTGTCAAATTTAACAAACCAATTAAACGGCATTAAAACTAAAATATTTCTTCTTTTTTTTACTTCTTCCTTATTTTTCCTGTACCTGCAAACGCTTCTCTTCCAAACCCATGACCCTTCTCTTCCAAACCAACCATGACCCTTCTCTTCCAAACCCAAAACCCATATTTCCTTCTTCCTTCTTTTTCTTCTACCTGCAAACGGCTTCATTGCCAAACCCAAAACCTTTCTCTTCCAAACCCTTTTCTTCCAAACCCAAAACCCGAAAAAAGAAGAAGAAGAAGAAGAAGAAGAATATCTCATATTTCTCTCTCTCGGTGATTCTTTCTTTTCTGATCTATGATGCTTTCTTCTTTTCTGATCTATGATTCTTTCTCTCTCCCTCTCTCTCTCTCTTTATCGGTGTGTGTATGTATGTGTATCTGTGATCCTGTCTTCTTTTCTGATCTGTGATTCTGTCTTTTTTTTCTGATCTATGATTCTTCCTCTCTCTCTCTCGGTGGAGATTTGAAGCCATGGCCCGTGGGTTCTCTTCTCACAGTACAGGGAAAAATGAAAGAAGGAAAAAAGCGTGGGTTCTCTTCTCACAGTACAGGGAAAAATGGAAGAAGGAAAAAAGAAAAAAAATTTAAACTGTGGGCTAACGGCGTTTGTTTGTGATGTTAAATTGGATAGGTGTCAAAATTTTAAGTAGAAAATTTAAGGTATTATACATAAGGTACTGTACTTAAATTTTGTCCTTATTTATGTATAAGAGCTAGGCTTAACTGCTCTACTAGCCATTGTTACCTTTTTCATAAAAAAAACCATTGATTAACTTCCCTAACAACTGTAACTAATTCAACAAATTCCATATCAGAAATGTCAGTGCAAGAATCGTTTAGCTATTATATGTACAACCACAAGTCATTTATCACTAGTATTTAAAAAAAGACTTAAACAAATTCAGTGTCAAAGCCAAGATTTTAGTTCACGATGCAAGATTAAAATAAAAGTAGGATAAATTAAAGTAATTCCAAAAATTTTAATTAATATAAATTAAAATTAATTAATAAATTAAACAAAAACTCGGTCAACGACTCAACATACAAGACCGCTATTTGTTCTTGTTTTCTTTGCTCAACAAGCACTGCTTCACTGCCAGCATATTCTTTGAAAATGTAAAATAGTAAACTGTAAAAGACTTCACTTCCACATTTTTTCACTTTATATACACGCTTTAAAGTTTTTATTTTTTCAATAAGTAATGAAAATTTATTAGGAAAAGGTTAATGAATGCTTTAAGGGATTTTTTTAGTGCACTATTTTAGGAAAGTTGTAATGGAAAAATAAAGAAAACAATTAATTTTTTGACAATATATATTTTCAATTTCCCATCAAAGTAGTAAAAAAAATTTCATGAAATGGTTTATTATTGTTATTTGATGGAGTCAATTATATTATTTTAATATGTTGTATCTAAATATATAAAAACTAGGATGTGGGTGAGTTATAAAAAGGTATGATAAAATAGATAAAGTAGATTTTTCAAGTGTAAATTGTGTTTTTTTTTTAGATACTCGAATGTGAATGCTGTGAATCTTTTATAAATGTGCAAACCCACTCATGTCATTAATGGCTATTTGATTGATATGGTCTCTAGCTATACACGTTGTGTATACTTTGGTGACTCTTATTTCATGAATTCATAATTTGTTCGACTTTCTCTATCCATTGATTCTTGTATGGGATACTAATGAGTAAATTTGAGTATACATGTTGTAAGGACACAAATCTGATATTGGGCCTTTTAGCTATAAGCCCAGACTACCTTTTAATATCCTAGCAATGAATTTGTAAAGAGAGTGGGCTGAAGATTACTTGGTTAGACATGTACGGGTTGAAAGCCCAAGTACAGTATCGATCAGATATGTATTGACAAGACGATTATGGGTTACAATTTTCTCTTCGGCTCTGTCCGAGGAGTGTGTTCATACAAATATTGTTTGGGACTTTTCTCTCTCCTTTCTTCCTCCTTTTTTCCTCAGTTCTCTCTTTTTTCTTTTTCTGATTGTTTTTCCTCCCCTCTCTTTTTTGTTGGCCTTCTTTTCTCTTTATATAGGCCCTCTCCCCTCTTGTCCCATCTCCCCCTCTCCTGAACCTTCCTGGGGCAGCTGTAAAGGAGGAAGTCACTGTTCAGGAGTCTTTTCTCATTAATGCGGCCATGATGTTAGCTGCAGGGCCATAAATGCGGTGGCAGCAGCCTTTCACTTAATATCTGATTTTCGCCAGCTGTCCTTACGGTCAATACAAATCGGGGGATTCTTTGCAAGAGATAAGATTGAGGTTGAGACGCTCATTAGGGACACCCTTTTAACAATCCGAACAGGAAGTCTCCTCGGACAAGGCCTTCTCCTACGAGATTCACATTTCAGCATCGGATCAAGTTGGGCAAGTACTCCACGAAACGTTGTCCTCGGATGTATAGGTCTCCTCGGACGGACCCACGGCCCAGGATTTGACGTTGGGCCCTTTGCCCCTACAATAGCCCCTCAAAGTTCCAGTTTTCTCCTTCTATCCGAGGAGAAGAGTGGGACTTTGATCTCCACAAGGCTGGGGCCCATCAAGCGCCCCAACAATTCCACGTGGATGTGCCGTTTCGCGAAATCTCCATTTTCCAAGGGCGCTTTGGAAGTTGTAGCGTATCCTTTATTGATCTGGGTGGCGCTCTGTCCCCTGGATCAACGGCTGGAGGCAAATCGTGCGGTTAGGATTTCCCTGTGAAATTTTGAGCGGGATAGATCCCATCACTTTTCACCTGCTATATATATATAAGGCCGTGAGAAGGTGAGTTTCTTTATTTTACATTCGTCTGAGTATTCAAAATTCCTCAACATTCTACCGATTCAAGATTCGTTGTTTTAGACATTCCGAGGAGACTTTTTTAAGGGTTCCTAGGTTCCTCCGAGATCTCCAAACTTACAATACTACTTTCTTTTGTAAGTATTCGCCTCTCTTGCTCATTCCCTCTTGGTTGAACACCTCGGCCTTCTTCCTTTCCCTTTTCGTTTTTGCCTTTAGGGAAATTTCTCAGCCAACCTTTACCTTTAGGTACCGTCATGGGTAGATTTAAAAACTTAGTCGATACCCCCGTAGCTATAGAGTGTTTTAAAGCGAAGTATAATATTCCCGAGGGGGTTAGCCTCCGGTATTGTCCACCAGAGGACATCTTAATCTCTAGGGGGACCGGGGAGGTAGTTATCCCTGTGATCGCCTTTCTGGAAGGGGGAATGTCCATTCCTATGGGCAACGTTACTAGGGAGTACCTTAGGAATCACAGATTGTGTCCACACCAATGTGCGGCCAATGTATTTAGGATCCTGGGGTGTGTAGATGCCCTTAATGAGATGATGGGCCTAAGGCTCACCTGGCATGACGTCGTACACATGTACGAGTGTCATTCTCTGAAGGAGGGAGGGTACTACTTGAAGTCCCGGTCTCCGGTCGTGAAAATGATATCGTGCCTCCCCAAATCCAACAAAGGCATGAAGGACGATTACGTCATCGTCTCGGGGGCGTGGCATGACGGCCACCACTGTCCGACCACTGAGGGAGAGCCAGGTGGGGTATTTTGGGATTTAGTTTAAGACAATCGTAGGATTTGCAGTTTAGACTTAGTTTCATTTTACCATACATACGATTATCCTTAGAAGTGCGATGACTGACTTCGTGTTTTTTCTTTTGATTGCCGTTACAGATAGGCGATTCGTCTCTCCCAACCTCAACCTCGTGAACGTGCTCGGGTTGAATTATCTGTTACGCTCGGAGGTGTTCGTCAACTCGGACGGCCAGCTGCGAGCCGCTCATTTGATATTGGGCTTCACTCCAATATCAGACAGCTTCCAGGACGTCGGAGATTCTATCCGAGCTAGGGACAAGAGGATTAACCGGATAGACGTCTCTCGACCAGGTTTTCTGGCAAACAAGGACCTTCCTCCAGTCCCCTGGCCGCTCCAGCAAGTTGCCCCTCAAGAAGTTGATCAAAGAGAAAGCTCCGCTTCGACTCTACCATCGTTGGAGGCAGAAATAGACCAGTTCCACTTTGAAGGAGAGGAAGAAGTACAACCCGAAACCCTCGGCACTCAACCATCCGAGACCTCAGAGGACGTAGAAGAGATGTCTCTGCCACCGAGGAGGGGGTTGAAGGCCTTGATAGCAGGTCGGAATGAGGGGGCATCTTCGAAGGAGGCCCCCAAAGAGAGGAAGGCTGGCAAGCTTCCTCCTCCGCCACCATCCACCACTACAACTGGTCTTCTTCCTATTCCAGACTTAAAGAGGAAGAAAAAAGTTGTGGATGTGGACGCCGAGGAGGGCGAAGTGTCTCCTCGGCAGCAAAGAGGGGGGAAGCAGCAGAGGAAGGAGGACAGAAGGGCTTCACCTCCAAGGCATCGGAGCGACCCCCCTCCTCGGGAGGTTCACACTCCACAGGTCTGGGCTCCCCGGCTGGACCTGGATGGGGCTCCCATCACTGTCAATGCGTCCATACGGGAGTTCCAGAATGGCCATTCGGGATACATCGCCGAGGCCCTGGAGCGTCCCTTGCTTCTCCCTCGGGATATGGACGCAGTAAGGTCCTGGAGGCAGGCCGACCTCTTTATGTCCATGAAGAGGGATTTAGCCATGGTGAGTCCATGAGTTATTTTGTACCTATAAAGTTTATCAATACCTAAGTTGTGCACTTCCATTCTTGTGATGACATGGTTCGATGTTTTGTTTTGCAGCTTACTCAGCAGGTCCATGTCGCAGAGGATTGGGTCAGGGACGCCCGCAACCTGGCCAGGGCCGAGACCCAATCCCGCAAGGAAGTGGAGAAGACCCTGGGAGAGCTGGAGCACCAAAAGCTCGAGCTGTCCAATAAATTAATTAAGGAAGAGAGGGAGAGAAGGAATGCCCAGGCTGGGCTGAAGAATGCCGAAGACCAGGCCGAGGACCAGCGGAAAAGGTTACATATGACGGAGATAGATCTGGCCACCGCGAGGCAATTGGCCTTGGATCTTCGCGCCCGAGCCGAAAAGGCCGAGAAAGGAGAGAAAGAGGCCAAGGCGGCGCTGAAGGCGGCAGAGGCCGAGAAGGAGGCTGCATATCTCCGTGGGATTGAGGAGACGGAGAAAAGGCTTGCGGAGGAAGTTACCGAAGTCTGCAGGGACTACTGCCAATCCACGTGGGAGGAGGCTTTGAATATGGCTGGAGTTCCTGCCGACTCAGAACTTAGACTGCCGGAGAAGACGTATTTCCATCCGGATCTCGCTTTGATGTCGGCCGGCCCCTCCTCCTCGTCTCCTCAGGTCTTGGAGCATGCGAGTCAAGCGGTGATTCCATCCGAAGCGGCTCAGGAGACTGAAAAACAAAAAGATGCCCCGGGTGAAGCACCGGCCTCCACAGAGCTTAATCAAACCAAGGACACAGCCCCCTCAGCGATCCTGCCTAGCAACGACAATAATCTTCCCTCCCAGACCGGACAAGCTTAGAGCTAGGCTGTTAGGGTTTTCCAACTGTTTCCGAGCATAGCTCTAATTTTGTATTTTAGAGAGTAGGCAATATATTTTTAACCGTTGTATTTCAGTTTTATGATTTAATGAAAACATTTTGCCCAACTTCATCTGCTTTCCATTCTGTTTGTTTATTTGCGCAAAGCTTGTATTTATGGACGGAAATCCAACACTTTGGTTTTGACTTAATAAGAAATTTATAATCAGCCGCGATAACATTGACACGTAAAATTAAGTAAGAATAAGTGCTGAGAGCATGTAGCTTGAGTGAATATGGAAAATTAACCCTTCAAAGAGTTCTAAGGGTATGGTCCGAAAGGACAAACTCATCCGAGACTTCATACTACCTTCAGAGGATAGAGTGGAAAGTGACACAACACCCGAGATGGTTGATCCGAGAGATCAGGCTTGTCAAAGATTACGCTCAACATTTAAGAGCTTTAATTTGCTCAAGATGTATGGTCGGAGGGACTAGGCACGACCAAAGTTCTACACAGTACTTAGGGGTGTTAATTTACCCAAGGTAGGTGGTCCGAGGAGCCAGGCCTGACCAAGGTTCTGTTTAATACTTAGGGGTGTTAATTTACCCAAGGTAGGTGGTCCGAGGAGCCAGGCCTGACCAAGGTTCTGTTTAACACTTAGAAGTATTAATTTACCCAAGGTGTATGGTCCGAGGGACCAGGCACGACCAAGGTTCTGTTTAATACTTAGGGGTGTTAATTTACCCAAGGTAGGTGGTCCGAGGATTCAGGCCTGACCAAGGTTCTGTTTAACACTTAGAAGTATTAATTTACCCAAGGTGTGTGGTCCGAGGGACCAGGCACGACCAAGGTTCTGTTTAATACTTAGAAGTATTAATCTACCCAAGGTGTGTGGTCCGAGGGACCAGGCACGACCAAGGTTCTGTTTAATACTTAGGGGTGTTAATTTACCCAAGGTAGGTGGTCCGAGGAGCCAGGCCTGACCAAGGTTCTGTTTAACACTTAGAAGTATTAATTTACCCAAGGTGTGTGGTCCGAGGGACCAGGCACGACCAAGGTTCTGTTTAATACTTAGAAGTATTAATTTACTCAAGGTGTGTGGTCCGAGGGACCAGGCACGACCAAGGTTCTGTTTAATACTTAGGGATGTTAATTTACCCAAGGTAGGTGGTCCGAGGAGCCAGGCCTGACCAAGGTTCTGTTTAACACTTAGAAGTATTAATTTACCCAAGGTGTGTGGTCCGAGGGACCAGGCACGACCAAGGTTCTGTTTAATACTTAAGGGTGAACAGTATAAGAAACTTGAATGAGAGAATCGAAACTTTCATTAGTAATAGTACCTTTTTAGGTTATTTACATTCCACGGATGTGGTACAGCCCTTTCATCTAAATCTTCTAAATAGAAGGCTCCTATTCCAGCTACTGATAGAACACGGTAGGGGCCTTCCCAGCTGGGTCCCAACTTTCCCCAGGCCGGATTCTTCGCTGTGCCCACCACTTTTCGTAAAACCAAATCTCCCGGTGCCAGTGGTCTTAGTCTGACGTTAGCATCATAACTTTGCTTGAGCTTGTGCTGGTAGTGGGCTAACTGAACTGCAGCTTTTTCCCTACGCTCGGCGATTAAGTCCAGATTGCTCATCAGCTGTTCGTCATTATTGGCCGAGGTGAATGAACTGGTCCTAAGTGTGGGGAAACCGGCCTCTATGGGAATGACCGCCTCTGCACCATACGTCAGGGCGAATGGGGTTTCTCCGGTAGATCTCCGAGGAGTAGTCCTGTATGTCCAGAGCACATGAGGTAACTCTTCCACCCATTTTCCTTTAGCATCGTCCAGCCTCTTCTTAAGGCCGCTCACTATGACCTTGTTAATTGCTTCAGCTTGACCATTTCCCTGAGGATATGCAGGGGTGGAGTATCTGTTTGTAACGCCTAGTTCACTGCAAAACTTTCTGAACGCTTTACTATCGAACTGAAGGCCGTTGTCCGAGATGAGGGTATGAGGCACCCCAAACCGTATAATGATACTCTTCCATACAAATTTTTGTACATCAACATCCCTGATGTTGGCTAATGGCTCGGCTTCAACCCACTTTGTGAAGTAGTCTGTTGCCACGACCAAGTATCTCTTGTTTCCGACTGCCTTAGGGAAGGGACCAACAATGTCTAGGCCCCATTGGGCGAAAGGCCAAGGACTTGACAGAGGATTCAGTACTCCTCCCGGTTGATGTATATTGGGGGCAAACCTCTGGCACTGATCGCACTTCTTCACGTATGCCTGTGATTCTCGTTGCATATTTGGCCACCAGTACCCCTGAGTTAAAGCCCTGTGTGCCAAGGATCTTCCCCCAGTGTGACTGCCACAAATCCCTTCATGTAACTCCTCGAGGAGTAGCTCTGTGGCATCAGGGTGCACACACAGCAGATAGGGTCCGGAGAAAGAACGCTTGTATAGTTTATTGTCCTCCGAGAGCCAGAAACGAGGGGCTTTTCTCCTCACCTTCTCGGCCTCAGTCTTGTCTGTCGGCAAGACGTCTTCTCGGAGATAAGAAATCATAGGGTCTATCCAGCTCGACCCTACACTGGCTTGACAGATACTGGGCCCTTCGGTCTCTTCCAAATGCCTCTGCACGTCTTCCACCAGGATAAGCCGGGGAAGCCCCAGAGCCGAGGTGGTCGCGAGAGTTGCTAAAGAATCGGCGTGCGTGTTACCACTCCGAGGAACGTGCTGTAAATTGAATGACTTGAATTGAGACTGTAGCTGTTTGACCTGCTTCAGATACTTCTGCATTCGTTCATCACGAGCCTCTAGTTCTCCTCGCACTTGGCCAACGACCAGAGCCGAATCCGAGAACACCTCTAGGATGCTGCCTCCCATTTTTCTGACCATAGCTACGCCGATGAGCAACGCTTCGTATTCAGCCTCATTGTTAGTTGCCGAGAAGCTTAGTCTTAAAGATTTTTCAATGACAACGTCCTCGGGAGATATTAAAACAAGCCCCACTCCCGAACCTCGTTGATTAGCTGCACTGTCTACATATAGTTTCCAGGGCTCGGACTCTTGCACAGCGATGAGACTAACTGAATTTTCATCCATGGGCACCGCTCCAATCATTTCTTCCAACATGGGTTCAGCAAACTCAGCTAACAGGTCGGCTAGTACCTGCCCCTTGACCGAAGTGCGAGGCATGTATTTTATGTCGAAAGCTCCTAGTATGGTACCCCATTTGGCAATTCTTCCCGTGTAGTCTGCACTCCTGAGCAGCAACCTGAGCGGGAGTTGGGTAAGGACCACAACCGTATGTGACTGGAAATAATGAGGGAGTTTACGAGTGGCATGGATTATTGCAAAGATGGCCTTCTCAAGCGGCAGATAGCGGACCTCGGCCTCATGGAGAGACTTGCTCACATAGTATACAGGCTTTTGGACACCATTGTCCTCTCGGATTAATACTAGACTCACAGCATGGGTGGCTACCGCAATGTAGGCGAACAAGACCTCATCCGCTGAAGGGCTAGACATGATGGGCGGCCGAGCTAGGTATTGTTTCAGTTGTTGAAAAGCCAGCATGCACTCTTCATTCCATTCAAATCCCTTCCATTTATTTAGCAGTTGGAAGAAGGGCCGACACCTCTCTGCAGACTTGGAGATGAACCGGTTGAGAGCGGCAGTCATCCCAGTCAACTTCTGCACTTCCTTTGGGTTCCGAGGAGGCTGCAGACTGTTAATCGCCTTTATCTGATCGGGATTCACCTCGATTCCCCGGTGAGTGACCATGTACCCCAAGAACTTTCCTGATCCGACACCGAAAGAACACTTTGAAGCGTTGAGGCGCAATTTGTGTTTCCTTAAGATTTCAAAGACGTTCTCCAGGTCTCCAACGTGGTCGGACTCAAGCTTGCTCTTGACCACCATGTCATCGATGTAGATCTCAATGCACTTCCCTAGCAGGGGTTCAAACATTTTCGTCATCATCCTCTGGTAAGTGGACCCTGCATTCTTCAGCCCAAATGGCATCACCTTGTAATGGTAGTTCCCAATGGGAGTCACAAAGGCCGTTTTCTCTTGATCATTCAGGGCTAGAGGGATTTGATGGTATCCTTGGAAGGCGTCCAAGAAGCTCATTCGTGGATGCCCAACAGTTGCATCCACCAACTGGTCGATCCTCGGCATGGGGAAAGGGTCCTTCGGACAGGCTCTATTTAGATCTGTAAAGTCCACGCATACGCGCCACTTCCCATTCTTCTTCTTCACCACTACGGTGTTGGCCAGCCATTCTGGGTAGAACACTTCCCTGATAGCCCCAGCCTGCTTGAGTTTGTTCACCTCATCCCTGACGGCGTCAGAATGTTCTTTGGATGAACGCCGAGGTGGTTGCCTTTTGGGTAGTGCAGCTGGATTCACATTGAGGTGATGACAGATAAACCCCGGGTCCACTCCTGGGGCTTCATAAGAATTCCAAGCAAACACGTCCACATTTCTCTTAAGGAAAGACAACAGCTCTTCCCTTTCCCGAGGGGATAGCTGATCCCCGATCTGGAAAAACTTGTCAGGATCTTCTCCGATGACAACTCTCTCTAACTTTTCACATTGCTCCTCGGGCGGATCCTCGGCTACGGGGAGAACCGGAAACGTTGATTGCTACGAATGCCCAACTGAAGTGGTCATCAGCTCGGCATCTTGCTGATGTGAAATGGCAGCTATGAGACACTGCCTGGCCATAGGTTGGCTTCCAATGATCTCTTCTACGCGTCCTCCAGACGGGAATTTGACTTTAAGGTGTAATGTCGAAGAGACAGCCCCTAAGGCATGGAGCCAAGGTCTGGCTACGATGGCCGTGTAGGGGGAATACGCATCCACGACGATAAAGTCAACCTCAACAATTTCAGATCCTGCTTGTACGGGTAGTCTGATCTGACCCTTGGGGATGACGGTCTTCCCATCAAAGCTGACTAAGGGTGATTCATATGCAGTCAGGTCTTCAGGCCGCAGGCCCAAACCCCTGTACAGATCCGGGTACATGATCTCGGCTCCACTCCCTTGGTCGACCATTACCCTCTTTACATCGTACCCTCCAATTCTGAGGGTGATGACCAAAGCGTCATCATGGGGTTGTACTGTCCCCACCTTGTCCTCGTCCGAGAAGCTCAGTGCTGGTCGGTCCTCCATTCTGGCGCGTTTCGCCTCTTGTTTATCAGCCTCCTCGGACGCCCCAAGGACAGACATAACTCTAGTGGGGCAGGACCCAGTTCTTCCTGGGGCCACGAAAATAACGTTAATCGTGCCCAAAGGGGGTCTTGATGAGGCAGTCGCCGAAGCCCCTGGCCTAACATGATCTCCCTGGTTGCTCGGTCGGTAAACGAACTGCTGCAACTTTCCTTCTCTCACAAGCTGTTCCAAATGGAACTTCAACGTCCTGCAGTCCTCAGTGGTGTGCCCACATTCTTGATGATACTGGCAATGAAGGTTCTGATTGCGCCTCAGGGGGTCTCCTCCCATTTTACTCGGCCATTTGAAGTATGGCTCGTTCTGAATTTTCTCTAGGATCTGATGAAGGGGCTCTCGGAATATGGTATGAACAGCTTGTGAAGCAGCAGACTTGGACTGCATACTATAGTCCCTCCGCGGCCGGCTATTGCTGTACCTGTCTGACCTGAAGTCCCTCCTTTCCTGAGGAACCACCTTTGCCTTTCCCTTTCCAATTAATTGATCCTCTTCGACCCGCTTGTACTCATCTATGCGATCCATTAATCGGCGCACGCTCCTCACAGGCTTCTTGGTCAGAGACTTCCTCAGGTCGTGCTCGGCTGGCAAGCCGACCTTGAACGTTCTTACAGCCACATCATCGAAGCTTCCTTCGATCTCGTTGAACATTTCCCAGTATCTGTCCGAGTAGGTCTTTAGCGTCTCTCCTTCTCGCATGGACATGGATAGCAAAGAGTCTAATGGCCGGGGGACCCTGGTGTTCGTTACAAATCGAGAGCAGAAGGCTCTAGTGAGCGCCTGATAGGATCCGATAGAATTTGCTGTGAGACCATCGAACCACCTCATGGCCGCAGGCCCTAGGCTGGAAGGGAACACCTTGCACATGAGGGTCTCGTTCCGAGAATGGACAGCCATTTTTTGATTAAAATGACTCACATGCTCCACGGGGTCAGTCCTTCCGTTGTACGCGGTGAAGGTAGGTTGTGTGAAACGTCGAGGAAGGCTCCCTCCCTCGATACCGCGTGTAAAGGGCGACCTGGAAATTTGATTGAGTGCCCTCGTCATGGCATCATTCCCAGTGCCCCTGGAGTACGTGTCTCTGCTCCTGCGGTCACGATGATGTTCTTCCTCGTAGGAGAAGGACTCGCTTGGTGGCGTTCTGGAGCGAGGTCTATAACTATCGTCTCCCTCATCATCGGAAGAGCCATCAGTATCAGATGGACTGCTGGACGGGCCGCGTCTCCTCTGTGCACGGCGCAATTTCTTCTCAAGGTGATCAATTTTGCGTTGCATGGCTTTATGCGTTTGGCCTCCGCCGTGCCGGTGCTGACTCCTCGCAGTATGGTTCGTGTGCACGCTCCCTTCACGATCCTTCTGGCGCTCAAGGTTCACAAAGTGATCAATATGCTGAGAATCAGCTGACTCTGCTCTGTCAGATCGAACCATGGTTCAAGCTATAACACACAGGTACAACAGTAATCTTCCCACAGACGGCGCCAATTGTAAGGACACAAATCTGATATTGGGCCTTTTAGCTATAAGCCCAGACTACCTTTTAATATCCTAGCAATGAATTTGTAAAGAGAGTGGGCTGAAGATTACTTGGTTAGACATGTACGGGTTGAAAGCCCAAGTACAGTATCGATCAGATATGTATTGACAAGACGATTATGGGTTACAATTTTCTCTTCGGCTCTGTCCGAGGAGTGTGTTCATACAAATATTGTTTGGGACTTTTCTCTCTCCTTTCTTCCTCCTTTTTTCCTCAGTTCTCTCTTTTTTCTTTTTCTGATTGTTTTTCCTCCCCTCTCTTTTTTGTTGGCCTTCTTTTCTCTTTATATAGGCCCTCTCCCCTCTTGTCCCATCTCCCCCTCTCCTGAACCTTCCTGGGGCAGCTGTAAAGGAGGAAGTCACTGTTCAGGAGTCTTTTCTCATTAATGCGGCCATGATGTTAGCTGCAGGGCCATAAATGCGGTGGCAGCAGCCTTTCACTTAATATCTGATTTTCGCCAGCTGTCCTTACGGTCAATACAAATCGGGGGATTCTTTGCAAGAGATAAGATTGAGGTTGAGACGCTCATTAGGGACACCCTTTTAACAATCCGAACAGGAAGTCTCCTCGGACAAGGCCTTCTCCTACGAGATTCACATTTCAGCATCGGATCAAGTTGGGCAAGTACTCCACGAAACGTTGTCCTCGGATGTATAGGTCTCCTCGGACGGACCCACGGCCCAGGATTTGACGTTGGGCCCTTTGCCCCTACACATGTAATTATAAATGAGTTTTTATTATTTTTGAAAAATTAACAATAAGTCTTTTCTTTTTCTTTTTTTTTTTTTGTGGAGAGTGTTTCAACTTATAGCATCTGCTCCTGATAATAGCTTTTCATCATCAAACCAAGACATCAATCGGTTTTTGGCGCAAACAGGGATTGAACCCTAAGTTTCTTATTTAAATATCAAATATTTTACCAGTTGAACTAGCTGGAACCCACATTTTAGGTCTTTAGATACATTGAATTTTCTTTTTCCTTAATTAAGTTATGTCTTCTTTTTTTTTATTCTAAAATTTGTTAGGATAACGTTATTCATGCAAGGATTTAAAAAGTTTTTATTGGTCATTTTAGAGATATTATAAGATAAGGATAAGTAAATAAAATTACGTATTTTGGAGTTGTAAACACCAAGAATACCTACAGGATTGTGAATTACAAGTAAATCATTAAATTTTGAGAGATGCTACGTCAACAACATTTTTACAATAAATCATAGGTGGTTAGTTGTTATTGGTTCTAATTTGAACTTACCACTGAAATTACTTTTCTGCCCCACCAAAAACAACCTGTAACAACAACATTTGTAAAGGTGATACAAATGGATAATCAACTTGTCGTACCGTTGGAGATGAAAAATAAAATATATTGTACCATTTGATGAGTTGAAGTATCTTGCTGACAAAAAGTTTCAAAATATTTAAAAGGAGTTTTATTCGTTGCTTTAATTTTTTTTTTTTTTTTTTTTTTTTTGAAACAGCCCCTCTAGGGGGCATTTTATTTGATGGCTGAATAATAAGATACAAAAACCTTATAAATGTAAGGAGGAACGGACTCCATCCATACTAGAACAGAAAAAGAAAATCTTGCTCTCTTGGCAAGTGCATATGCCAAAGTGTTGCTTTGCTGAAGTGTATGAGAGAGAATAATTATAAAGAGGACTATGTGAATTTGTCATTGATATATATATATATATATATATATATATCGTTTTTCATGTGATTATGCATTAAACCCTGGGTAATAAACCTTGCCCATGATTAAACTTAAGTGATAGTATCAATATTCCTAAAATTAGGATAAATCAGAAAACTCTATGACAAAAATAGGGATCCCGTGGATAAATTATAAAAGAACGTTAGCACTCTTGACCAATATTGACATGCTAGTGTATTTACTATTTACCAAAAAGGACATGCTTGTGTGAAACAAATAAAATACGCCAATAGTGTAATATTAAGAAATTCATTGTGCCTAAAAAATAATATACAGGTCTCTCATTGTAAGAAAATTTGGTACATTCTTTTTTGTTAAGACTACCATTACTTTTCTCTTTTACTCCAATGACAAATTTGGATTCTAATGGCATGGGTTTGTATGTGTTCACAACTTGAGCTTCAGCTAGCCCTCCTCTCTCTCTCTCTCTCATGCACATATATACACACAATT
This sequence comes from Lithocarpus polystachyus, assembly GCA_033629205.1. NCBI lineage: Eukaryota > Viridiplantae > Streptophyta > Magnoliopsida > Fagales > Fagaceae > Lithocarpus > Lithocarpus polystachyus. The sequence continues at coordinate 85,257,807 of CM066165.1, read as the reverse complement.
TTAGTAAAAAAAAAATTGGTGAGTATTTGATGGAGTAGCAGCTTGAAACTAAAATCTTTAACACCACTGTTAGTTTCATTTAAAACCTTCTCCTAAGTATTTGAGGTAGTGGAATACTAAGTATTTGAGGTAGGAGGATGTAATTTGGAGTTTAAACTTAAATAGATATGTTTTATATAAATAAAAAAATTTATGATCACTACATAGGATGTGGATGAGTAGATAACTAGATATGTAATTATAGTCCATTTTTATTTTTATTTTATTTAAGGAAAAAGTAACGAATGATGTAAAATTGACCCAGATATCATGATTGCTACACATTTGAAAATTGCCATACACTTAGTCTGCAATTATGCAATCTGCATCAAACAATTACTATATAGTTCAAAATTTAAAGATTATAACTTTCCAAGTCTTTGAAGTTTCAAACAATGACCAAAAGACTTTTGAAGTTTTGAACAATGACCAAAGACTCAGTGAGATGTTAACAAGATTAAAGAATTTTAATGGTGTCACTCGTTTTCATGATTAAAGGTATCTAGCATATCAATGACTTAAAAAGAGTCGTGATTATTTTCTCCCACACAAATTTTAGGGATAAAGCTACTAATTAAACTTTTCTTAACTGCAATTTTGGAAGACTCTGTTTTCCCCATAAGTCCACTCCCCTCTCCCCCCCCCCCCCCCCCCCGGCCAAATTAACTTATTAAAATATTACAAAATGTATGTACACATATTTTGGGAGGCTCATACAGGCATACAGCTGCTTAACTCCTGTAACAAAGTTCAAGTAAAGATAGGCATAGTTATCAGTATTGTACGATACGCGATATGTATTGTGTAAAAAAAGTTTCATATTGTATCAGCATATCATAAGTGCTCATGAATTGTATGATACAGTATACGTATCGTATGAATCGTATCGTATCGTATCGTATCGTAAAATCATACGTATCGTATGATACATAGAAAAATGCTTTAAAATGAGATATTTTGTTAAAATTTGTACTTTTATTTGAATCTAACAAATTGTTAGACTTGTTTTTAGCCAAAATTTATTAGTTTACTTCATTTAGCCTACGAAAGTAACATATTCATAAGTTTTTCCCCATCTCTACTACAATTAGACTACACAATACACACTTGCCTTTCACTTTAATATTTAAAAATTTATTTTAAATTTATTTTATTTTTATCGTTATTTTTATAAGTCCAAGAAACTAGAATGCCAAAAAAAATTTATAAAAAAAAATTATTAAAATAAAAAGAACAAGAAGACTAGTTTGTAATATATTATCACTTTTGAATTTAAGTAATTTGAATGTATATGTTATAAACACATGCTAGTTTGATTTATTTAGTTAGCTTGTTAAATATTATTACATAAGTGATGAATAAATTAGTCATTAGTTGAATACATTCAAAATTTATAATGAATATACCCTTTATATATGTATATTTATAATTTTTTATAAATTTTATTAAGTGTTTGTGTATCTTACGATACACGATACGAAAAAATTAAAAATCGATTCACGATACAATTCACATTTTGACAACTATGGAGATAGGCTATATGTTAGATGAGTTTTCAATGGGCGTTGCATTCAAATTTATCTTTCTTTTATTCTAAGAACTCATGAAAGCTTTAGGTGTGACTAATAGTTGATTTTGGTTCTTCCATTAGCTACGGAGATGATAGGCAAATTAAATGAAAAGAACTTAAGGAGGAAGCTGCAAAGAAAATCTAACCAAAGAGTTCCTTTAGCTCCAAAATCCTAAAATTAAATCTGAAGAGTTTTTTCTTTTGCTGAAATTTTAAACCCTAAATATGTTTGTGTTTTAATTCTCGTAAAGTTATAGGTTTTTTGGTTATATTTTTCAAAAAATTCCATGTGGCAACTTATTTGACGTAAAAATAATATTTTAATATTATCGTTAAATAAAATAACTGATATTTACTAAGCACATGTCAATAAGTAAATTAAAACAATACTGGTTTTGGCCATACATAAGTCTCACCAATTTCCTTAGCACAATGGATGAAAAATAACGTCAAAATTGAATTTGACACTCTGTTTTGTATACTCTCAACACAATATAAGTTCACAACTATGCAAAACCAAATCATTTTGCATTTTTTCCATAGCAAAAGGAAAGAGGAAAAAGAAAACAGGGAAATTATTATTTTTTATTCTAGTTTATCTTCTTCTTTTTTGAAATTCTTTTTTAGGTGCATTTCATTGAATCATATTGAAAATAGTCAGTCATAAGTAATCCCCCCTCCCTTTTTTTCTACCAAAAAGAAATTGAGTATGATGTTGGCTCCGCCATTGTATACATGAAATTGAAAATGCAACACCAAATTGGACCTTCCAGATTTTTTTTGATGAACAGAAAGACTATTAAAATTTAAAATACAAACAGCAAGATTACAAGGCATTAGACAGAATCGTTATCTTGACTGTCCAGCAAGATAGTATCAGAGATGGTGTTTTGATCCTCCAATGGGCGTGTTTCACAAAAAAAAAAAAAAAAAAAAAAAAAAGATTCTTCAATGGGTGTTTTCCGAAGTGCTTGTATTTCAGCCAATTTATACCTCAAATCCATACCTTAAGAGGATGCCTTATTTCTTATTTTCTGGGCGGGTCCCTTACAATGTGCTAAATGTCTAGCATTTTTTACCCCAAAAAAAAAATGTCTACCGTAAATGTCATAGGTTAATTTTTTTTATAAGCTGATGGTCCTAAATAGACAGTGACAAAGATGTCCACTATGGGTACCAAAATGAGTGAATCTAGATCTAAAGTATCTAAGCCGGATAATCTGATTTTTTTCACCTTCAAAACTAGTTCTTATAAATAAATAAATAAAAATAGAGTAACCCATCTAGTCAAATAATAATAATAATAATAATAATAATAATAATAATACTGTAACCCACAAGAGATTAAATATTCCATGCATTTGACAAGTGACAACAATTTCACAAACCACAATTCACGCTAGTTAATAGAGTGACCCACAAGACCTTAATTTTGTCTTTTTGAGGAGACACAAGACCTTAATTTTCCATGTCATGGGCCAAAGACTTTTTGAAACATTTTACTAGCTTAAAATCTTTTCTAAAAGATAATGAAAGCTGAGAAGGTAAAGAAAAACCCAACCCATAAATTACGCTAACACTAGGGATTAGAATTTAATTGTGGCTGATAATTGTGGTTTTGGACCTTATGGTCTCTCCCTGGGTGCCTGTAGGCTGAAAACCTTTAAAGCTTAGGTTACATTTAACAAGTGACAACAGTTCCAAAAACCACAATTCACACTAGTTAATAGAGTGACCCACAAGGCCTTAATTTTGTTTTTTTGAGGAGACACAAGACCTTAACTTTCCATGTCATGGGCCAAAGACTTTTTGAAACATTTTATTGGCATAAAGTCTTTTCTAAAAGATAATGAAAGCTGAGAAGGTAAAGAAAAACCTAACCCATAAAATATGCTAACACTAGGGATTAAAATTTAATTGTGGCTGATAATCGTGGTTTTGGACCTTATGGTCTCTCACTGGGTGCCTATAGGTTGAAAACCTTTAAAGCTTAGGTTACACTTAACAAGTGACAACAGTTCCAAAGACCACAATTCACACTAGTTAATAGAGTGACCCACAAGGCCTTAATTTTGTCTTTTTGAGGAGACACAAGACCTTAACTTTCCATGTCATGGGCCAAAGACTTTTTGAAACATTTTACTGGCTTAAAGTCTTTTCTAAAAGATAATGAAAGCTGAGAAGGTAAAGAAAAACCCAACCCATAAAATACGCTAACACTAGGGATTAGAATTTAATTGTGGCTGATAATCGTGGTTTTGGACCTTATGGTCTCCCGCTAGGTGCCTGTAGGCTGAAAACCTTTAAAGCTTAGGTTACATACCCATAGCCACAAAATTCACTTTCTATTTTTTTTCAATTTTTCATCACCCTTTCACAACGTACACAAACCACTTTATATATATAGGAATCATTCATAGACACCAAACCAAGTAGTTTTAGGATTTTTTACATTCATCAACACCATCATTAGTGCGAAGATTAGTGATACTTTCCTCTCTTCTAAGAAAGAATAGGGCTTGACAACTTTTTGCAGTTTTAATTTGAACAAATTATAATTCATGGTTTTTTTTTTTTTTTAAGATAATGTAACAATACACAAAACATAGTGTATATAGTTTGGATTAACTTAGGTATGATTTTCTCTAAATAAATTTTAATTAAATTAGGTTTATCCTTCTCTATAAATTATCTAATTGATTTATTGAATAAAACTCATTAAATATAGGCTAAATTACAAATTTTACTCAAATTTTGCATTGTTCTCAACTTGGTGTTTTTTTTCACTATTTTTTTTAAATTTTTTTTATTTGAGTCCTTTAATTTTCATTCATTTTCAATTTAGCTCTTCCAGTTGATCCACTTCATAGGATTCACTAAAACAACATCGTTATATAAAGTGAAAAATCTAAAACTTATGATGAGATTGGACAAAATTGCTAGAATGACTAAATTGATAATAGATTTCAGTTGAAAAACTAAAATAGGGGGAAATGAAATTTAAATGTCAAATTTGAAAACATATTAAAGTTATGTATTTTGTAGTTTAAACTTGAATAAATATGTATAAAAACAACTTTTATTGATTTTTCTTTATTATTACAAAGGATCATTGCACATAGATCTAAATTTATAAATTAGTCTTTCTTTTTTTTTCTAATCTATTTTGAGAAAAAATAAATAGATGACATAAAATGGACCTAGACTACATGATTTCTACATATTCATTTTGGCTTGGTTTAACAAAGGGACCCAAATAACATTATTGTTAGATGTTCAATGTCCACACGTTTAGTTTGCAATTTGCCATTTGCATCATAAGAATTTATATAGTCCAAAATTCTAAGGTTACAACTTTTCTAGTCTTTGGAAGTTTTGAACAATGACTTGACTTGGTGAAAGAACAAAAGATAAATTATAATTTATAGGATGCCTTAACCAATCATATATGTGTGTGTATGTATATATATATATATATATATATATATATATATATATAGAGAGAGAGAGAGAGAGAGAGAGAGAGAGAGAGAGAATTTAATTGTAAATTTAATCTTAAATAATTTTGTTATAAATAAATAATTTTGTTGAACTTTCTCGATCATTGTAAGCATACCAATTTTTTTTAATAATAAAATATTTGAGGAAAGAGAAAAAAATGACATAAAAGTAAAACTGGCCCAAAAACTTGATTGCTACACTCTCAATCTAGCATGAATAATAGAGGGACCCAAATAACATAATATCTATGCATTATCTCCGCAACTCCGCAGTCAATATCAAACAATTCTTATACAGTCCAAAATTCCATGACTACAACTTTCCAAGGTCTTTGCTGTTGGGAAATTTAGACCCCAGTTGATAGAATTAACAAGTTTTAAACCTAAGTTGTTAATTAAATTTATTATGAATAAAACTTGTTAAAACAAACAAACATCAATATCATGTCAAAATCATGCAGCGGAAAAAGTAAATAAGACAAGATATGATGACCTAGGAAAACCAATGAAACAAACTAGTTTCACAGTAAAAAACCTAGGGAGGAAACCTTCCTGAAAAGCAATTCACTATAGTAAAGAGAAGTTCAAGATCTAGTACAAAACTTTTGACCCTAGACTCTACAATCCCCGTAGATGAACTTACAGTAGAAACCTTCTATCACTTTTAAACTTCTGAACTCTTCAATATATGAATGTCATCCTTTTGATACACGAATCCCAGTACGTGACTAACTAATTGCACGGATCCCAATACGCGACTTAATCACCAACTTGAAGAAGATGTTGACTGCAAAGTGCTTCACTTCATCAATAATGAAGATCAAGAAGCACTTGATTACAAAACCCTAAGACGTAAAAGACGCAGTAACTTCTTTTAGAGAGAATAAGGCACTCAGTCTCCTTTTTCAATATGTTCTCCTTTAATTCTTTTGTGTGACGACCTCTAAAATAAGCCTTATATATGTTTAGGGTTGTGAGAAAAGTAACCCTACACAAATACATAAGCATGGGCCGAAAATTAAATCTGAAAAACTGATTTTCGTAGATCTCGATAGATTCTCGATCTGTCTAGAATCTGTCGAGCTTCATTAATTAAATCTCGATAGATAGCTATCTGTCAAGCAGCTGTTGAGCTATCTGTCCATAGCTATCAAGCTATCTGTCCAGCTTTGGTGAACAGTTTTTCTTCACTTGTTTATTAGTCCAATCTTCATAGCTTTAATACTAAACTTGAACAACATGTTTCTTACAGTATTAAACACATCTTAGATCTACCAAATTACAAGTAAAGTGTGTTTTGTCAAAGGATTAGCCAATTTCATAAAATAATGACATATGTTCCTAACAAGTGAAACACATATGTCCTAACAATCTCCCCCTTTGGCAATCCATGACAAAACCACAAGAAACAAATGAACATATAAGAGAAGTCATAAATCACTCAACTTATATTCACTTGTTGAATACAATAAAATCTATCCTAACACAAACTCTTGAAAAACTTTGCAAGAAGAGAGTCTATGGTATGAAAGACTTTGACAACTTGTATTTCTGAAACACTGAAACAAAACTCATTAAGACATCTTAGTGTGAAACAGAAATAATAGATTGCACACAAGATATAGGAAACATGTATATAAAGAAAGAAAAGAAACAACACATATAGAGGTAGGTGAAGAAACATACATCAACATATAAAGGAAATAAGTACAATGTATATCAAAATGATCACAAGACCAATGTACAAGAAAAAGAAGCTAAAAGAAGCTCCTACGACAACAAGGAGGTAACCACTCCCCCTAACAAGATGAAACGCATCTCCCCCTTCCAAAGGCATGTATTTCTCCTCCTAACATGTAGAATCTTAAAAAGAAACCACATATTCTCCACAATTCTCCCCCCTTTTTGTCATGATTGACAAAGGGTACTAGAAGCTAGAAAGCTTCACCCAAGAAACATAAAGATGATCAAGGATGATTAAGGGGGGTACAAAGAATCCATATAAATAAATGCATGAATGTAATGAAACAAAATGCTATGGATGACAAGATAAAAGAAAAATGCAAGACATGTGAAAAAAAATGCATGCAAGAGAATCTCAATAGATCGAGAGGTGTCGAGATGCTATCGAGCCAACCTCGATGGATCAAGAAGGTGTCGAGGATCTATCGAGGGACAGAAATTTTCTCAATCGATCGACCTAGCTATCGAGAGGTGTCAAGATTGCGATAAAAAGCAACTGAAGAGCTCAATAGATAAGCTAGGTGTCGAGCTATCTGTCTAGCTTTAGTGAACAGTTTTTCTTCACTTGTTTCTTGGTCCAATCTTCATAGCTTTAATACTAGACTTGAACAATATGTTTCTTGAAGTATTAAACACATCCTAGATCTACCAAATTACAAGTAAAGCGTGTTTTGTCAAAGGATTAGCCAATTATATAAAATAATGACATATGTTCCTAACAAGTGAAACACATATGTCCTAATATTTGCGAGTTCCAAACAATGAAAACTTGAGAAGCATTAACTGGAAATCTAACCTATACCACGTGTTTTCAATGGCTTTTAGTAAAAATAATTGTATTTTATTTTCTTCCCCACAAAATGATGACAAATATCTTTCATTATGCATTATAGTAAGAATAGTTGTATTTTGTTTTCTAGTGTACAAATTGACAGATATTTTTCATTAAACCAGCGTGCATTTCACCTAGTCTTTGTCTAACCATCACGAGCTCGTCTAATTCAACATCCCCTCTCAAACGAATGGGGAAAAGGAGATTCTAAAGGCTATGTTTCTAACAGTCATATTCCAGCTGAGCTACAAAATGGTACCGTATAATTAATGTTCATCAAAAAAAGTTGAGTGACGTCATTTGATAAGTCTTTAGATCTTGTTTGTCTACCTCCCAAAGCTTCAGCTTCCAAGCACCATTTGTAATTAAATGTATTATGTTAAAATGAATTTTCTTGATTATTACACAGGAAAAATGAGTATATCTAATCATATATTATTATTTTTAATAAATTTAAGCAAAAAGAAAGGGATGATATAAAACTTATTCAGATAACATGATTGCTACATGTTTAATCAATTGCCACACATTTTGTCTATAACTTTGCAAGTTGCATCAAACAATTCTAATATAGTCAAAAATTTCAAGACTATAGCGATCTAAGAAAAAAATTCCAAGGCTTGAATTTTCAAAGTCTTTCGAAGTTCCAAAGAATGATCAAAGACTTGTTAAAACGCTATCAGGATTTATGCTTTCTAATGGTATTTCCCTAGATAAATAAATAAATAAAACTTTCGATGGTGTCACATGTTTTCAAAGTTGAAGGAATCTGGCGTATTAATCACTTAAAAAATGAATGATATCATTTTCTTTCAAAAAACTTTTAAGAGATAAAGCAACTAATTAAACTTTTCTTAGTTGTTACCCCTAAAGCCAACTCCCCTCAATTAGTTATTAAAATATTACATATGGATATGGATGTATACATATTTAGAAAAAGGTTGTCCAGTATATAACAAATAGTAATAACTTAAGGGTATTTATGAAAGAAAATTATTTGCACTCTGACCAAAATTATCAAAATATGGTTAAAAAGATTAAAACAATACTAATTTATAACAAGAAATATGAGTTTTACATAATGAAAAAAAAAAAAAAAAGATTTTGAGCACTGTAGAGGTCCCCTCCTTGCTTTCTTCCCCACATCAGAGATGTACAGAGTAGGTAATGAGCATATGCCTCATGGTTTGATGCATTGAACAATTTTGTTACGGTCTAAAAAAGATTATATGCTGATCAAGGGCTTCATAAGTGAATTGGCATCTCTCCATGTATAATGTGCTTAGCAGCATGTTATAATTTTCTCTAGAATATATATATATATATATATATATATATATATATAAAAGATGAAGTACTAAGTATAAAGTATAAAGGGAAACAAAACATATTTATCAATATAAAAGTGACAACAATTAAATTTTTTTCAATAGCTGATCTTGATTCAACTTACTAAAAAGGCTTTAGAAATGTTTCATTGACCAAGGATGAGAATGGAACTAGAATACACAAGAATTTTATTGGCATATATATAATTTCCTTAGCAAAAGGAATGGAAAATATCTTCAAAATTGAATCTGACATTTTGTTTTTTGAATACTCTCAAAAGAATGTAAGTTTACAACTATAATAAATCAGAAAGTCATGAAATTTTTTTCCATAACAAAAGGAAAAAAAGAAGAAAAGAAATGTTCATCTATTATTATTCTATTTTAGTTTTTATTAATCTATGAATCTGCATCAAAGAATTCTGCCATATAGTCCACAGTATATGCTAGTTCCTTCCATCCAATTCTTCCTTAAGTTCACTAAAATAATGTCATTTTGGAATAAATTAAACTAGTGGCAAGATTGGATGCTATTGGGATGACTAAATTGAAAACATATTTAAAATTAAAGACTGAAATGAAAGAAAGAAAAAAAAATTAAATGATTGATTTGAAAATAAGTCTAAGTTTGAGGATGTAATTTGGAGCTTAAACTTGAATAAATATGTATTATATAAAATATTTTTTCTTGATATTTCTTGATCATTGCATGGGATACTAGAGAGTAGATAACCAGATATGCAATTATAGTCAATTTTATTTTTATTTTTTAATTTATTTGAGCAAAAAGTAATGGATGACATAAAATTAATCATGATAACATGATTGCTACAAGTTTGATTATTGTCACATGTTCAATTTGTAATTCTATAATTTACATCAAACAATTTTTATATAGTCCAAAATTTCAAGACTATAACTTTCCGAGTCTTTGAAAGTTTCAACAATGACCAAAGACTTGATGAGACTCTAACAGGATTAAAGTCTTCTAATGGTGTTACTCGTTTTCATGGTTGAAGGGATTTGATATATTAATGACTTAAAAAAGGTTGTGATTATTTTTTCCAAACATACAAATTTTAAGAGATAAAGCTACTAATTAACGTCTCTTAAATGTTAATTTGGAAGATTCCCATATCCCACCACCCTCACAACAAAAAACATGTATTTATAAATAATTAGAAATGAGAAGTGAGTAATGATTAGAATTCCAAAACACTCTGATCTTGAGTTCTTGACTTCATTTCTTTTTTTACTTTTTCTTTTGGCATGTGCCTAAATTACAATGATTTAATTAATTAAATATAATTTTTCCAATGACTTAATTATATTTAATTAATTAATTAAATATAATTTTGCCAATGATTTAATATAATTTGGCATGTGCCTAAATTACAATGATTTAATTAATTAAATATAATTTTGCCAAGAGGAGCTCTTTGTCTTTTTTGCTGTTAGGTCCTTGACAATGTGCTAAATGTCTAGCATTATTGTCATAAGTTAATTATTTCCATAAACTAATGGTCCTAAAGAGGCAGAGACAAAACTTAAAAGTATGAGCGAATTGAAATCTATAGTTGATATAATAATAATAATAATAATAATTATTATTATTATTATTATTATTATTATTATTATTATTATTAAACAGTAGAGAGTCTTCTAAAATAAATAAATAAACAGTAGGTAGATATAGTTATTATTTTTATAACAATTCTATAATCCAGTGTACTGTACGCCAGTGAGTAGAGTGACCCACAACCACAAGACCTTAATTTTAGCCCACAACACTTTAAAGATATATGTAATAGAGTGACTCACAAGGCCTTTAATTTTCCAAGACATTGGCCCAACCCATAAAATAAGCTAACATGACACGATGAGTTAGGCTGTTTGGATTTTGTGTTTCCATAACTCATAACTCTGTTTTCATAACTCATAACTCAAAAATGGTGGGACCGATAACTCAACGTCCGTTTGGGAGCACCATAACTCTGTTTCCATAACTCTGTTTCCATCACTCAATTCTCTGATTTTTGAGTGATGAGTTATGAAAACTGAAAACACATTTTAGTTGTTTTCAGTTTCCATAACTCATAACTCAATGGCATTTTTGTAATTAAATACACATAGGGGACCCACTCAGCCGCAACTTTTGACCAGTCAACTTTTTTTTTTTTCTTCACTGAGTTCGTCTGGGCTTTTTTTTTTTTCTTTTCTTTTCTTTTCTTTTCTGGGTTCCGTCACGTCTTCAATCTTTTTTTTTTCTTTTTTTTTTTTCTTCACTGAGTTCGTCTGGGCTTTTTTTTTTTTCTTTTCTTTTCTTTTCTTTTCTGGGTTCCATCACGTCTTCAATCTTTTTTTTTTCTTTTTTTTTTTTCTTTTTCTTCACTGGGTTCGGTCTTCCCCCTTTTTTTTTCTGGGTTCGGTCTTCACATCTTCATCTTTTTTTTTTTTCCTTCACTGGGTTGGGTTCGGTCTGCACTCATCCTGAAAAAAAAAAAAAAAAAAAAAAAAAAAAAAAAAAAAAAAAAAGAACAAAAAGAAGTAAGAACAAATGCAAACCGAACCAGGGAAGAAAAAAGAAAAAAAAAAAGAAAAAAAAAAAGCAAAAAGCTGCACAGTGACAGATATGGGGTCCACAAATAGTGTGAAAAATATTGAGTGATGGTAACTGAATGATAATGTTATTTGGATGTGATATTTTAGAGTGATGAGTAATGAGTGATAAGTGATGGGTGAGGAGTGATGAGTGATGAAAATTGAGTGAGGAGTGATGAGTGATCAAAAAAAAAATCCAAACAGGCACTAAATTGTCTTGTTCGTGGTAATCGTAGTTTTGGTCCATCGAGAATATCACATCGCCCGTCTATAAATATATGCATCTATGCAACCTCCAAGACAGCGTTTTTTTTTTTTTTTTTTTTTTTTTTAAGTGTTAGAGATGTCAAGTCTCATTTATCTCTTCTTTAGAATCATTCTTCATCCTTACTAATTTTCTATTGTAATTGGCACTGTAATGTAATAGTTATTACTATAATTTAGTTATTCTTTAGTTTGGTTATATTTTTAATACAAGGAATTGTCATTCTTTATGAATAGCTATTCTTCAAAATAAGGAATAATTATTCTTATTTAGAAAGGTTGTGTCATTCTTTATATATAGCTATTCTTCAAAATAAAGAATAATTATTCATCTTTAGAAAAGTTGTATTAGTTCTTCCTTAGTAAGTGTAATAATTTCAAAACTAATATATTTCCAAATAAACAAACTTTTCATATACATCTAACAATTATAAAAATAAAAAATCATAAAAAATAACTTATATTTCTCTTAAATTTTTTTTAAAAAAAAAAACAACAATTTTTAAGGAGATATAATTGTATAAGTAAAATATTTCTTAAAATAAATCTTAAGTTTTATTCTAATGTTATAACTCATAGCCAAACTTATGAATATGTTTAATTATTACATTACAACACATTTTATTCCTGGTAATAAAGACTACAATTCATGTCGTAATCCCCATTTAGTGTACCAAACATTTGCTTCCTCTTTATTTTTCTCTCTTCTTTTCCATTTAATTCATCAATGCCTTCATGCCATTCCCACCAAAGCTCTGCTTTACTACAATTCGAACACTCATTTTCTATCAATAAACTTGCTATTAGTGATAATTATTGTTATCCAAAGACGAGTTCATGGAAAATGGGTTCAGATTGTTGTGGGTGGGATGGGGTCACCTGTGATCAAATTACTAGTCATGTCATTGGTGTCGGCCTTACTTGCAGTTTGCTTCAAGGTCCCATCCATCCCAATAGCACCCTTTTCTCTCTTCACCATCTACAGAGGCTCAATCTTGCTTACAATGATTTCAATTACTCTGCAATTTCATCTGAGTTTGGTGGATTTGTGAACATGACACATCTCAACCTCACTGGATCCTTCTTTGTTGGTAAACTCCCATCCGAAATCTCCCACTTATCCAAAATGGTTTCACTTGATCTCTCTGGGAATTTAGACATGAGTTTAGAAACGCCTAGTTTGAAAAGGTCTATTCAAAACCTAACCAATCTAACTAAACTTGTTTTTGATGTTGTTAACATGTCTTCAGTTTCACCTAACCTTTCATGAATTTGTCTTCCTCTTTGACATCTCTTAGTCTTTATTATTGTGGATTAAAAGGGAGATTCCCAGATAATATATTCCACCTTCCAAACCTCCAACTACTTGAAGTAGGTTACAACTTCAATCTCACCTATTCCCTTCCAACGTACAACTAGAGTACTCCTCTCAAGTCCTTGGATCTCTCTAGAACTAAATTCCCAATTGACTTACCTAATTTAATCAGCAATCTCAAGTCCTTAAAACAATTGTACCTCAGAGAATGCAATTTCATAGGTCCATCATCTCCAACACTTCTTCCTAGCCACAGACAAATCACTTCTTTGGTTCTCTTTGATAATAACTTGGGCGATTAGATTATGTGGTCCCTCATAAAATTTGAAGGAATCCCTGTCTTAGATCTCTCAGGAACAATTTCATAGGTCAACTTCTAGATTTTTCTTCAATCTAGACACAAGTTTCTTCTTCAAACAGTTCTTCCAACAATCAATTAGTTAGTCAAATTCCTTCTAATTTGGTATCTCTCTCTTTATCTCATAACTTATTAAACGGCACTATCCCATCTTGGTTGTATGACTTACCATCTTTAGATACATTATTACTAGACAATAACCATTTCACTAGACAGATTGATGAATTCCAGCATGATTCTTTACATTCTCTTGATTTGAGTAATAATAACCTACATGGCCACCTTCCAATGTCAATTGCTAAACTTGTGAGCCTTTCCCATCTAGATATTTCCTACAATAATATTAGTGGTCATCTAGAGTCAAGCATGTTCTCAAAGCTCAAAACTCTCCAAAAAGTTGATCTTTCATATAATCCTCTATTGTCATTCAGCACCTATAGTATTGCAGACTATACATTGCCCTAACTTTGGGATTTATATTTGTCATCTTGTAGCATAAGTGTCTTTCCGAATTTTAAAAAATCCATGGAAAATTTAGATGTCTTAGACCTTTCCAATAACAAAATCAAAGGCAATATTCCGATGTGATTGTAAAAGGTGGGGAAGGATTCTTTGTATTCCTTGAATCTTTCGTACCACTCCTTAACAAGTATTTGGCACCTTCCTTGGAAGAATTTGCAAGTTCTTGATCTTAGTTACAATTTTCTTCAAGGACCACTTCCAATACCTCCATTGGGCACTTATTTCTTTTCAGTCTCAAGAAATAATTTAAGTGGAAACATACCTTCCTTGATTTGTAATATCACTTCCCTTGACATCCTTGATTTGTAATATCAATTCCTTTGTGTTTAGGAAACTTTAGTGATTCTCTCACAATCTTAGATTTGAGAAGTAACAAACTTAATGGCACCATTCCAACAACTTTTACAAAGGGAAATTACTTGAGAAGTCTTAACCTCAATGACAATCAATTGAAAGGGTCATTGCCAAGATTGTTGATCAATTGCAGCTGGTTGGAAGTTCTAGATCTTGGTAACAACAATATAAATGGCACATTTCCTCATTGGTTGGAGACACTTCCAGAGTTACGGGCTCTTGTTTTGCGATCAAACAAATTTCATGGTGCCATAGCTAATACCACAACCAAATTCTCTTTCCCAAATTTACAAATCGTAGACCTCTCTCTCACAATGATTTCCATAGTCTTTTGTGTACGTTTTTAGATCCCTATAAACTAGATTGTTTAACATAATTAATTAACCAAGTGAATACTTAGGTTTATTATTCAGATCTAGGTTAAAACAAAACAATCATATCATTCAAAGCAGCAGAAAATATAAAGAACACAACGATATGATGACCCAGGAAAACCAAATTGGTAAAAAACTTGGGGAGGATTTAACCTAGCTATCCTCAATGTAAAAAGCAAATCCACTATAGATAATCGAAGTTTACAATAAGACTTAGACCATTAACATCCTATTGCTACCACATGTAGAACTTACTAACACGACCACGTGCAAGCTCCGAATCCACGGACTCCTTCTCTATTAGGCCTTTGCAACACAAGCACCCATACTTATGACTTTGAAACTCTACTCAAAGGTTTTGGATCTCCTTAGACATTGATCTTGTATGCAGCAACTTCAAGGAATAACACCAGTAGAAGAATTTAGAGAGCTTTTGGGAATAAAACCCTAGATCTACAAAAGAGGCACAAGATGCACTCTAATCTCTCTAAAAAACTCTAAAAACCCTCCCTAGGGTCAGCTTATAATGTCCTTTAAATACTGGAAAAAACTGCTTGCGATTTGGGCTTTAAACAGTCAAGTTATGGGCTTTTTACGTTTGCTGATATGCAACTTTCGATCGATCGAGTACCAATCGAACGACTTTTGATCAATCAAGTTCCAATTGAGTTCCATTCGAACAAAACATATTGTAACTCTTTTTTTTTTTCATCCCGACTTGAGTTTTTTTGTCTTGGACTTCAATGTAAACCATTCTAAACCAATGAGACTTAGTTTTTGTCATGGTTTGCCAACATTACAAACTCAAAACCTAACAATCTCCCACTTTAGCAATCCGTGACAAAACACACATACAACATAATGCCCATATACAATAAAATGCTCAAATACATCACAAATCTCAATCTAAGACTCCTAACCTAGAGGTTGCAAGAAGAGGTAGAAGGTCTTGATCAGAATGTACATGTCTTTCCTGAAAACACTCCAAAAAACACATCATCACATGTGTGGAAAGAAAAACATATAAATAATAATATGAAACACAATATAAAAACAAAAGTAAATTCTAACTCTCCCCCTAAGTTAGATACATCAAAAAGTTTTTATTTTCTCCCTTCCAATAACAGTTTCAACTCCCCCTAAACAAAACAAACAGGATTCCCACATTTCATCTATTTCTCCCCCTTTTTGTCATGTATTGACAAAGACAACTCAAATAAAGAGTAAACAGAAAACATACGCAACAAAAGTCAAGAAAAAAAATAGAGAATCAATGAAAATGAAACAAATAAATCCAGCTCTATAGAGAATAGAGGCAACTCCCGCTACGAAGACCAACAACTCCTCCTATGAAGAACAAAGGTTAAAAACAAGCTTCTCCTCCTATAAAAATAGAGAGAGAGAGAGAGAGAGAGAGAGAGAGAGAGAGAGAGAGAGAGAAACCAACAACAACAACAACACAAGTTTTGAGAAAACAGTTTTGGGAAAAATTTAGGATGTGGGGAAAAGTAAAAACACACAAACCTAACTTTAAAAAAAAATGAGGATTCACTTGAAGAAAAATATTCTCTCTTTCAATATATGTAAGCTTGACACTATGTGACCCATAAATAGATGGTCTTTTGAACTCAAATCAAGTAAAGAAAATATTTGCACATTATTATCTATCATATGTTTTTAGAAAAATATTTTCTACAGCTCACACATAAAAATAGCTTTAAATCAAGTTGAGTACCCAATTTAGCAAAGTGAATGCATGTAATGTGTGAAAAAAATGAGAGATATGACTGCAAAAATGCAAGATGGATAAAGAAAAAACAATGCAATGCATGTGAATCCTAAATGAAAAAAATTTGATCAAAAACTTAGAAACTGAAAATTTTTCAGTTTCAATTGGTCGAGCATCGATCGAATACCAATCGAGTCAAGCAGAAGCTAGACTTGAAAAATTTGGAAATTTTCGATTGATCAAAAATCACACTTGACCGATCGAAATTCTAGAAAACTAAATTTTTTGAAAACTTACTGAAGATTATGCAGAAACTACTCAAACCAAGGAATTTCATGAATGAAATGCATGAGAATGAGCTTAAATGTTTTTCAAAACATGAGTTTTCAACTCAGAACTTCAAAACAAGGTTTTTAATCATCAAAAACACAATTTTTGCTATCCCTTAAAAATATTTTGCATCAAACACCATAGAAAACATAATCTTGAATGGCCAAACTAGATTCACACACAATTCTATGTACAAAGCTTAGCAAAAAATAACTTGTGAAGTGTGTGCAACTAGTAAAAGCATGAGATACATGTGTGGTGATTTGTAGATAGTAATTAAGCACAATTTTTACATTATTTATCACATGAGTTTGAAAGAAACTATCATCTAAAGAGTTACATCATATAACTCTCACATTTCCTAGAAAACAAGCTTGCAATTTTTTTTTTTTTTTTAATTTTAGCCTTATAATGTACGCACCATTTTTATTTCTTTGTGTAATTTTTATTTTAGCCACATAATGTACACACCATTTTTATTATTAATTTTTTTTTTATTCCAAGGCTATACCTTATTTTCTTTTTGTGCATGTGCTACACTTTCTTAAGCACAAAATCTTACGATATGCACTAAAATATTCATGATTGGCTAGTAAATAGTGGTGAGATGGTTATTTATGCCTTTTCTTAAGATTTTTTTAGTCCTTACAATCAAAAACATGTGACTTCAAAATCAAGATCATGTGATCAAAAACTATAATCAACTCCCATACAACATGCACTACATAGCTAAAAATAGCAAAGTGCAGAAAAAATAAGCTCATCCAAGCTAAACAAGGTACACAGGCATGTTATGCAAAGATAATATGACCAACCTTAACTACATATTCATGATGTGTAATACATAAGAAATAAAAAACTTTTTGGTTTCAAAAAAAAAATTATGACCAAAACTAAAAGCACACATTATGTTAAATGATTAAAAATGCAAATACAATGCATGACAGTGCTTAACTAAGCTATAGAAGGTACACAAACAAAAAATATCAATTTCTTAATTAACCCTTGAGTACTTGTACAAACTAGTACATACTCACACAAAATCAAAAATAGTTTAACACTTATATAACATATACTATTCAAGTTTCTCCACAACGTCAAACATATTCTAAATCAAGAGAGAAATATTACAACTCATGTAATCCTCAAAACAAATAAAACAAGACACAAAATAAAATATTTTTGTCTTCTTGAAAAAATTTCAATGTTTTTGGATTTTTGAATAATCAAAACAGCCTAAGAAAATAAAACAACCAAAAACTAAAAGTAAACATGTCCACAAATAACTGAAAAAATTAAATCAAGGACAAGTAAGAAACACTCATCTTAGAGAATCTTTTCTCACCCATATAGCACAAGTCTTCGACTTTGTAGGTGAAAATCCATGAGAAACAGATTGTATTTGAGGGATTACACCAATCTTCTGAGTAGGGCTGTCCACGGGTCGGGTTTGTGCCCAACCCGGACTCGACCTGACCTTATCGGGTGGGGAATATTTTGACCCACAACCGACCCGAATAACGTTTCAGATCAACCAGGTCAAGTCGTATCGGTTTTCGGGAGAGAATCGGTCGGTTTCAGGTTTCCGATATCGCCGGAATTTGGCCGAAATCTGGCCGGATCTCGTCAGATCTGGCCGAATCTGACAAGATTTGGTCGATAACTCGCCAGATCTATGGAAATATGGCTGAGATTTGGCCGAGTTAGAGTTAGGCTTACCAGAGTTTGGTTGAGTTTGAGTAGATCTGGGCTAGCTTCGCTAGATTTAAGCATATCTAAGTAAGGATTTTGAGTAGATTTGAGTAAATGAAGGCCAAACGTGGCCGGATCGGAGCTAAGAAGCGCCAGATCGTCGCCGGTTTCAGCCTTCTTTGAGGTTTTGTCGGGCGGGTTGGGTAGCTCAGGTTTTTGAGGACAAAAACCACCACTCTATCCGCCGGAGTCGGGTTTCGAAGGTTGGGACCCATCACTGACCCGTCGGAGGAGTCAATCCTGTCGTGACGGGTCGGTTCCGGCGGGTTCTCGGTTTGCCTGGACAGCCCTACTTCTAAGAGAGACTAAAATCCCGCAAATTCCTTTCACAAGCCTCAAAAAGATCAACTAAAACAATAGTGTCTTTTTTATTCAAATCATCACAATCAAAAACAGTAAAACGCTTAAAATTATCCATGATAATAAGAACCAAGGATCAACTCTAGGTATAATAACCTAAATCAAGAGCTAACCCACTTTGATACCACTTGTACGTTTTTAGAATCCTGTAAATTAGATTGTTTAACCTAATTAATCAATCAAGTAAATACTTGGGTTAATTATTCAGATCTAGGTTAAAACAATCATATCATGCAAAGCAGCAAAAAATATAAAGAACATAACGATATGATGACCAAGGAAAACCAAACCGGTAAAAAACCTGGGGAGGATTTAACCTAGCTATCCTCAGGGTAAAAAGCAAATCCACTATAGAGAATTGAAGTTTACAATAAGACTTAGACCACTAACATCCTATTGCTACCACATGTAGAACTTACTGACACAACCACGTGCAAGCTCCGAATCCACGAACTCCTTCTCTATTAGGCCTTTGCAACACAAGCACCCACACTTGGGATTTTGAAACTCCACTCAAAGGTTTTGCATCTCTTTAGACGTTGATCTTGTATGCAGCAACTTCTATAACACCGATTCTTGAGATTCTTCAAGGAATAACACCAATAGAAGACTTTAGAGAGCTTTTGGGTACAAAACCCTAGATCTACAAAAGAGGCACCAGATGCACTCTAATCTCTCTAAAAAACTCTGAAAACCCTTTCTAGGGTTAGCTTATAATGTCATTTAAATATTGGAAAAAATGGCTTGCAATTTAGGCTTCAAACAGTCAAGTTATGGGCTTTTTACATTTGCTGATTTTTTGCTGATATGCGACTTTCGATCGATCGAGTACCAATCTAACGACTTTCGATCAACCGAGTACCAATCGAATGAAACAGATTGTAACTCTTTTTTTTTTTCATCCCCAACTTGAGTTTTTTTGTCTTGGACTTCAATGTAGACCATTCTAAACCAATGAGACTTAGTTTTTGTCATGGTTTGCCAACATTACAAACTCAAAACCTAACATTTTGCCATCAAAGTTTTTCAATCATTTCAAGGCCATGATGAGCATGAATGCAAATAACGGTAAATTGAAATATATAGGTGAAAGTTATTATCATGATTCTATGATGTCACCATGAAAGGATTTTATATTGAAATGGTAAGAATCAAAAATCTCTTTACAACCATTGATTTCTCAAACAATAGTTTCAAGCAGGAGATTCCAAAGTCAATTGGAAAGCTTAACTCACTCAAGGGGCTTAACTTTTCATACAATAACCTTTATAGGTCATATGCCTCTATCATTGGGAAATTTGAGCAATCTTGAATGCTTAGGTCACTCCTCAAACATGCTCACAAGAGAAATTCCAGGATAGTTAGCGGATATGACATCACTTGAAGTTTTAAATCTATCAGAAAATCATCTTGTGGGGATGATACCGCGAGGTAATCAGTTCAATACATTTGAAAATGTTTCTTATCTTGGAAACTTGGGGTTATGTGGATTTCCACTAACAAGAACTTGTGACAATGTTGACAGACAACAGCCATCACCATTATTAACCTTTCATGATGATGATTTTGAGTTTGGAAATTGGTTTCATTGGAAAGCTATGCTGTTGGTATATGGATGTGGATTCATGTTTAGATTGGATTCAGGTTATCTTATGTTATCAAGTAAAAAACCAAAATGGCTTGTCAATATTGTTTGTGGCAAATGTCGTAACATGCTTCAAAAATCCAAAAAAATGCTCGTTGAAGAAAATTTGGTGGTACATCTAATAATTTTAGCACATAAAGATAAGTAAATAATATAATTCAATTTTTTTACTTAGAAAATAAATAATAATTATCATGAAAATACTTGCAAGAGTTCCTAGAACGTAAATAACAGTTAGACAAATATCATAATATTTTACATGTTATTACTTCTACCAAAAAAAAAAACCATATTGATTCAAATGGGCAATACTTGATAAAAACTACTGAAGCGGTAAATTATCTTAGCCATATCTAGCACTAACATATCTCCCCAAAAAATAATAAATTATATATATATATATAAATTATATATATATATATATATTTATATATAGCACAACCAAGCTTGCTGCTGGCTGTATTGGATTGGATATGGGGTAGCAACTGTTATGCAAGAACCAAAAATGGATCCAACTCTTCTTCTATATCATTTGGAATCATTAAACTTGAACAAAATGCTCTCCCACTGCTATATATTCCCAATATCAACAAAATATTAGCCAGCCTTCATTTTTCAGCAGAATACCAACATCTCATAAGCCAATTATTTTCAACTACGTAGAGATAGTCCTTGCAAACTACGAAGGAATAAAAATTTTACAAATGGGGAGACAAGCTGGTGTAAAGGCATTGATAATTTAAGATTCACACACACGAACATATATATATAACTCTAAAACAAATTTGTCTTCTTGTACTGGTAAGTTACTCGTACACTCAGTGGAGCATTACCACAGCCTCACCTTCCATCCTAGTATTATGTGAAAAGAAAGTACTAGTTGAGTTCTATTTCAACTGAGAATCTAAATGATGGAAAGTACTCAAATTAAGAACCCTAGTTTTCCTAATAAAGAAGAGCAAGTTATGTCACCGAGCTACAAGACTCTTGGCAAATAAAGAAAATGAGAACCAATATAATTCATCTTCCTATCGCATAAATATTACAATAACTACCAATCGCTAGTCCCAAGATTTGCGGTCGGCTATGGATCCTTAACAAATTAGCCATATTCAACCACATGTATTTCTTTTCGCAATTCGATTCAATTCGAAGAAATGTTTTCAAAAACATACCGACCATGTCAGTATGGCCTGAACTTTTAGTACCGGCCACAAGAATGGTAGAAACAGCCCCACTATTCTGTCCTAGTCAAATTACAGGACTATATCGATTGGTTCCAGAAATTCAGTATTAATATTCGGTCCAAAATGTTAAACAAAAGAACACAAACAAAACAAAACAATACTTGAGCTTTGTAAGGGAGAAGGACACTGCTGTCGAGAAGGTGTCAAGCCATCAATGAAGTCTTGCCAGATCCACCCAACATTAAGTTGTCAAGGCATGAGGAGCCTCAACTTTTCTCATATCTCTGTTCAACAAGACTGCTACTTGTTCTTTGTTTTCTGCGCAACAAACAATGCTTCACTGCCAGCATATTCTATGAAAATGTAAAACAAAAAAAGATTTGGCTTCAAAACTTTTCACTTTATGTACACACTTTGATTTCTTTTTTCTTTTCTTTTTGCCTTGGTTTGTAAATCACTTATAAAAAAGATTGTTTTATTTCGTCTTGGCCATCAATAGTATTTTCATTTTAGGCCCCCGTATTTATTAAGCTCCTAAAGAATATATCATATAAGAATCATATTCTAAAAGAAATGGAGTGTACAAAGTCTACGACATACCGCACATCACTTGTGGGACACAAAGTTCCCCTAAAATTAGGTTATATAAGAATTACATTCTAAAATAAATGGCGTCTACAAAATCCGCAACATACTGCATATCTCTAGTGCCAAGAATATGAGAAAATCCAACTAATAATCTCAAAAACACATATTCAACATCAATCAAGATCTCCACTCCATTGAATTATGTGTTTATTTCCCTCATATAATGCACAATAAGCATAAGGGGATTGTATTCCAAGTAAAAGATTCTCTATGATTCCAAACCAGTTCCTCTCCCACCCAAACAATAAACCTACTGTCACTTAGACATTACCTAATGGATCCCAGGTATTTTTTTGATGAGTCCAAAGTTTTTTTTGGTTAATACAAAAATTCATTCAACTAGGAATAGGAAGCAGATACATCAGTGTTAAGGCAGAGCCTGAAATGATAAACGCCATACAAATCAGAGAGAAAAAGGTCACGCAGACAAGGGGGAGGGGAGTTATGATACAAAATATCAGAAGCTTTTTGGGATCCTAATCTGGTGAGGCCATCTGCACAGCGGTTGGTTTCCTGGTAGCAGTGCAACACTTTAACTTGGGGAACTAGGGAAATTAGGAGCCTGTAGTCAGCCACAATAGCAGAATATACAGCTTTAGAATTTCTAGAATTGTCCATCAAATCTGCAACAGCTAGAGCATCCAACTCAATTTCTAAAGCATTAATCTGCAAATTAATACACATGATAATTGATAAGACCATCCCTCAAAACCCAGAGTTCAGCCAGAAAACTAGTTGTGTTTCCTATTTGTCCAGAGAAAGCTTGGATCCATGAACCCAAGTCATTGTGGAGGATCCCCCCTCCACTTGCCACACTCGGGTTACCCAAGAAAGATCCATCAGTATTAAGTTTAAACCAACCCCTATATGGTCTCTCCCACTGTAAATATTTCTCAACTCAAAGCTTACTAGCTGCCATGTTCTGAGCACAGTAGGCAAACTCTGCGGCTCTTTGCACAATTTCCTTATGGATATTCTGGTTAGGTGTGAAGTTTTTGAAAACCACTCTATTCATGTGTTGCCATAAGATCCACACTCCAAAGGCAAACAGAGTACTCCTAGGAATTTGAAGATATCCAGTTCTTTTATCCAATTTGCAATTTTCTTCCAACCAGCTATGGATATCCAGAGAGAAGAATTCAGAGCTGAGATTCCCCATTCCAAGATTCTGCCAGCACTTTAAGGCAAATCCACAATCCCTAAGCAAGTGGAGGATGAGTCCAAAGTTTATTAAAAAGAGAGTAGAGAGACACCGTTGATAAAGAAAGGAAAAGACACCGTTGAGTTCCAAAGTATTTTAAATTGGAAATTCCACAGGTATATTAATGGTAAGGAGTGCATATAACCTGGCCCTAGAGTATAAAAATTAGGAGCATGAAGGAAAGAGTTCCAACAGCAATGGCTTAAAGACGCAATGGAAGAAAGATTGGCAAATGAAGCTGCCAAATAAAATCAGATTCTTTACATGGTGTGCCGACCCACCAATGAAACAGTAAACTATGCAATGTGGGCCCTTTCACTTTAAAACTGCTAGAAGCCCTAAGAAAATGGACTTTACCAAGACAGTTTGGGCAACGATGGAACAACAAGGAGAGGATGGTCAAAAATTATTTTTAACATTCTCATGGACACTATGGAATCATAAATATTAGATAAGTTGCAATGGGAAAAAGAAAAACAACTGCATTGATATTTGATATAGGCAATGCAGTGGAATACAAGTAAGAATTTTGTCAAGTTACCATCATGGAACAGACCAGAGTAGATACACGAGGCATGCTGATACCTTGTCTACTGAGGGTGTACAAATTCAATGTAAAGCAGGAATGGGGCTAGGGGTTAGAGATGATAAGTGCTTTTGTGATAGCAGACATGAGCAGAAGTGAGAATTATCATGGCCACGATGGAGGAAATGAAAGCTTTTGTAGCAGAGGTAGCACTTGACATTGCAAAAGACGTGGGGTTACAAGATAAAAATTTGGAGACGATTCCCTAACAGTTGCAAAAAGCTTTGAAGTCCAAGTAGAATAATGGTGAGGCATTTGATAAATGGTGCACATCATACTCTTAAAAAGAAATTCAAAGGTGGAACATCACACATGATGAAAGAACGAAAAAACATGGAAGCACACAGATTGGCACACCATACACACACAACATTTAGAAACTATGAAATTTTTGTTAGAAGAAATAGAAACAGTAAGCATGAATAAAAATCCTTTGTCCCACTCAAAGTGTTCGACTTTATCAATTACAATAGGCCATATGCCTTCTTCTTCTTTTTTTTCATTTTAAACTTTGGTTATTTATACATGTGTTTGTGTGACAAACTCTGATTCGTGAAGCATAAAGTGGAACACTGAAAATCGAACAGGAGATTTTTATTTGACAAAGCATATATGGCAAATTTTCTTTAATTGGTAATTACACATGCACCTAGTGGGTTTTGAATATTGCAAATGTGTATAGTTTAATAATTTTAATTATGTTTCAATACTACAAACAGTCCCCCATGGCCGAACCAAAAGCTCATTGTTCAACCCTTGCTCAACAGTAGCCAAAATTACAGGCAGCCACCAACAAGTTTGGCCACAACCCTTCACAATAAATCATACATAATCATCAAAATGAGTTTTTTTTTTTTTTAGAAAATCAAAATGAGCATACCTCACTTACGGAAAATCCAAGTAAACAAAACAGATAATATAATAGTAGCCCACTTGTTCTCATCAACTAAAAAAATTTAAAATTTTTGATGTACTCTAAAATGGGTCTTGAGAATTCTTCTTAATCCAAATCTAAAGAATGCAGAACATAAGTGAGAAATGGCATACTTGAAAATTACGAAGGAATGAAGAAGAATGCTTCTTAAGGCTTTAGCTGTGAAACTACGCTGCTTCTTCGTGCGTTTTCTCCTTTACTTTCATCAACTTCTTCTTTGAACACGCGGGTTATTCTACCTATTTCGTTTACTTGGAGGCTCTGACGAGGGATAGAAGATGAAGAAACCGCGAACTTGAGAGAAGAATATGGGAACCAAAAAAGAAAGGGTCGGAATAATCGGTTCTAACCCGGTGGATTGAACTGATTGGAAATTAATTTATGGCAAAAATGCAAATCTGCCCCTCTAACTTTTAGCTTTTGTCATTTCAGTCCTCTAACTTTTAGCTTTTGTCATTTCAGTCCTTTAACTTTCAGTTTTGTCATTTTAGTCTTATAAGTTTCAAGTTTTGTCAATGTGGTATTTTGTTAAGTATCAATTACTACTTCCGTTAACTTTGGCCCTTTTTTTTTTAATAATTTTCGTAATTAAAAAAAAAACTGTAAAAAAAAAATGTAAGGGGACCGACGTTTTTCCCTTCCCCTGAAATCAAAACCGAAAAACAGAAAAATCTCGATCTCTCCCTCAAGATCAGTCTCTCTCACTCAATCCACCATTATATATGCATTATGCTTTAAAGTAGACAACCACCAAACCTCAATATTTCAACAAACCAACCCATAACGCACAAACAAACCCCAAAGCAAACACCACACCAAAGAGAGCTGCATTCCCATTGATGGTCGCGATCTGGCACAGCACCACCAAGCCCATCGACCCATGCTCGCAGAAGGTAACCTAATACAGCTCCATTTGAGTTACCCACCTTCTTTAGCTTGTGAAGATGATCCTAACCGACCCATCTTAAAAACAAAACCTAGACCCGACCAAAAACAAAAAACCAACTCAGCTTTTTTGCCTAACCCAGACCCAGCCCAAAACCATCTACAGTCCGACCGGAAAAAACCCAGCCGGAGGTGGCCGATGTGAGAGGCTGGATTCGAGAAGCTTCGGAATCTTGTTTAGAGCTAGGTTAAGTTTTATCAAGGTTAAAGTTTCCTCGGATTTGGTCACGAGTATTTTTGGTATGCTACAGAGAGAAAGAGAGCAGAGAACAGGGAGGCAGAACGCTGAGGATGAAGACTGAAGGGCCACCTTCCATGTTTTCTTTTTTTCTTTTTTTTCAGCTTTTTTTTTAATTTTCTTTTAATTACAAAAATTATTTAGAAAAAAGAAGGGGTCAAACTTAACGGTGGCATTAACTAAGACCTAACAGAATACTACATTGATGAAAACTGAAACTTAGAAGACTGAAATGACAAAATTGAAAGTTAAAGGACTGAAATGACAAAAGCTAAAAGTTAGAAGGTCAGTTTTGCCTTAATTTATTATTACAAGAAAGATAAACTGAAGCTTTTTAATTTATTTTTTAAAATCCAATAAGCTTTTTAATTTATTTTTTGATACCTTGCTCGCAAATCCTCCAAGTTCTTGCTTAACCTTTTCGTGTAACCACTTAGTGAGTCAACCCAGTCCCAACCCAAAAAAAAGTCGCCTAAACAAAACCCAGCAAACAAAGCCTGTGACTCGGACACCCTTTCTGTAAGTTCGTTTAAACCCCTTAAACCCAAACAGATTAACCTAGAGAATTAGCCAAGTGATTAACTTAGG
Organism: Lithocarpus polystachyus; assembly: GCA_033629205.1. NCBI lineage: Eukaryota > Viridiplantae > Streptophyta > Magnoliopsida > Fagales > Fagaceae > Lithocarpus > Lithocarpus polystachyus. Next base: position 85,230,864 of record CM066165.1, on the reverse strand, counting down.
TAATTTAAACAGATTTAGGTTAATACAAATATATCAAATCATGTAAAAGTGCGGAATAATAAAAAACACATGATATGATGACCCAGGAAAATCAAACCGGTAAAAAACCTGGGGAGGATTTAACCTAGCTATCCTCAAGGTAAAACGAATTCACTATGAAAGAATCGAAGTTTACACAATAGAGACTTAGACCACTAACATCCTATTGCTACCTGCCTGTAGGAAACTTACTACCACGACCCCATGATAGCTCCGAGACCACGGACTCCTTCTTTCCTTGAATTCTTCAGCAAAGCACAAGCAACACCTGCTTGTATATCTTGAAACTCTTTTGATTCTGCAACTGTATGATTTACCAATCTCTTGACATGAATCTTGAGTTTGGAAACCCTAAGTGTATGTGAAGGTAAACACCTCTAAATCTCACAATAAGATTCACAAACACAGCATTCAGAACACTAAAAACGTGGCTAGGGTTTTCCCTTATATACTTAGGGCAAAACATAAAACCCTATACATTAAATGGACTAGGGCTGAGTTAGAAAAATTTTGCAGAAAAACGTTCTGCACGATTTATAATCGGTCGAGTCTAATTCTCGATCGATCGAGTCAGGCAGAAATGCACAATAAATTCTGCAGTTAACTTGAATCCAACTTTACATAAAAAGTCATACTTTGAGCAAGTCTAACACACAACTTAAAGAATTTTTTTATCATGGTTTGCCAACATTACAAATTGAAGTTCTAATACATTAGTTCCTAAGTCTTAGAACCTAACAAACTCCCCCTTTGGCAATCCGTGACAAAACACAGACTTAACAAAAGCTCAAAGTTTACAAATTGAAACAGCCCATTACAAAATAAAAAGCCACTAAACAAATTCAACCTAACTACTATCTAACAGTTGCAAAGTAGACAGCAGCACGACTGAATCAACTTGTATATTTCTGTAACATTTAACAAACATATAAACGCATGTGTGGAAAATACAAGGAATATAGAAAATAACTTCTTGATTTCACATGACACAAAATAAAGACATATATCATGAGTAACATCATAAATATAAATCAATAAGCAAAGTAGCATAGTGAAACAAGAAATAAATACATAAAAATGTATCTCAAAAAAATATCTCCTAACAAGAGCCAAAAATGTAAATACAAAGTGAAGCAGCTAGATACAATCTAATAACTCCATAAGCTCAACAGTATCACAGTAAGGTACAAAACTCCCCCTAAAACAAAAATCTCCCCTACAAGATATGAACTCCTCATGAACTCCTCAATAGAATATACTCCCCCTTTTTGTGACAAATTGCCAAAGGGCACTCACTCATCATTAAAAGGAGGCGGCGGAGGAGAATGACGAAAACTCGCCAAATCCGCTCTCAAAGCTCAAAGCTCATCAAGGACATCCACCAGGAGCTGACCATGAGCCGCCTGAATGGTCATGATAGTGTCCAGAGTCCGACGAATATCAGAAACATCCGAAAGAGAAGGTGGAGGAGCATCATAAGTAGTAACAGTAGGATCAGCAGACGTCTCAGCTGCAGGAGCATTTGTAGAAGAAGAAGGGGGTGGAGTGACACCAGAAGGCTTTACCCTAAGACGCTTAGAGCTAGCTCGAAGTTGAGCAGCCCTTTGCCTCAAAAAGGTAGCACCTATAGGAGCAATAATGTGTACGGGCTCAGAAGCAGGATAATCACCTAAACCTAAATGAAGGAGAATCCTATGAATAAAAACAGGAAAGAATAAAGTATAAGCTGTAGAACTACTCCGATGTACCTCGTTCAAAGAACGAAGAAACAGGTGTGGAAAACTGATAGGAGCATCAGTAATAAGAGCATACAAAAAGACACACCGCTCAATAGGAATAGTATGAAGATGAGAAATAGGTCACAAGGAATGACAGACAATCCTAAAGAAAAGATAATGAAGCTCAAAGAGCTCAGCAGACGTGATCCGAGGATCAAAACCCCACTGGATAGAAGATCCAGTGATGTATGACATCACGTCGTCAAGAGGCGGAGACTCATCATGAGGAAAGACGGGATGATCAACAATCGGCACCCCAAGAGCATTAGACACTACCAAAGGGGTAATGCAATACTCCACACCTCGTAACCAAACCTTAACTAAGGTGTTAGTATCATAGATGTGGATAGAGAGGTTCGAATAGAACTCTCTAATCAAGGTAGCTGGAGGTGGATGATCTATATCCAACAAAGGTAACCAACCCTGGCGCTCAAAATTACGTCTCACCTCAGGATCAACCTCATCTAGAATGACCCTACGCTCACCCCAAATTTGACGCCTAAGGTTCAGGGTTTCGTATGTCTCTTGGTTCTTCTCATTAGGGAACTGATCACTATCAAAGGAGGGAGAAGGAACAAAAGTCTTATGGGCTCTAGTTTTCCTAGGCATGGGGCTAAGGACAGAAAAGAGAGACACAGAAAGAGAAGAGCAAAAACAAAAACCAAGGGCAAACTGCAAGTTAGCACAGCATAAAATATAGAAAAAACAATCTATATAGTGCATGAACAAAATATGCAAATGATGCATGAACTAATGCAGTGACATAGGTCAATTATGATCCAAATTAACAAAATTGGCTTGAGCATAAAATTTAAATCAAAAATACCCAATTTGGGAAAAATCCAATTTTCAAAACACAACAAATTGAGAAATTGATCATCACAACAGTTAAATAACACAATATAATGATCAAATTAATCAATCTAACAAGCCAATTTCATCAATTTATATCAAATTGAACAAAATCCCCAATTTCATCAATTTCAAGCCCTAGATTTTCAAATTTCTCACAAAGCACCAAATTAATCAAATTAAACCACTTGTAGTACTTGGATAAGGTGTCCCCACAAAAACCCATAATTAATTTGAAAGAAAAAAGTCCAAAATCAATCCCAAAAATGCCAAAACTATAAATGCCGAAAATAACCCAAAATGCATGAAAATTATGCATGAAACATGAAAATAAAAACAAAAGGAGGGTTAAAAGTGTCTTACCGGCTTTGGGAGAGAGATTTGATGCAAAAAGAACGGAGGAAAACGACAAAAACAGCAACATATGCCTTGACCGGTTGGTAGAGTGAAAAAGGGATTTGAAAAGTGAAGAATCACGTGACAAGAATCCTTTTTAAAAAAACACTCAGCCCGATTTTCAATCGATCGAAAAACAGATTCGATCGGTCAAAAATCTTTCGATTGATCCAACACCAATCGAGGACCGATCCAAACAACCCGAGACTTTTCAGAGATTTTAAAAACATTTTCGATCGGTCGAAAAATACTTTCAATCGATCGAAATTCTGGAAAAACAAAATTTTTGAAAAACCAAGCAATTTCAGTGCTGAAAAACCTCAAAGCATTAGATTTTATGAGAAAAATGCATGAGTATGAGTTGAAAGGTTTTCCAAAAAACACATGTATTTACCCCAGATCTCCCAAAACAAGATTTTCTCTTAATATCCCTCAAAACTTTAAACAAACAAACATGTTTTGCAATAATTTCCAGAAATTTTCAAACTTGGTTGGTCATGCCAAACACACACAATATCATGTACACAGTTTAGCAAAGAATAACTTGTGTAGTGTGTGCAACTAGCATAAACTTGAGAAACATGTGAGGTGATATGCACATAGAGATCAATCACAGTTTTTACAAAATTCATCACATGAATTTGAAAGAGACTGTTACTTAAAGAGTTACATCATATAACTCTCACATCTCCTAGAATAAAAGCTTGCAATCATGTAAGTTTTTTGATTTGCCTCAAAATTAATATTCAATTTAATTGATTAGAAACTTAATAATATAGCCGGGATAATGTACACACCAATTTTATTTGAATTGTGAAATTATTATGGCCCAATAATGTACACACCAATTTTAATAGAGGCTACACCTTATGTTCTTTTTGTGCATGTGCTACACTTTCTCGAGCACAAAATCTTACGATATGCACTAAGGTGTTCATGATTGGCTAATAAACAGTGGTGAGATGGTTATTTATGCCTTTCTCATTAAGTTCAAGTCCGACAATCAAAGACATAAGACTTCAAGATCATGTGATCAACAGATATAGCATCTTCTCACGCAACATGCACAACAAAACTTCAGCTAATAAAGTGCAATAGAAATAAGTGTATCAAAGCTAAACAAGGTACATAAACATGTTATGCCAAATTAGATTGACCAACCTTGTCTTCAAGTTCAGGGAAAAAATAGCAAAAACACAATTTGCAAAAAAAAATTTTTTTTTTATAAACATTCTAGAATGAAATGCATGAATGTTATGTAATGCAAATCCTAGAAACAAAGGTCACAAAAGATAGAGCAATAAAGCACAAGGACCATGTCAGATAGACTCAATTAGGTCGAGTCTTTTGCATCCAAAACTTTTTAGATGCAACTCTTGCATTGGAGTTATGATTCACATTAGAATTCTGAGCAACTCCAGGATTGGAATAAAGATTTAATGCCTTTACCAATTCACCAATAAGTACCATAGGATCTTGTGCTTGAGGCACAGGTACTTTAGGTTTATTTGCTCGCTTTGCAGCTTGCAACTTGAAACAATTTGGACGAATGTGTCCAGACTTTCTACAAAAATGACAAACCCATGTAGGCTTATCATGCAATTTGCCCTTAGAAGAAGTAGAAGCTCTAGAATGAGACGCTTGAAGATCAACCCTAATCTTCCTAGGTGGAGTAACATCTACAGGTTTGACAGATTCACTCACCAAAGGTTTGACAATCTCACTCTTAGAAGGTTCAGTAGAGGGAACAAAGTTTGTGGAATGAGATTCAAGCACAAAGATGCTTTCCACAAAAGCTAAGCCAGTCTTGTTAGAGGGAGACTTTTGAACACTCAACATGTGATCAAGTTTGGAGCTTGCAGACCTATTAGTTTGTTCTCTAGCAACAGATAATTCAAGTTCCAAACATTTAACTTTATCAAGTAAAAACATGTTCTCAGTTTTCACATTATTCAAAAGCTCATTTGCATTAAACAATTTCACAAGCAAATTTTTCTTATCAAGTTCAAGAGATGCAATTTTCTTTAAGCCTAAATAAACATTCATAGCATCCTTTGCAGCAACTTTGCAAAGTTTATTATAGGCTTCTTGTAAATCTGCATCTTCGGAGAGTTCCCCATCAGAAAGGTTTTCTTCAACAGACATGCTTTCATTAACTACAGTAGTAGCAGTGAAAGCAATGAAGTTTCCATCCTCATCACTAGCGGATTCATTGTCAGAAACTTCATCATCACTAAGGGTTACAGCCATAACTTTACCCTTAGACTTCAAATATGTAGAACATTCATATTTCATATGACCATACCCTTGACATCCATAACATTGTTGTCCCAATGAATTATTAGAAGGTTGACCTACTTTGTCTTTAGGTTTTTCAGTGTTATTAACCTTAGTGGGATCATTCCTCCTAAAATTTCTAGATTCAACAGTGTTCTTGCCTCTTGCCCTTCTGTTATTGTTCCTAAGAAAGTTTCTAAAGTTCTTGGCAAGATAGGCAATCTCTGTAGCAGAGAATTCATCCTCAAATCCACCATCCTCAACATCATCAGCAGACTTAAGAGCCATTGATTTGGATTTGTTTGTCTTGGGTAGGTCCAACTCATAGGACTGAAGAGATCCTACAAGTTCATCAACAGGGATGGAGTCCACATCCTTGCTTTCAGTGATGGCAGTCACTTTGGGTCTAAAATCCTCAGTCAAAGATCTAAGAATTTTCCTAACAATTTTAGGTTGATCATAGATTTCACCCAAATTATAAGCAGAATTAATAATGTCATTCAATTTAGCATAGAACTCATCAAAAGATTCATCATCATTCATTCTAATGCTTGTAGTCAATTGCTGCAACTTATTAATCTTAACTACCTTTGTGCCTTCATGCACAGTCTGGAGGATATTCTATGCAGTATGAGCAACCTCAACATTTGAGATTCTCTTAAATTCCTCCATAGAGACAGCATTGAAAATAGCATTCATAGCTTTGCTATTGAAAGCAGTTGCCTCCTTTTGAGAAGTTTGCCACTCACTCACAAGAGTAGTGGGCTTCTCCTATCCGTACTCAACGGAGTTCCAGACTCTCTCATCAATGGATTTCAGGAATGTTTTCATCCTTACTTTCCAATAGGCATAGTTGTTTCCATCAAAATGAGGTGGAACAACAAGAGAGTGTCTGTGTTCCATGACAACAGGGGTCAAGGATCAGCTTTAAAGATCGAAGGATCAAAAACAAAAGCTACCCGCTCTGATACCACTTGTAAGTTCGTTTAGACCCCTTAAACCCAAACAGATTAACCTAGAGAATTAGCCAAGTGATTAACTTAGGTAATTTAAACAGATCTAGGTTAACACAAATATATCAAATCATGTAAAAGTGCAGAATAATAAAGAACACATGATATGATGACCCAAGAAAACCAAACCGGTAAAAAACCTGGAGAGGATTTAACCTAGCTATCCTCAAGGTAAAACGAATTCACTATGAAAGAATCGAAGTTTACACAATAGAAACTTAGACCACTAACATCCTATTGCTACCTGCCTGTAGGAAACTTACTACCACAACCTCATGATAGCTCTGAGACCACGGACTCCTTCTTTCCTTGAATTCTTCAGCAAAGCACAAGCAACATCTGCTTGTATATCTTGAAACTCTTTTGATTCTGCAACTGTATGATTTACCAATCTCTTGACATGAATCTTGAGTTTGGAAACCCTAAGTGTATGTGAAGGTAAACACCTCTAGATCTCACAATAAGATTCATAAACACAGCATTCAAAACATTAAAAACGTGGCTAGGCTTTTCCCTTATATACTTAGGGCAAAACATAAAACCCTATACATTAAATGGGCTAGGGCTGAGTCGGAAAAATTCTGCAAAAAAACGTTCTGCACAATTTTCGATCAGTCGAGTCTAATTCTCGATCGATCGAGTCAGGCAGAAGTGCACAGTAAATTCTGTAGTTAACTCGAATCCAACTTTACATAAAAAGACATACTTTGAGCAAGTCTAACACACAACTTAAAGAATGTTTTGATCATGGTTTGCCAACATTACGAATTGAAGTTCTAATACATTAGTTCCTAAGTCTTAGAACCTAACACTTTCCATATAACATTAAATATCCAACGTATTAGTTAGTTGGCCGGTTTCAAAGAAATTTTTAAAACTAGCATCTCGAGTTTCTAAAACTCGAGATTCAATTAGAACTCGAGTTTTAGAAACTCGATTTACGGTGTGTGCCAGAGTCCTAACGTGGACAATTTTTTCCACGTGGAGCAAATTTAGCCACGTAGAAATCGAGTTATTAAGACTCAAAATTTGTTGGAAATCGAGTTTTTAAGACTCGAAATCTGCTGACTGTACTACCAATTTCAAACCCGCTCAAACATCTCTCAAACACTCTGTCTCTCTCACTCTCTCAAACACTCGCACTTCTCTCAGTCTCTCCGTCTCTCACTTTCTCAGACTCTCCGTCTCTCACTCTGTCCGTCTCTCCATCTCTCACTCTCTTAAACACTCTCAGTCACAGAAATCACCCTCACCCTCAAACCCACAATCGACAGAAATCACCGTCAAGCTCACCAGCAAGCTCACCGCCGGTCTCACTCACTCTCCTCTCCTACGCTCACTCACCCTCAAGCTCACCGCCGGTCTCACTCACTCACTCTCCTCCCCTACTCTCACTCACGCTCAAGCTCACCGCCGGTCTCAAGCTTCTTCACAGGTTCGTTTCAATCTTTTCAGTAAAAGAACTTGCGATTAATTTCAATCTTTTGATTCTTTTCCAGTTAAAAACTTGCGATTTATATTTTGGTTTTTTTTTTTTTTTTAAATAACTTTGGGTTTGTTAATGAAATCGTTATTGCTAAAATCGTTGTGATGTTTCTTTGTTGGAATGGTTGATAATATATTCCACTTTATCTGTGTGCATATCTGTTTACATGCATTGTGATTATGTTGCTGCTGCATTGTGATTATGTTGCTGCTGCTAGATATCAATCTTACCATCATATGTGATTTGTTTCTCTTTAATTACTTTAATATTTTTTTATAAGTAAAATCTCACTAGAAAAGGCTAAAAGTACATCAATCAATCAAGCTAAAAGTACATCAATCAAGCAATGATACACCAAATGCTTGATACACCAAAATTAAACGCTAAAAGTACATCAATCAAGCAAATCATGCAAAGAAAAATAATGCCAGGTCTAAACTCTTTGGGCTTTTCCTGATTTGAAAGTATTGTAGTTCTTGCCATTGATGTCACATATTTTTTATAATATTGCATTTTATACTTTGAGGAGACATTTCTTAATTTTTATGCAAATATCAAATCATTTCATCTATGCAGTGAACTATTTTTTATATCTTCATATGAAATCATTGTGTGTTGTCGTAATGCCTGATTTATGATAACTCTCACACCAAATAATATGAATGAAAGCCACTGTGTATGATCTCACAGTTGCTGTGTTTGCAGTATGGAGCCTCGGATCGATGAGGAGCCAGCGATCGTGCGCCCTGGTCCAGAAGATCCTTCATTGTTAACGCGACAACGAATTCATCGATCAGAGGACATTTGGAATGGCGAGGTGAAATATCTAGTTCTAACCGCTTTAATTTTCACGTTGTCTTTGACTTCTAGCAAGTTCTTTCAAAATTGTATATGTAGTTCTAACTGCTATAATTTTTATCAATTTTGCAAGACCCGCGCCCACTTAAGTGCCGTGGTCGAGCTAAGGAGATGGAACACATAACAATGCAAGATAATCGGGTGATTGACATTACCAAGTTGGTGGGGCTAGAAGGGTTGTTTAGGGCCCTTTCTAGAGAGATAGATCATTGCCTAATATCGGCCTTAGTTGAGCGATGGCGGCCGGAGATGCATACGTTCCATTTTTCACGTGGGGAGACGTCAATCACCCTTGAAGATGTGGAGGTCATTTTGGGACTTCCTATAGACGGTGAGGTCTTGGTTGGGCCGACTGCTGTGGTGGATGGGGATTGGAGGCAACTGTGCGTGGCATTGCTTGGTTTTGAAGTTCCAACAAATGACAACAAAATTTTGGTGGGGCAAAGAATTCTCATTAGCCGCCTTGTTGAGCGCATTGCAGAGCCACTGCCTCATGACACAATAGAGATTCAGATACATCAGTATGCCCGGTGCTATATTTTAGTGCTACTAGGAGATAAGATTTTCATGGACAAGTCGGGAGATAGGGTTCATCTGATGTTCTTGGAGTTCCTGCAGAACCTTTATAATCCGCCACAGTATAGTTGGGGTAGTGGTTGCTTGGCCTGGTTGTACAGAGAGTTGTGCCGAGCAAGCGAGATAGAAGCATCGCAGATTGGTGGGGCTTTGCAATTGGTCCAGTATTGGGCATGGGCAAGATTGCCATTCTTGTGCCCGAGGATAGAGCCCCCACCTGGATGTGATTATGGCCCATGGCCAAAAGCTCCACTTGCATTTAAGTAAGTATTTTCCTGATACTTAGTGTGTTATGCAATGTACTCTTCTTAGTAAGTAAGTGGTATTATCTTATCTTATGTTATTCGCTTGTAACTGTAGGTGGGTGAGAGTGCCAAGCCCGAAGAGTAGGCCATCCGCCACAGCGTTGATTCACTATCACGAGCAATTAGTTAGAATACAGCCGAGCCAGGTAATAATATCCAAATATTCTGTTTTGTTATGTTAATTTTCCTTAAGAGTATGTTAAAATCATTGTTCTAACATATCTTCTGTAATTATTTTTGTTTTTCCCTTTATCTATGTATTCTCTCTTCTTAAGATGTTCTGATAATTGTTTCTTGTTTCTATTGTAGATTATGTGGCAGCCATATGAGGCAGACTTCGGCCACCTTCCTGACTTCTGCGTTGCAGGGAGGGATATGTGGACGGCAAGGGTGCTACTTGTGTGTTTTTGCATAGTGGAGACACACCACCCAGACCGTGTCGTTCGACAATTTGGGTTGGCGCAGGAGCGGCCCGACCATGTTGTGTACGATGATAGACTGCATAGAATAGACTTGCATGGGAAGGTGGAAAAGAATTGGAGGGAGGAGCATGGACCGTACATCCTTACATGGGATATGAGACAACAACGACTTTACCATGCACCTCTTCAAACTGGTGAGATGTCCCGCGATCATGTCTATTATTGCTGGTACCACCCGGTCACTCAAAAGTATGTCGACCGCAACAGCGCTAAATTAGATATAATGGTAATGTGTTCTAATTAGATTTTATTGCCTGCTTCGTTTTTTCTTCAGTACATGTACTAACGTAGAATCAATTGATTTCTTTTTTCGTGAAATCTGATTTGATTTGACTGACATCCAATTAAAAAGACTTTATGTTACATATAGTATTCTAATAAAACTTTTAGTTCTAGGTTGAGTATTTCAGTAGATTAATAAGTACTATATTATCCATTGTATAATTGATACATAAATGTCTCAAATCTGATTGTACTGGTTCTTTCTCCGTTTCAGATTGAAAGCCATTTAGCGCTGTTGGTGATGCTTCCTATAGGCAGCCGAGAACACAACCATGTCCAGTGCGTCCTAAGTAATGTGGTTGGGCTTGGTGGTGTTCCTGCACCAAATGGGGAGGCAAATAATGGGGAGGCAAACAATGGGCAGGAGAATGAACCAACAGCTACTGCAACCCCAAGCACAAGCGCAGCACTCTTAATTCCACCGACTCTTGGCCGGCGTGCTACCGCAAGCCCAAGCACAAGCGCAACTAGAGGCCGTGGTCGGCCTGCTACAGCAAGCCCAAGCACAAGTGCAGCTACGAGCCGTGGTCGGCATGCAACAACCCAAGGGGTTGTAACTAGTCCTGAAATACCTGCACATCCCGCACGCATCTCCTCAGCCCAAGGTCCATCCACCCATCCCAGATGCATCTCCTCAGTTCGAGGTCCCTCCACCCATGGTAGATGCATCTCCTCAGCCCGAGGTCCCTTCACCCACCCCACCTTCGCAGCCCAGTTTTGTTCTTGGTATTCCTCTTCATTTGACCCCTCCTATGCACCCCGAGACATCCTCATACCCACCCACTAGCTCCAGTGCACCCACTTTGCCCATAGACACACCCCGTACTGAACCCATGACAATGATCCCCACTCCTGGCCTCTACACAGAGCATCATTACCCACCTACCTTATCATCATCCGCCCCTCTAGGACCTCTGGTTGGGATTGACACTGTACATCCAGATACGGATGTACTGGACGAGCATCCCCCTCATCAGCCCTCACCCCCACGAGGTAGACCGCAACGCGCTAGAAGAGCACCCACTTGTGGGACAGGTGGACACAAAATAGGACACAAAGGCAGCTCTATGGTATGATTACATTAATGCTTAATGTAATGAAATATTTTGCAATTCACTTTATTCTTATCATTACACCGAATATTGATTGTATACATCTAATGTCTTTGCAGCCCGATGATCAGCCTAAGGATGATGCCCCGCAGCCTCCTCCCCCGCCCAAACATTACACGAGGGTTAAAAAGCGCAAAATTGGTTAGTCTACCATTTATTATCATTTTACGCCAAATAGGTGATAACGATGTACATTGTGAAGTAAAAAGTTAGTATACACTCTTTAACAATAAGTTACTTCTATTCATTAACATTATTGTTGAAGAGCTGCGTTCTGTTTGCAGGTGGTTGACATGGCAGCTCTATTCATTGCAGAAGTTTGTTCATTGCAGAAGTTTATTCTACGGTGAGCTGCAATTGTTAACAAATGTAACCAGCATTAACATTGCACTGCTGCTGTACTCTTAACTAAACTTAATACAATTATCTATGATTGCTGTTTGTATCGTTAGTTGCAGAAACTTATAAACACTTTGCTGAAGAAAATTACTAGTGTGTGCATTCCAAGTATTAGCTCAATTTTATTGTGTTGTAATGACTTTGATGTTGCATATTTTGAATATTGCTGAGTGTTGTTTGCTACCTAGAACTCATCCAAGAAAAGAAGATGACAGTGTGGTTGTTGTGTGGAGGGATGAAGGCTGTGATGATTCCAATCTTCATCACATGACACTGATTCCTGGAGGGATGAAGGCTGTAATGAAGGCAGTGCATCCTGGTATCATATTGATGACGAGAGTGGACTGTGCATTGAAGGTATTTATGCTGCCACTTTTCTTTATAACTTTCTTTGCAGGGTGTCATATTTTTTATGTGTGGGAATGGGAATTACTTTCTTGATATTTTCTTTCTGCAGAAGATATTAGTGCCTTTTTCCAATCCTGGGAATGACTACTGAATTTCTTGGAGTACACAATCATAGAAATCCTCCATCTCTAAGTAAACCCTTGATATATTTTATTATGTATCTAAGTATCCCATAATTTCTTCAGATTTGGAACTGATCCTGCCCATCTACAATTTCATGTCACTTTGAAATCCTATAATTTGCAAGTATGAATTATACAGTTATACTATTGTTTGATTGCTAGAGAAACAATAGAATATTTTCTTTTGATGCTTTGACCAGGAAATGGGTTTAATTCTTTTTGTGCCCATTGTCAGTTTTGTACTTATCTCCTTTTAAAATCCAATTACTGACACTATTGTGGTTATTGGATTTTTTTTTTTTCTCCACGTTGGAATTGATTTCATCCATTAATCATTAACTGCAATCTGATTCCCCAATTACATGGAGTTGATGAATCATAAATAAAAAATGGATCCTGTTTTACAGGGTGCTAAACTATATTTTATAAATGCAAGGTTAATTAAACTCAAACAAGTCCAGATTAAGTCATTTTCTCCATGCACTGGCTTAAATTCAATAATACTCCTTTGAATTTTGCTGCCTGTGCTTCTTGGATTTTAGTGTGATCTTTTCATTTGTCCTAATGTGTCTGAAAGTCTGTCAAATCTGCTGATTGTTTGGAACAGATAAGCTTATTGATTGATGGTTATGACAAGTTATTCAGACTTCTTTGCATACTCATATCAGTAAAGCAACCAAAGGAACAGAATAACCCTGTCTCAAATTACAGTTGTTTTAATCCAGTTCTATCAGAAAAGCTGTAAAGAACCCTTTAGAGGATTAAGATTGGTTGATAATCCTGTGCTAATAACTAAATTATCTGATAGACACAGCTCAACTGTAAACTACAGAACATGGAGTGGAGCTCTTCTAGCAAATAGGCAACGAAGGATGATCTGCAGTGATATATTTTCAACAGGCAGAAATATATCCTGCTGTAAATTTATAATACTCTCAACAGGGTTTGTCATGATTATAAAGAAATTTTTGATTGAAATTAGGGATAAACTCCTAGGTCTATTAGAAGGCAAAACAAGTGGTATAGGGCTTTTGAGGAAGAAACTTTGTGGCTTCTGTCACGCTTAATGGATGGTGGGATTTTTTAGGGGTGATTTTTGTGAGAAACATGAGAATGATTTTTCTGAATATGCTGGTTTTGTAGGATTCTATCTTGCCTCCTATGCTACATAAGCACCTGTTTAATATCTTCCTAAAAGTTGTGAATTTTAGAACTGTTTTTTTCCCATTAGGAATTTCTTTTGTCTGTGACTCCTGTAGTTGAATTTTGTCTTTGCTCTTAAATACCATTTCTTGGACCAAAATAATAGATGAGTACAATGTTAAAGCACCCAATCTAGAAGCCTAAGCTAGCAGTTGGAGACGCCCAACTAGGTAATAACCATATCAAGTCCCAAACACAACCAATGTGGGATAACTTAATACCCCTGGTCCAACCAAAACCTAAATCGAGATAAATGGGCCTGATGGCCTAACCAAAGATGAAACAAAGCCTAACAAGCATGGAATGTCTAGTCCAAGAACAATCAAACTGGATTTTGATATTATGTTAGAGCATCCAACTTAAAAGTTTAAGTTAATAGGTGGAGATGTTCAACTTGTACATGAGCCCCCATATCTAAGTCTCAGATAAACCAAAGTGGGAATGTGGTGTCCTATCATGTGAATCTAGATCTCACTTGAAGAATTTCCTTCACTTTAATGAGTGGTGTCAGAGATGATGGTTGGCAGAGTGAGTGTGAATAAGAGAATGTAGCTTGCATGATGGACCCGACTTGGTAGTCACAGATTCACAGGTTGATTAACCATGGTGAGTCCAAAGTCATTAGCTTGAAATTTGGTTTGTATGCTCTGACATAAAGAAGACAAAAACACTGTGAATTTGGATTTTGTAAAAAATTGCAATCTGGAACAGAAAGAAGTGGGGTCGCAACAAAACCTATAGTAATTTGTGATGCCTCCCTTCTTCTCAATTTTTTATTTTTGTTTTATTTTGGAAAGATATTTTCCTTAGTCATTTTGTTCCTTGACAATTGGATAACATTCATTAATATCAGTTATCAAATATTAACTTTAATGTTGATATTACTTATTTGAAAAACCAAAAAAAAAACCTTCAATATTGATATGACTTATGCTGTCTAGGATTGGGAAAAAGAAGGGAGAGAGAGAGAGAGAGAGAGAGAGAGAGAGAGGGTGGGGGGGGGGGGGGCGTGTCCTTTCACTTTTTTGGCAGCACAATAAACAGTAAACTTTGTGATAAGTTTTCTGTGGATCATTATCCTATGCTCTTTTGGGCCCCTCCTAAATTTGTATCTGGCGGTTGGAAACCTAAACAAGAGAAAAATGAAATACGTGTTATTGATGATGCACGGACAGCTGATCGATTGCTTAATTGGATCAACAAGCAAATGGGCAGGTATGAGGTATTTACATCTATTTCTTTTTTGAAGGTAATAATTCTATTGTCCTTTAACTAATGCCTCCTGCACATAGATGAGTGCCTTATTTTGCCCCTAGTTAGATAAGTTTCTCATGTGCTTCTTGATACTAAATAAGGAAAGTTTAAAATTAATGGAAACTTCAATAAGAAATCCACAATATTATCAACCTTTTATTATTATTTTCTTTCTTTGTTGACATATCTGGATGCTTAACAATGGGGTTAAGTAGGTCTTGGTTTTTACTTTTTCAACTATGTAAATTGTCAAAGGAATGAGTATCATCAGTACTTGGCCAAATATTTTGTTTTATTTTTTTTAACCACTGAAATGTGCCCTATGCCGCCTCCCCCCCCCCCCCCCCTTCTCTCTCTTCTTTTCTGTGATTGTGAGGGGAGTTAGAATTCGTTTAAGTAAAACAAAAAAAGAAAAGTATGAGATATCTAGAATTACTTATGAAGTCATTTTTATAACCAGATATTTTAAAAAAGGAGTTGAACAAAATACTTGTAAAGATGTGTGCTTATTTACCTTCAAGAGTTGTTCTTGCTACTAATTCTAACGTGCTTTAAACTTTGCAGCTCCTTTGGCTTGGATGATGAGAAATTTGAAAATGAGCATCTTTCATCAAATGTGTCAGACCCTGGACAGGTCGTTTAGGGAGCATTAAATATAAATTTGTGCGCTTGTTTTACAAATTAATGTTTCTTCTCTATCAATTAAGATACTGACTCTTGCACCTTGTGAATTTTGTAAGATTGGACGAGCTGTATATGATGTTGAGGAGGCAACATCAACGATCTTTGACATCATCTTAGAACACAAGGTATAACCTTTTGCTTTCTGGTCAAGCTTTTTTGATTGAGCTCATTGGTATTAATGAATACTACCTCTCTATTTTATGCATTTGTTGCAGATGATCAAATCAGAAACCCGGGTTTCACTAATTAAGTTTCTACAACTTTTGGTGGCTCATCATCCTTCTAAAAGGTATAAGACTGAACTTTGAAGTAACCCCCTTATCTCTGCCCAGCGTGCTACATTTTTTCACTCTAGATATATATGGCAGGTGCCGTATGGGAAGTGCAGAGGTCCTTGTAAACTTTGATGAATTGTGCCCGTTAGACATGGACTCAACTAGTAAGCAGGAAAATAATGATGGAAAGGGTGCACTGGGGAATATTCAAAGGCCTTCATTTCCTTTATTAACATTTTTATTATGCTATTCTATGATTATGTATAATGTATCAATATTATCTGTTGTACAGTCAGGGTTTAAGAGATGCTTTTCTACCTAGATTTTCATATTGGCTGATATAATCTTGATTCCTTTTTAGAGAAACAAATATGTATCAACATTTTTTTTCCCAGTTTTTTTTTATGATTTCTTTTACAATTGTTAGCATCTGGTTTAGTACAGTGGCATTGGCCAAACTTTTATCAATTTTAAATGTCATAAACAATAAATAATGCACACTATAGATTACCCCCCACCCTTCCTCTTTATGTAAGTGAAAAATATCATAAGCAGTAAGATTGCTAAGCTTCATTCATCATTGATGCAATCATGAGTGATGAGCAAATTCTAGATGCAAAAGACGGATGAAAGCGCATCAAAAAAAAGAAACTCTAATACTGGTTCATTAAAGCTAGAAGTTACGTTAGAGTTTAATAATTTATTGACTTTTGGTTAATTACTACTAGCGTCATTTGGCTTATTCAAGTTAAATCTAGAATTAGGTCAGGTTTATGGGTTTTACTATGGACTTTAGTTTTATGTTATGGGTCGGGTCTAGTTTTACCTTGATGTTCTTATAATTAAGGTTTGTTTGGAGTTAATCAAGCTTGGTCCACTTCATGTATTATGCTTAGGGGTCAATAATCAAGGTTTTAAGTTTGTGTTGAAGGAAAAATAATAAAAATAAAAATAAAGTCTTTTTGTTTCCCTTTTATTGCTTCTGGAGATAAGTTTCAAGCTCCTTGGCTTGTGAAATTCTATATCTTACTGGCATTAAAGCCTTTTCGGAAATTGTAGAATATTGTATCTGCAACGTTTTAATCCATATATGTCAGTGTATTTATCAAAGTTGTGACTCAGATCAGAAGGAAAGAAAAGGAACAAAGCAAAAGAAGAAGAAAGCAAAGAAATAAAGGCTCAAATAAAACGACATCAGATCAGTATTGTTGTTGTAGTTTTCTGTTTCTATTCTTTAAACTACCTGTAGTTTTACAATGTAATTGAGAGGATAGTGTTCACACGTGGAGAAACTAATCAAGACACGTGCCGTAACTGTTTCCGTGTAATTTGGGAGATTTAGGGGTTTGTTATGTTTTGTATTTAAAGACAATACTCTGTACAGATTGATTATCAAGTGGAAGATCAATTTTCTCTCAAAACTTCTATTCTCTCTAGAATTCTGTTTCTTCTTCCACAATTTTCTGTTACTTTCTTATATGGTATCAGAGCTTGAGCCTTTGTCAATGGCGTCAAACACTGAAACTGCTTCATCTACTTCTTCACATCGCGAGCTTACTCCAATGGAAGACCCTCGCAGTCCGTTCTTTTTGCATCATGGTGAATCTCCTGGTGCGATCCTCGTTGCTCAAACCTTGACTGAGGATAATTACCCAACCTGGTCTAGAGCGATGAGAATGGCTTTGGAAGCCAAGAGTAAACTCGGTTTTGTTGATGGTTCTATCACTGCTTCCATGGCAGTTACTCCTCTTGAGAAACAAGCTTGGTCAAAGTGCAATTCAATGATCTCATCTTGGATCCTGAACTCTGTTTCACCTCACATCACTGCTAGTGTCATTTACAGAGACACTGCTCTTGCCGTGTGGAATGCACTCAAAAATCGATTCCTACAAGCCAATGGACCAAGGATCTCTCAGCTCCAGAAGCAAATCTCCACTGTAATGCAAGGAGATTCTACAGTGACAAGCTTTTTCACTGATCTTCAAGCTGCTTGGGATCAATTGTTGAATCTCAGACCTCTGCCAAGTTGTTCATGTGGAAAATGCATTTGTGGAATAAATGATAGGATTACTCATCTATATCATCAAGATTCAATAATGCAATTTCTGAATGGATTGAATGATTGCTATTCCCAAGTCAAGACTCAAATCCTCATGATGGAGCCTGTTCCATCAATAGATAAGGCTTTCTCGTTGGTGATTCAAGAAGAAAGGCAAAGGTCTTCAACCTTTAATCATGGCACTCCTTCTGTTGAATCAACTGCTTGCTGTTAAGAACCAATTTTTCAATCAAGGTTCTTCTTCAAACAACAGCAATGGCAAAAATTTCAAGGGCAATGGTGGTAAAGGAAGACCTGTATGCAGTCACTGTGGAAAGCTTGGTCACATCAAGGAAAAATGTTACAAGCTTGTTGGATTTCCTCCAGGTTACAAGCTTAAAGAAAAGGTTGCTAAGGCTAATCAGGTTATGGTTGATGATGATCAAAGTCAATCTGAGATTTTGCATCAGAATAATTCTTTTCCTTTTACTTCAAAGCAGTATCAACAATTGCTTTCTTTGCTGAACTCTCATGCATCCACTTCTGGTAATTCTAATGATGCCATTGCCACAGCCAATTCTGCTATTTCAGGTAATCTTTATGCATCTTTTCAAGATTCTGTTTGCTTGAATATGCAACATTCTATTTTTACAGTAAATCCAGCCAACAAAACAATTTTTGATAAACAAACCTGGGTTCTTGACACTGGGGCAACAGATCATATAGTTCATTCTGTCAAGTTATTCACTAAAATCACTAGTTCTATCTCATCTTTTGTTCAATTACCTAATGGTGAAAGAGTTGTTGTCACACACATTGGCACTATTCAAGTTACAGCAAACTTGGTTCTTGAAAATGTGTTATGTGTACCTGCTTTCACTTTCAATTTGATCTCTGTAAGTCAATTGACAAAAAGTTTATCTTGTTGTTTTGTCTTCTTGTCCAATTCATGCTTTATACAGGACCTTTCTTGTTGGAAAACGATTGGAGTGGGTAAACTACATAACAACCTCTACTTGCTATCTACAACTTCTTGCAAATCTGATTCTGCAGTATCTTCCATTTTAGATTCTGTCTTAGGGACTTTTGTTAATAATGTTTCTGATATTCCTGTCATAACCAAGCCATATCTTTGGCATCTTAGACTAGGACATGCTTCAAATGCAAAACTTCATGCCTTGCATGATTGTATCCCTGATGTAAGTGCTGAACATAGCAATAAAAATTGTATTCTTTGTCCCATTGCAAAACAGAAACGTTTACCCTTTCCTTTCTTTAATCATTTGTCCAAAAATGCTTTTGATCTTATCCATTGTGATGTTTGGGGTCCTTTTGCTAAATCCACTCATGATGGTTTTAGGTATTTTCTTACCATTATGGATGATGCCACTAGATCCACATGGGTGTATCTTATGAAAACTAAATCAGAAACTAGACCATTGCTTATTTCCTTTTTCAACATGATATCCACACAGTTTAACACTACTATAAAGGCTATTAGGACTGACAATGCTCAAGAGTTTATTCTAAAAGATTTCTATGCTAATCATGGAATCCTGCATCAGCATTCATGTGTTGCCACTCCACAACAGAATTCAGTTGTGGAGAGGAAACATCAACACATATTGAGCATTGCAAGAGCCCTAAAATTTCAGTCAAATGTGCCTCTTACCTTTTGGGGTGAGTGTGTTTTAACTGCTGTGTATATTATCAATAGATTACCTTCTTCAACCCTAAACAACAAAACCCCTTTTGAGAAGCTTTACAACAAAATTCCGTCCTATGATCATCTAAAGGTGTTTGGTTGTCTTTGTTTTGTCTCCACTTTGTCTCACAATAGATCTAAATTTGATCCTAGATCCATCCCATGTGTTTTTCTGGGCTACCCTTATGGAGTTAAAGGTTTCAAAGTACTTGATTTAGCAACCAAGAAAATTTTTGTCTCTAGGGATGTTCTCTTTCATGAGACAGTCTTTCCTTTTGTTTCTTCCAATTATTCTTCTTCACCTCATTCTACCATTGCTTTCCCTCACATTTTTCCTTCCCTAGATCTTTACAATGACCCTTTACCTTCTGTTTCTCATCCTATTGATGACTCCATCAACACTTCCATCACTGATTCACCTAATCAATCTGATTCACCTAGTCACTCTGATTCTACATCTGCTCCACCACCTGCTTTATCTAATTCTGATTCTTCTCATTCACCCCCTACTATTACTGAATTACCAGATCCCATTCCTACTATTTCTGCAGACCCTATTTCTATTCCAAATCCTAATTCTATTCCATCTTTAAGGAAATCTACTAGAATCAGTAAGGCTCCTGCTTATTTGCAAGATTATAAATGCAGCAATGTTGTTCATGATCAATTTGACCATTCCAATCCATCCTTCAAGTCTGGTTCCACCTCCTCCATGTCAGGTACTAAATACCCTTTATTTGATTACCTTAATCCCTCTGGTTTGTCACCTTCTTATGCCCATTTTTGTTCCCTTATCACTGCTATACCTGAGCCTAAATCTTACTCTGAGGCTGTCAAAGATCCTGAGCGGCAGAATGCTATGGTTGCTGAGATTGCAGCATTAGAATCTAACCAAACCTGGACTATTACCCCTTTGCCTCCTCACAAAAAGGCAATTGGATGCAAGTGGGTGTATAGAATCAAGTATAAGGCTGATGGGACAGTAGAAAGGTACAAGGCAAGGCTTGTGGCTAAAGGATTCACTCAACAAGAGGGATTAGACTTCACAGAAACTTTCTCTCCTGTTGCAAAAATGACTTCAGTGAAGACTTTACTTGCTATTGCTGCTGTGAGGGGTTGGCACCTTATTCAGCTTGATGTAAACAATGCTTTCCTTCATGGTGATCTCCATGAGGAAGTTTACATGCAGCTGCCTCAAGGTTTTCACAGCAAGGGGGAGCATTTGGTATGTAAACTCAACAAATCATTGTATGGTCTTAAACAGGCCTCAAGACAATGGTACTCCAAGTTTTCATCTACCATTTTGAAGTGTGGGTTCAAACAATCTAAATCTGATTACTCTTTGTTTACCAAGAAGTTTAATCAGTCTTTTATAGCTCTATTGGTGTATGTTGATGACATCCTTATTGCCAGCAATGATGTCCATGCTGTTGAAGAACTTAAGGTGTTTTTGGATCAAGAATTTAAGTTGAAAGATCTTGGGAACCTAAAGTTTTTTCTTGGTCTTGAAGTGGCCAGATCAGAACAAGGCATTTCTTTGTGTCAAAGAAAGTATGCCTTGGAGATACTTAAAGATGCAAGGATGACAGGATGCAAACCCAGCAGAGTTCCTATGGAGCAAAACTTGAAATTAAGCAAGTTTTATGGAGAGTTGCTACCTGATCCGGGTGTTTACAGAAGATTAGTAGGAAGATTGTTGTATCTCACCATAACTAGACCAGACATTGCTTACCCAGTACACAAACTAAGTCAGTTTATGTCAAAGCCACAAAAACCTCATCTGGATGCAGCCTATAAAGTGTTGCAATACCTTAAAGGAAGTCCAGGACAGGGAATTCTTTTATCATTTAAGTCAGATTTGCATTTGAAGGCATACACAGATGCAGATTGGGCATCTTGCATTGACACTAGAAGATCCACCACTGGGTTTTGCATTTTCTTAGGAGATTCTCTAATCTCATGGAAGTCTAAGAAGCAATCTATAGTCTCTAGATCTTCTGCTGAGGCAGAATATAGAGCCATGGCAGCAACTACATGTGAAATAACCTGGATTTTGGCTTTGTTAAAGGATTTAGAAGTATTTCATCCCAAGCCTGCTATGCTTTTCTGTGATAATCAAGCAGCCATATATATTGGTGAGAACCCTGTTTTTCATGAGAGGACCAAACACATAGAAATAGACTGTCACTTGGTCAGAGATAAGGTTCAAGAAGAAGCTATTAGACTGTTTTTCACTCCTACTCATTCGCAGCTTGCAGACCTTCTCACAAAAGCACTCAGTGGTCAGCAACTGAGATTATTACTTACCAAGATGAGCATTGTGAATATTCACAGTCTAGGATCTCATCTTGAGGGGGAGTATCAAAGTTGTGACTCAGATCAGAAGGAAAGAAAAGGAACAAAGCAAAAGAAGAAGAAAGCAAAGAAATAAAGGCTCAAATAAAACGACATCAGATCAGTATTGTTGTTGTAGTTTTCTGTTTCTATTCTTTAAAATACCTGTAGTTTTACAATGTAATTGAGAGGATAGTGTTCACACGTGGAGAAACTAATCAAGACACGTGCCGTAACTGTTTCCGTGTAATTTGGGAGATTTAGGGGTTTGTTATGTTTTGTATTTAAAGACAATACTCTGTACAGATTGATTATCAAGTGGAAGATCAATTTTCTCTCAAAACTTCTATTCTCTCTAGAATTCTGTTTCTTCTTCCACAATTTTTTGTTACTTTCTTATAGTATTTGGGTCCTCCAGTACTTCTGGCTGTTCAACTTTCAACCTGGCCTATAACTGTTATCATTGAATACTGTTTCTTGAACTGTTGTATTTAAACCAATGCAATTCGATTGGGTCAAACTTTGAGCTAGCTTATGAGCTTTTGGCCAGGACCTTTAACTTAAGATAGTTCAAGTTAGATTCATAGAAATGCCCAATGTCATTCTGGAAAATTAATCAATATTTCATGCATAAAATATGCTCTAAGCCTAGCAGATTCTGCTTCTGATGTTTTTCTCATTCTCTTGTCTCAATTTGAAAAAATAAATGAGATTCGTGAGAATATCATTTCAGACAATTCAATAGCCGTAAAACGTTGGATGTCCTGTCTAGCAATGGGTTCCTTTGATTTTGTGAAAACTCTCTTCACCCACTTATATGAAATTTTATGTAGTTACTGATTTGATGATATTGAAAGCCTTGAGGGGGTTGAAACTGTATACGAATTTGATACGATTTGACTAATAATATTGGTGAATTTTATTGTTTGCCGAGCATCAGTGCTTAAGCCATTTATTGAGTCTCTGCCGAGGTGAGTGATGTGCAAAGTTAGTTTGGGATACTTAAATGCCTTGATAGTAAGATTTTCAGTTTTCAGATGCCTATAACTAGCTAGTAGTCTAATACCTTAGCATTTGCAGTGAATATATCCATTCTTATGTTCTATGGTTATATGTTGGCTGGCATGATTCAGTTTTCTTGTGATGTTATGTTTTATTACTGGAAGCAAATCCCTAACCATTTATATTGTCTTTGCATGTTCCTTTACAGATGTTCTGCCGTAGCAGCAAGAAGGATACTAGGGGTTTTAGGTAGTGGTTTGTTTTGCATACTCCAAATTTTGATTTAACGGTTTGGTTTTCTTAGCATGTATCTTTTTCACATTTTATTATTTAGAATTTTACATGTGGTTGCCTTTCACAAAATTACAAGATCTCCCAGAGAAGTGAAAAAATAAGATAAAATAAAATAAAAATCTGTACAACTGACCTTTCACAGAATTCTTCATCTAGGAGATACCTGGTTTAATGTGATAGGCATATATTTCTGAATTGCTGTTATAACTACACATAGCAAAGTTGTGTTTTAACCCGTTAGATCAACATGTCAAATTTGTAACAAGTCAAGTTTCAAGTTTGACCAATTTTCCATGGGTCAAACATTCCTCTACTCATATGAATGAAGGGATTGTTATACCAATTTTCCATGCTCGTTTTTTAAGTACTGATGATGTGATTTGCTTGTGCATGTCCTCAGGTCGGTTCAATTGCTGCTGGTGGGCGTTATGACAACCTTATTGGTATGTTTGGTGCGAAGCAGGTTCCAGCAGTTGGTGTTAGTCTTGGAATCGAGCGGGTATTTGCTATAATGGAGCAGCTACAGAAAGACCAGAGCCAGGTGATAATAATACTTAATAATATACCTATATGATCCTCGACTTTCTAATATTTTGGCTAGCAACTCAAAGTTTAAAAATCTAGCACCCTGGTGGTGAGGCTGATGAGTTCTTTCATTCCTTTTGGGTGTTTTGGCAGGCACCACGTGCAACAAAGACTGAAGTCCTA
The DNA here is from genome assembly GCA_033629205.1 of Lithocarpus polystachyus. Classification (NCBI taxonomy): domain Eukaryota; kingdom Viridiplantae; phylum Streptophyta; class Magnoliopsida; order Fagales; family Fagaceae; genus Lithocarpus; species Lithocarpus polystachyus. The sequence goes on along the minus strand of CM066165.1, from coordinate 85,206,982 downwards.
GTTAGTATACTGGGGGATGACTTGACTCAAGCTGCAGAGCTGGTAAGTGAGCTATGGAATGCCAAAGTGAAAGCCGAATATTTTGTTAATAAAAGGGTGATGAAGCACATTGACCATGCTAGAGAGTCGAGGATCCCGTGGATGGTTATTGTGGGTGGACGGGAAATGAATGAAGGGATTGTTATATTAAAAGACATTGAGGCTGCTAAAGAAGATAAAATTCCTAGAAGTAGTCTTGTAGAAGAACTTAAAAGACGGTTGAACCCATGAAATTAATATTTGGCCGAAAGGCACAACTCCACATTTTGTCTTGATAAGAATTGAGGACAAGTGATGAATTTGCTTTTACTCTTACAATATTCAATCTTGTAAGTGGAAACCTTACCATTTGTTTGCTTGTTGCATTAATTCATGGAAAAGTAGAGAATCCTTGAAAGTGTTAGAAAGCTTTAAAATGGATGTCATTTTTAAGTGCTATTTCTTTCTTTTACCTATGCACTCCTTTATAGATTATTTCCTTTTCATTAATATTGCTTCTACAAATTATTAGTATGACTTAAGTTGATTGGAAGTTTACTTCTTCAAAGAATCTAACAGGATATTGAAATCATTAGTTATGCCCTTAATAGTAAGGGTATACTGTGGTGATTTCATCAGACTGGAAAAACCAAAAAAAAAAAAAGAAAAAAAAAAGAAATCGAGTCTATAAAACTCGACTTTCTACTGGACCTCGAGTGTTTCAAACTCGAGTTTCACTGGGAATTTTTTCCAACCTAGCATGCTCTGTTTCAGGCAGATTGGACACTCTGTTTTCGGAGTGTTCACACTAGTGGAACTCGAGTCTTTGAAACTCGAGTTTCACTGGGAAGTTTTTTTTTTTTTTTTTTAAATTTGCCATGCTCTGTTTCAGGCAGATTGGATGCTCTGTTTCAGGAGCGTTCACACTAGTGGAACTCGAGTTTTTGAAACTCGAGTTTCACTGGGAAAAAAAATTTTTCCCCCCTAAGCAAATCGAGTTTTTGAAACTCGAATTTTGAATGAAACTCGAGTTTTTGAAACTCGAGTTTCACTGGAAAATTTTTTTTTTTTTTGCCTGGCCATTCAGGCATACCAGAAACTGAACTGTGTGCAACCTACTAAGAAACAGAGAGACAGAAGCTGGGAATGTAATCCACAAACACTCATTAAAAGGCAGAGAAGATGAGAATGTAAATGCACTCCAAGCACATCCAAAGGCGTTTTCAAGATGCACCAAACTATAGAAACTATTGCGCTCTTTGCATAAACATAATTTTGCAATGTAACTACACTTAAATCACAGCAAAAGGCATTCTCAATATATCAACATTGTAAACATGCCCAACCACGCTTAATTTGCAGTTCCTACCATATTACTCAAATTACAATCTTCATAGAAGTACATTGGATAGAAAATTACAAGTTCATTCAACAAAAACCGAAATGTCAATTGTGCCGATACAACGTAGTCACTTTTTCTAAGATCGGCAGTCCGCACAACAAAAATGCCGTCCATGGACGCATGCCTGAAAAACGTAGACGATGGTTGTTAGGAGACAAGATAGTAATGTTTACGTAAACATAGAATGAACAACCCAATCTAAAACATTTTGCCATTTGTCACCTACCTAGTTTGGAACATAACCGCTTGTGGAAGTGCTAAGAGACTGCAGACATTTTCTGTGGTTATACCCTGAAGCGTGACACAGTCCACATGTTTGCTTGGGTTAACTCTCTATCAAATCAGCATCCTCCCTCCGCCATCCCAGTGCTCGATCTTTATTCTTCACTCCATTCATCTCATTCCTTATTCTTGACTTCACTGGTTAACCTTTGCCCCGCACCAATGCTGGATTAGGCAACCACTTTGGCCCCATGGGTTCCCTCCACAATGACTGTGACTTAGGAACCACAAATGCATGTGAGTAAGTGCTAAGGGCATGGTTCAAACTATAACATGGGTGAACATTTATGGTTGAATCAATTTGTACCGCATCACATACTCTAATTACATGTGAAAACGGGATCCCTGTGTTTTGCCATTTTCCACAGCTACATGTTCTTTCCACTAACCGAACGTCATAACTGTGGTTTCCCCCTCCTGCGCTATACGCATTGTATGAAGTAACTACCTGATATCGCATCTCTTGATTGCTAAATGCCTTGACATAGTGTTTCTCAGATTTACGCCTATTTCCCTCCCACGTGGAGAAGGCATATGTTCTCCATTTCTTACCCTCCAACAAGTCATTCGTAATTTCTTTGTGACGGTCGGGGAAATATTTAACAAGTTTGGACCAAGTGAACTCAACCATTGCGGCAATAGGAAGGCCTCGTGCACCTTTCAGTACACCATTGAAGCACTCTAATATATTGGTTGTCATTGCCCCAAAACGTCTCCCACCATCATGTGACTAGGTCCACATATCCACAGACTCGCTCATTAGGTATGTGTATGGAAGAAAATCCTTTTCCCTACCATCCTTCCCCGTCACCTTCTTCTTCTTCCTAATGGCCTCAATTTCCACCTGCTTAATGGAGTCAATTATGGTATCAAATTTTACTGTCTGAGTAGCATATCCTGCTTTCAACGCCGCTGACTTTAGAGTCGAGTTCTGAAAATGTGTGTTGAAGTTGCTAGCAACATGTCTCAGGCAATATCTATGAAATACTCGTGGTTTTCCATCATCCCCTCTAGGCCAGTTTGCAATGGCGTTTTTGATACCGAGATGTCGGTCAGAAATTATGCAAATGCCTTCGTCAGATATCACGTGGCCAATCGTATCTCTGAGACATTTTAAAAACCAACTCCAACTAGACCCTGACTCACAATCCACAACAGCGAAGGCGAGAGGAAATACCTTGTTGTTAGCGTCGGTTGCCATTGTGACCAACAACTTTCCCTGATATTTACCATAGAGATGGGTTCCATCAATACTAATAACCGGCTTGCAATATTTGAATCCATTAATGCTTGGACCGAAAGACCAAAACACATAATGCAAAATTAATGTGTCATCTTTATCGGTGGGTTTGGTACGATAGAACACCTGGGTAGTCGAATCCTGATCAATATATGCCATTAGCAATTTTTGCAACCTTTGGTAAGACTCTTCCCAATTCCCAAACATCTTCCCAATCGCCTTCTATTTCGCATCTCATACCTTGTAGTAAGAAGGCTTATGGCCCTCATATTTCGACTCTATCATAGACCCGAGATGCTTAATTGGGGTAGTGTGATCCTCACATAACTTCTTAAGGATGTCTGATGCAATAAAATTACAAGTTATCATTCTACCATCATTTCGCACCCCAGTCGGTATACATGTGTGAGGACCCACATACACGGTGATCATCCAAAGTCCGTGGAGATTGGGCTTCATGACCGCATAGACATACCACTTGCATGACTCATCCACGCATTTGGCACAGAGTTTTTTCGTCGTCAACCTACTGATTATAAAATGTTTGTTTTCATTCAGAGCAAAACTTATTAATACGCGCTGCACCTCTACTTTATTAGCAAAAGTCAACCCTTTGTACAAATTCATCCCCTCTCTCCAAGTAGACACAAATGGTATCTCAACATGTGAAGGATCAACCACGTTTTCCCAAGTATTTGCAGAAAATGACAAGGCAGGAGGTGCGTAGGCAGAGATTGTATTCTCCATGTTTAGGACACTAATAACATTGTCAGCATTAGGTCCACTACCATCCAATGTCTCATCATCATCAATGTCCCTCTTGAAGTCCCCAAAGTCCCTCTCAAAGTCCCCAAAGTCCCCTCGATCAATCCGCTCTTCAAAGTCATCTCTATCGGGAAAGTCTTCACCGTTAATGGCAGTAGTCTTATCAACATAGTCGTCGTCATCATCGTCATCATCATCATCATCATCATAATCACCATCATCGGCATCAACATCATTATTGGCATGAACATCATCGTCCTCTAGATGTATAGAATACTCATATTGAGTATCCGAAACTGTAACCTGTAAACTTGTGGCTATTTGTTGGATTTCATCATCTGCACACGGCTCCAACTGTATGTACAACTCAATACCACTGACTTCAGGTATTCTCTCCAACTTGTCAAACATGATCTTTACATGTTTATTTGTTTCTATCACCATATACTTGTAATTAATCTGGTGCTTCAAGACTTCATGTGGCATACGATAAGTAATTTGTATGTTGTGTAAGGTCTTCCATAACTATCATCTTCAATTCATGGAAGGTCTTCAACCTACAATCAATTTGGGTATAACATAACTTTATACCTGGCCCTTCAAATGGCAATCCCTTGTTCGTATTGGCATTCTTAAGCGAATCACCGTGGTATAGGATTAAATCAATTTCAGGCATTGTAAACCTGTTAGAGTCAAGTTACTATGTTAGTTAACAAACATTTTATCTATTCAAACTACACAACGTAGAAATTCCAATTCATTCAACTAGTATGAATTTCATATATCTTAGTAACATTTCATACTCAAATCATTTTTCTGTCATGCTAAGACTATCCACTTCATACCCAATACAAACAAAATAAGGCAAAATCCTTGTGAAAGTAATCAGAGTTTTATCATGTTATATATTTGCCACATTTACATACCTATTTCATACCCAATGCAAAAAAATTAATTTCATTACACATTCAAAGGCATGAATGACATACCCATTTTATTACAATTCAAAGAGGGGGTAGTCACTCATTCCATTTCATACACATTCATCATAATTCATTCACTACCCATTTCATACCCATTCATCACAATTCATTCACTACCCATTTCATACCCATTCATACCCATTCATCACAATTCATTCACTACTCATTTCATACCCATTCATCACAATTCATTCACTACCTATTTCATACCCATTCATCACAAAAACCATGCAAATAAATACTTAAAAAATTAACACTAACAAAACAAAGTTTTATAATTCACAATATTGGTAAGAAACTAAGTTATTAACACTATCTACAAAATAAATAGTCAAATTCTTTAACCCACACCCAACAACCAATACCCAACTACAATGACAAGTTACTCAAAAAACCCTTACCTGAGATATGAATTTGTTGAGGGGGAAGAGTAGTGAGAGATGCAATGGAGTTGTGAGAGCCAATGTGGTGTGGGGAGAGATGCAATGTGGTGAGTTGTGAGAGGTAATGTGGTGTGGGGTGAGTGAGGCGTTAGTGAGGTCAGTGTGTGTGAGAGTGTGTTTGTATCTCAGATTGAATTGATCTGCTGCGTGTTATATAAAATTTTCCCAGTAGAACTCGAGTCTATAAGACTCGAGTTCTATTCTACATTTAAGAAGATATCGAGTTTCTAATACTCGATATACTTTTGTTTTTTGGATTAAAATCGAGTCCTAAAGACTCGATTTCTATTTCGCAGAAATCGAGTCTTAAAGACTCGAGATCTGTGTGGCATTTTTTAATCCAGTCAGCAAGTGCGTGCAACCGCAAAGTAGGTTTTTAAAAAGAGGTTCTCGAGTTTTACAAACTCGAGATGCTATTTTCCATAATCATTCAAAACAGTAGCTAACTTACTATATACAACCTGAAGACCGGTCTACTCTGCACATTTCCCCCTGTGACTCAGTCAAAACCACAACCAAATGACACTTTTACCCTTCGTCCTCCCCACTCTCCTCCTTAAAACTCTTCCCAAACGCCACGAGACACAGCACATCGTTTGCCAGAGCGAAAAACATCTTACCAAGGTCGAGTTCGGACCCGGACTGAGCCGACACGGAGCCAAGCAACTGATTCACCTCCTCGTCTCTGACGAATTGGTACGAGTTGACTCGTTTGGAGCTGAGCAACTCGGTGACGCAGATCTTCCTGGCTTGGCGCCAGTAAGGGCCGTAAGGTGAGAAAGTGACGTCTGAGAAATTGAAGGAGAGGTATTGAGCTGAGAGAAGGTTCGGTCGGCTTGTGAAAACGTGGTCGTGGGTTCTGAGGACGATTTTGGCTAGGTGAGCTGAGGAGATAACGATGGTGGGGACTCGGCCAAGTTGGAGGTGGATTATGGGGCCGAGTTTTTGGGCGAGTTGGGCCAAGGAATGGTGGGGCATGTTGGTGAGGAGGTGGAGGTGACCGATTATTGGGAGGCCTGGTGGTGACGGTGGTTTCAGTGACTGTGACTGTGAGCTGCTCCGCCATTTTTGTAGGTTAAAGAACAAGAAGAAGATGGAAACAAGTAATAGTTCTAGTGTGAGAGAGATTTATATGAAATTTAGAGCAAGAAATCAGTATTAGTTTATATGAAATTTTTGATTGCTTGGTTCTATTTTTTTATTTGTTTTAAGAGAGAGAGAGAGAGAGAGAGAGAGAGAGAGAGAGAGAGAGAGAGAGGTGTTTGGAGGCTGAGAAAATGAAGGAAAATGAAAACCTGAAACACTCAAACATTGAGGTTTTTTTTTTTTTTTTTTAATGGGAAGAGCTAGATTGAATTTTGATATATTGTTTTGGGGTTAAATGGGTCTCGGGTTTTTAATTAAAACCCAATAATAACTGGGTCTAATTGGGTTAATGTCTATTTAACTCAATTAATAATTGGGTGGATTTAGGTTTAATTAGAGTGGGTGAATTTGGGTGGGCGAATGGGTTTGGGCTTATTTTGCCACCCCTACCCACTATCTATGAGATTTATGTATAACAAATATGATAATTCCCCCTTTTTTTATTGCTAACTAACTTAAATATATATCTCAAGAAAAATAAAGTAAATATGAATTATAAATATTTGTGTCCTACCTCTTTTTTTTTTTTTTTTTTTTTTGTTTATTACTAACTAACTTAAATATATATCTCAAGAAAAATAAAGTAAATATGAATTATCAATATTTTTGTCCAGCCCCTTATTTGTTATATGAATAAATTGAATTAATATATTGTCCTTGAATATTGCTTTAAATTCATAATTACTTTTGGTTTGGGTTTCCTTGCCGTAGAAGGAAGATTGTTTTTGGAGTGGAAGATAAGGATTATGCTTGACATAAAAGGAAAAATGATTTTTAGTTGAAAAAATAATTAGGTATCCTTTATCCATTAAATAATAAAAGAAAATCCTTATATATAGGCATTGTTGAAAGAGTAATGGTACGAGATAAATTATTTTATAACATTTTTACAAATTGTTGTTGTGGCCAACTTTTTGCTAGTTCTTATATGAGCCCTAAGGGTGGAACTATGTATACAAATAGGGGGGGCCATCCCCCAAAATTTTGAAATTTCCTTTAATATATGTAAATAATTATTTTAATGTTTTCAAAATTTAGCCTGCAAAAATAAAAGTTACCCCCCTCCCCCAATATCTGAATTAATCCAATGATACTCTTAAAAAAAATAATTGATCTAATAGTTATAGAGACATAACTTTATTATTCTCAATTTTATTTTTTATTGTAAAATATGTTCTTATATTTGTTAAATATTTGATAAAGTTTGGCACCAAACATGTTTAAATCTATCTTTTTTAATCCGTTATATGGTGATTAAAAAGTTAGTAACTCATTAAAAAAATTGTCATTAAAACTACACATGAAATGTCTCTTAGTTATCACATAATAGGTTAGAGCAAGATAACTTCAAATATGTTTGGAGATTAACTTATTCCTCCAAGTTTTGAATTATTCATGTTTCTGAAAATTTCATTAGCTCAATTGAAAGATTTTTTACTTACTTTAGTGTAAAATTTGATAATTTGTATTGAAAATGAAAATTTTAAAGATTTCACTGTGAAAATGGTAAAAATGAATTTTTTTTATGAAAGATTGCCATCAACATAATTTTGATAAAAAATATTAAGCTCTTTTTTTTTTTGTTGGGTGTGAGTATATATATAACTTATCAAATTAAAAAGTGTGTGTATATATGTGAGTGTATAATTAAAAAAGTGCATGTGTGTGTGAGAGGTTGTCTTAATAAATATATTAGTATCGCAACTTAGCCCCCCCCCCCCCCCCAAACAAAAATTTATGGCTTCACCCTTATTGGGCCCACCACTAATATTATTTTTTTTTTATTTACCAATAACCACATGTCACATTAGTAGTTTCCTAGAAGAATATGAATTAGGTTTCTTCAAATAATAGTTGGTCAATTATTTGGGATTGAAAGATTACCCGTTGTTATGTATTGAGATTTTGTTGTTTTGTGGGCGTGAGAGAGTTATTGGGTGTACTAGGGCTTTAGGATTATGAGTTTGTGTTTGTGAGAGGTTTTGTTTATGTTGGTGAGGCTTTGTGAGTATTTTCATGTGAGTTGTGGTATTAATTAATGTCGTTCTAATTCATATCATTGATAGTGAATATTTTAATTAGTGTTGCTTGTGAATGTAGGTATCACAATAATTGAAATTAGAGATTTTTTTGTTGAACAATATGTGTGCTATTTGAAAATTATTTAATTATGAAAAAAATGTAATTAATATAAGATTTTTTTAGAGAAAGTAATTAATATAAGATTTAGTTATTATAAGAAAGAAGAATTGTAAATAATGTTATATACTCTTAAAATATAAGGTTGTTTAAAAAAAAAAAAACTCTCTTTTATTATGATACATTTCATATCATTCATAGCAGATATTTTGGTTGGTGTTTCTCGCGGATGTATGCATGAAATTGACCAACCACATTAAATATTGTTATCTCTTGGTAATGTTTTATTTTTCTTGTTCAAGTGAATGTGCTTTCACTAACCCCAAATTACAGTAATTTATATCTGTATCTAAATCTAAATCAATTTAATAAGAGAGGTGCTACATCCACAACATTTTCACTACAAATCGTAGGTGGTTAGTTGTTATTTGTTATAATTTAAACCTACCACTGAAATTACTTTTCTACCCCACCAATAACAACTTGTCACATAGAATTTGTTGTGAAAATATTATGAAAATATTGTGGACTTAACACTTCTCATATATAATAATATAAAAGCAAAATGTCAAGCTTTTCATTTACTAATTCACGTAACTATACAAATTTATCCTGTGATTACTTTTAAGAACACCAAAAACACTTGCCTTTTTGTTTTGTTTGATTTGATGAAAGAGGAAGGAAAAAGAAGAAGAAGAAGAAGAAAGGAATGACTTTTCTTTGTTTGGTTAGAAAAGAAAACAAAAAGAATGAAGAATGGTAGGGAAAAATGATTTTGTAGATTCCATTATTTTTTCCCTTAAAATTACCCTTATATCCTTAAAAGGTCTTGTCTATTTTTGTGAAATGACATTTATACCTCACATCTTTCCTTTCTGTTTCTCTTCGTATCCAAACACACTAGGAAATACTTTCTTTCCCCCACTCTTTTTTTTTTTTTTTCCCTTACTTTTCTTTTTCTCTTCTCTTCCTTTCCCTTCCCTTCCACTGAACCAAATAGTCTAAGATCTAGAGCATCTCTAGCAGCTTCTCTAAATTTTTATACTGTTTGGAGAGTGACCAGTTGCATTTACCTTTTACCTACTTACTTTTTTAAATACACATTCCAACAAACTTTCTATCATTTCTCTATCCCATTTAAATATTATTTTTCCATTCTTTTTTTTTTTAATTTTCACTTATTCTTTTATTAATATTTTTTTATGAATTCCCAACTATTATATTTTTCTAATTGCCAATAACTATATTTTTAAATCCCCCAATGGCAACATTTTAAAATTTTTCAACAATCATACTTTCCAATGGTTTTTTTTTAATGATCATATTTTTCATGCTTGCATTACTTTTCATTTTATCAAATCTATATTAGTCTTGAAATTTATCAAATCTATGTAATTTGGAATGGATTTATGCATTAAATTTTTTACAACTCATTTTTTAAAATTATTATTATTATTATTGTTATTTAATAATTAAATAACTTACAATTAATTAATTAATTATCTCTTTCTATTTTTTCTCAAAAACAGAACCTATTTAATGTTAAATACCATATCACACGATTACATACCAAAAAAAAAAAAAAAAACCTCCAAAATTTTAAAGATCAGCCTTTTTCACACCCAATTGATTACTCAACCTCAACTGTTCTTTTTATCAAAAAGAAAAAAATTTTGAGACACGTTATTCTATTTACTTCATAGTTACACATTTATCACATCAAAGAAAATAGAAGAGAGAGAGAGAGAAAGAACGCAGCACAGAGAGAGAGGGAAAAGGCCGGTGGAGATCAAGTGTCGTTGGAAGGACAAAGCCGGTGGAGATCGGCGTTCACCAAGTAGTAGCGCCTCGTCCACCTCCCCACCGCTAGACTAGGTCAGATCGGCTTAACTTTTTTTTTTTTTTTCTTGTTCTGATTCAACTTTGCTATTATAATAAGAAATCGATTTTGTTTTGTGTTTTGTGTTTTGATTATGTGAGACATTTGAGTCTATGAGCGAGAAAGAATTGTTTTTTGTTGAGTTGTTTGATTTTTTAAAGGTGAAAAATTCATTTGGAGTTGCCATAGTGCTCTCCAAGTCAAGAGAGCTACTGTAGCAACTCCAAAAAAAATTTGGAAAAATCCGAGGTCCTATACCACCGTTAGACCAATTTTCCTCCAAAAACATTACCGGTAATTTTTTAATTCTGTTTTATAAATTTTCCAGTTAAATGTGATTTAGGGTTATGTTTGGGAGTGTTTTTCTTTTGAATGATCAGCATAGTCTGATGGGTTTGGAGCCTGTGGTGGGTTTTGTCAATTTCAATCAAAACTCCTGTCTTTTAGCTGTATCCTGTGATTGGTTTTTGGATTTTTTTTTAAATAACTATAAAAGCCAAACAATTTTGTTAGTTAGCAACGTTTCCAACCTACTTAGGAAACTAGCAACTTGAGTCTTTTAGACTCGATTTCCTGTAGCAAATCTCTGGCAAAGTTGAGGTGGACTAAAAGATCCACGTGGAACTCAATTCTTTAAGACTCGATTTCTTGTTCACCATCTTTTACCTTCTTTTTTTTTTTTTTTTATCCCTCCATCTGTTGTCCCACTCCCTTCTTCCAAGCCCCCAAAATCAAAATCACAATCATTTCCTTTAACAAAAACAATAGAATTAATGAATATTGAAGAAAAAAAAAATAAAAACAAAACCTTGAGATCAATGCCCATAACAACCCCACCAGTTTTAAGAGGACCCAAACTCTGGCAAGCTGCCTACAAAAATAAAATAATAGGCAAAACAGAACACCATGAAAACTGAAAAAACCATAAAAACAAAGACACCCTTTAAAACCCATAAAAAAAAATTTAGTTTTTGAAATGGAAAAACCTGAAGCCAAGCACTAGGGGCGCAGCTAAGGTCGAGAACTGAGAAACTAGGTATTATCAGCTTGTACTGCTTCTACATCCAGTGGCGGCACCATTCAGAGTCCAGGGTGTTCCTAGGAACACCCTGACTTTAAAAAAAATTATATATAATAATTTAAATTTTTTTATTTGTTTACCCTTAAAATAAAAATAGGAACACCCTCAATCAATATCAGGAACACTCTCAAAATTTTTATGCCAAACAAATTTTGAACTAAAATCTAAAAAAAAAAAAAAAAAATTTGTAACAGAGAATCTGAAAAGAAAAAAAAAAACCAAAAATCATCAATTTTTGTCGTCACAGCCACTCACCACCACATCGCCGGTCACTTCAATGTCTCCGGCCACTTCCATTTTGTCAATCGTAGTCTTCCCACCTGCTTCAACTTCTTCTTCCTCGCCTTTTCTTCTCCGTTCTCTGTTTTTCTTATACTTTTCCGCTTCTCTATTCTTTGGTATTTCTAGTTTTGAACACCTATTGCTATATCTTGTTTTGTACACTAAAGTCATTTAATGAGTCAAAAGTTTTCAAAATTTTCAAACTTATATCCAAGCACCCACGTGTCCTAGCTTTAACTTTTGCACATTGATTTTTATTTCTTTTGTTTTTTCATTACTGCATTTAGTTAGCACAAGTACTTAGTACTATTTTTAAACTACAACTCTTCTATAAAAAAAATAATTATACTACAACCATAATTATTAATATTTAAAGGAATTACTAAGTCAGACTTTAAAATCATTTTATATTTTTAAGGGAATATATAAAATTTTTAAGAGAATATATATATATATATATATATATTTATTTAGCGGTAATTCCGAAACGGTACATCGGTATTAACCGGTACCGAAATATTTCGTTTCTCTAGCTAAACCGAAACAGCCTCCAGTATGGTATTGGAGAGGTAAAGGTGTGTGCACACATGAGGTGTGTGCTAGTGTGTGCTAATGCACAGTGGGGTGTGTGCTAGACTGCCACTAGTTAGTAAAAAAAAATTAATGAAGCAACTAAACATCAATAATTAATAATTTAATTAACTAATACATTATAAAAGACAAACAAATTAAATTATGTTAGGCTAAACAACAATTAATAATTTAATAATTAATGAAACAACAATACAACAAATTATAGTTTATAAAAGACAAATAAATTTATGAAACAACTAAATAACAACAATTAATAATTTTATTAATATTTCAAATGGACTTATAGTTTATTGTACAGATACCTTTGTTCATTTCATTTTTTTTTCCTTTTGAGGTTTCTCGGTGTACTGAATGCAAATTTGTTTTGGTTTTAAGAACATTTTTTTTTAAGCACAAACTTCATGTTGGCCAAATCTTGAATTTCGACCGGTATTTACCAAAACAGACTGAAATGACCCGAAATTTAATCAAAATGGAACAGGAACACCCTGGACAAAAGTTGTTTTTTCCCAAACAGAGAAAGATATTAGATGGGTCTGTGTGTGTGGATTAGTAAAAAGGAAAAGAAAATTTTAAGAGAGAGAGAGAGAAAGAGAGGTAGTGGGACGGCAGATGGAGGAAAAAAAATAGAAAGAGAGAGAAAAAAAGAACGAAGGAAGAAGAAAGTGAACAGAAATTCGAATCTTAAAGACTCGAGTTTCACGTGAATCTTTTAATCCACCGCGAGTAAATAATAAATGTTGATTTGATAGGTAAAAAGGCTTTTCTTTAACACTTTTCTTTAACACTTTTTTTTTTTTTTTTTTGAGGATATTCTTTAACACTTATATCAAGTTCTAAATGAGTTTGATTATTAAGCTAAAGGGATTCTTTGATTTGTAATGTTGGGATGGTCTTGTTAAGGCTCGAATCGACTTCATTTGAGTGTTCCGTGGAGATGTGATCGGCAATGGCATGTCTTTTATGTTGATCATTTGAGATAAGATAGGGCTTGGAAGTTGGAACATATAAATGGTTTCAATTCCAGCACCTTTCGGGCCAGGTACTAACCAAAGGATTTTTTCCAGGCCCATTGGGCTTGGGCTCTATAAGAGTCCCCTTCTGAGTCCGCATCGGGTTTTCCCCATTATAGAGAAGTTTAAGAAAACCTATTTGGATCCAGATTCCAAAACTTCAAACGCACTTCAAAAATAACAGTGACTCTGACTAGGGTTGCTCTTCTCTCTGAATTTTTACTGCAATGAAGCTCGCAGGACTGAAATCCGTCGAGAACTCCCACGACGAGTCGGTATGGGCGGCCACGTGGGTCCCAGCCACCGAGACCCGACCGGCTTTGTTGATGACCGGGTCACTGGACGAGACCGTTAAGCTATGGGGCTCCGATGAGCTGGTCCTGGAGCGAACCAACACTGGGCACAGCCTGGGAGTGGCCAGCGTGGCGGCTCACCCGTCGGGACTCATCGGCGCGTCGGCCTCACTTGACAGCTTCGTGCGTGTCTTCGATGTTGATACCAACGCCACCATCGCCACTCTCGAATCTCCTCCCTCTGAAGTCTGGCAATTGCGCTTCAATCATGAGGTTATTTTACCATTTTAACCTTTCATTTTTTTCCTTTGTAATTTTTTTAAAATTTCTTTTTAATGTTAAGGTAGTTTTAAATTTGTGGTTGAAATTTGGATTTTATTTATTCATTTTTATCTTGGGTCTCATACTATTGTTCTCATTGTTCAATCAAAATGCAGAATTTCATCAAAGTTGTTGGCCTGTATTCTGTACTCATGGGTCTATCTGTTGGGAACTTAATTGTTAGATGGGATAAAATGGTAAGTGCCTTTTCTGAATCATCATCTTTTTGGGTTGTTTTGAATTAACTTATTTTATAGGTGTTCTTTTGGTGTTGCATGACATATGCTTGATGAAGTTCCTATTAAATTTGATGTGAGATCTTTTCAGTCAACCTTTTTTTTCCCCCTTATGTTGTGATGAATCTGAGGAGCTATAATATGGTTGTAAAAAATTAATTTTTTTAATGGAAATTATTAATTTGGTTATAACAGAAAATTTCCTGATGATATTTATTTAAATCTAAAATTACATTTTCTTTTGGTGTTGCATGATATGTGTTTGTTGAAATTCCTTCTAAATTTGATATATGATCATAAATCTGAGTAGTTATACTATGGCTATTTAAAATCAAAATTTTATGGAAATGAATAATTTGGTTATAAATATGGAGATTAACCCAAATACTCAAAAGAAAACCAATTCTAAACAGAATAGAAGAAGAAGACTAAGCCAAAACTACTCTACTCTCCTCTATTCCCCCCTCCTTCCCCCTCCATCCAAACTTAAGAAAGAAAATCTCAACCACAAATGAAAAATACCTTAATAAAATAAATAAGAGAGAGAGAGAGAGAGAGAGAGAGAGAGAGAGAGAGAAACAATAGTAATTTACGAGTTATTCTGTTTATATTCTTGCAAAAAAATACGGTTAGGAGATGTAGTTTTGATTGAATTATTGAAAAACGAAAGAGAGAGCAATGCCCCCATAATTGAAATTATCAAATTCTGGTGATACTTGCACAGTTAGTCTTCAATATGAATGAACTGATTGACATATTCTTGATGACTTAAATTTGTATATAATTTCATAATTATAGTCTATAGAGCATGATTCGTCCTTTACATATGACATATTTAATTTACTCTGTAATTGTAGACAACTTAACTACTTGTATGACTCTATGAACTGACTAATATGTCATTTTCTTTGATATACTACAAATTTTGTGTGCGTGTATTGTTTATAGGTTTAATTTTCTTTCTTGCTTTCTTTGCACTGCCTACTCATGTTTTTAAATTTTTTTTTTCCTTGCTTGCTGTTAGGGGTGGCAAATGGGCGGGTTGGGTCATAAATAGGTTAGGTGTGTAATTACCCATTTATCCATTTATGACCGGTTTATATATAAATTAATTATCCATTACCCGTCCAACCCATTTAATTAGTAACCTACCCATTTAACCCATTTAATTAGTTAGCATTGAAACACTGAGAAAAAAATCAAATGGGACAAGAGATAGTCCATCAAACAAAGGAACTGAGAAAAGGACAAGAGAAAGTTCATTAAACAAAGGAATTGAGGAAAAAAATCAAATAGGACAAGAGAAAGTAAGATAGTGATTCCACTGCCGCTGAGCTCTCCAAGTCCCAAGACTCCGCCCGCCGGTGACGGCACCACCACCGACGTAGTTGCCGGCGCTCTCCTCTGTCAGTGCCTCTCTTTGCTCTCCCATGGTATTCACCCTACGGTTATTTCCGATTCTCTACATAAGGCTGCTCTCAAAGCCGTCAATGTCCTCACCGCCATGGCCGTCCCCATCGAGCTCTCCGATCGCGAGTCTCTCATCAAGTCCGCTTCCACTTCTCTCAACAGCAAGGTTGATAGTTAGTACTCCAGTCTACTCGCTCCGCTTGCCGTTGATTTTGTTCTCTTCGTAGTCGATCCGGCGAAACCCGATATCTTCGATCTCCAAGATATCAAGATCGTGAAGAAACTCGCCGGTACCGTGGACGATACCAACGCTCTCAGAGACCTTTTGGTCCTTCCCGACAAAACCGTTTGCACTATTTTTGGTTTTGTGTTTGTTAGAGTCTGTTTGGATGATGAGAAAATGTAGGAAATTTTTTTTTTTAATTTTATTTGACTGAGGGCCGAATGTTCTAGGTTTAAGGAGGTTATATTGTTTATTTAAGTTTTAGATTTTAGAAGAGTTAAGTGGGTTTTTATGGGTTTATTTAAATTTAAATGTTAGATGGGTTTAATGGTTATTAGTGGATTTATCCATTTAGACTCATCTAATAAAATAACCAAATGGGTCTTTACCCATTTAACCTAAATATTTAAATGGGTTGGGTTAAGACTTGTCCAAATAAGGTGGGTAATGGATGGGTTTATTTAAATTTAAATGTTAGATGGGTTTAATGGTTATTAGTGGATTTATCCATTTAGACTCATCTAATAAAATAACCAAATGGGTCTTTACCCATTTAACCTAAATATTTAAATGGGTTGGGTTAAGACTTGTCCAAATAAGGTGGGTAATGGACGAGTTTATGGATATAGATAAAAATTGCCACCCCTACTTGCTGTGTCTAATTTTGCTTATTGTTGACTTCTTCAAAGAGCAATATTTACCAAGAAAATAAAGAAAAAAAGAGAAAGGGAGAATGAGGCTGTGGGTCATAAGCTTCAGCCACATCCATTAGAATTTGAAGTTGATTTATGCTTAAATTTTTTTTAGAACAAATAGCATTAAGTTATGTTTGAATTATTTGCAGGGACTTCCACTCTATCCAATTTTGGGGATGTTTGGAGCAGACAGATTTGATAGTATTCTTCTTCCAGGCTAGATGAGTAATCAATAATAATAGGTAGGCTTTGTATTTCTTTAAATTTTATTTTTTAATTTATTGTTGTGACTTGATGAGATTGTTCTGCCCCTTTGTAAATAATTTGGCCATTTGCTCTAACCTCTGAATTTGGAATGATGTCTGGGGCTATGTAATGGTTGTTGGAGCATCAAAGCTAACTGTGGTTGCTGGTGTAGATAGGTTTTCCAGTATGAAAAAGTAGAATATTGGTGAATTTTAATTAATTATAATTTATTTATAATGTACAAATTTTGTGCTGCACATTCTCGAGCTTATGAAGTGTTGGGTAGTGCTTATGAACTATTAGTTAAGTGTTAGCTAATAGCCAGAAATTTGCTAACTAACTCACACTTGGACTATATTGTTTAGTTTAGTGTTAAAATCAACTTAGCCATAAAACTTCGTGTTAAGGGTTCTAAATATTGTGCTAGGGTGTATTTAGCATATTTCAGTTTCAATATAATCACTAAATCTCTCCTCAAATAGTCTTAGATATAAATGGCTGGAGGAATTTAGTTTTCTTTTTTGGGTCTCAACTAACAAGATTTGTTCATTTATAATTTTTGTAATTTTTTTTCTTGCTATCAATAATTACATTTTTTTTTGTTGGTAAAATGTCCATAGGTTTGACTTGCTTGCACAAGCCATCACCCCAGAGATTGAGAAAGATTTGCATCTACTGAAGGTGTGGTGAACTCTATTTTTGTCTATGTAATTTGTTTATGTGGCACTACTTTTCAATTTTACTCAAATTATTCTCTATGTAACATTTTAATTGCTTCAAATTTGTTTCATTTTCTTATTATTTCAATTTTCAAACTTATGTGGTTAGGGAAAGTGCCATTATGCAACTTGGGTCACGGTCATGCAGCAATGGAACTAGGGAAATATTTAAATGCCTGTCTCTTTGTAATTAAAAATATAGCTTAAAGTTTAATTAGATCTTACGCTTCTACTTAAGAGATTGTTCGGATTTAGATAATTCACAACCTAGAAAATTAGAAATGAAATAGAATGTTGGGTATTTCCTATTAATGCATTTGATATGTTCAATAATGTATGTGTAGTCATTAGCCTTTGGTTGGATCCATGTTGAGCTTTCGAAAATTATTTCCTGTGTATGGAATGTAAAAAGTTTTTACTTACCAAAAGTTAATGTTTTTGTATAATTTGACTCTAAATGGGTAGAATAACAAACTGAAACTGAAAGCTGGTTGATTTTCCACGAATTGGAATTGATATACGTCAGTATGGCACTAGTAGTTGTTTTTCTACCAATGACTTTGACTGGGTTGCTGATTCATGTCTTTCTGTAACTTTCAAGCAACATTCTTGGTGAGAGGGGTTTACCCTACACCTTAAAAAGATGATTTTCCAGGGATATAAATGATCTTTTAGTCATATTTTGCCTACTACGTTTCTTGTAAAATGGCATCAGCTTAGTCAAGTGTAAAACTTGGGCTGGACTTGAAGTAATTATGATGGTAGTATCTTGGAATCTTTGATTTGTTGCTCTATCTAGGATGTTTATAGTTTCAATTTCAAAAAAATGATTCAAAAACTCAACTTCACTCAAAAAGTTGTGTTTGCATTACATTGACCTGAATGCACATGATTCTATTTTCTCACATGAAATACACATCAAGAATCGATCGAACATATCATAATTTAAGATGTGCTTTTAAATTATGATGTGCTCTTACTTGACCAAAGTGAGCGTTATCTTATGATAACATGTTCCAGATATAAGATTAGACTTAATTCATCTCAGGATTTCTTTGGAGTTGAATAAGTTTGACTAAACAATCTCCCATTTACTTTTGAATTATGTTGGAACTCATTTAGATTTTAAGTCATTTTATATCTATCTAAATAGTGGAAAATTATACAATACTCCTTGAGCAATGCTCTCTCCTCTCACATGAATGACAAGACTTACCATGAATTTAATTAGTGAGACTTATTGTTATGTGAGGTATGTGAGGGGAAGAAACGTGGCTGCTGGTGTACTACATAATTACAATTAAATAAGCATATATAGTAACTTATTGTGAAGCTTGGTTTTTTTTTTTTTTTTTTTTTTTTTTTTTTTTTTTTAATTTGGATTTGGATTTTGAGGGTTAGGGGGGATAAGTTATTGTGAAGCTTGGATATGCGTGTAGTGGTTTATGGCTTTTTCTAGTTAATAGGACACTTTTTATTGACTTTGATGGTTCATTTGCTTGCTAGGAGTTTAGATTCTGTAACTTAATTATATTCTAAATTCTTTTAAAGAAAGTTCCATCTTGGTTTCTGAATTTCTTTGTGTTCATGATTACAGTTGAGAAGTGCCATTGATCTGTAGAGGCACTACAAGAATGGTGATTCAAAATCCAAAACTTTGCCCACATATTTCCAGAAAAGTCTATTTGTAATTTCTAGAATAATAGTATAGTATGTGATATCTTGGAGCTGTAAGTGGGACTCTTGTTTATTCTCCTTTGGGTGGTATACATTTTGTTATTTAGGCTTGGCTAATTCATACACTTTTGGTCTTTTGACAATTAGATCGGGATGGTGATAGAGTAAGCATCAGACTTCTTCACAGGCAGACTAACAAAAAAGGAGAGAAAGGGAACAGTTGCATCTGAGGTGTTATCTGATCTCTCCCTTGCTGACTACAGGTGAGATATGCAACTCTATCGAAAACCATATGACCATATCATGACATGATGTGTTGAGTTCAAAGGTAAAAGGAATGTGGTGTTGCCATTCATAAAAAGATGTTATTTTGCCTATATATAATGGTTGATTAAGATGAATTCAGCAAAGGGAGATCTAAATTCTATATGAGCTTGCTTATCTTGGTTGTAATCTTCAAATGGACTTACAAAAAAAATTCAGACAGACATAATTTGTGAAGAAAATGTGAAGCATGGTCATCATATATAACACAGTAATAAAAACTTGGTAGAGCATATAGCATTAGATTTTTTTTGGGGTGGGGGGGGGGGGGGTAAGGAGCACCAGAAAGCTTACGTTGTTATATTTGCTTTGTATTCTGGGAAATTATTTCCCTCAGAAACCTCCATCTTCACTCACCCCCTCATAATCAAAATTTGGAGTCCTCTATTGTGCAGCTTAACATTTCCATTGCTACAGTGAATGATCTGATAAACTGTGATACTCTTACCAAGTGACATGAGAGACAGAATCCTCTTAGCTGATTTATGATTCATAGCTATATTCACGTGTTGTTTCTCTTTGATGTTTGCTCCTTCCCATAGTTTTCTTATAGAATTGATCGTGATTGTTGTGATGATAAAAGCATGCTTGAAGCTCTGGGAGCATAGGTGTTAAAAGGGTAACAAGTTGGTTGGTTGTGTGAATTGTTAGTATAGATCCTTCAATAGGTGCAAGCCTTGCAGTTAGGAAGTTTATGGGAATTTGATCTTGTGAGCCTTTTAAATCATTTCTATGGGGGGTTTTCGAAGCTTTGTTATTGAATCCAAGTGTTTTCAGTTAGTGGCTGAGGAAGGGGGGAGATATTTTTTGTTAAAGATTTACGAGAGGAGTAAATTCTTTATGAGATCAGTCTTCATGGGTAAGACTGTAGCTCAGTGGTTGATGAAGAATTTAGAATACTTTGTGGTTGAGGCTAGTCCCAAACTGTTTTTTTCTCTCAGGGACAATGACTCTGCTTATACGCTTCAATGTAGCACCAATTCTTTTGGTCAGTTTCTTCTGTTGACTGAACTCAAGGTTGGAGGAAATAGGAGGTCGGTCATCATCCCTGTTGGCAAAGATAAGAATGGTTGGAGGGTTTTTGGGCTGGAACTGAGAAAGATATTGAATCCTTCCCATTATGCGGAGGGTGGAAGGGGTCTTCCAACGTTTTCTCCTCAGGTGCTTAGGCCTACTGTGGAGGCTCAAAATCATAGAACTTATGCTAAAGTTGTGCAAGCTTCCTATGGAAGAGCAGCGGCTAGGAAGCTGCCTGAGCAGCTTGTTTCTACTGCCAAGGAGAAAATGGTGGTGAAACCAGGACTTACTGGTACCAAGGTGGGAGGTTTACTGGTGGGCAAGCCAGCTAAGTTGGTGGTGAGAGGAGGGGATAGGAGGCAGATGTGCATTAATGAGAAATCTGACGTAGGTGAGCAAAATCAGGTAGGGATACGTTTCCCTTGTTTGAATTCAAAAGCTCATTGGAAGGAGAGAGGTGTAAGAAGACCATGCTGGACAGGGAGTGGTCTTGTCGTGGAGGTTGATGGGATAGGGAGGAGACGTGTTTTCTGGGGAAGAAAGAATGGGGGAAATCAGAGATTGAGATGGGTTTCTCGGACTGAAAAGGATCAGTGCAAGGGTGTCCTGGGCTTGGGCCCTAACAATTTGGCAACCCAATTGCCAAATAATGAATCTGTGTTTTGGTCAGGCCCAGTAGGGACAAGCCCATCATCTTTTGAGCATGGGGAGTGTTCCGTTACTGCAGAAAAGGCCTTCTTCTCCGTCGGGTTGCTTGATGAGGTGGGGGAGAGTCCTGAGGCGAGCTCGCCTAGCCCAGTGTCGAGCTCGCCAAGCCCTGAGCTGCCGGCGCAGCGGTGGCGCGACGGCCCGGGTTGCAGCGATGGGTCTGCGGTGGCTCCGGCGACTCCGGAAGCTCCGGCGGCCCCTGTTTTGCCGGCATCGGTGGCGCGACGGCCCGGGTTGCCGGTGGGCTCGCGTCATTGGAGCTGTGGGTTGCTGTTTGGGGGGTCTGGGTGCATCGGATCTCCACCGGTGGTGATTTTCAGGCTCAGCTCTGACTGGAATGGTGTCCTAGGCTCCATTTCTTTGATGGGTGGGTCGTGTTTTGAAGGTAAGAGGACGGTGGCTCTCGGTTTTGTGCCGCGGTGGGCTGGTTTTGCTCCACCCGATCTTTCTTTGGTGTTGGTGCAAGATGGAGCTTCGGGCCTTAGGGTGTTGGGTCAGGAGGTTATTCCTTCTCTCTGTTATGATTTTTCCAGCTCTTCTAGGGAGGTCATGATAGTGGAGGAAGCATTTGATTCTGGTGAATCAGATGTGGCAGTTGGTTTTCCTCTACAAACCATTGTTCCGGGGGGCTCGAACTTTTTGGCAGAGTTGGAGGAGGTCAATGAGGTCAATGAGGTTTTGAGTATTGAGTCCAAGTCTGATATTTCCGGGTGGGTAAAACACAGAATTCCTGGTTTCAGTAAATTTGTTGGGTTGTCGATGTCTAGGCACGAGAAGTTGTGCATTGCCCTTTTACAGAGGCTTGAATCTGAGATGGAGGCTGCCAATGTTCTAAACAGGAGAGTACCGGGTAGAAACAAAGGGGTTAAGTCAAAAAACAAGGGATGTAGAGAGCTGCAAAACTTGATCTCTTCGGTGAATTACGATAGAAGATAGAGGTTGGTAGTGTGTTGGTGTCAGTAGTGGGGGATTCCTTTGTGTTTATGAAGCTAAAGATGATTTCGTGGAATGTTAGAGGTTTAAATAATCCTCGGAAACGGCTTGTGGTGAGGAATTTGTTGAGAGAATGGAAGTGTGATGTGGTTTGTTTACAAGAAACGAAGATCGCTTGCATAAATTGGCGGCTGGTTCGTAGTCTGTGGGGCTGCCCTTATGTGGATTGGGCGGTTTTGGAGGCTGATAGGACTGCTGGCGGTATTCTGCTTATGTGGGACAAAAGGGTTCTGACGAAGTTGGAGGTTATGGTTGGTTCTTTCTCAGTGTCGGTTAAGTGGCTAGGGGTGGGGGACGGCTTCATATGGGCGTGCTCCGGTGTTTATGGCCCAAATGATAATGATGTAAGGGGGCACATGTGGGATGAGTTGGCGGGTATTCATCAGGTGTGGAGGAACCCGTGGTGCTGCTTTGGGGATTTTAATATTGTCCGCTTTCCTAGTGAGCGTAGGGGCGAGACCCGCTTGACCCTGGCTATGGAAAAATTCTCTGAATTTGTTGTGGATATGAACCTAGTTGATTTGCCTTTGGAAGGAGGTAGCTTCACTTGGTCGAGTGGTTCTGAACAACCGGCGATGTCTAGGATTGACAGAGCGTTGGTCTCCCCAGATTGGGAGGACCACTTTCCCGATGTGATTCAAAGGATTTTACCCCGTCCCATCTCTGATCATAGCCCCATTCTCTTGGAGACGGGGAGGATGGTTAGGGGGAAGAGTCCGTTCAGATTTGAAAATATGTGGTTGAGGACGGAGGGATTTGTGGATAAAGTTCATTCTTGGTGGAATCAGCACTCCTTTGTAGGCACGCCTAGTTTCGTATTTGCTAAGAAACTAAAGGCTTTGAAAGATGCCATTGTGCAGTGGAATCACCAAGAGTTTGGCAATGTAGAGCGTAGAAGGAGGCAGCTTCTGGAGGAGTTGAAAATTCTAGATGCTAAGGATGGGGATTTTGGCCTCTCCAGCGAGGAGTATTGTCATAGGGCTGATCTGAGGTCTCAGGTGGAACATCTCCTTTCCTTGGAAGAGATTTCCTGGAGACAAAAGTCAAGGATGTTGTGTATTAAGGAAGGGGACAATAACACCAAGTTTTTTCACAAATTGGCCAACTCCCATAGAAGGTTTAATCACTTGAGGACCTTGGAGGTGGATGGGGTGGTTTTTGAGGATGAGCCGGAGGTGTCTAACCAAATTGTTCAATTTTATAAAAATTTGTACAAAGAGACTGAGGGGTGGAGGCCTTTTGTGGAAGGGTTGGACTTGGACCGCATAGGGGATGAGGAGAAGGTTTGGCTCGAGAGGAATTTTGAGAGAGAGGAGATTCTTCAAGTTGTTTATGACATGGATGGGGACAAAGCTCCTGGTCCGGATGGGTTTACCATGGCGTTCTATCAACATTGTTGGAGGGTTGTTGAGAAAGACGTCTTAGCGGTCTTTGACGAGTTTTTCCATCATTGTAAGTTCGAAAAATCCCTTAATGCTACCTTCATCACATTAATTCCTAAGAAGAATGCTGCCTCTAATATTAGTGATTTCCGGCCTATTAGCTTGGTGGGGAGTGTATATAAAATCTTGGCTAAGGTCTTGGCAAATCGGTTGAGGGTGGTTTTAGACCAGTTGATCTCTGAGAACCAGAATAGCTTCGTGGGTGGGAGACAAATCCTTGATTCGGTTCTTATTGCGAATGAGTGTGTGGATAGTCGTGGGAAGAGTAGGGCTCCTGGAGTCATCTGTAAGCTTGATATGGAGAAAGCCTACGATCATGTGAATTGGGAGGCTTTGCTGTACTTGTTGGATAGGATGGGCTTTGGAGTAAAGTGGTGTAAGTGGATTCGTTACTGCATCTCCACGATTCAGTTCTCTGTCCTGGTGAATGGGTCTCCTGCTGATTTCTTTGATAGTTCAAGGGGTTTAAGGCAAGGTGATCCGCTATCTCCTTTGTTGTTTTTGATTATGATGGAGGTGTTTAGTAGGATGTTGAAAAGAATGGAGGGTGCTGGCTTGATTCGTGGTTTTAGTCTTGAGGGTAGGAGGGATGGTGTGGAAAGTGTTTCTCATCTGTTGTTCGCAGACGACACTATCTTGTTCTGTGATGCTGATGTGGAGCAGATTCTTCATATTCGACTGCTGCTACTCAGTTTTCAGGCGGTTACAGGTCTGAAGGTCAATGTGCTTAAGTCTGAAATGGTTCCAATAGGGGAGGTTGATGATGTTCATGCTTTGGCTGGAATTTTGGGTTGTAGGGTTGGTACTTTGCCTATGACATACCTTGGATTGCCTCTGGGGGCTTCTCATAATGCCCCTTCAATCTGGAATCCGATCTTGGAAAAAATGGAGCGGAGTCTAGCTGGGTGGAAGAAGTTGTATCTTTCTAAGGGGGGTCGTCTGACGCTCCTTAAGAGTACGCTCTCGAGCCTTCCGACTTACTTTCTGTCGCTTTTCACGATTCCTACTCACGTGGCTAATAAATTTGAAAAGTTGCAGAGGGACTTTCTTTGGGGTGTCAGTAAGTTCCATCTGGTTGGGTGGGATAAAGTTTGTACGCATATAGCCAATGGCGGCTTGGGTATTAGGAAGCTTACTACTTTCAATAAGGCTTTATTGGGAAAATGGCTGTGGCGGTTTGGGAAGGAAGAGGACCGATTATGGAGGAGGGTGGTGGTTTCTAAATATGGGGAAGATTGGGGGGGGTGGACTTCTAAGTTGGGTAGGGGAACTCATGGTTGTGGGTTGTGGAGAAGCATTCGGAAGGGGTGGGAGGAATTTCGCAAGCACTGTCAGTTGGTTGCTGGGGTGGGGAATAGAGTGAGGTTTTGGCAGGATGTGTGGCACGGGGATCTTTCGTTTCAAGTGGCCTTTCCAAGGTTGTATGGTATCGCTGCTGATAGGGAGGTGACTGTTGATTCGTCTTTACAAAGGCAGGGGGTGGAGGAGACAAGATGATGGGATGTCCGTTTTGTTAGAGATCTTAATGATTGGGAGATGGAAGAAGGGCTGCAGTTCTTTCATCTTTTGGGAGCCAAGACTCCTCCTTTGGGTGTTGGAGATCGTATGAGATGGATGTTGAAATCCAATGGGTTTTTTGACACCCGGTCATTTTATAATAAATTAAGGGCTGCCCCCCCTTTTATATTCCCTTGGAAAGCCATTTGGAGAGTTCAGGCGCCCAGGCGAGTTTCTTTTTTTGTTTGGTGTGTTGCTTGGAATAAGATCCTTACGGGTGACAACTTAAGATTGAGGAATCTCGACTTTGTGGATTGGTGTATTTTGTGCCGCCATGGTGGAGAGACGGTAAACCATTTATTTCTTCATTGTGAGTGGGCTTACCAGTTATGGAGCTTTGTCTTCATAACCTTCGGCATGTGTTGGGTGATTCCTAAGTCGATTACTGATGTGCTTTTTGGCTGGTGGAATTGGTTGGGGAAGCGTTCTTCTCAAGTTTGGAACTTGGTCCCATCGTGCATCCTTTGGTGTATTTAGATGGAACGAAACCAGAGGACTTTTGAGGACTTGGACAGCTCTGGGGATCAGTTGCTTGCCACTTTTTGTGGAACCCTTTTTGATTGGTCTCGGGCGTGGGGACTCACGTCTAGTGATTCCCTCCCTTCTTTTCTTTGCTCCCTCTCTCTTTTGTAATTTCTGTGTTGTCTTGTCTTCTTGTGTGTTTCTTCTGTTTTCTTGTACTTTCTGGGCTTGCTCTTGACTTTTGCTTAGAGTAGCCTTTCATTTATATATATTTCTTCTTACTTATCAAAAAAAAAAAAAAAAAAGCATGCTCCAGGAAATAATAGTTATTGAATGAGTAAAGTAAACTTACAGACAAAAGGCTGCACGGACGAGAAGAAAATAAATTATTAAGTTTTATTGAATGAAACAGTATGCTTTGAGGTATAGAAGGGAAAGATGATAGAAGAGCTTAACGAAAGACAAAAAAGTTTAGGGGAGAAAACTTTTTGAAATGTTCTGTACCTAATGGATTTGTCTGGACGGATCCTGAGAAGCCTTTCACACAGATTCATTATGCCAAGAACATTCAAGTCCTGCATCAAACTCCTGAGCCACTGTGCCTCAGTTATCAAACTACTAATAGAGCATAACGAAACCCATTAGATTCTATCAAGATTTTCAAAAAGCGTTGAGATAAAACCATATACAAGCAAACAAACCAAATCTCCACTTCACTTGCTCTCCTAGCAGTCAAAATCGTTTAAAAAGACTAATAAGAAGATACACCAGGTTAGGTGTAATACTGAAGAAATTAAAATACATCACAGAACGAAAGGCATATATAAATCACAAATTTGCATTAGATTTCTCTATCTGCACTATCCTTATTTTTTAGAGGAAGTAAATTACTTTCAAATGATAATGAATATTAAAATTTAGTTGCCTTGATAAAACAGTATATAATTTTCTATTGAATGGCATGGAAAAATCAGAGCAACTGATCCAATTACTAAAATGACAATTCTTCTAATGTGTCTTTCATACATAGAGGCGCATGCACCTTCTTCCAGATTATTTTATCCTATTAATCTTTCTCTATTTTAATCTCTATGTACAGTAAGAAGAAGAAAAAAGTTATATCCCAATGTGTCCCATATGGATTCATTCATCTACATATGGGGATTGCAGTTGCAGAGGAATGTTTCTTGGAGTACTGAAACAGCTACAGTTGGGTTTTAGCTGATTCTTCTTGCATCTTCTGCATATATCTCTTCAACTTATTCTTCTTCATCCGTGAACTTGCCTTTAATTCTATTGGTTTTGTGCATTTAAAGGTAGGAATGAGAGGGAAATGGAATAACGTAGGCAGTGAACGTAGAAGTAGAAATTGGGAAACTAAACCGACTGGATTAACTAGGCCAATCCCAGTGGGTTGAATGAGTCACAAGTTATTTTTCCCTTCTGTGTAATACCATTATTTAATGACATCAAATTAATTATTTTCCATATGTAATTTGCTATCTAGTTTTTTTTTTTTTTTTTTTTAATGAATAAAATTTAAATTTATGACATCTACTTTATAATAATTGATCTTATCGTTAGATTAATACATCAATCAATTTTTAGTATAAGCGGGTTCAAATTTCAGATCTCTAATTCAATGACAAAAGCATGAGTACAAAGATGGGAATTGAATCCCATTGTTGAGACAAAAGTCTTGTAGCATAACTGGTACTATCTTGTGGTGTTTTTTATAATAGAATTATACATGGTTCAAATAACTCACTTACCATTACAACTACCAAATTATCACACAAAAAAAAAAAAAAAAAAAAAAAAAATCATACTCTTTAGTTATAAGACAAAAATGAAAAGATGTGGATCTTTCCCTCAAGATAAAATATAAGAGCCAATTTTACAATATTATGGGTCATAAAATTAATTTTTCTAAAAGTATGATTAACAAACCAATGGATATCCAATGAATTAATTTTTTGGTATACATTTTTATAATGACTTGATAGTTAGGGGAAGCTTTGAACCCTAAATATCTTTATTGGCAACAACCAAATGTGTCAATTGAGTTGCAAAATTACTGGCTTTTAAAAAAAAAAACATAATTATATTGGTTAGAATTACTAATTTTACTATCCGAACTCCGAAGCCAAAACATCAGTATACATAATCACCATCACCGCTATGAAACGCTTATAAGTCACACTCAGTTAATCATCTAAATCTATGATTGGTCCATTAAGGAACCATTTGCAAGCACATTGAATGGTAGCTTTCTTTCTTTTCTTCTTCTTCTTCTTTTTTATTATTACTATTTTTTTAGAAAAAATTTAGAAAAGAAGGCAGCTATCAATGTGTATCCTATTAATTAATTTCAAAATAACTTTATTTATCTTATTAGATGCTACATTTATTTAATTAGTTAATTGAAGTTTGAATGACGGAAGAACAATACGAAAAAGAAAATCCAATTATACTAGAAATTATAAATTATTTTTAAAACAATAGTAAAAATTAGAATTAAATTGAAAAGAGTAATGTTATACATAAAAACTATTTTATAACATTTTTACAAATTGTTGATGTGGCTAATTTTTATTGATTCTCATCAACACCTAACATTAACATAATTGTTTATACTTAATCACTTACCATATTAGCAGTTTGTAAAAAATAATGTAAAATAATTTGTAACTTTAGCATTTTTCAATTGAAAAATCCAAAAAGTGGGACCTATTGGGCAAATTAGCACTCCACTAGTTGAATCAAAGTGTTGATTCATACGCTCTAACTGCTAATTGAATGGCACTGGAGCTCCAAATTTCTGCGTTTTGGATATGATCTTCTCTTCCTTTTTTTTATTTATTAATTTTTGTGGGAGATAAAAATGAGATTATACTACCTATTGCACAACTTTTGAGCACTAAAAATAAGGAAAATGCATCTCTCAAGTCTCAACTTAGTATTCAAATTAAAAGTGCTCTGGATTATCGTTGGCTGTAGGCTAAAAAACCTCTAAAGCTTAGGTTACCAACCCATAGCCACAAAATTCACTTTCTTTTTTTTCCATATTTTCATCACCCTTTCACTACGTACACAAATCACTTTATGTCTGTATATATGGGAATCATTCATAGACACCAACCCAAATAGTTTTAGGATTTATTACATCCATCAATACCATCATTAGTGCGAAGATTAGTGAAACTTTCCTCTCTTCTAAGAAAGTATTAGGCTAAATTACAAATTACACTCAAATTTTGCATTCTTCTCATTTTTTTAATTTTTTTATTTATTTGAGTCCTTTAATTTTCATTCATTTTCAATTTAGCTCTCCCATTGGATTTACCTAAGAGAATTCACTAAAACAACATCATTTTATAAAGTGAAAAATCTAAAACTTATAATGAGATTGGATAAAATTGACAGAATGACTAAATTAATACTAGATTACAGTTGAAAGACTAAAATGGGGGGAGATGAAATTTAAATGTCTAATTTGAAAATATATTAAAGTTATGTATTTTGTAGTTTAAACTTGAATAAATATGTATAAAAAAATCTTTTATTGATTTTTCTTGATTATTGCAAAGGATCATTGCACTTAGATTTGAACTTATAAATTAGTCTCTCTCTTTTTTCTAATTTATTTTGAGGAAAAATAAATAGATGACATAAAACGGACCCTTTTTTTTTTTTTTTTTTTGAGGATGACATAAAATGGACCTAGACTACATGATTTCTACATATTCATTCTGGCTTGGTTTAACAAAGGGACCTAGATAACATTATTCTTACATCTTCAATGACCACACGTTTAGTTTGCTATTCTACGATTTCCATGATAAAAATTTTATATAGTCCAAAATTCTAAGACAACAACTTTCCAAGTCTTCGGAAGTTTTGAACAATGACAAGACTTGGTGAAAACGATTGACGCTTGTTGAACGAAAGATATGTTAAAAATTATAGGATGACTTAACCAATTAAAATATATTTATTTATTTATATTGAGAGAGAGAGAGAGAGAGAGAGAGAGAGAGAGAGAGAATTTAATTGTAAATTTAATCTTAAATAATATTATTATAAAATAAATAATTTTTGTTGAACTCTCAATCATTGTAAGCATACCAATTTTTTTTAATAATAAAATATTTGAGGAAAGAGAAACATATGACATAAAAGTAAAACTGACCCAAAAACTTGATTGCTACACGTTTAATCTAGCATAAATAATAGAGGGACCCATATAACATAATATCTACACATTATCTCCGCAACTCCGCAATTAGTATCAAACAATTCTTATACAATCCAAAATTCCAAGACTATAACTTTCCAAAGTCTTTACGAGTTTCAAACAATGACCAAAAACTTGTGAAGTATTAACTGGAAATCTAACCTATACCACACGTTCAATCTAGCATTAATAATAGTGGGACGATAACATAATATCTACACATTATCTCCACAACTCCGCAATCAGTATCAAACAATTCTTATATAGTCCAAAATTCCGAGACTATAACTTTCTAAAGTCTTTGCGAGTTCCAAACAATGACCAAAAACTTGTGAAGTATTAACTAGGAAATCTAACCTATACCACACGTTCAATCTAGCATGAATAATAAAGGGAACTGGATAACATAATATCTACACATTATGCCTGTAACTATGCAATCAGCATCAAACAATTCTTATAAAGTCCAAAATTCCACGATTACAACTTTCCAAAGTCTTTGCGAGTTACAAACAATGACCAAAAACTTGTGAAGCATTAACTGGTAATCTAACCTATACCACATGTTTTCAATGGCTTTTAGTAAGAATAATTGGGCCAAAGTGGGTATTTGTCCATTTCGCCAAAACTTTTCAGCAAAATGCCCATGTTCTGAAACTATTTAGCAAAATGCCTCTGTTTTAAACTTAATTTTCTAAAAATCGAGTTTCAATGAAAAACTCAATTTTTAGAAAATCGAGTTATGTGAAATCAAACTTAAAAAAAAAAAAAATTACATGGAACTCGAGTAAATCAATGACTTAAAAAAAAGCTGTGATTATTTTCTCCAAACATACAAATTATTAGAGATAAAATTAAACATTTCTTAAATATTATTTTGGAAGAGTCCTAAATCCCATCACCCCCACAACAAAAATGTATGTATAAATAATAAGAAATGAGAACTGAGCAATGCTTAGAAATTCCAAAAGCCTCTGATCTTGAGTTCTTGACTCCCTTTTTTTAGTTGTGCTTTTGGCGTGTGCCTAAGTTACAATGATTTAATTAATTAAATATAATTATGCCAATAGGATGTCTTTGTCTTATTTGCTGCTGGTTCCTTGACAATGTGCTAAATATCTAGCACTATTGTCATAAGTTAATTATTTCCATAAACTGATGGTCCTAAATACTAAATAGGCAGAGAAAACTTAAAAAATATGAGCGAATTGAAATCTAAAGTTGATAAAATTATTATAATTATTATTATTTTTAATAAACAGTAGCTATTATGATAAATAGTAGATATAGCTATCCCGAATAACCTGATTTTTTTCATGGCCAGAGCTACTTTTTATTTATTATTATTATTTTTAATAAGAAGCTACTTTTTATAAATCAATGAATACATCGAATAATTCTGTAGTCCAAAAACTCTACACTGTACGCTAGTGACCCACAACCACATGACCTTAATTTTAGCCCACAAGACCATAGATATTATTAATTAACGGGTTAAAAATATATATACGTAATAGAGTGACCCACAAGACCTTTTAATTTTCCAAGTCATTGGCCCAACCCACAAGATATTATTAATAATCGCGGCCTATAAATATATATGTATCTATGCCATCTCAATTCACACGTCTTCCTAAAAACACAATTCTGTTTTCTGAAATCCAGAGCAAATATGGAGCGTGAATTTGTATTACGCCCAAGTCACCTACTCTTAGTCTTACTCATTAGCTTCCTCTTGCTTTCTCAACCTAATAATTGTTCCTCTTCTCTCTCTTTTAATTCATCAACGCCTCTTTGCCATTCCCACCAATCCTCTGCTTTGCTCCATTTCAGAAACTCTTTTTCTGTCGGCGATTTTGATGCCTTTTGTGATTTTTACTCTAATCCTCCGAAGAATTCGTGGAAAATGGGTACAGATTGTTGTGGGTGGGATGGGGTCACCTGTGATACGATGACAGGTCATGTCATTGCTGTCGACCTCACTTGCAGTCGCCTTCAAGGTCCCATCCATCCCAATACCACCCTTTTCTCTCTTCGCCATCTCCAGAGGCTCAACCTTGCTTACAACGATTTCCAAGGCTCCACAATTTCATCTAAGTTTGGTGGCTTTGCAAACATGACGCATCTCAACCTCACTTGGTCCTTTTTCGCTGGTAATTTCCCATCCGAAATCTCCCACTTTTCCAAACTGGTTTCACTTGATCTCTCTTATAATTTTGGCATGAGAATAGAAACGCCTAGTCTGAAAAGGCTTGTTCAAAACCTAACCCATCTAACTGAACTTGTTTTGGATCATGTTAACATGTCTTCTGTCCCACCTAATTCTTTCATGAATTTGTCTTCCTCTTTGACATCTCTTCGTCTTCGTCATTGTGGATTGAAAGGGAGATTCCCAGATAGCATATTCCACCTCCGATACCTGCAGCTGCTCTATGTAGGTTACAACTACAATCTCACCAGTTCCCTTCCAACCTATAACTGGAGTACTCCTCTCCAGTCCTTGGAGCTCTCTAGAACCGAATTCCCAATCGACTTACCTAATTTAATCAGCAATCTCAAGTCCTTAAAACTATTGTACCTCAGAGGATGCAATTTTATAGATTCATCATCTCCAACACTTCTTCCTTACCACAGACAAATCGCTTCTTTGGATCTCTCTTATAATAACTTGGGTGGTCAGATTCCGTGGTCCCTCCTAAACTTTGAAGGACTCACTGTCTTAGATCTCTCAGGCAACAATTTCATAGGTCAACTTCCAGATCTTTCTACAAACCGGACACAAGATTCTTCTTCAAACAGTTCTTCCAAGAGTCCGTTAGTTAGTCAAATTCCTTCCAATTTGGTATATTTCTCTTTATCTCATAACTTATTAAACGGCACTATACCATCTTGGTTGTATGACATACCATCTTTAAATGAATTGAATCTAGGCAATAACCATTTCACTGGGCAGATTGAAGAATTCCAGCATAATTCTTTAAATTATCTTGATTTGAGTAATAACAACCTACATGGCCACCTTCCAATCTCAATTGCTAAACTTCTGAGCCTTTCCTATCTAAATATTTCCTTCAATAATATTAGTGGTCCTCTAGAGTCAAGCATGTTCTCAAAGCTCAAAAGTCTTGAAACAATTGATCTTTCACATAATCCTCTGTTATCATTCAGCACCAATAGCATTGTAGACTATACTTTGCCCGGACTTGGGCATTTGCATTTGTCATCTTGCAACATAAGTGACTTTCCGGATTTTATTAAATCCATGGAAAGTTTAGAAGAGTTAGACCTTTCCAATAACCAAATCAAAGGCAATATTCCGATGTGGTTGTTGGAGGTGGGGAAGGATTCTTTGTCTTCCTTGAATCTTTCATACAACTCCTTAACAAGTATTAGACATCTTCCTTGGAAGAATTTGCAAATTCTTGACCTTAGTTCCAATTTGCTTCAAGGACCCCTTCCAGTGCCTCCATTGGACACTTATTTCTTTTCAGTCTCAAGGAATACTTTAATCGGAAACATACCTTCCTTGATTTGTAATATCACTTCCCTCAACGTCCTTGATTTGTCTCATAATCACTTGAGTAACACGGTTCCTCTGTGTTTGGGAAACTTTAGTGATTCTCTCTCAGTCTTAGATTTGAGAAGTAACAAACTTAATGGCACCATTCCAGCAACTTTTACAAAGGGAAATTCCTTGAGAACTCTTAACCTCAATGACAATCAATTGGAAGGGTCGTTGCCAAGATCGTTGATCAATTGCAGCCGGTTGGAAGTTCTAGATCTTGGTAACAACAAGATAAATGACACCTTTCCTCATTGGTTGGAAACGCTTCCAGAGTTACGGGTTCTTGTTTTGCGATCAAACAGATTTCATGGTGCCATAGCCAATCCCACGACCAAATTCTCTTTCCCGAATTTACGAATCATAGACCTCTCGCACAATGGTTTCCATGGTCTTTTGCCAAGAAAGTATTTCAATCATTTCAAAGCCATGATGAGCATGAATAATGGTAAATTGGAATATATGGGTGACAACTATTATCATGATTCTGTGATGGTCACCATGAAACGATCTAATATTCAAATGGTGAAAATCCAAAATTTCTTTACAACCATTGATTTCTCAAACAATAGTTTCAGGGGAGAGATTCCACAGTCAATTGGAAAGCTTAAGGCTCTCAAGGGGCTTAACTTTTCGCACAATAACCTTATAGGTCATATGCCTCCATCACTAGGAAATTTAAGCAATCTTGAATGGTTAGATTTCTCCTCAAACATGCTCACAGGGGAAATTCCTAGACAATTGGTAGATCTTACATTTTTGGAAATTTTAAACCTATCAGAAAACCATCTTGTAGGACTGATACCTCAAGGTAAACAGTTCAATAGCTTTACAAATGACTCTTACAGTAGAAACCCGGGGTTATGTGGATTTCCATTGACAAAAGCTTGTCACAGTGATGAGGGTCAACAAACACCAACATCAACAACTATTCAAGAAGATGATTTTGAATTTGAAAAGGGATTTCATTGGAAAGTTGTATTGTTGGGGTACGGATGTGGATTCATGTTTGGATTGGGTTTGGGTTATCTTGTGCTATCAAGTAAAAAACCGGAATGGCTTGTTAATATTGTTTTTGGAGAACGGCGTAATAGGGTTTGAACTTTGAAGATCCAAAATGAATGCTCGTGGAAGAACTTGTTGAAAAAAAATTTGGTGGATGCAAATACTAATTTAAGGTATATTCTTATATACTAATATATTTGAAATTACTCTATTTCATCATTTTGGTTCCTTAAAAATGCATCTTTAAATTGCTAAGACGACTGTTCAATTTGAATTTCCTTTATGCTAGTTAGGAATGGTAGTATTTGTATTATGCGAGGTTTATTACTAGTGTGACTGGATTCATAAGCATCTATGTTTGAGGTATAGCTATAAATAGAGTAAATAGGCTTCTACTTTGTAACCACCACATTTTAGTGCTTTATTTAGGTCAGAATTCATTTAATGACCCTGCATTACGTACTAGTGTGAGAAGATATTTGATGCAGGACAACCTAGGCTTCCCACCTAGATTAGTCCTACCGAAGAACCTTAGGCTTCCCACCCAAGGTGTTTGGAATCACCACCAAACAAATCAATGAAATAATCTCAATAATAATAATAATAGTCTGTAAAAAAATACAAAAGGAATCATCTGGAGCTTTATATACAGCTTCCAGGAATCACAAAGATAAAGATAAACTCTCAAAACAAATCCTAAACAAACTCAAATACTAATATGATAATCCTAACAATCTCAAATCCTAATCCAATACTAAAGATAAACCCAAATAAAGATAACATAAATGATAAAGATGATCTCTACAAGTATGCTATCATGTGGTGTCCGCACCAACTCCCCTGGGGTGGGAGAAACTCGACCCCGTCGAGTAAAACTCATAATAATCAAGTGACATCAGAGTAATCTCCATCGAGCCACAAGCTAACTGGATCAGCATGGCGCCTCCGTCGACGCTCATATGTGCGGGTGATAGGAGGTAGAGATGAAGTAGTAGCAAGTGTATCCAAGTAGGCCTCCAAAAGAGCGGGATCAAGCTGCTGCAACTCCTCTCTAGTGATCCATGTACAATCAGAATCAGGCCGTCCTCGCCAGCGAACCAAGAAGCGCTGAACTGTTCCATCCCTAGTGAAAAGAGACTGCTCATCCAAAATAACATCAATAATATCTTTATGTGCCTTTTGGAAACAAGATGGTGTAGGGCTAGGGACAGGGTTAGCCAAAGAAGAAGAGGGTGGATCATCAAAAGGGTCATAGGGAATAACTGCTGGACCTTTAAAAGCAATTAAGTCAGCAATATTAAAAGTAGAACTAATACCATAATCTGAAGGTATATCAATCACATAAGCATTAGATCCAATTTTCTTTAATACCTTGAATGGGCCAGCACTGCGGGCCTGCAGTTTCTTAACGGTTCCAGAAGGATACCGTTCAGGCCTGATACGAATCATAACATAATCTCCTACATCAAAGTCTAAATGACGTCGATGTAAATCAGCCTGAGTCTTATACTTAAGATTACTAGCATGAATTCGTTTGTTGATCTCTTTATGCAGCTCATGCATGTGACTAGCAAACTCTACTGCAGACACAGAAACCCTATCATGTGAGGACATTGGTAGAAGGTCTAAAGGTCTCCTAGGTGTATAACCATGAACAACTTCAAATGGACTCATACCTATGGACCTATTGACTGAATTATTGTATGCAAATTGAGCTACAGGGAGTATAGATTCCCAAGTCCTACCATTCTCACCTATGAGACACCTCAAAAGATTTCCTAGACTCCTATTTACAACCTCAGTTTGACCATCTGTTTGAGGATGATATGCTGTGGAGAACTTCAATTTTGTTCCCATCATGTGCCAAAGGGTTTTCCAAAAGTAGCTCATGAATTTAACATCCCTATCTGACACAATTGTTTTAGGTAACCCATACAGCTTAACAATCTCATCAAAGAAAATCTTGGCTACCTTGGATGCATCAAATGTCTTAGAGCATGGAAGAAACTCACGACGGACAAACTCACGACGGACACCACACGATAGCATATTGTGGAGATCATCTTTATCATTTATGTTATCTTTATTTGTGTTTATCTTTAGTATTGGATTAGTATTTGAGATTGTTAGGATTATCGTATTAGTATTTGAGTTTGTTTAGGATTTGTTTTGAGAGTTTATCTTTATCTTTGTGATTCCTGGAAGCTGTATATAAAGCTCCAGATGGTTCCTTTTGTACGTACAGACTATTATTATTATTATTGAGATTATTTCATTGATTTGTTTGGTGGTGATTCCAAACACCTTAGGTGGGAAGCCTAAGGTTCATCGTAGGACTAATCTAGGTGGGAAGCCTAGGTTGTCCTGCATCAAATTGGTATCAGAGCCCAACCCGATCTACCCTTTCAGCAACATTCAGCACCCAAACTCACGACTGACACCCACAGCCACACTCACCATCAGAAAACAAAACCACCGCCAATCATGCCATTACTCAAATACTTACCTCACGAAATTTGCAAACCACAACAACCCAACTTCTTACCTCACGAAATCTGCAAACCAGAGCCTAAACCAATCCGAACCATTTATCCCCTTTGGCCACACGAATTCTTCATCCCAAAACCAACTGAAAAGCCCATCCGTGCCCGCCTCTGAGGACTACCACCAGATCAGAAACAGAGACCAAAAAAAAAAAAAAAAAAAAAATTTAGATTCATAACTTCAATCCACCAGATCAGAGACAGAGGCAGAAGAAAGTTCAAAGCCAACACCACACCGCCGATCCCTCCAACGGAATGCCGCCATCGCCGACGAAATCATCACCCACAGCCGCCGCCGACAAGCCGTCACCGATCTCTCCCTGCCACTTCACGAAGCTCCTCGTTCTGCCACCAGCCACTGAGATCCGCCACCAGCCACCGAGATCTGCCTCTCACTAGCTCCGACTCCAACCTTCGAGTGCCGCTGCCTGACTACCGATGAGCCTCTTCGCCGATTCCTTCTCTTTCTAGTTTCCCTTGTTTTCTCGTTTCTTCAGCTTCTGTTTCAGTCTGATTGACGTGCTGCTGTTTGGCACTAACTTTAGTTTTATATTTTGGTCTTCTATTTTTTTTATTGTATTAAAAAAAAAAAAAAAAAAAAAAAAAGGTCAATTCAGGCCCACGGAGTAGACAGAAGACCCAACTTCCACGTACTTGTGAGGTTCCGAAAGCCCACTTGCACAATTGTTTTAATGCAACAGCCTTTCAAGGTGTGGACTTTAGTGACATACTGATCAGTGAGGCCCAGAGTATTAAGTCAGCCCAACCAAGGTGTGGACTTTCCTCACTGAATGAATTGAATTGCACTTTCAGATTTAATATCAATATGTCTATTATGTGCCTCAATTTTATCTCTGTCACATGCTACTGCCTTTATCCTTTGTTCTGCTTAAACTTTCACATGACTTTAATATTTTAGCTGCTGGTTTATTTTCTTTTAGCCTTTTATTTTAGCCAAAAAAAAAAAAAAAACACAAAAAAAACACAAAAAAAACACAAAAAAAAAAAAAAAACCTTTAAAGTAATTAATTCTCAGTATTAGTAGTTGAACTAGTCTAATCACATTGTAACATTTGGGTCCTTTTTAATTTAATTCTTGTTGAAGCTAGTACTGCTTGACTGCAACAATCTGTGGAATTCATGACTTTTCTTCACATATAATTTACTTGAGTTTTATCCTTATTATTCACTTGCTAGAATTAGTTTGTTGATCTCTTTGCATGCATTTGCGTAGTGGTCGTCTAGTAACTAGTTCTGAAGAACAGTCTAATTCCAAATCAGAGTCTAGTTCTGCATCCCAGTCTAGTCCTCAATCCCACCTAAACATGGATCCTCGTCCCCAAGATGAATTAATCCAAGCCATTGCAGAGCTTACAGCCCGTCTAGGCCACTTAGAGGCTAGGTATGACGAGGCTAATGCACAAAATGAAAGGAATAATCATAGACATGGCCCTCACCCTAGGCAAGACCATAGAGACAATGAAGACAACTCAGCAAAACATATCAAAGTAGAGGCCCCTACCTTTGATGGTGTTAGGAATCCCCAGGTCTACAATGATTGGGTGAGAGAGATGGAACATTTTTTTGAGTGGTATGAATTGTCTGAGGATAGAAAGGTTAGATTTGCCAAGATGAAACTTATAGGAAGAGCAAAACTCCATTGGGATAGTGTTGTCAACCACCTCCGCAAGACCCGCCAACCACCCATAACTCTTTGGGAAGAAATGAAGGCCAAGCTCAATGAAAAGTATTTCCCAGTATCTCATCAAGGCAACTTGTTGGATCAATGGCATGATTTGAGACAAGACAATAGGTCTGCTACTGAGTACGTAGAGCAATTTGAAGAGTATAGGATCCGTAGCAATGCCACTGAAGATGAGCCCATTACCTTGAGTAGATTTAGGAAAGGTCTCAATTATGATCTTCAAAGAGAATTGGTGGCCCGACAGATCTCAACTCTTGATGATGCTTATACTTTAGTGCAAGATTTAGAGCTGATCCCTAGGCCCCAAGGTGGAAGGAGATTTGACAATCGCATGTTGCCTCGCAACAATTTTGAAGGTCCCCAAGGTAGGTACCTCCAAGGTGCCCAAAATAGGCCTTATCCCAACAATAGACCCTTACACATAGAAGAGATTCCTCAGGGTAGATACCAACAAGGTCCTCAAACTAGACCCAATCCCAACAATAGGCCCTTGCGCCCAGAAGACAAAGGAAAGAGTGTAGTTAGAGAGACATTTAGGCCCAACTCTAGAATCCAATGCTTTAAGTGTCAAGGCTTTGGTCATATGGCTGTCCAATGTCCTAATAAGACTTTGTTGATTGAAGAATTGGATGAAGAGGAAGAGATAGAAGAAGTAGTCTATGAGCCTAACATTGAAGACATTGTAGAAATAGGAGAGGATGATTCCACCCAATTAGCTTGCATTAGAGCCCTACCATCTTTTGACAACCTCAGTGAGGGTAGTCTTGATACTCCTGTAATAAGTGTTGTTAGGTGTACTCTAGCACAGTCCAGAGAAAGTGATGATTGGAAAAGGAATACTATCTTTCAAACCTTTGTCAAGTGTGGAACCACAAATTGCAAGGTTATCATTGATAGTGGAAGTTGCATTAATGCAGTTTCTTCTAAACTTGTCTCCCTCTTAGGTTTGAAATTAGTTGCCCATCCTAAGCCCTATAAGGTTTCTTGGGTAGATGATTCATCTATCACCATCAAGGATAGGTGTCTTGTTCCTATTCATATCCTCTCATACAAGGCTCAGATTTCCTGTGATGTGATTCCAATGGATGTAGGACACATAATTTTGGGACGACCATGGCTCTATGATTTAGATGTCACTCTTTATGGTCGCTCGAACTCTTGTTCCTTCATGCACAATGGACAAAGAATTAAGCTTAACCCAGTCAAAACTAAGTTTGTTAGTGCAAGTAAGGCTAAGGAAGAGCCCAAAAAGCAAAGCATGAACCTCATCAGTCCAAAAGAGCTTGAAAGAGCTGTCAATCAAGACTCCATCATCTTTGCTTTGGTTGTTAAGGAAGCTGCACTAGATAGCTTTGAAGAACCAAGACAAGAAGTACGATCAGTGCTTCAAGAGTTCCAAGATGTTTTCCCCCAAGAGCTCCCAAATCAATTGCCTCCTATGCGTGATATTCAACACGCCATAGATCTTATCCCAGGAGCAGCACTTCCAAATTTGCCCCACTATAGAATGAGCCCTCCTCAGTATGATGAGATGGCTAGACAAGTGGATGAGCTTTTGCACAAAGGATTTGTGCGAGAAAGCTTAAGCCCATGTGCAGTCCCTGCACTTTTGACCCCAAAGAAAGATGGTTCCTGGAGGATGTGCGTGGATAGTCGTGCAATTAATAAGATTACTGTGAAGTATCGTTTTCCTATCCCTAGGTTAGATGATATGTTTGATATGATGTCAGGAGCCACAATCTTTTCGAAGATTGATTTGAAGAGTGGATACCATCAGATTAGGATCCGCCCAGGTGATGAGTGGAAGACTGCTTTTAAGACAAGAGATGGTCTATATGAGTGGCTTGTCATGCCCTTTGGGTTATCAAATGCTCCAAGTACTTTTATGAGAATGATGACACAAGTATTAAGGCCTTTCATGGGCAAATTTGTGGTAGTATACTTTGATGACATCCTCATTTATAGTAAAACAAAGGAGCAACATTTGGGCCATCTTAAACAAGTTTGTTCCACTTTGAGGAAAGAAAACTTGTATGCCAACCTCAAGAAATGCTCTTTCTTCACTGA
Organism: Lithocarpus polystachyus; assembly: GCA_033629205.1. NCBI lineage: Eukaryota > Viridiplantae > Streptophyta > Magnoliopsida > Fagales > Fagaceae > Lithocarpus > Lithocarpus polystachyus. The sequence continues at coordinate 85,166,273 of CM066165.1, read as the reverse complement.
TAGTGTCATTTTCTTAGGTTTTGTGGTCTCATCTAAAGGAGTTTCTGCTGACCCACAAAAAGTCAAGGCCATAGTGGATTGGCCCGAGCCCAAGAATATTCATGAGGTTCGTAGTTTTCATGGGCTTGCAACTTTCTATCGCCGCTTCATACGTGGATTTAGTACAATCATGACACCAATCACTGATTGTATGAAGCAAGGCGAATTCCAATGGTCAAATGCTGCTAGTAAAGCATTTCAAGAGATCAAGAAGAAGATGACAGAAGCACCAGTAATGCGCCTACCAGACTTTGATAAGGTTTTTGAAGTGGAATGTGATGCGTCTGGTGTAGGCATAGGAGGAGTTCTTAGCCAAGATTGTCACCCTATAGCTTACTTTAGTGAGAAATTAAATGAGGCTAAGAAGAAGTATTCAACATATGACAAAGAACTCTATGCTGTGGTACAAGCTTTAAGGTATTGGAGCCATTATTTGACACCCCATGAGTTTGTCATTTATTCTGACCATGATGCTCTTCGCCACATCAACTCCCAAAAGAAATTAAATGCTCGACATGTCCCTTGGGTTGAGTATTTGCAAAGATTCTCTTTTGTTTTGAGACATAAATCTGGTGTTGAGAATAAGGTAGCTGACGTTTTGAGTCGTCGAGTCACCTTACTTTCTGTGATGAGCACAAAAGTCATAGGGTTTGAGAAGTTGCAAGAGGAGTATGAATCTTGCCCAGATTTTGGAGAAGTATACACTACACTTAGGGCTGAGCATAGTCAAGTTGTTGATGATTTTATCCTCCGAGATGGCTACTTGTTTAAAGCCAATAAGCTTTGTATCCCCCGCACATCAGTTAGAGATTTTTTGGTTTGGGAAGTGCACGCGGGAGGACTTTCAGGGCATTTTGGACGTGATAAGACAATTGAAGAGGTAGAGAGGCAGTTCTATTGGCCAAGTCTTAAGAGGGATGTTGCCAAGATAATTGGTCAATGTCGTCAATGTCAATTGGCTAAGCATTGCAAGCAAAATACTGGCCTTTACACTCCTCTACCAGTTCCACACCGTCCTTGGGAGGATATTAGCATGGACTTTATACTTGGTCTCCCCCGTACCATTAGGAAGTTTGATTCCATTCTTGTAGTGGTAGACCGGTTTTCTAAGATGGCTCACTTTCTTCCATGCTCTAAGACATCTGATGCATCCAAGGTAGCCAAGATTTTCTTTGATGAGATTGTTAAGCTGTATGGGTTACCTAAAACAATTGTGTCAGATAGGGATGTTAAATTCATGAGCTACTTTTGGAAAACCCTTTGGCACATGATGGGAACAAAATTGAAGTTCTCCACAGCATATCATCCTCAAACAGATGGTCAAACTGAGGTTGTAAATAGGAGTCTAGGAAATCTTTTGAGGTGTCTCATAGGTGAGAATGGTAGGACTTGGGAATCTATACTCCCTGTAGCCCAATTTGCATACAATAATTCAGTCAATAGGTCCATAGGTATGAGTCCATTTGAAGTTGTTCATGGTTATACACCTAGGAGACCTTTAGACCTTCTCCCAATGTCCTCACATGATAGGGTTTCTGTGTCTGCAGTAGAGTTTGCTAGTCACATGCATGAGCTGCATAAAGAGATCAACAAACGAATTCATGCTAGTAATCTTAAGTATAAGACTCAAGCTGATTTACATCGACGTCATTTAGACTTTGATGTAGGAGATTATGTTATGATTCGTATCAGGCCTGAACGGTATCCTTCCGGAACCGTTAAGAAATTGCAGGCCCGCAGTGCTGGCCCATTCAAGGTATTAAAGAAAATTGGATCTAATGCTTATGTGATTGATATACCTTCAGATTATGGTATTAGTTCTACTTTTAATATTGCTGATTTAATTGCTTTTAAAGGTCCAGCAGTTATTCCCTATGACCCTTTTGATGATCCACCCTCTTCTTCTTTGGCTAACCCTGTCCCTAGCCCTACACCATCTTGTTTCCAAAAGGCACATAAAGATATTATTGATGTTATTTTGGATGAGCAGTCTCTTTTCACTAGGGATGGAACAGTTCAGCGCTTCTTGGTTCGCTGGCGAGGACGGCCTGATTCTGATTGTACATGGATCACTAGAGAGGAGTTGCAGCAGCTTGATCCCGCTCTCTTGGAGGCCTACTTGGATACACTTGCTACTACTTCATCTCTACCTCCTATCACCCGCACATATGAGCGTCGACGGAGGCGCCATGCTGATCCAGTTAGCTTGTGGCTTGATGGAGATTATTCTGATGTCACTTGATCCTTATGAGCTTTACTCGACGGGGTCGAGTTTCTCCCACCCCAGGGGAGTTGGTGCGGACACCACACGATAGCATATTGTGGAGATCATCTTTATCATTTATGTTATCTTTATTTGTGTTTATCTTTAGTATTGGATTAGTATTTGAGATTGTTAGGATTATCGTATTAGTATTTGAGTTTGTTTAGGATTTGTTTTGAGAGTTTATCTTTATCTTTGTGATTCCTGGAAGCTGTATATAAAGCTCCAGATGGTTCCTTTTGTACGTACAGACTATTATTATTATTATTGAGATTATTTCATTGATTTGTTTGGTGGTGATTCCAAACACCTTAGGTGGGAAGCCTAAGGTTCATCGTAGGACTAATCTAGGTGGGAAGCCTAATACCATAATCTGAAGGTATATCAATCACATAAGCATTAGATCCAATTTTCTTTAATACCTTGAATGGGCCAGCACTGCGGGCCTGCAGTTTCTTAACGGTTCCAGAAGGATACCGTTCAGGCCTGATACGAATCATAACATAATCTCCTACATCAAAGTCTAAATGACGTCGATGTAAATCAGCCTGAGTCTTATACTTAAGATTACTAGCATGAATTCGTTTGTTGATCTCTTTATGCAGCTCATGCATGTGACTAGCAAACTCTACTGCAGACACAGAAACCCTATCATGTGAGGACATTGGTAGAAGGTCTAAAGGTCTCCTAGGTGTATAACCATGAACAACTTCAAATGGACTCATACCTATGGACCTATTGACTGAATTATTGTATGCAAATTGAGCTACAGGGAGTATAGATTCCCAAGTCCTACCATTCTCACCTATGAGACACCTCAAAAGATTTCCTAGACTCCTATTTACAACCTCAGTTTGACCATCTGTTTGAGGATGATATGCTGTGGAGAACTTCAATTTTGTTCCCATCATGTGCCAAAGGGTTTTCCAAAAGTAGCTCATGAATTTAACATCCCTATCTGACACAATTGTTTTAGGTAACCCATACAGCTTAACAATCTCATCAAAGAAAATCTTGGCTACCTTGGATGCATCAGATGTTTTTGAGCATGGAAGAAAGTGAGCCATCTTAGAAAACCGGTCTACCACTACAAGAATGGAATCAAACTTCCTAATGGTACGGGGGAGACCAAGTATAAAGTCCATGCTAATATCCTCCCAAGGACGATGTGGAACTGGTAGAGGCGTGTAAAGGCCAGTATTTTGCTTGCAATGCTTAGCCAATTGACATTGACGACATTGACCAATTATCTTGGCAACATCTCTCTTAAGACTAGGCCAATAGAACTGCCTCTCTACCTCTTCAATTGTCTTATCACGCCCAAAATGTCCTGAAAGTCCTCCCGCGTGTACTTCCCAAACCAAAAAATCTCTAACTGATGTGCGGGGGATACAAAGCTTATTGGCTTTAAACAAGTAGCCATCTCGGAGGATAAAATCATCAACAACTTGACTATGCTCAGCCCTAAGTGTAGTGTATACTTCTCCAAAATCTGGGCAAGATTCATACTCCTCTTGCAACTTCTCAAACCCTATGACTTTTGTGCTCATCACAGAAAGTAAGGTGACTCGACGACTCAAAGCGTCAGCTACCTTATTCTCAACGCCAGATTTATGTCTCAAAACAAAAGAGAATCTTTGCAAATACTCAACCCAAGGGACATGTCGAGCATTTAATTTCTTTTGGGAGTTGATGTGGCGGAGAGCATCATGGTCAGAATAAATGACAAACTCATGGGGTGTCAAATAATGACTCCAATACCTTAAAGCTTGTACCACAGCATAGAGTTCTTTGTCATATGTTGAATACTTCTTCTTAGCCTCATTTAATTTCTCACTAAAGTAAGCTATAGGGTGACAATCTTGGCTAAGAACTCCTCCTATGCCTACACCAGACGCATCACATTCCACTTCAAAAACCTTATCAAAGTCTGGTAGGCGCATTACTGGTGCTTCTGTCATCTTCTTCTTGATCTCTTGAAATGCTTTACTAGCAGCATTTGACCATTGGAATTCGCCTTGCTTCATACAATCAGTGATTGGTGTCATGATTGTACTAAATCCACGTATGAAGCGGCGATAGAAAGTTGCAAGCCCATGAAAACTACGAACCTCATGAATGTTCTTGGGCTCGGGCCAATCCACTATGGCCTTGACTTTTTGTGGGTCAGCAGAAACTCCTTTAGATGAGACCACAAAACCTAAGAAAATGACACTATCAGTGAAGAAAGAGCATTTCTTGAGGTTGGCATACAAGTTTTCTTTCCTCAAAGTGGAACAAACTTGTTTAAGATGGCCCAAATGTTGCTCCTTTGTTTTACTATAAATGAGGATGTCATCAAAGTATACTACCACAAATTTGCCCATGAAAGGCCTTAATACTTGTGTCATCATTCTCATAAAAGTACTTGGAGCATTTGATAACCCAAAGGGCATGACAAGCCACTCATATAGACCATCTCTTGTCTTAAAAGCAGTCTTCCACTCATCACCTGGGCGGATCCTAATCTGATGGTATCCACTCTTCAAATCAATCTTCGAAAAGATTGTGGCTCCGGACATCATATCAAACATATCATCTAACCTAGGGATAGGAAAGCGATACTTCACAGTAATCTTATTAATTGCACGACTATCCACGCACATCCTCCAGGAACCATCTTTCTTTGGGGTCAAAAGTGCAGGGACTGCACATGGGCTTAAGCTTTCTCGCACAAATCCTTTGTGCAAAAGCTCATCCACTTGTCTAGCCATCTCATCATACTGAGGAGGGCTCATTCTATAGTGGGGCAAATTTGGAAGTGCTGCTCCTGGGATAAGATCTATGGCGTGTTGAATATCACGCATAGGAGGCAATTGATTTGGGAGCTCTTGGGGGAAAACATCTTGGAACTCTTGAAGCACTGATCGTACTTCTTGTCTTGGTTCTTCAAAGCTATCTAGTGCAGCTTCCTTAACAACCAAAGCAAAGATGATGGAGTCTTGATTGACAGCTCTTTCAAGCTCTTTTGGACTGATGAGGTTCATGCTTTGCTTTTTGGGCTCTTCCTTAGCCTTACTTGCACTAACAAACTTAGTTTTGACTGGGTTAAGCTTAATTCTTTGTCCATTGTGCATGAAGGAACAAGAGTTCGAGCGACCATAAAGAGTGACATCTAAATCATAGAGCCATGGTCGTCCCAAAATTATGTGTCCTACATCCATTGGAATCACATCACAGGAAATCTGAGCCTTGTATGAGAGGATATGAATAGGAACAAGACACCTATCCTTGATGGTGATAGATGAATCATCTACCCAAGAAACCTTATAGGGCTTAGGATGGGCAACTAATTTCAAACCTAAGAGGGAGACAAGTTTAGAAGAAACTGCATTAATGCAACTTCCACTATCAATGATAACCTTGCAATTTGTGGTTCCACACTTGACAAAGGTTTGAAAGATAGTATTCCTTTTCCAATCATCACTTTCTCTGGACTGTGCTAGAGTACACCTAACAACACTTATTACAGGAGTATCAGGACTACCCTCACTGAGGTTGTCAAAAGATGGTAGGGCTCTAATGCAAGCTAATTGGGTGGAATCATCCTCTCCTATTTCTACAATGTCTTCAATGTTAGACTCATAGACTACTTCTTCTACCTCTTCTTCTTCATCCAATTCTTCAATCAACAAAGTCTTATTAGGACATTGGACAGCCATATGACCAAAGCCTTGACATTTAAAGCATTGGATTCTAGAGTTGGGCCTAAATGTCTCTCTAACTACACTCTTCCCTTTGTCTTCTGGGCGCAAGGGCCTATTGTTGGAATTGGGTCTAGTTTGAGGACCTTGTTGGTATCTACCCTGAGGGATCTCTTCTATGTGTAAGGGTCTATTGTTGGGATAAGGCCTATTTTGGGCACCTTGGAGGTACCTACCTTGGGGACCTTCAAAATTGTTGCGAGGCAACAAGCGATTGTCAAATCTCCTTCCACCTTGGGGCCTAGGGATCAGCTCTAAATCTTGCACTAAAGTATAAGCATCATCAAGAGTTGAGATCTGTCGAGCCACTAATTCTCTTTGAAGATCATAATTGAGACCTTTCCTAAACCTACTCAAGGTAATGGGCTCATCTTCAGTGGCATTGCTACGGATCCTGTACTCTTCAAATTGTTCTACATACTCAGTAGCTGATCTATTGTCTTGTCTCAAATCATGCCATTGATCCAACAAGTTGCCTTGATGAGATACTGGGAAATACTTTTCATTGAGCTTGGCCTTCATTTCTTCCCAAAGAGTTATGGGTGGTTGGCGGGTCTTGCGGAGGTGGTTGACAACACTATCCCAATGGAGTTTTGCTCTTCCTACAAGTTTCATTTTGGCAAATCTAACCTTTCTATCCTCAGACAACTCATACCACTCAAAAAAATGTTCCATCTCTCTCACCCAATCATTGTAGACCTGGGGATTCCTAACACCATCAAAGGTAGGGGCCTCTACTTTGATATGTTTTGCTGAGTTGTCTTCATTGTCTCTATGGTCTTGCCTAGGGTGAGGGCCATGTCTATGATTATTCCTTTCATTTTGTGCATTAGCCTCGTCATACCTAGCCTCTAAGTGGCCTAGACGGGCTGTAAGCTCTGCAATGGCTTGGATTAATTCATCTTGGGGACGAGGATCCATGTTTAGGTGGGATTGGGGACTAGACTGGGATGCAAAACTAGACTCTGATTTGGAATTAGACTGTTCTTCAGAACTAGTTACTAGACGACCACTACGCAAATGCATGCAAAGAGATCAACAAACTAATTCTAGCAAGAGAATAATAAGGATAAAACTCAAGTAAATTATATGTGAAGAAAAAGTCATGAATTCCACAGATTGTTGCAGTCAAGCAGTACTAGCTTCAACAAGAATTAAATTAAAAAGGACCCAAAAGTTACAATGTGATTAGACTAGTTCAACTATTAATACTGAGAATTAATTACTTAAAAGGATTTTTTTTTTTTTTTGTGTTTTTTTTTTTTTTGTGTTTTTTTTTGGCTAAAATAAAAGGCTAAAAGAAAATAAACCAGCAGCTAAAATATTAAATTCATGTGAAAGTTTAAGCAGAACAAAGGATAAAGGCAGTAGCATGTGACAGAGATAAAATTGAGGCACATAATAGACATATTGATATTAAATCTGAAAGTGCAATTCAATTCATTAAGTGAGGAAAGTCCACACCTTAGTTGGGCTGACTTAACAACCTGGGCCTCACTGAACAATGGGTCACGCTACTGGACAGGGGGGTACTAAAGTCCACACCTGTTTCGTGGGCTTGATAACAATTGTGAAAGTGGGCTTGACATGTACGTGGAGCCTTCTAGAGACCTCTGCCTGCTTCGTGGACCTTTTTTTTTTTTTTTTTTTTTTTTTTGGGAAATACAAAAAATAGAAAGAGCTAGAATATAAGGCTAAAAACTGTATCTGCCAAGTTCCAAAAAAAAAAAAACTAAACACGAAACAAAGGAAAACTAGAGAAGCTGGAAACAAAGGAAAACTAAAAGAGAAGATGCGGCGGAGGAAGCATCGCTGGGGTCGACGGCGAAGAGGCTCAACGATGGTCAGTCAGCGACACTCGAAGGTGGAGATCGGAGCTAGTGAGGCAGGTGGCGGTGGCTGGTGGCGGAGCTAGGAGCTTCGTGAAGTGGCAGGGAGAGATCGGTGACGGCGGATCTCGGCGGAGTTGCTCCTATAGTGACATCGGCGGCTGCTTGCTGACTGTAACACTTTTGCTCTTGATCTGACGGTTTGAAGTGGTGGATCTTTTTTTTTTTTTTTTTTTTTTTTTTTTTTTTTTTTTTTTTTTGGTCTCTGTTTCTGATCTGGTGGAAGTCCTCAGAGGCGGGCACGGATGGGTTTTTCTGTTGGTTTTGGGATGAAGAATTCGTGTGGCCAAAGGGGGTAAATGGTTCGGATTGGTTTAGGCTCTGGTTTGCAGATTTCGTGAGGTAAGAAGTTGGGTTGTTGTGGTTTGCAAATTTCGTGGGGTAGGTATTTGAGTAATGGCATGGTTGGTGGTGGTTTTGTTTTCTGATGGTGAGTGTGGCTGTGGGTGTCAGTCGTGAGTTTGGTTGCTGAATGTTGCTGAAAGGGTAGATCGGGTTGGGCTCTGATACCAATTTGATGCTATTCCTTTATGTGCCTTTTGGTTGCTGAATGTTGCTATAGTGTAAGCTCTTGTTCCTTCATGCACAATGGACAAAGAATTAAGCTTAACCCAGTCAAAACTAAGTTTGTTAGTGCAAGTAAGGCTAAGGAAGAGCCCAAAAAGCAAAGCATGAACCTCATCAGTCCAAAAGAGCTTGAAAGAGCTGTCAATCAAGACTCCATCATCTTTGCTTTGGTTGTTAAGGAAGCTGCACTAGATAGCTTTGAAGAACCAAGACAAGAAGTACGATCAGTGCTTCAAGAGTTCCAAGATGTTTTCCCCCAAGAGCTCCCAAATCAATTGCCTCCTATGCGTGATATTCAACACGCCATAGATCTTATCCCAGGAGCAGCACTTCCAAATTTGCCCCACTATAGAATGAGCCCTCCTCAGTATGATGAGATGGCTAGACAAGTGGATGAGCTTGCCTAGGGATCAGCTCTAAATTTTGCACTAAAGTATAAGCATCATCAAGAGTTGAGATCTGTCGAGCCACTAATTCTCTTTGAAGATCATAATTGAGACCTTTCCTAAATCTACTCAAGGTAATGGGCTCATCTTCAGTGGCATTGCTACGGATCCTGTACTCTTCAAATTGCTCTACGTACTCAGTAGCAGACCTATTGTCTTGTCTCAAATCATGCCATTGATCCAACAAGTTGCCTTGATGAGATACTGGGAAATACTTTTCATTGAGCTTGGCCTTCATTTCTTCCCAAAGAGTTATGGGTGGTTGGCGGGTCTTGCGGAGGTGGTTGACAACACTATCCCAATGGAGTTTTGCTCTTCCTATAAGTTTCATCTTGGCAAATCTAACCTTTCTATCCTCAGACAATTCATACCACTCAAAAAAATGTTCCATCTCTCTCACCCAATCATTGTAGACCTGGGGATTCCTAACACCATCAAAGGTAGGGGCCTCTACTTTGATATGTTTTGCTGAGTTGTCTTCATTGTCTCTATGGTCTTGCCTAGGGTGAGGGCCATGTCTATGATTATTCCTTTCATTTTGTGCATTAGCCTCGTCATACCTAGCCTCTAAGTGGCCTAGACGGGCTGTAAGCTCTGCAATGGCTTGGATTAATTCATCTTGGGGACGAGGATCCATGTTTAGGTGGGATTGGGGACTAGACTGGGATGCAGAACTAGACTCTGATTTGGAATTAGACTGTTCTTCAGAACTAGTTACTAGACGACCACTACGCAAATGCATGCAAAGAGATCAACAAACTAATTCTAGCAAGAGAATAATAAGGATAAAACTCAAGTAAATTATATGTGAAGAAAAAGTCATGAATTCCACAGATTGTTGCAGTCAAGCAGTACTAGCTTCAACAAGAATTAAATTAAAAAGGACCCAAAAGTTACAATGTGATTAGACTAGTTCAACTATTAATACTGAGAATTAATTACTTAAAAGGATTTTTTTTTTTTTTTTTTTTGTGTTTTTTTTTTTGGCTAAAATAAAAGGCTAAAAGAAAATAAACCAGCAGCTAAAATATTAAATTCATGTGAAAGTTTAAGTAGAACAAAGGATAAAGGCAGTAGCATGTGACAGAGATAAAATTGAGGCACATTATAGACATATTGATATTAAATCTGAAAGTGCAATTCAATTCATTTAGTGAGGAAAGTCCACACCTTGATTGGGCTGACTTAACAACCTGGGCCTCACTGAACAGTAGATCACGCTACAAATAATAAGAAAGTGGGCTTGTATTCCTCACTCACGTGCACTGGAACCTTCCTGGGCTTCTGCGTGACTTGAAGTGAAATTTTTTTTTTTTTTTTAAATACAATAATAAAAAAAAAAAAAAAATAGAAGACCAAAATATAAAACTAAAGTTAGTGCCAAACAGCAGCACGTCAATCAGACTGAAACAGAAACTGAAGAAACGAGAAAACAAGGAAACTAGAAAGAGAAGGAATCGGCGAAGAGGCTCATCGGTGGTCAGGCAGCGGCACTCGAAGGTTGGAGATCGGAGCTAGTGAGAGGCAGATCTCGGTGGCTGGTGGCGGATCTCAGTGGCTGGTGGCGGAACGAGGAGCTTCGTGAAGTGGCAGGGAGAGATCGGTGACGGCTTGTCGGCGGCGTCTGTGGGTGATGGTTTCGGCGGCGGGTGTGCGATGGCGTCATTCCGTTGGTGGGATCGGCGGTTTGGTGTTGGCTTTGAACTCTCTTCTGTCTCTGCCTCTGATCTGGGGGATTGAAGTTATGAATCTGATTTTTTTTTTTTTTTTTTGCTGTTTGTTTCTGATCTGGTGGTAGTCCTTAGAGGCGGGCACGGATGGGTTTTTCTGTTGGTTTTGGGATGAAGAATTCGTGTGGCCAAAGGGGGTAAATGGTTCGGATTGGTTTTGGCTCTGGTTTGCAGATTTCGTGAGGTAAGAAGTCGGGTTGTTGTGGTTTGCAAATTTCGTGGGGTAAGTATTTGAGTAATGGCATGGTTGGTGGTGGTTTTGTTTTCTGATGGTGAGTGTGGCTGTGGGTGTCAGTCGTGAGTTTGGTTGCTGAATGTAGCTGAAAGGGTAGATCGGGTTGGGCTCTGATACCAATTTGATGCAGGACAACCTAGGCTTCCCACCTAGATTAGTCCTACCGAAGAACCTTAGGCTTCCCACCCAAGGTGTTTGGAATCACCACCAAACAAATCAATGAAATAATCTCAATAATAATAATAATAGTCTGTAAAAAAATACAAAAGGAATCATCTGGAGCTTTATATACAGCTTCCAGGAATCACAAAGATAAAGATAAACTCTCAAAACAAATCCTAAACAAACTCAAATACTAATATGATAATCCTAACAATCTCAAATCCTAATCCAATACTAAAGATAAACCCAAATAAAGATAACATAAATGATAAAGATGATCTCTACAAGTATGCTATCATGTGGTGTCCGCACCAATATTTCTCTACTCCATTGCAATTCTATACTACTCCTTGGTCAAGGAATTTTTTTTTGAAGGGGCAACTTCACTGTTATTTCATCCTTGTAATATTACCTTTGTTTTACAGACTAAAGATGTTGTTGGTTAGATCGCTTGGAGAGTAGTTTTTTGTTTTACTTGAAGATGAGTGTTGATCCTAGTGCTACCTAAGATGCTTTAAGAAGTAGACTAATTTCCTCTATATTTTCAATTAGATGCCTTTTATTTCAATCAAGTTTCTTGTTGAGTTCCACTATTAAGGTATATTCTTATATACCCAATCAGACCTTGAAGGGTTTTGATAAATTTATTTCATCGAGGAGCTTGTTCAGTGGTATTTTCATGTGCTGATATTGTTTCTATTGCCACTAGAGATGGCATTATTCTGGTCTGTTCTTGATCCAGAATTTTCAAATGTTCTCTCTTTTAAGATATTTTTGTTAATATTAGGGTCCCGTTCACCTAAGGGTTTTGGTAACAGTTTAAGGTTTATGATTTGATGATTGTTTGTGGATAATGATGCTTGCATGAAACTTGGGTAAAATGTAGAAACAGACTTTAAAAGAGTTGGTATCTCTTTACATTTTTATATGTTGAGGAGTCTATCAATTAAGATTGTAAAGTACATGTTAGTTATGTGGAGAGCCAGAAATTTAATGAATTGAGAACATGTTCCTAGTGATTTTTGCTCTTTGGTTTCCACAAATTTTTAGTCTCCTTTACTTAGCCAACTAGTTGTTTCAGGAAATTTTGGTTATGGTTTTTCAGGTCTAAAATGTCAAAAAATTGAAATACTTTTCTTATTCTAAATTCAGCTAAACTGACGCTAAAGAACAGCTCTTAGTAACCCTTTTTATTGGTGCTCACTACTATGCTTGACATAACAGGCTGGTGGCTCTTTCTATCTGGTTTTAACGGGATGAAGGGACAGCACTCATTCATATTTTAGTGCAGTATGGCCGACATTGCATGACCAGATGATAATATAACACAGACACTTCACCTTTTTTCCCTCAAGAGGTTTTGATGAAAGAGAAAGTCTGTCTTCTAGGTACTTACTAGCTCTCTGCCCTTTCTTATTTCCCCCCTTATTTTATGGAGTTGAAAAAGGTTTAAAAAGTTATTTGGTTTGTATCGGATTCTTGATCAGTGGGAAGATTGGCTGTGAATTCATACAGAAATGCCTCTGACTTCAAGGGGACAGGGCAGCCAGACCCAACTATAGCTCCTGATTTCCTTGCTGAGATGAGAAAGAGATGCCAAGACATTAATAGGACCACCACTCGGCCTTCTTCACCCATGGAATCATTGGAAATGAGTGAGTCTGCGTTGGGGATGTCATATTTGAAGGCATTGTGATCTTTGATACCATTTGGGGCAGGTTTTATACTCATGACTATCAGAGCTTTCAAAGGGGAGAGGACTCCTTTTTGCTGCTCAACAATTGATGGCTAATGAGAAGACCGCGAGATTGGTAAGGGATTATGCTTCCTATGATGGATTTACTTTCTGAATGGGCTTTGCTTGGGCATTGATGAAGATGTTAGGTCTTAATGTTCTGACTGGATCTCAAGGACAGGTCTGACGAAACTGCTCCTGGGCTTTGGTTAGTTTCTAAGTGACAGTCCGACCATAATGAACTCTTGAGATCTTTGTTATTTCATATTTGTTTCTCTTATGTTCTATGTCTGATTGTAGATGCTGTGACTTCTACATTTCTTGCTTGTGCTAATTTTTGAGTCTATATGTAAAGGCAATGGCATAGAGTAGACATTAGTCACAACGATGAACCTTATAGAAAAAAAAAAACTGCATATAAATGTGTTTTGGCTGTTGAGTTCTTTAGACATATAGAATTTTAATGTTTTGATTCTTACCAAAAGTTAACAAATATTTGGGAAGCTCATAATGTATGCTGCAACATCCAAATTAATATTAAGGATAGAATTCTTTAGACATATGTGGAGCTTGTGGTGCCTGTGTTAGAACCTCATTCCCTTTCCTTTGTGCGTGTGTGTGTTTGTTTCTCAAAAAAGAAGCAAACCTTATGAAAATAGTTGTGTTACATAGGGTGAATAAAAATAAAAAATAAAAAAAAAACTTGGTCCTGGTTGATATGAGCTCATCATTTGGGGCCTTCTAGTTCTGTGGTCTCTATGCTGGGCCTTATCAATGTTAATAACTCAGAAGTTCAGAACACTTGAACCTTAATAACTTAGTAATAACTCATTGTGGTTTTGCTTGTGTTTTATTCTCTGTGCATTGTTTAATTTTTTAAAAAGGAGTAGTTTGAGGTTTTTTTTTTTTTTTTTTTTGGGGGGGGGGGGGTGTTTGAATGTGAGAGAGTAAGTGATTGGTCTTTCATGGGAACCAAATCTGCTAAAATTTTCACAAGGAACCCATAATGGGTCTGAGAGCAAATCTCAAAATCAGAGTGAAACTAGTGCACTTTAGTTTTAACTTGTCATTATATTTCCTTCTGTCTGATTGGTTCGCTGAGAAAAGGAAAGAGAAGAAAGCATTGAATTTCTTAAACTTTGATGCTTTTGGTTTCAAGTTAATCAACTCTCCTCAATTAGTCATTAGGTGTAAATGGGTGGAGGAATTTAGTTTTTATTTGGGATCACAACTAACAAGGTTTGTTCATTAAGAAGTGTTGTTAAATTTGCTAACAATGATTACAATTTTTTTCTTTTGGTAAAATGTACATAGGTTTGACTTGCCTGCACAAACCATCACCCTTGATATTGAGAAAGATTTGTGTTTACTGAAGGTGTGGTGAACTCTATTTTTAGTCTATTTAATTTGTTTCTGCAGCACTACTTTTTAATTATGCTCAAATTATTCTCTCTGTAACATTTTAATTGTTTAATTGTTTTTATAGATAAAATAAAAAATAAAAAATAGTTTTCATTGTTGTGAATTTGCGTAGTGTTTTAACTTTCAACCTTATGTGCTTTAGGGAATGTGCCATTATGCAACTTGGGTCACAATCATGCAGCTATGGAACTAGAAAAATTATTGGAATGCCTGTGTCTTTGTAATTAGTATTATTATCTTAAAGTGTAATTAGATCTTACTGTTCTACTTAAGAGATTGTTCAGCTTTACATAATTCACAAATTGGAAAAATGGAAATGAAGTGGAAAGTAGGGTACTTCCTATTAATGCATTTAATATGTTCTATAATGTATGTGTAGTCATTAGCCTTTGGCTGAATCTATGTTCAGCATTTGAAAATTCATTCCTGTGTATGGATTGTAAAAGTTTTACTTTCCAAAAAATAGTTTGTGTAAAATTTGACTCTAGATGGGTAAAATAACAACTTGAAACTGAAAGCCGGTTAATTTCCCACAAGTTGAACTAGAATTGATAATAGTTATACAACAGTATGGCACTGGTAGTTGTTTTTCTACCAATGACGCTGGCAGGGTTGCTGATCTTCTTCATGCCTCTTGTAACTTGTAAGCAACATCCTTGGTGAGAGGGATTTACCCTGCACCATACAAAGATGATTATCCAGGGATATAAATGATATCTGTTAGTCATATACTGCCAGTTAGTTTTCTTGTAAAATGGCATTGGCATACTCAAATATAAAACTTGGGCTAGACTTGAATTAATTATGAAGGTAGTATCCTGGAATCTTTGATTTGTTGTTCTATCTGGGATGTTTATAGTTCAATTTCAAAAAGTTGATCAGCAACTCAATTTCACTCAGAATATTTTGTTATTGACCTGAATGCACATGATTCTATATGTTTACATGAAATTCACGTCAGGAACCCATCAAAACACATCGTAATTTAAGATTTGCTTTTAAATTATGATGTGCTCTTACTTTGACCAAAGTGAGCATTCTCTCATCATAACATATTCACAATATAGGACTAGAAAATTCATCTCAGTATTTCTGTGGAGTTGATCAAGTCTTAAACAATCTCCCATTTATTTTTGATTTATGCTGGTACTCATTTAGATCTTAAGTCATTTTTTCTTTCTTACCTATAAAAAAAAGAAAAGAAAAGAGATTTCAAGTCATTATATATCTATCTAAATAATGGGAAGTTATTTTAAGACTAATAATATAGTAAGTGATATCTTGGAGCTGTAACTGGGACTCTGTATATTCTTCTTTGGGTGGTATGCACTTTGTTATTTAGGCTTGGCTAATTCATACACCATTTGGTCTTTGGACAATTAGATCGAGATGGTGTTAGAGTCAACATCAGACTTCTTCACGCGTAGACTAACAAGGAAGGAGAGAAAGGGAATAATTGCAGCTGAGTTGTTATCTGATCTTACCCTTGCTGAATACAGGTGAGATATGCAACTATACCTTGTGTTTGGGTTGAAAACCATATGACCATATCACAACGTGATGCTTTGAGTTTAAAGGGTAAAAAGAATGTGGTGTTGTCATTCATAAATATTTGTTCTTTTACCTATATAGAATGGTTGATTAAGATGAATTCAGCTAAGGGAGTAATCTAAAATGTTATAAGAGCATGCTTATCTCAGTTGTCATCTCAAATGGACTTAAAAAAATAATTTAGACAGACATAATTTGTTAAGAAAACAGTTATGATATGAAGCATGGTCATCATATAAAACAATAATATAAAAACTTGATAATGAGAGAGCATGTACTATTTATGCTTCGTATTTCTAGAAATTATTTCCAACAGAAACTTCCATCCTAACTCATCCCCTCATAAAGTTAAAGCCAAGTTGGAGTCCTCTATTGTGCACCTTACACTGTTTTATACTACGTTTAACCAAATTGGAATTATTTTGATTCTTTTTTAGGCAGTTGTTCCTTTGTCCTCGGTTATGTGAAGAGAAAAATTATTTCTTTGATAATCTCTGTTTGTATTTGATTTACATCTTTTTTGATAGCCAGGATTTCTCTATGAAATGAAGCTTTAATTTCAGTTTGTAATGTATCTTGCTTTGTTTTGCTTTGCATGTGGAAACCCTTTTCAGGAAGCACAAGGTTCGAGAGAAAAAAGAAAAGAATCAACCTGGGAAAATTGAGAAATGGAAGATAAATGGTCAACAGTCACTGAAGTTTGCAAAGCAAAGAAGGCACCTAAATATCTTCATCATTTTTTAATCAAATATTTCTGCATTTATAGAGCACATTGGAAAGATTATTGTGTCAAGATGGACCCAGAGATGGATCTGATAAACTTGCGATACTTTAACCAAGTGACATGAGAAACAGAATCCACTGAGCTGATTTATAATTCATAGCTATATTCACATGTTCTCTTTGATGATGGCTCCTTCCCGTAGTTTTTGTTATAGAATTGATCATTATTGTTGTGAGATTAAAAAATAAATTAAAAAATAATAATAAAAAAACCTCTCTTGTGACAACACCACCTAAGTACAGTCACCTTCAATCATCTACACAAAAGGATTTTTGTGTTCGGACCCAAAGCGTTTCTTCCGGGAGCCTAGCTCTAATAGAAGAGAAAAAGGTTGGAGTGATTGTAGTGAGTTGGAGGCCTGTGATGTTGATGACTACATGGTTGACCCGTTGGTCCCATACTCCCATACAGTGTTGATGTATGAACATACACCACCTTTCAATGAGTACATGTTGCTAAACTGGATAAGGAAGCAATTTCTTAGTGTAATCGATCCTTCTCGAGATATTTCATAGTGTGATTTCTATTAGATGCAGGCTATTTCTTAGTTTGCCCCACGCAAAACTTAATTCGATCATGAAGCTTGGCACCAATAAGAGATGGTGAGTGCTAGGCAAACAACAAAGATTTTACGTTTTCTAAGCTGAGCACACCAATGATCTTGAACACATACAATGCGAAGGCTGGCAACAAGGGGAGGAGCCTGGAATTATTGTTTGTAGGGCCAACATGGCAAGCTATACTGTTTTGAACTGGAACTCAGAATACTAGCAACCAACGATTGTCTATCCTTAAGGGATAGAGAGGTACTCCTCATGGGAGACATATATGAAGAAGATGAAACAATTCCTGTAAGGAGTTTCCCCACACTAGCCTCTGAAGATGAGTCTCTTCCGCATAGGCTGAACAACTCGGGGCCTGGGCTGTGACTTCCATGAGGATGAAGGCCTACTTAACACAACTGGCAAGGGAGTAGTTTGTGTCCTCCTTGAGCCAACAGGTTAATGCCCAGAGACCCAATACTCAGGTATTTGAATTAAAGGCCCAATGGACTCTTGTTATGATCGGTGGCCTGAATTAAGGTGAACACTTGTGCCTTGGTAGGGGGAAATCTCGTGTCTTTTATGGAGCGAGTATTAAATCCTAACTTGTAAGTCTCACATTGCCTAAGTAGGGGGGGAGTCTTGCGCTTATATGGAGGCCCTGGAGTCTAATTGGAATAAGACCTTCATGACAATATTTACGGGAAATTGGACATTTTTCCATAATTCACAAATTATGCAGCAAATGCTTTGTTTTGAAACTATTTAGCAAAATGTGTCCCTGTATTTAAAACTCGCGTGAAAAATATAAATAAATAAATAAATAAAGTTAAAATTGGACACAAAACAAATGAAATGACTAAATTGAAAAAAAATATATTAAAATTAGAGAAACAAAATGAAATAAAATTAGAGAATATCATTTGTAATATATATATATATATATATTAAAAAAATTTCCATGTAATTATGAATTTTTTTTTGTTAAAAATAAAAAATGAATTGAGAAAAAAGAAATCGAAGACATTAAACAGTCTCTGATGATACCATTTCTAGCATGGTTAATTCAGACACCGAGACAATATTATTGCCACGCGTTTAATGATTGTTTGCTACATGTTCAATCTACAATGACTTAACAATCTGAATAAACAATTATATAGTCCAATATTTAGGGTAGGTAATAATAGACCGACCCTGCAAAAATTTATGACTTCCTAAGTATTTACAAGTCTTCTAATGGTGAAACACGTTTATGAAGGATCAAAGAATTTGGCAGATCAATGACTTTCAAAAGAGTAGTGATATTATTTTGCAAAGTTACTGATTAAACATTTCTTTAGCTGCTACTTTGGAATATGGATGTTCCCCATCAACTTTTCTTTCCACAAATTAAATTTGATGAGTGTGCGTCATTCAATTTGTGACAGGAAAGAAAGCTGTTCTTTCATGTGATTTCTCTCTAGTGTTTAGTCTTCACAGGCAATGCTCAGTACTCAAACTCTATGCAACCCAGCAATATCTTTAATAAGTTCTGTGGCACGAGTCGTGAGGCCTGGCCTCAACTTTTTTCATCTCTCTCATCAACAAGACCACTATTTGTTCTTGTTTTCTCATTGCTTCACTGCCAACATATTCTTTGAAAGTGTAAAATAGTTTACCGTAAAAGACTTTATTTCAACACTTTTCACTTTTTTTTTGGAACACTTTTCACTTTTATATACACATTTTAAAGGTTTTTATTTTTTTATATAAATAATGAAAATTTTTTTAGGAAAACGTTAATGGATGATGTAAGGGCATGTTTGGTAGCTAGATTGTGATAGGTATTATAATGTAATAGGTATTTCTATGATTTAATTATTCTTTAGGTTGGTTATGTTTTTATTACAAGGAATAGTCATTTCTTATGAATAGCTAAAAATTATTGAATATTTCGAGAATACCATAAATACATACTCCCCCCCTCATATGAATTGTGAGTCCCACCATAAATTTAATTAGTGGGACTTACAGTTATGTGAGATGAGTGAGTACGCATTTATGATACTCCGAGAGTACCCAATAATTACCCATGCTTCAAAATGAGGAATAACTATTTCTCTTTAAAAATGTTGTATTAGCTATTCCTTAGTAAGTGCAATAATTTCAAAACCTAATTTATTTCTAAATTAAAAAACTTTCCATATACATCTAACAATTATAAAAATAAAAACCATAAAAAATAACACATATCTCTCTTAAATTTAAAAAAAAAAAACAATTTTTAAGGAGATATAATTGTATAAGTAAGATATTTCTTAAAATAAATCTTGTTTTATTATAATGTTATAACTCACAACCAAATTTATGAATGTGTTTAGTTATTACATTACAACAAATTTTATTACTATTAATAAATATTACAATTCCTGTCGTAATTCCCATTCAGTGTACCAAACATACCCTAAGGATATTTTTAAATGCACTATTTTAGAAATTTTTTTATAGGAAAATAAAGAAAACAATTAATGTTTTGACTGCATTTTTTATTTCTTATAAAAGTGATATCAAAACTTTTTATAAAATGGCTTATTATTATTTTAATGTGTTGTATATAAATATAAAAACAGGGATGTGAGTGAGTTGTAAAATGGTATGGTAAAATAGATAAAGTAGGGTTTTAAAATGTAAAATGTGTATATTTTTTAGATACTCGGATGCGAATGCTCTGAGTCTTTTATAAATGTGCAAACTCATTGATGTCACTAATAACTACTTGATTGATATGATCTCTAACTATACACATTGTGTATACTTTGGTGACTCTTTTTCATGATTTCATAATTTTTGTTCGACTTTCTCTATCTTTGATCCTCGTATGGGATACTAATGAGTAAATTTGAGTATATATGTAATTATAAATGATTTTCTTAAAAAAAAAATATTTGAGTAAAAAGAAAAGAAATAGAGATCCATATAACATGATTGCCATATGATAACATGATTGCCACATGAACAAGATAAATTGATAACATGATTGTTGGGTCAATACAGGGACCCATATAACATGATTCCTGCATTTTCAATTTGCAACTTTGCAAATTAAAAAAAAAAAAACTATTTTATTACAAAAGGAAGACTATAACACTTAACTTTCCAAGTCTTTACTTCTAGGAAAAAAAAAACTTTCCAAGTCTTCAAAATTCCAAACAATTATAACAAAAGACATGGTGAACAGTTTCCGTCATTTTATACTTCTATACCACACGTTTTCAAGATTGAAGAAACCTAGCCGATCAAAGACTAAAAAAAAAAAAGTGGTGATAAATAAATAAATAAATATATATATATATATTCTCAAACTTTTCTTAGCTGTTACTTTGACAATCTCGGCCTTGTTTGATTTGTTATATGTGTTCCATTCTATGCAAATTTTTTACAAATAGGCAAAAGGAAGAAAGGAAGACTATAACACTTAACTTTCCAAGTCTTTACTTCTAGAAAAAAAAAACTTTCCAAGTCTTCGGAATTCCAAACAATTATTACAAAAGACATGGTGAAACGTTTTTCATGATTTTATACTTCTGTACCACACGTTTTCAAGATTGAAGGAATCTAGCAGATCAAAGACTAAAAAAATAGTGGTGATATATATATATATATATATATATATATTCTCAAACATTTCTTAGCTATTACTTTAACAATCTCGGCCTTGTTTGATCCATTTTGTGTGTTCTATTATATGCAAAAATTTTCCGTTACAAATAGGCAAATGGATGTGACAGATTTTTCTCGTCCCACCATATCTAGCCGATCAAAGACTAAAAAAGAAGTGGTGATAAATAAATAAATAACTATATATATATTCTCAAATTTTTCTTTGCCGTTACTTTGACAATCTCGGCCTTGTTTGATCCGTTTTGTGTGTTCTATTCTATGTAACTTTTTTACAAATAGGCAAAAGGAAGAAAGGAAGATTTAACTTTCCAAGTCTTTACTTCTAGGGAAAAAAATGAAAAAAAAAAAAAAAAAAAAAAAACCTTTCCAAGTCTTCGGAATTCCAAACAATTATTACAAAAGACATGGTGAAACGTTTTTCATGATTTTATACTTCTATACCACACGTTTTCAAGATTGAAGGAATCTAGCAGATCAAAGACTAAAAAATAGTGGTGATAAATAGATAAATATATATATATATATATATATTCTGAAACATTTCTTAGCTATTACTTTGACAATCTTGGCCTTGTTTGATCCGTTTTGTGTGTTCTATTATATGCAAATTTTTTCCATTACAAATAGGCAAATGGATGTGACAGATTTTGCTCGTCCCACCATTTCCCACCATTTCTTGCATAAAATGTACATATTTATTTAAGTTATCTAATGTATAATATCCTATTTATTGATTATCTTGCATATTTGTTTTCTTCTCCCCTAAATACTCTCTCTCTCTCTCTCTCTCTCTCTCTCTCCACCATAGTATTATTTAATTTTATGTATACTAGTAGAAATCTTGTGCTATAAATTAAAATTTTATGTAAAAGAAAGAAAACATTTTACTAATACTATTGAAACCGTTTTAATAATTAGTGAGTCATGAGTTAATTAACTATCTTAATTAATAATTAGTTAGTCACATGACAAAACTTTTTAATTTTACGTGCAATTAATATACCTTGAGTCACTTGGCTGGAGCAGGACGTAACATGTAGTTTACTGCATTAAAAAAAAAAACAAAAACAAAAACCTATAAATCAAAAATAAGTATAGTAGAATTTCTAGTTTGTAAAAAAAAAAAAATAAGTATTAATTTTTTTTTTAATTTTTAATAAATGAACTTTAGGTGTAATAGAATATTAAATTTATTAAAGCTTAGGTAATAGAGTTTTGAGAAATAAACATCTTAAAAATTAATAAGAAACTTGATATTTTGGTAATATAGTTTCATTTAAACTAAATTATTTAAAACACAAAACTATAATAGATTATCGAAAAATAAGTATTAAATTTTATTTTATTTTATCTTTTAATTTTTAATAAATGAACTTTAGGTGTAATAGAATATTAAATTTATTTAGCTGCTCTCTGTAGGTTACAACTACAATCTCACCGTTTCCCTTCCAACGTATAACTGGAGTACTTCTCTCAAGTCCTTGGAGCTCTCTGGAACCGAATTCCCAATCGACTTTCCTAATTTAATCAGCAATCTCAAGTCCTTAAAACAATTGTACCTCAGAGGATGCAATTTTATAGATTCATCATCTCCAACACGTCTTCCTTACCACAGACAAATCACTTCTTCGGATCTCTCTTATAATAACTTGGGTGGTCAGATTCCGTGGTCCCTCCTAAACTTTGAAGGACTCACTGACTTAGATCTCTCAGGCAACAATTTCATAGGTCAACTTCCAGATCTTTCTACAAACCGGACACAAGATTCTTCTTCAAACAGTTCTTCCAAGAGTCGCTTAGTTAGTCAAATTCCTTCCAATTTCGTATTTCTCTCTTTATCTCATAACTTATTAAACGGCACTATACCATCTTGGTTGTATGACATACCATCTTTGCGGGACTTATCTCTAGACAATAACCAATTCACTGGGCAGATTGAAGAATTCCAGCATAATTCTTTAAAGTATCTTGATTTGAGTAATAACAACCTACATGGTCACCTTCCAATCTCAATTGCTAAACTTGTGAGCCTTTACCATCTAAATATTTCCTTCAATAATATTAGTGGTCCTCTAGAGTCAAGCATGTTCTCAAAGCTCAAAACTCTCCAAAGAATTGATCTTTCACATAATCCTCTGTTATCATTCAGCACCAATAGCATTGTAGACTATACTTTGCCCGAACTTAGGGATTTGCATTTGTCATCTTGCAACATAAGTGACTTTCCAGATTTTATAAAATCCATGGAAAGTTTAGAAGAGTTAGACCTTTCCAATAACCAAATCAAAGGCAATATTCCGATGTGGTTGTTGGAGGTGGGGAAGGATTCTTTGTCTTCCTTGAATCTTTCGTACAACTCCTTGACAAGTATTAGACACCTTCCTTGGAAGAATTTGCAAATTCTTGATCTTAGTTCCAATTTGCTTCAAGGACCCCTTCCAGTACCTCCATTGCGCACTTATTTCTTTTCAGTCTCAAGGAATACTTTAATCGGAAACATACCTTCCTTGATTTGTAATATCACTTCCCTCAACGTCCTTGATTTGTCTCATAATCACTTGAGTAACACGGTTCCTCTGTGTTTGGGAAACTTTAGTGATTCTCTCTCAGTCTTAGATTTGAGAAGTAACAAACTTAATGGCACCATTCCAGCAACTTTTACAAAGGGAAATTACTTGAGAACTCTTAACCTCAATGACAATCAATTGGAAGGGTCATTGCCAAGATCGTTGATCAATTGCAGCCGGTTGGAAGTTCTAGATCTTGGTAACAACAAGATAAATGACACCTTTCCTCATTGGTTGGAAACGCTTCCAGAGTTACGGGTTCTTGTTTTGCGATCAAACAGATTTCATGGTGCCATAGCCAATCCCACGACCAAATTCTCTTTCCCGAATTTACGAATCATAGACCTCTCTCACAATGATTTCCATGGTCTTTTGCCAACAAAGTATTTCAATCATTTCAAAGCCATGATGAGCATGAATGCAAATAATGGCGAATTGAAATATATGGGTGGAAACTATTATCATGATTTTGTGATGGTCACAATTAAAGGATTTGATATTGAAATGGTGAAAATCCAAAATCTCTTTACAACCATTGATTGCTCAAAAAATAGATTCAGGGGGGAGATTCCACAGTCAATTGAAAAGCTTAAGTCACTGAAGGGGCTTAACTTTTCGCACAATAGCCTTAGAGGTCAAATGCCTACATCACTGGGAAATTTGAGAAATCTTGAATGGTTAGATCTCTCCTCAAACATGCTTACAGGGAACATTCCAAGACAATTAGTAGATATTACATCACTTGAAGTTTTAAATCTATCAGAAAATCGTCTTGAAGGGCCAATACCTGTAGGTAATCAGTTCAATACATTTGCAAATGTTTCTTACTTTGGAAACTTGGGATTATGTGGATTTCCATTAACAAAAACTTGTGACAATGTTGAGGGACAACTATCATTGCCATCAATAACGATTCAGGATAATGATTTCAAGTTTGTATATTGGATTCATTGGAAAGTTGTATTGTTGGGGTACGGATGTGGATTCCTGTTTGGATTAGGTTTGGGTTATCTTGTGTTATCAAGTGAAAAACCAAAATGGCTTGTTAATATAGTTTATGGTGAACAACGTAACATGGTTCAAAGATCCAAAAATAATGCTCATGGAAGAACTCGTTGAAGAAAAATTTGGTGGATGCAAGTTCTGATTTAAGGTATATTCTTATATACTAATATATTTGAAAATATTCTATTTTATAATTTTGGTTTCTTAAAAATGTCTCTTTAAATTGCTAAGACAATAGTTCATTTTTATTTTCCTTTATGGTAGTTAGGAATGGTTGTACTTGTGTGAATGATGAGGTGTATTACTCGTGTTACTGGCTGAGTAAGCTTCTATGTTTAAGGTGTAGCTATACAAAAGAGTAAATAGGCTTCTACTATGTAACTGCCACATTTTAAAGCTTTATTTAGGTCAAACTTCATTTAATGACCGTGTTTTATGCTCTAGTGGAAGAATAAATTTCTCTACTCCGTTGCAGTTCTAAACTACTCCCTTGATCAAGGAGGGGCAACATCACTGCTTAGTTGCAGTGTCAAATAATCAGGTTATATTCTAATATTGCAATTATAATAATAATAATAATAATAATTATTATTATTATTATTATTATTATTATTATTATTATTATTATTATTATTACATCCATGTCTTTGTATCTTCGTTGTACAGATTAATGATCTTGTTGGTTGGATGGCTTGAAGTGTGGTGGTTTTTTTTTTTTTTTTTTTTTTTTCTGTTTTTGCTTGAAGAGTGGTATTAATTACCCTAGTACTACCTAAGATGCTTTGAGGACTAGACTAGTTTCCTCTATATTTTAAATTACATACCTTTTATTAGTTACATTATTAGGCTGGGATTAT
The DNA here is from genome assembly GCA_033629205.1 of Lithocarpus polystachyus. Taxonomy (NCBI): domain Eukaryota; kingdom Viridiplantae; phylum Streptophyta; class Magnoliopsida; order Fagales; family Fagaceae; genus Lithocarpus; species Lithocarpus polystachyus. The sequence goes on along the minus strand of CM066165.1, from coordinate 85,141,073 downwards.
CAACATTTTGTGCCTTTTTGTTTTCTGATATGGGTGTTTTATTTGTTTTATGTTGCTTGATATATGGCCTAGGAAGTGACTTTTGATTTTGAATTTTGTGGGTTTTGTGAATTTCTATATTGCTATTTTTGTGAGTAGTGTGATTCTTAGTATGCATATCAAGTTTTGTATTAAAAGATCAAACAAGACAACAAATTGAATGTTTTGATTTTTGGGAGTATTGATTCATTATTCCAATTTAATCTCGGTGTTGTGATTTATTTCCATCTATTTGTAGGTATTATCTTGTTGGTCTTAATGGTGTGTGGGATTTTTTTGGTCAGGGCTGTAATGCTTCGGTCCTCCTGGATGACAGCAATGGTGATAAAAACCATTTCACCGAGAGGCAGGCCATACCTATTCTGACCTTGAGGGATTTTGATAAAATTGATTCCATCAAGGAGGGGCTTGAAAGGCTTATCCAGGGGTAGTTTCATGTGCTGATATTGTTTCTATTGCCACTAGAGATGGCATTATGCTGGTATATTCTTGATCCTGAATTTTCATATGTTCCTCTCTTTTTAAGATATTTTTTGTTAATAGTACGGGTCAGTTCACCTAAGGGTTTTAGCAACAGTTTAAGTTTAGGATCTGATGATTGTTTGTGGATAAAGATGCCTAAATGAAACTTGGAGAAAATGTAAGAAACAGATTTTGAAAGAGTTGGTATCACTTTACATTTTTATATGTTGAGGAGTCTATAGTAAGATTCTAAAGTACATATTGATTTTGTGGAAAACTTAGAAAATTAATGAATTGAGAGTATGTTTCTAGTGATTTTTGCTGTTTTGGTTTCCACAAATTGTTACAATCACCTTTACTCACCAACTAGTTGTTTTAGGCACTTTTTGGTAATGGTTTTCCAAGTCTAAAATGTCAAAAAATTCAAAAATAAATAAAGTGAAATACTTTTCTTATTCCAATTTCTTTGACAATAAAGAACAGCTCTATATTGATAACTCTTTTTATTGGAGTTCTCTGATGTAAACTACTATACTTGACATCACAAGCTAGACAACATTCTTTCATATTTCAACAGACACCTAATCTAAGGCATCTTGGCCTCTTTGATTTCAGCATTCCTTGCCATTTGCGCAGCTTGATGTTCTTTGAATGATCTTATTTTTTGTCTTTCTTCTCTCCCAAATCAACAAAAAAGGAAATCTACTGAAAGGTGCCAAGGGGCAATGACGACACTGACCGAGATTCCACGACCGGATGATAACATAACACAAACACTTCCACCTTTTTAACCATAGAGGTTTTGATGAAAAAGAAACTATTAGTCTTCTAGGGACTTACTAGCTCTCTACCTTTCTTTCATTTCCCCCCCTTGTCTTATGGAGTTGAAACAGGTTTAAAAAGTTATTTGGTTTGTATTGGTTTCTTGATCATATGAAGGTACACACAACATTGGGAAGGTTGATTGTGAATTCATACAGAAACGCTTCACTGGCTTCAAGGGGACCAGGCAGCCTGACCCAACAATAGCTCCTGATTTTCTCACTGAGATGAGAATGAGGTTCCAAGACAGTAATGGGACCACAACTCAACCTTCTTCTTCATCCATGGCATCATTGGAATTGAGTGAGTTTGCAGTGGGAATGTAGAGACTCAAAAAGGGGGTCCTACGATCCATGGATCTCAAGGTCAAGTCCAATGAAACCGCTCCCTGCTTTTGGTCAGTTTCTAAGTGACAGTCTTGACCATAATGACCTCATGAGATCTTTATTCTTTCATATTACTTTCTCTAATGTTCTATGTTTGAATGTAGATGCTATGACTTCTACATTTCTTTCCTTTGCTAATTTGAGCCTATTTATAAAGGCAACGACATAATTGGTCATGGTCAAAATGATGAAGTAGCTAGTTAAAACTACATGTAAATATGTTTTGGTTGTTGAGTTCATTAGAAATATAGAATTCTAATGGTTTGAATGTTATCAAAAGTTCAGTAATATGGGGGAGCTCATAATGTATGTTGTGATAATAATATCCAAATTAATTTCAATTGGGTGTTCATGTTACTAACGAATTTTGGCTGATTATTCATCATCTGAAGGAGACGTTAGTTTATTCATTTTGAGTTTGAACTTCAAAACTAGGAAAGTATACAATTCTGTGTGTCTTGAAACAAAGATATTGATTTGTCTATAATTTTCTTTATTGCTTTAACCATCAATTAGACTTCAAAAGGTGCTCATAGGAATAGCTTTTAATCAGATGCCATTATGTTTTATTGTCATCAATTTGTACTCAATTACACTTTTCATGCCTACAGAAGGTTTTGGTATGCTTTTTGTTATGCACATTTAAAGACAATGCTATAGTTGTGGATCCATTCACCCGAGTCTAACCCATCATCTTCAATCGACAGGTTAAACTTCTTCTCTGACACTGCTATGCTGCAACTTGAATTTTCATTTACCTTCTCCTTATTTCATTTAGTGAATCTTGCATCAATTTAGCAGGTTCTCCTTAATGGCTTTAGGTGGTACTGATTATAGTTATGTTTTCCTCAAATTGGTTATTGTTCAGGGAATAGGCATTTTTAATTTATGCCTAGGAGGAGATTTTTCTTGTTATGAATGTCTTCATTCATCTCTTCATTTGTTACTTGAGAATCTAATTTCTTCAATTTTGAAGGTAAGGAGTGCTGCTTATGCCGTCAATAGTGTCATTTCTGCAACCTCTGATTTTCTGAGAGAGAGATTGTTTGATGCAAAATCAAATTTCCAAAAATTTTGAGATTCATCACTGCTGTCAAAAAACCAATTTTAGAGGTTGGGACTTAGTTTTGGATATGCAGACTATGTAATTGATTCCATTTATCAGTAGCTCACAGAATATTTTCCATATAGTAGAAACTGGTATGACTACATATCCTTGACTTTGGTAGCTATTTAACAAAATTAAATTGCTTATCTTTTTTATGTGTCATGAAGATGGTTTGTTCCTAGAAAACTTTACAGTTAGTAACTCTGCTTAGAGATTTTATCATTATCTTGTCTTTTAAATGTAATTTGAAGTTTTTCTCTATTAATTCTTACAGTTTTGATTTGTTCTAAAATTGTGACTTCTGTCTTTTAGCAATGCCTAAATTGCATTTGTGTCCATAATTTATCTTCTCCCCGGATACGTAGTTTTCATCTCTTATGTTTGTTCTCTGTGTTCTTATATTAAGTAAATATCCTGATATGGCAGTTTCCTTTCAATGATCATTTATTTTTCTCACTCAAAATATTGAACTAATTTATGCTTAGGCGCTGGTAGTCTGTCCATAGTTAATCAAAAGTTCAAAACAGCTGCATCTTTGAGTGTTTGTACATATACCTCAATAGACCACTTAAGTTTTGGTCACTAAAACAAATGAAAATAATTGAATAGCTTGGACTTTGAATCTTATAAAATATATAACATTAAAAAAAAAAAATACAAAGGATCATAAAATATCACATTTAATTAAACAAACCAAAGGCTCATAAAAATCTCTTACATAATTAAATAAACTAAAGTTTCATAAAATCTCATATATTTATAGATACACATGTATATATTTATTTCTTTTATGAAAAAAAACATATCATACATAATTAAACTAATAAAAAAGTTCATAAAATCTCCTTAAAGTGGGGTTTTATTTTAAAAAAGATTTATAAGGAAGCTGTAAAATCAATTTTGGTAAGGAATGCATATTCCACCGTAAATGTTAGAATTTTGACTGAGACAGAATAAGGGTTTAATAAATCAGTTTATGGACCGGAGTGCAATATATCGACTGGAATGGAACGGAATTAAAAAATTGTCTACAATCCATTCCTTCTCTCTTTCTCTCCCTCGTTACTTATTTATATATCTTCTTCTTACGCACTTCCATTATATCTTTCGTTATAGATTGATTCTTCCTGCCCACATTATGCCAGTTTCTTTATATCCCTCTTTTTATTGTTATAGAGAACAATGAAGGAGAAAAGTTAGACATACAAATTTGATTTTCCTATTTTTAGCCTAGGTAATCAAGAGACTCAACTTATTGCAGTCAATAATTACAATACACTTGGTTGAGTTGATTTTTTTTTTCCTTTATTTTTTCTATGGTTTCCAAATCCTTACCTCCACTTCTTAGCAGCCAAGCTGAGCATAGCTATTTTGTGCTTTTGTCTGTTTTCTTTTATATATATATATATATATATATATATTGCAATATCTAGCTGCTCTTGTTATTGGAATTCTCTGATGGAAACTATTATACTTGACATCACAGGCTGGCGGCCCTTTCTATCCAGTGTCAATAGGCTGGAGGGACAACACTCATTCATATTTCAATGAAGGGCTGGCTAATATTCCATGACCGGGTTATAATATAACGCAGACATTACACCTTTTTACCCTTTAGAGGTTTTGATGAAGAGCAACACTCACTTTTCTAGGTACTTTCTGGCTAGGCCTTTACTCATTTTACGAACTTGTTTTATGCAGTTGAAAAAGGTTTGAAATGTTCTTTGGTTTGCATCAGTTTCTTGATCAATTGAAGGTGCACACGACATTGGGAAGATTGGTTGTGAGTTCATACAGAAACTCCTCTCTGATTACAAGGGGACAGGGCAGCCTGACTGAGATGAGAATAAGGTCCCAAGACAGTAATAGGACCAACACTTAGCCTTCTTCTTAACACCCATGGAATCATTGGAAATGAGGGAGTCTGTATGAATTCACAGCCAATCATTAAAGGGGAGAGGACTTCTTTTTCTTGATCAACAGTTTCTGGCTAATGAGAAGACCGCAAGACTTGTAAGGGCTAATGATTCAGATAACAGATCAACCTTCTGAATGGACTTTGCTTGGGCAATGATAAAGATGCCAGGGCTTAATGTTCTGACTGGATATCTAGGTCAGGTCTGATGGAACTGCTCTTTGCCTATGGTCAATTCCTAAGTGACAGTCTTAACCGTAGTGAACTATTGACATCTTTATTTTTTTCATATAAGCTTCTCTTTTAGTTCAATGTTTGATTGTAGATGCAGTGACTTCTACATTTCTTGCGTGTACTAATTTGAGTCTATATATAATAGCAATGGTGAGTAGAAATATGTTATGGCTATTGAGTTCTTTAGAAATATAGAATTCCAATGTTTGGAATGTTACCAAAAGCTAACTAATATTTGGTGAGCTCATAATGTATTAATTTTAATAGGGGCCTTAAAGCGTTCACCTTAGACATACACAAATTTAGCTAAACGAACTCCAAAAAGGCTACTGTTACTATTTTAACAAGCATCCACCTACATCAACCTTAATATTTATTTTTTTACTCTTACATAAATTTTATTTTTTTCCTCTCTTCTTCATCCTATTTCACAGCCACACACACACACACGTAACACCACCACACACTCACACCACCAAGCATCCCTTACCGTTGAAAACCCAGGCCTTTGAACACAGAATTCACTGTCAAACTCATCCACCAAATCTATAAAATTAGTAAACCCATCTACCAAATCTATAAAATCAGTAAACCTTAAAAACAAAATCAACCATTTTTCAATCAAAATCAGTAACTGTTCATCGCCCATCTGCCAACAAAATCAGTAAAGCGTGATGGCAGTGATGAAGAATGGAGATTTGTTCAAGGAGGAACTTAATTGGCCATGGATGTTTTATTCAAAGGAAGAGAGAGAGAGAGAGAGAGAGAGAGAGAGAGAGAGAGAGAGAGAGCTTGGTCTAGTTGAGGGAGAAAGTCTCAGTGAGCAAGAGAGATGAGTTGAAAATTGGCTGAAACATTGTTCATTTGTTAGCTATTTTGGAAAAATTGTAGAAGCGCTCTAAGGGACTCTAGCTATTTTTTGGGACTAAATTAGATTTACAAATTGCTTTTACCATGGAGACCTATGTGGAAATGAGTATGGTTCAATAGGGAAGTTGTAACAGAGTTCTTTTTTCATTTGGATTGGTCTTTCTTTGAAAGGGAACATCCTTGGAAGGTTTCGGATGTCATTCCCTTCAACATCGAACCAGCATGAAAAGATTTCCTGACTATAGATTTGTACCACATGCTTCTGACTCTTACACATCTCATGATAGCCTACAACATAACTTTGTCAAAATCTTAAAAGAACAGTAGAATAAAATGGAACTAGTCAAATGATTAGATCAGCAAATTTCATGCTCACAACTAATCATTTGAAGAATAGAGAAAATACCATGAATATGTTACTTTAAGCTAATTAGAAAGAAAAAGGAATGATCATGCACCATCGAGTTTTGTTTTGAATACAAACAATGAAGAAGGGCTATATTTTTTTCACTGCCAAAAACAATGTGTTCTCACGAGTCCCTTTATCAACTACATCCAGGGTATCTTGAAGTTGATATATAGTGAGCACAACCAAATCACTTCTTATGTTGCCTCTTTAGTTTACTTGTTGTGATTATAGGCTTCCTCCTCTCTTGCCAATTGCATAAGTCCATTCTTCGAAAACAAAACAGCATTCATAATAGGTTCGCAGAGGCCAGAGTACTCATCCATAATGCAATGTGATACTTAAAAAAAGATACCATGTACATTTTACAACATACCACAAAACTTGAGTCAGTTTACTTCACTTTGGAGATATAATTCCATCAACCGTGAGTTATTGACTCTTGCAAAGAACCATGTTCATGTTCTAATGCAAAATAGTGGAACTTCTACCATTTTAATTTCAATGATTATGATTTTATTCATTTAGAAAAATATGCATTGGATCATGGGTTAGGTTTGCTTTCCTACCAATTGGTTTATGATCTTGTTATTCATGTCAATAACTATTTCTATTAGCCCTAAATGTTCTGGAATTTATGAAATCAAAAATATTATGTTAGAACAACACTAAGTTTTCTGCTGATTTACAACAGCACTAAACTCACCTTTGCTTTTTTCCAAGTAAATTAGGCAAGGATCTTGAAAAGGGTGCATTTGTTACTTTCGAACTTCTTTTATATAGGTTATTTGATCAATCATCTATCAAAACCACAAGATTCTAGCAAATATGAATTTCAGACAGCCTTGATCTTATAGGCCCCAAAGACCGAACAAAGGAAAATATGAAGAGTAGCTAATTAATATGCATCAATTAATAAATTGCAATATATATGGGTAGCAGCTATTATGCTTGAACCAAAAATAGATCCAATTGTTCTTATATATCTTTTGGAATCATTAAAGTTGAACAAAATGCTCTCCCATTGCTATATATTCCCAGTATCTATCAAAATATTAGCCAACCTTCATTTTTCAGCAGAATACCAAGATCTAATAAGCCAATCATTTTGGCTACATAAAGATAGTCCTTCCATTACTAAGAAGGAATAAAATTTTACACATAGGGGTACAATACCATGGAAAGGCATGAATAAGTTAATATGCACACACGGTGGAGAATCAACCCACAATCTCAACTTCCATCCAAGTATGATGTGAAGAGGAAGTGCTAGATTTCATCTAAGAACATAGGTGATGGAGTGTACACAAATAAAGAAACTTTTTGTTTTAATAATTTATTAGTTACAAATATGGGAGAAGTAGGATTTGAACCCTGCTTTCCATAATGAAGAAGAGCATGGTATGCTACCAAGTTACAACTCTCTTGGCAAATAAAGACACTGATATAAAAAAGAATTCATCTTTCTTTAGCATAAAATATTTTAATAACAATCAACCCTTAGTCCTAAAAATTTGGGTCACAAAACTGATACAAACAACCAAATATTCCGTCACAATGAAAGTGTCAGATTATATCTATTGATTATGGAAATTTCATATTATTTTGGTCATTCCAACTAAATTTTACATTTTCGGTCCAAAGTGTTAAACAAACAACCTAAAACAAAACAGAACAATACAAAAATGAGGATTCGTAGGTGAGGGGCCTCAACTTTTCTCACAGCTTCACTGCTAGCATATTCTTTGAAAATGTAAAATATTAAAAGACTTAATTTCAACACTTCTCACTTTATATACAAACTTCAAAAAAAAAATTTATAAGTAATGGAAAAGTTATTTAAATCATGAAAAGATTCATTCATGTATACACGAAATATTTAGGCTGGGGACCATAATAATCAAGTAGTCATTAGTGTTTGTTTGGCTAGAACTTATAAGCTAAACTTTTAGCTTTTATGTAGAGCTTTTTGAAACCTCACTATTTAAAAAAAAAAAAAAAAATTCTCACTTTTTTTTAAAAACTTTTTTCTCATTTTTTTTTTTTTAAGTATTAGTATACTTTAGTATACTTCCAGCAAAAAAAATTCCAGCAAAAGTCTAAATAAGCTATTCTCAATTGGACACTTTAAGTGAATTGAGATACAAGATGTTTCAATTCTAACTCCCAAATTCAGAGTGTAAACTCAATTCAAATTGTATTGGATGAACCTTTTTTTTTTTTTTTTTTTTTTTTGAAAAGATGTATTGGACTAACTTAGTGGTGCATGTTATTGACTCATTGGACTTTCAGTCCTTTGGAATATTTTAGGGATGAGATGATGATAAATATTTTAGAGCAAACTAATTTCTATTCTGCTGGTCTAAGCTGAATTCATCATACTCTCTTAATCTTCCTTGCTATTCCTTCTTGGGCCTTATATGGGCTTGCTTCGACTTTTCTATGGATGTTAGTTCATTGCCTTGTTGAGTGGATTCTTGGATCATTCTGTAGTTGTTGTCCTTTATGGGCTGCTGCCGAGAATTTTTGATTGTGGGCCATTAATCGGCTTTTAATTGAAGACTTGGCCTTAACTTCTTAATAGGGTCTGTATGTTTTAGGCTTCTCCTTGGGAGGACTTATGACAGCTTGTGAAAAATTGTATAAGAACAATGTATAAATCATGGGCAAATCAAGAATGTTATCACTAGCCAATGACAAGTTAGTATGAAACAAATTAATTAATTCCATAGCAAAATAAGAATTTCACACTAAAAATTTTTACAGCTTTCTCGTCATAAAATATATAGATACATATACATATACATTCTTTTTGTTTAGAATAGCATCACTTATTTACTTATATTAGGATAAAGATGACAACTCTAAGAAAATTTTGGGATTTCATATATAAATTAAGGGAAATTTGGCATCACTCAGCCAATGACAGGTTAATATGAAACAAATTCAATAACTCAATAGGAAAATAAGAATTTCATCAGGTCTAAAAAAAAATTGTGCAGGCTTCCAGCAATACTAAGACTAGCAATATTTTTTGGTGGGGGGTGGGGGGGTTGTGGGGTCAAAGAATACTAGTACATTTCTCTTTTACCCCAATGGCATATTTGGATTATGACATATTACATAGGATAAAATACTATTTTGGTTTTTAAATTTTATCAAAATTATGTCTTTCGTCTTTAAACTTTGTAAAGTTCTTTTTTCATCCTTAGACTCTGTAAAGAGTTTTTTTCAATAGTTTAGTGATAAAAATATTGATGAAAAAAGAAAATTTTCAATAGTTTAAGGATGAAAAAAAAATATATAACTTTTTCATAGTTTAAGGATAGAAATAAAACATTTTGAATAGTTTAGGGATGAAAGAACTTTTAAATAATTTAAGGACAAATAACAAACTTCTTAAAGTTTAAGAATGAAAAATAAATATTGATCAAATTTAGGACTAAAATAGTATTTTAGTCCTACTACATATGATAAATGATTAATCTGACACAACTGAAGTTATGTTTTTAATTTGATAATGCATGCCTTTATGGAAAATCAAAGTAGGTGTGGACTGTGGACTTTGAGTGTGCAATACCATAAACCCAGTCATTGTGGTATGGTAATAGTAGTGCTTAAACAGTCTATGGATATATTCATTGTTTTTGTTCTAACATCTCTTAAAGCCAAGTTTTACGCACTAGTCATTGACGTTACCAAATCACATTTTATTTGATGATATCGTTTTCCAGAATTTTTTATCCTTCTTTCGTTGACAAGATATGCCACTAGCTTAGCTCCAAACAAAGCAGCAAAATAAGACCTTCGGCTAGTTTGGTGAGATTCTGTTCAAATGATTAATTGGCAGCGAAATTTGAAACCATTTCTTCTGGTTTGTTAAGATTTTCTTCAAATAAATACTTGGTAGGTAGAACTTCAACTTTCAACCTCTGTTTTTTTATTTTCTTTTTGGTTTAGGCATCTATTTGTACTAGATGGTGCATAGAGGTTAAGATAATCCATTTTAATTTTGTGTCAGGTATTTAAAATTGACCGATAAATCTATTTTAATTTTATGTCAACTGTCTCTATAACCAAAATTAATAGAAAATATATTTAAAAAAAGAAATTCATAATTTTATCCTTGGGATATAATAAACCACATACTTTTCTCTTATATGAGACACTTTTAGCTTCCCAAAAAAAAAAAAAAAAATCAATTAAATCTCACTCTCATACTGTTGGTATTCTTAAAGGTAGAATCACTACTCCCTCTCTTTGTTGCTGTGTTTTTTTAAATTAAATTTCATTGTTCTTGAAAAAAATAACGTTATTTATGCTTTATCGGTCATTTAATCATATATTTAAATTTAATTTAGGGAACTATATCTTGGTTGTCCTTACTTCTTAAGGCTCGTGTGCTTAACGTTGTATTCGGCATACAAATTAATTACAAGCCAATTTTTCAGTAGAAAACTCTAGCAAAACCGGTTTTTTCTTCGTCGAGGTTTTCTATCTTATTTCAAATATGTTGTTGAGCAGATAGTGTCAAATCAAGGTCAATCAAAGTTGTTGGTTGACTTGACATTAAGAGTATGTGCAGTTCAAGTGCATCTGTGAAACTAGAGGATATACTACCAAATTATATCTGTCATCATTCCTTCAAGGTGTAGGAACATGAAGAAATGGCAATTAGTGGAGTATATCACCAACCCACTGAGCAGACGTTTGACAGCCACTACTTCGGACGAGGAACAATGGGAAAATATTGTTACAGCACGCTACTTTTGAACTGGTCTTTTTAGTTAAAATTGTGAAATCTTGTTTTCAAAACACGACTTCAAAAGGAATATATATGAAGTGTGCAATAACGGGTGAATGATAAATCTTTACTCATAAACAATACATGCTTAATGTTCATTCTACACATAAACTGTGTAATGTGTTAATAACATTCATAATATATCAGTACCTAATGGACAATCACAAAGTTAGGAATCCTACTATAGTAGTCAATTTTGACGTACTCTTAGAACCACAACTTTACTGGCCTATTCAAAAAGCAAAAGAGCTGTGAGGCAAAGAGGGCCACGTTTCAAAATAACCCATGTCTGGATTGGTTTCTGGCTTCAAAATAATTACCCATGCTCCAAAATGAGGAATAATTATTTCTCTTTAAAAGGGTTGTATTAGTTATTCCTTAGTGAGTACAATAATTTTAAAACCTAATTTATTTCTAAATAAACAAACTTTTCATATACATCTAACAATTATAAAAATAAAAACCATAAAAAATAACACATATCTCTCTTAAATTTAAAAAATAAATTTTTTAAGGAGATATAATTGTATAAGTAAGATATTTCTTAAAATAAATCTTGTTTTATTATAATGTTATAACTCACAACCAAATTTATGAATAGGTTTAGTTATTACATTACAAGAAGTTTTATTCCTATTAATAAAGATTACAATTCCTGTCGTAATCCTTATTTGGTGTACCAAACGTACCTTAAGAATATTTTTTAATGCACTATTTTAGGAATTTTTTTATGAGGAAATAAAGAAAACAATTAATGTTTTGACTTCATTTTTTATTTTCTATAAAAGTGATATCAAAACTTTTATAAAATGACTTATTATTATTTTAATGTGTTGTATGTAAATATAAAAACAGGGATGTGAGTGAGTTGTAAAATAGTATGGTAAAATAGATAAAGTAAGGTTTTAAAATGTAAAATGTGTATTTTTTTTTTTTTTTTAGATACTCAGATGCGAATGCTCTGAGTCATTTATAAATGTGCAAACTCATTGATGTTACTAATGACTACTTGATTGATATGATCTCTAACTATACACATTGTGTATACTTTGGTGACTCTTTTTCATGATTTCATAATTTTTGTTCGACTTTCTCTATCTTTGATCCTTGTATGGGATACTAATGAGTAAATTTGAGTATATATGTAATTATAAATGATTTTCTTAAAAAAAAATTATTTGAGTAAAATGAAAAGAAATAGAGATCCATATAACATGATTGCCATATGATAACATGATTGCCACATGAACATGATAAATTGATAACATGATTGTTGGGTCAATACAGGGACCCATATAACATGATTCCTGCTTTCAATTTGCAACTTTGCAAATTAAAAAAAAAAAAAAAATACTATTTTATTACAAAAGGAAGACTATAACACTTAACTTTCCAAGTCTTTACTTCTAGGGAAAAAAAAAACTTTCCAAGTCTTCAGAATTCCAAACAATTATAACAAAAGACATGGTGAAACATTTTTCATCATTTTATACTTCTATACCACATGTTTTCATGATTGAAGGAATCTAGTAGATCAAAGACTAAAAAAAAAAAAGTTGTGATAAATAAATAAATAAATATATATATATTCTCAAACTTTTCTTAGCTGTTACTTTGACAATCTCGGCCTTGTTTGATCCGTTTTGTGTTTTCTATTCTATGCAAATTTTTTACAAATAGGCAAAATGAAGAAAGGAAGACTATAACACTTAACTTTCCAAGTCTTTACTTCTAGAAAAAAAAACTTTCCAAGTCTTCACAATTCCAAATAATTATTATAAAAGACATGGTGAAACGTTTTTCATGATTTTATACTTCTGTACCACACGTTTTCAAGATTGAAGGAATCTAGCAGATCAAAGACTAAAAAAATAGTGGTGATAAATAGATAAATATATATATATATATATATTCTCAAACATTTCTTAGCTATTACTTTGACAATCTCAGCCTTGTTTGATCCGTTTTGTGTGTTCTATTATATACAAAAATTTTCCGTTGCAAATAGCCAAATGGATGTGACAGATTTTGCTCATCCCACCGTATCTAGCCGATCAAAGACTAAAAAAGAAGTGGTGATAAATAAATAAATAACTATATATATATTCTCAAACTTTTCTTAGCCGTTACTTTGACAATCTTGGCCTTGTTTGATCCGTTTTGTGTGTTCTATTCTATGCAAATTTTTTACAAATAGGCAAAAGGAAGAAAGGAAGACTATAACACTTAACTTTCCAAGTCTTTACTTCTAGGGAAAAAAAAACTTTCCAAGTCTTCAGAATTCCAAACAATTATAACAAAAGACATGGTGAAACATTTTTCATCATTTTATACTTCTATACCACACGTTTTCATGATTGAAGGAATCTAGTAGATCAAAGACTAAAAAAAAAAGTGGTGATAAATAAATAAATATATATATATATATATATATATATTCTCAAACTTTTCTTAGCTGTTACTTTGACAATCTCGGCCTTGTTTGATCCGTTTTGTGTTTTCTATTCTATGCAAATTTTTTACAAATAGGCAAAATGAAGAAAGGAAGACTATAACACTTAACTTTCCAAGTCTTTACTTCTAGAAAAAAAAAAAAAAAAAAAAACTTTCCAAGTCTTCACAATTCCAAACAATTATTACAAAAGACATGATGAAACGTTTTTCATGATTTTATACTTCTATACCACACGTTTTCAAGATTGAAGGAATCTAGCAGATCAAAGACTAAAAAAATTGTGGTGATAAATAGATAAATATATATATATATATATATATATATATATTCTCAAACATTTCTTAGCTATTACTTTGACAATCTCGGCCTTGTTTGATCCGTTTTGTGTGTTCTATTATATGCAAATTATTTCCATTACAAATAGGCAAATGGATGTGACAGGTTTTGCTTGTCCCACCATTTGTTGCATAAAATGTACATATTTATTTAAGTTATCTAATGTATAATATCCTATTTATTGATTATCTTGCATATTTGTTTTCTTCTCCCCTAAATACTCTCTCTCTCTCTCTCTCTCTCTCTCTCTCCACCATAGTATTATTTAATTTTATGTATACTAGTAGAAATCTTGTGCTATAAATTAAAATTTTATGTAAAAGAAAGAAAACATTTTACTAATATTATTGAAACCGTTTTAATAATTAGTGAGTCATGAGTAAATTAACTATCTTAATTAATAATTAGTTAGTCACATGACAAAACTTTTTAATTTTACGTGCAATATACATTGAGTCACTCGGTTGGAGCAGGACATGTAACATGTAGTTTACTGCATTAAAACAAAACAAAGACAAAAACAAAAACAAAAAAAAAAAAAAACAAAAAACAAAAAAAAAACAAAAACCTATAATAGAAGATCAAAAATAAGTATAGTAGAATTTATATTTTGTAAAAAAAAAAATAAGTATTAATTTTTTTTTTAATTTTTAATCAATGAACTTTAGGTGTAATAGAATATTAAATTTATTAAAGCTTAGGTAATAGAGTTTTGAGGAATAAACATCTTAAAAATTAATAAGAAACTTGATATTTTGGTAATATAGTTTCATTTAAACTAAATTATTTAAAACACAAAAATATAATAGATTATTGAAAAATAAGTATTAAATTTTATTTTATTTTATCTTTTAATTTTTAATAAATGAACTTTAGGTGTAATAGAATATTAAATTTATTAAAGCTTAGGTAATAGAGTTTTACATGGAATAAACATCCTAACAATTCTCTCAAAAAAAAAAAAACATCTTAACAATTAATAAGCAACTTAATATTTTGGTAATAATTAATATATCTACTTAGCATAAGCAAAGATAGTCATTCTAGTGAGAGGATTTGAATTTTGGATGTCTTAAAAATACCAAGAAGTAGTCAACCAATTGAATTACGAGACTCTTGAAATCTAATCCCCATTTGTCAAGTCCATTAAAACAACATTGTTTTGAAAAGTGAAAAATACAAATAAATGAATAAAGTTAAAATTGAAAAAAATGAAAATGAAATAAAAATATATTAAAATTAAAGAAAGAAAATGAAATAAAATTAAAGGATACAATTTGTAATATATATAATTTTTTATTAAAAATTTCTTCACGTAATTATCAATTTTTTTTTTGTTTTAAAAATAAAAATGATTTGAGCAAAATGAAATAGATGACATTAAATAGTCCTTGATAATACCATTTCTAGTATGGTTAATTCAGACACCTAGACAATATGATTGCTACGCGTTTAATGATTGCTTCTAACACATTCAATCTGCAACGACTCAGCAATCTGAACAAACAATTCTATAGTCCAAAAATACAACTTTCCAAGTCCTTTCAAATTAAACGTCAACAAATTGTAATGAGGCTTGTTGTGAAACATGTTTCCAAAGGATGAAAGAATCTGACAAATTAATGACTTTAACAAAACAGTGATATTATTTTGTCCCTTGCAAATTTTAAGACATAATTAAAGGCAAGTTACTAATTAAACATTTTTTTAGTTGCTACTTTGGAAGACTTTTTTTTTTTTTTTTTTTTCTAATATACTTTAGAAGACTCTTTGCCTTCCCCCACTTATTAGTTATTAAAATATTGCATTACATATGAATCTACAAAAGCCCCATCCATTATATAAGAAATATTAATAAGGGTATCTATGATATATACAATATTCCTTTTTCTCAAAAAAAGAAAAAAAAAAGTAAAAGAAAAAAAGAAGATATAATATTCCTAAGGGTGTTTTTCATAAGTGCTTCTACTCTACTAGAGTAAACTTCCCTTTAAACCAATGGCTTGAGTACTGGCCTTTTTTATTTGTGCATTTGGCATGTGCCTAAATTACAATGATTTAATTAATAATTATGCCAAGAGGAGGCCTTTTTCTTATTTTTTGTGTCCTTGACATTGTACTAAATGTGTAGCATAAATGTCATAATAATAAGTTAATTATTTCCATAAACTGATGGTCCTAAATAAGTTAATTATTTCCATAAATAGGCAAAGGCAAAACTTACAATAAAAAGAATATATACATACATACATATACATATCCACTACAGGTGTCTAAATGAGTGAACTAAAATCTAAAGTAGGTAGGATTGTTATTATTTTTGATAAACAGTAGATAATTTTATTATGATACTTTTTTATAAGGGTTTTTTTTTTTTATTGTATATATCTGACTCGGATAATTTGATTTCTGACTTTCAAAGCTAGTTTTTATAAATCAATGAATCTGTATCAATTTCTACCCAAGAAAAAAAGAAAAAGAAAAAGAAAAAGAATCTGCATCAAAGAATTCTAGTCCACATAGTGAACCACGAGACCTTTAATTTTCCAAGTCATTGGCCCAACCCATAAAATAAGATAGAATGGTCTACATGTGCTTGATAATCCTTGTTATGGTCCCTCTTTTGATAATCGTGGCCGGATATAAATCTAATCAAATCTCTAATTCGACGACAAAATTAGAAGTACAAAGGCGGGTATTGGATCCTATTGTTGAGCCAAAAGTCTTGTAGCATAACTAGCATCTTGTGGTGTTTTTTACGAAACTATACATGGTTCAAATTCCCCACTTCTCATTGTAACTACCAAATTATCATGAAAAAAAAAAAATCATACTCTTGAGATATCAGATAGAAATGAAAAGATGTGAATCTTTCCTTCACAATAACACATAAGAGCCAATTTAACAATATTATGGGTCACAAAATTAATTTTTCTAAAAGTATGATTAACAAACCTATATTAAGGATATCCAATGAATTAATTATTTGGTATACATTTTTATAATGACTTGATAGTTGGGAGAAGCTTTGAACCCTAAATATCTCTTTTGATAATAACCAAATGTGTCAATTGAGTTGCAAGATTGCTAGCTTTAAAAAAAAAAAAAAAAAAACATAATTATATTGGTTAGAATTACTAATATTACTATCCGAACTCCAAAGCCAAAACATCAGTGTACATAATTTACCATCACGGGCTATGAAATGCCTATAAGCTACTGTGAGTTAATCATCTAAATCTATGATTAGTCCATTGGGGAACCATTTGCAAGCACATTGAATTGTAGCTATCAATGTGTATAATATTATCAAATAAGGCAGCTATCAATGTGTATAATATTAACCTTTTAATTAATTTCAAAATAACTTTATTCATCTTATTAGATGCTACATTTATTTAATTAGTTATTTAAAGTTTGAATGATGGAAGAACATACTGAAAAAGAAAATCCAAATATGCTAGAAATTCAAAATTATTTTTTACTAATTTACCTCTTTATAGTATTTATCAAATAACAAGAAATATGAGTTTTAAATAATGAAAAAAAAAAAAAACAAAATACAAAAGATTTTGAGCACTGTAGAGGTCCCCTCCTTACTTTCTTCCCCACATTAGAGATGCAAATAGTAGGCAATGAGCATATGCCTCATGGTTTGATGCATTGAACAATTTTGTTACGGTCTAAAAGAGATTATAAGTTGACCAAGGGATTATAGCTGAATTGACATCTCTCCATGTACAAAGTGCTTAGCAACATGTTGTCATTATTTCTAAAATATATATAAAAGATGAAGTACTAAGTATAAAGGGAAACAGAACATATTTATCAATATAAATGCCATCCTATTTGAAAGTAGCTCTTGTGATTTAGCATGAAGCAAAATAAGAATGACAACAATTAAATTTTTGTCAATAGCTAATCTAGATTTGACTTACTAAAAAGGCTTCAAAAATGTGTCATTGACAAGGGGTGAGAATGCAACTAGAATACACAAGAATTTTATTGGCATATATATAATTTCCTTAGCAAAAGGAATGGAAAATATCTTCAAAATTGAATCTGACATTCTGTTTTTTGGATACTCTCAAAAGAATGTAAGTTTATTGCTATAAGAAATCAAACAATTATGAAATTTTGCCTTAACAAAAGGAAAGAAAGAAAGAAAAAAGAAAAGAAAAGAAATGTTTATATCTGATTATTCTATCTTATCTTTTATTTTAAAGTATTTTTAATTGAATCAAATTCTAAATAGTCCATCACTAATTAAACCCCCCCTACTTTTTCTCCCAAAAAGAAACTTTACCATTGTATGCATGAATTGTTTTACTACACCAAACTAGAATTGAGTAATAAAATCACAACACGTCACATACTCCGTAGTACACACTCACCTTATACATTCTACCACATGAATTGAAATTCTACTTTAAAAAAATGATTTCAATTAAATTGTAAAATAATGATTTTAAAACACGATTTTATAATTAAAACTGAAATTATGAGCTGTTTAGAAAAAAATTTCAGAAGAGAAACAAAGTGTGTATAGAATGTACTATATAGAATGTGTAATAAGATTTTTGGATTGGACCCTCTTTTGATGTTATTCCTTTATATATATTAAACTTTTATTAATTGGAGCATTCCCATGTTGGTGATGAGCGTATTTCATAGCACAATAAAAAAGTGGAAAACCAGGAGGTCAAGAACGTCCTTCATCAGCTGCACCATATATAAGCAATGATTAGGAATTTCAAAACCATAATCATTATGACTGAAAACTGAGCAATTAGAAATTCCCAAAACCTCTAAGATCTTGATTGGTCTTTTTTACTTGTGAATTTGGCATGTGCCTAAATTAAAATAATTTAGGCACAAAATACTAGTTAAACAATTATGCCAAGATGATGCCTTGTTCTTGCAACTGAAAACCTAGTTAACATAATTCCCTAATGTAATATCATTCTTGCACATAAGATCTTCAATCTTGTTGAAATAAACAGGCAGAGAAAGAACAAGAATTGTTCTGAAGAGAATCTTTGTATATTATTTTTGTATTCTTAGCTCTCCTCAAATGTCTGGCCTTTAGTGAGGAATTGATAGGTAAGATAGAACATGGCAGTCCTCTAGGGTTTTTTGTTGGCTTGATATTCCAGCAGATAATACACATATCTGTAGAAATAACTTCTTTCAAGTAGATGAAGGTGCTGCATATTCCCGTAGCCCAAGCTATCTTGTTGGTGATAAATCAAACCCTCAAAAGGTTCTGTGCAATGATTAATGGACAAACGTATCTACACATGTTGGCTTCAAATTAAGAATAGGTGGCCTAAAAAATCCTTAGAAAGATTTTGCAACCTATAACTTCGAAACTTGTATTTTCCAATCATTCCCTTTGCCCTCTGTATCTCCTTAGCAGATGGTTAGTGAAGGACAAAATTTGAAATATAATTTTTGTTATTTATTAATTTATTTATATTATTATGAAGTTTTTGAAAATTTTGATTTAGCATTATTATTTCTTTGATTTTAGGTGTATTTAATGATTTTCTATTAGGGTTCCATTATGATAGGTATAAATTATGATATCTTTTAGAAAATATTTTCTTGTTGGTCAAGTTATATAGAGCCTTTAAATTGGGCTCCAAGCCTATAAACAAAAATGAAGTATTTAGTTTAGTAAATTTTCTTATTTTTGTTTCTCTAATTTTAGTGGGTATTTTAGTAGCTCTTCTTCTAGATTCAAAAAACTCTTGTTGATTAAAGGCTATTTTTTCTTGAAGCAAATGTGATTTGGTTCTTGCTATTTTCCATCCCGTCAGCTAGCCCTTTGTTGTTATTTGCTGAAGGGAAAAAAAAAGTGCAATAATGTGCACTTTATTTTCTCCCAAAAAAAAATGTGGTTAACTTGTTCAGATCAAATTTCGGAAAAAGTTATTTTGGATATATTTTTGAAAAATAATAATATAAACAATTTTTAAAAACAATATAAACAAAATGGTCTAATCTAAACCATAACATGGAGAACAATTGCAACAAGAAAATGGCTAAGAAATAAGCTATATCTTAGTAATAAATTAGCGTTTAATGACTTTAATAAGAAAATATACATATATGATATCGATGTCAATCTTAGTGTTAATGTGACATAGAGAGAACAACAACAACAACCTCCCCCCCCACCCACCGCGCCCCCCCCCCCCCCCAAAAAAAAACCTTGGCAATGTCTTTTCATTTTTAAACTTTGTTCCACCCTACGAGAATCTGGTATTTAAAACTTTTTTAGAAAATTCAAGATGATGAAGCCACAAATGTTTATTCAAATTTTTATCAGTTGCACTTATAAACTTCTCCTAGATGCAAACTTTGAGTCAAGCCTATAGTAATAACATGTGTTGTTTTAGCAAATATACTACTCACATATGAGGAATTGAACAATATGTCAAAGAAATTGATTTTTTCACAAGAAATGTTTAAAAAAAGAAAAAGATATATGATATCTATGACTAAGAAAATTGCATATTAATATGTGGCGTAGTTGAAAGCTGAAGATTTATTTATTATTTTTATTCTAATTTTTTAAAGATAAATACCAATTTCATTAAGCACAAACAACACAAACATCCTTCCTCCACACATCTTGAATAGATTTAGGCAGTGAGTTCATATATATTACAACAATTACAGGGAAAGGTGTAATTGACAATTCTCTACACAATGCCATAACAGAAGTGGTTAAGCTAGATAACAAAGGATAATTATCCTCTCTATAACTATATCATTTGCCAAAACAGAAGTGAACAAGCAATCCACTGAAAAGAATGTTTTGAGTCTTTTTTAGGACTTAGGAAAAATTGCCCTAAAGCCATTTCATCCAAAAGAAAATGGTTGGTTTTTTGGCAAAGGCGATGGTATGCTATCATTTCTTAACATAGATAGCACATTTGACATTGTGGGCCGATCATCAGCATTATTCTGTATACATAGGAGACCGATATGGATCCATCTCAACACCTTAAAAGTCATCAGTTCATTATTTCCATAAAGTTCTGATCGTCCTAAATAGCCGGAGTGACAAAACATAAATAATAATAATAATAATAATAATAATAATAATAATAATAATAATAATAATAATAATATATTCACTACAGGTATCAATATGAGCTAATATAAATGTAAAGTAGATAGGATTATTATGATACTTGTTTATTGGGAGTTTTTATAAATCTCACCCTAATTTTCTGACTTTTAAAGTTTTTTTTTTAAGTTAGTTTTTATTAATCAATTAATCTGCATTAAAGAATTCTGCTATATAGTCCACAGTATATGCTAGTTCCTTCCATCCAATTCATCCTTAAGTTCACTAAAATAATGTCATTTTGGAATATGAAAAAAAAAAAAAACTAATGGCAAGATTGGACGCTATTGGAATGACTAAATTGAAAATATATTTAAAGTTAAAGATTGAAATGAAAGAAAGAAAAAAACTTAAATGGTTGATTTGAAAATAAGTTTAAGTTGGAGGATGTGATTTGGAGCTTAAACTTGAATAAATATGTGTTATATAAAAATATTTTTTCTTGAATTTTCTTGATTATTGCATGGGATACTAAAGAGTAGATAACTAGACATGTAATTTTAGACAATTTAAATTTTTAATTTTTAATTTATTTGAGGAAAGAGTAACATAAAACTAATCATGATAACATGATTGCTACAAGTTTGATTATTGTCACACGTTCAATTTGTAATTCTGTAATTTACATCAAACAATTTTTATATAGTCCAAAATTTCAAGACTATAGCTTTCCAAGTCTTTAGAAGTTTCAAACAATGACCAAAGATTTGGTGAGACGTTAACAAGATTAAAGTCTTCTAATGGTGTTACTCGTTTTCATGGTTGCAAAAATCTGGTATATCATTGATTTAAAACAAGTTGTGATTATTTTCTCCAAACATACAAATTTTAAGAGATAGAGCTATTAATTAATCGTGCCTTAAATATTACTTTGGAAGATTCCTAAATCCCACCACCCCCACAACAAAAAACAGGTATGTATAAATAATAAGAAATGAGAACTGAGCAATGCTTAGAAATTCCAAAACCCTCTGATATTGAGTTCTTGATTGCCTTTTTTTAGTTGTGCTTTTGGCGTGTGCCTAAGTTACAATGATTTAATTAATTAAATATAATTATGCCAATAGGATGTCTTTGTCTTATTTGCTGCTGGGTCCTTGACAATGTGCTAAATGTCTAGCACTATTGTCATAAGTTAATTATTTCCAATGGTCCTAAATACTAAATAGGCAAAGAAAACTTAAAAGTATGAGCGAATTTAAATCTAAAGTTGATAAAATTATTATTATTTTTTAATAAACAGTAGCTATTATGATAAACAGTAGATATAGCTAACCCGAATGACCTGATTTTTTTCATTGTCAGAGCTACTTTTTATTTATTATTATTATTATTATTATTTTTTTAATAAGAAGCTACTTTTTATAAATCAATGAATACATCGAATAATTCTGTAGTCCAAAAACTCTACACTGTACGCTAGTGACCCACAACCACAAGACCTTAATTTTAGCGCACAAGACCATAGATATTATTAATTAACGGGTTAAAAATATATATACGTAATAGAGTGACCCACAAGACCTTTTAATTTTCCAAGTCATTGGCCCAACCCACAAGATATTATTAATAATCGCGGCCTATAAATATAAATGTATCTATGCCATCTCAATTCACATGTCTTCCTAAAAACACAATTCTGATTTCTGAAATCCAGAGCAAATATGGAGCGTGTATTTGTATTACGCCCAAGTCACCTACTCATAGTCTTACTCATTTGCTTCCTCTT
Source organism: Lithocarpus polystachyus (assembly GCA_033629205.1). NCBI lineage: Eukaryota > Viridiplantae > Streptophyta > Magnoliopsida > Fagales > Fagaceae > Lithocarpus > Lithocarpus polystachyus. Next base: position 85,118,366 of record CM066165.1, on the reverse strand, counting down.
GCTTTCTCAACATAATAATTGTTCCTCTTCTCTCTCTTTTAATTCATCAACGCCTCTTTGCCATTCCCACCAATCCTCTGCTTTGCTTCATTTCAGAAACTCTTTTTCTGTTGTCGGCGAGTCGAATGGTGATTGTGATTTATATTCTTATCCTCCGAAGAATTCGTGGAAAATGGGTACAGATTGTTGTGGGTGGGATGGGGTCACCTGTGATACGATGACAGGTCATGTCATTGCTGTCGACCTCAGTTGCAGTCGCCTTCAAGGTCCCATCCATCCCAATACCACCCTTTTCTCTCTTCGCCATCTCCAGAGGGCTCAACCTTGCTTACAACCATTTCCATGGCTCCACAATTTCATCTAAGTTTGGTGGCTTTGCAAACATGACGCATCTCAACCTCACTGGGTACTCTTTCGCTGGTAATTTCCCATCCGAAATCTCCCACTTATCCAAACTGGTTTCACTTGATCTCTCTGTGAATTTTGACATGCGAATAGAAACGCCTAGTCTGAAAAGGCTTGTTCAAAACCTAACCCATCTAACTGTACTTGTTTTGGATAATGTTAACATGTCTTCTGTTCCACCTAATTCTTTCATGAATTTGTCTTCCTCTTTGACATCTCTTAGTCTTTTTGATTGTCGATTGAAAGGGAGATTCCCAGATAATATATTCCACCTCCCAAACCTCCAGCTGCTTGATGTAGGTTACAACGACAATCTCACCGGTTCCCTTCCAACGTATAACTGGAGTACTCCTCTCAAGTCCTTGGAGCTCTCTGGAACCGAATTCCCAATCGGCTTACCTAATTTAATAAGCAATCTCATGTCCTTAAAAGAATTGTACCTCAGAGGATGCAATTTCATAGGTTCATCATCTCTAACATTTCTTCCTAGCCACAAACAAATCACTTCGTTGGATCTCTCTGATAATAACTTGGGTGGTCAGATTCCGTGGTCCCTCCTAAACTTTGAAGGACTCACTGTCTTAGATCTCTCAGGCAACAATTTCATAGGTCAACTTCCAGATCTTTCTACAAACCGGACACAAGATTCTTCTTCAAACAGTTCTTCCAAGAGTCCGTTAGTTAGTCAAATTCCTTCCAATTTGGTATATATCTTTTTATCTCATAACTTATTAAACGGCACTATACCATCTTGGTTGTATGACATACCATCTTTAAATGAATTGTTTCTAGACAATAACCAATTCACTGGGCAGATTGAAGAATTCCAGCATAATTCTTTAAATAATCTTGATTTGAGTAATAACAACCTACATGGCCACCTTCCAATCTCAATTGCTAAACTTGTGAGCCTTTCCTATCTAAATATTTCCTTCAATAATATTAGTGATTCTCTAGAGTCAAGCATGTTCTCAAAGCTCAAAACTCTCCAAATAATTGATCTTTCACATAATCCTCTGTTATCATTCAGCAACTATAGCATTGTAGACTATACTTTGCCCAAACTTTCTGATTTGCGTTTGTCATCTTGCAACATAAGTGACTTTCCGGATTTTATAAAATCCATGGAAATTTTAGAAGAGTTAGACCTTTCCAATAACCAGATCAAAGGAAATATTCCGATGTGGTTGTTGGAGGTGGGGAAGGATTCTTTGTCTTCCTTGAATCTTTCGTACAATTCCTTGACAAGTATTAGACACCTTCCTTGGAATAATTTGCAAATTCTTGATCTTAGTTCCAATTTGCTTCAAGGACCCCTTCCAGTACCTCCATTGGGCACTTATTTCTTTTCAGTCTCAAGGAATACTTTAATCGGAAACATACCTTCCTTGATTTGTAATATCACTTCCCTCGATGTCATTGATTTGTCTCATAATCACTTGAGTAACGTGATTCCTCTGTGTTTGGTAAACTCTAGTAATTTCCACACAGTTTTGAATTTGAGAAATAATAAACTTAATGGCACGATTCCAAAAACTTTTGCGAAGGGAAATTACTTGAGAAGTTTTAACCTCAATGATAATCAATTGGAAGGGTCATTGCCTAGATCGTTGATCAATTGCAAATGGTTGGAAATCCTAGATCTTGGTAACAACAAGATAAATGACACCTTCCCTCATTGGTTGGAAACTCTTCCAAAGTTACAAGTTCTTGTCTTGCGATCAAACAACTTTCATGGCGCCATAGGCAATCCCAAGACCAAATTCCCATTCCTTAATTTGCGAATCATAGACCTCTCTCATAATGAGTTTCATGGTCCTTTGCCAACAAATTATTTCAATCATTTCAAAACCTTGATGAGCATCGATGCAAATAAAGGTAAATTGAAATATATGGGTGATGACTACTATCATGATTCTATGATGGTCACCATAAAAGGATTTTATATTGAAATGGTGAAAATCCAAACTCTCTTCACAACCATTGATTTCTCCAACAATAATTTCAAAGGGGAAATTCCAAAGTCACTTGGAAAGCTTAAGTCACTGAAGGGGCTTAATTTTTCACACAATAATCTTATGGGTCATTTGCCTCCATCATTGGGAAATTTAACCAATCTCGAATGGTTAGATCTCTCCTCAAACATGCTCACAGGAGAAATTCCAGGACAGTTAGCAGGTATTACATATCTTGAAGTTTTAAATCTATCAGAAAATCGTCTTGTGGGGATGATACCACGAGGTAATCAGTTTGATACGTTTGAAAATGTTTCTTACCTTGGAAACTTGGGGTTATGTGGATTGCCATTAACAAGAACTTGTGACAATGTTGATGGACAACAACCATCGCCATCATTAACTTTTCATGATGAAGACTTCGAGTTTGGAAATTGGTTTCATTGGAAAGTTGTATTGTTGGGATATGGATGTGGATTCATGTTTGGATTAGGTTTGGGTTATCTTGTGTTATCAAGTGAAAAACCAAAATGGCTTGTTAATATTGTTTATGGTGAACAACGTAACATGCTTCAAAGATCCAAAAAGAATGCTCGATGAAGAAAAATTTGGTGGATGCAAGTTCTGATTTAAGGTATATTCGTATATACTAATATATTTGAAAATACTCTATTTTATAATTTTGGTTTCTAAAAAATGTCTCTTTAAATTGCTAAGACGATAGTTCATTTTTATTTTCCATGATGCTAGTTAGGAATGGTTGTACTTGTGTGAATGATGAGGTTTATTACTCGTGTTACTAGCTGAATAAGCTTCTATGTTTAAGGTATAGCTATACAAAAGAGTAAATAGGCCTCTACTATGTAACTGCCACATTTTAAAGCTTATTTAGGTCAAACTTCATTTAGTCACCTTGTTTTATGCTCTAGTGTGAGAATAAATTTCTCTACTCCATTGCAATTCTAAACTACTCCCTTGGTCAAGGAATTTTTTTTTTACATTTTTTTTAAAGGGGAAACATTACTGCTTAGTTGCAATGTCAAATAATTAGGTTATATTCTATTATTATTATTATTATTATTATTATTATTACATCCATGTATTTGTACCTTCGTTTTACAGATTAAAGACCTTGATGTTTGGATGGCTTGAAGTGTGGTGGTTTTTTCTTTTTTCTGTTTTTTCTTGAAGGGTGGTATTAATTAGCCTAGTACTATCTAAGATGCTTTGAGGACTAGACTAGTTTCCTCTATATTTTGAATTAGATGCCTTTTATTTCAATAATGTTCATAGAGTTCCATTATTATTAGGCTGGGATTATCAGCATGTTGTGGCCTTTTGTTTTCTGATATGGGTGTTTAATTTGTTTAATTTCACTTGATATATGGCCCAGGAAGTGACTTTTGATTTTGAATTTTGTGGGATTTGTGAATTTCTATATTGCTAATTTTGTGAGTAGTGTAATTCTTAGTATGCATACCAAGTTTTGTGAAGATCAAACAAGATCGAAAATTGTATGATCTGATTTTTGGGAGTATTGATTCGTTATTCCAATTTAATCTTGGTGTTGTGATTTCTTTCCATCTATTTGTAGGTATGATCTTGTTGGTCTTAATGGTATGTGGGATTTATTTATTTATTTATTTATTTTATCAGGGTTGTGATGCTTTGGTCCTCCTAGATGACAGCAATGCTGATAAAAACCATTCCACTGAGAGGCAGGCCATACCCATTCTGACCTTGAGGGGTTTTGCTAAATTGATTCCAGCAAGGAGGAGCTTGAAAAGGCTTATCCAGGGGTTGTTTCATGTGCTGATATTGTTTCTATTGCCACTAGAGATGGCATTATGCTGGTCTGTTCTTGATCCTGAATTTTCATATGTTCTCTCTCTTTTAAGATATTTTTTGTTAATAGTACGAGTCATTTCACCTAAGGGTTTTAGCAACAGTTTAGGGTTTAGGATTTGATGATTGTTTGTGGATAAAGATGCCTAATGAAACTTGGGAAAATGTAATAAACGGACTTTAAAAGAGTTGGTATCTCTTTACATTTTTATATGTTGAGTTTATCAATAAGATTCTAAAGTACATATTGATTTTGTGGAAAACTTAGAAAGTTAATGAGTTGAGAATATGTTTCTTGTGATTTTTGCTGTCTTGGTTTCCCCAAATTGTTACAGTCACCTTTACTTTGCCAACTAGTTGTTTCAGGCACTTTTTGGTTATGGTTTTTCAAGTCTAAAATATTAAAAATTTAAAAATAAATAAATAAAATTAAATACTTTTCTTATTTCAATTTCTGTTAAACTGACAATAAAGAACAGCTCTATATTTATAAGTTATAACTCTTTTTATTGGAGTTCTCTGATGTAAACTACTATACTTGACATCACACCGAATCTTAGGCAGTCTTGGCCTCTTTGATTTCAGCATTCCTTGCCATTTGTGCAGCTTGACGTTCTTTGAATGATCTTATTTCTTTCTCTTTCTTTTCTCCCAAACCAACAAAAAAGGAAATCTACATAAAGGTACCCAGGGCTAGTGACAACACTGGCCAAGATTCCACACTGGATGATAACAGAACACAAACACTTCACCATTTTTCTCATTGAGGTTTTGATGAAAGAGAAACAGTCAGTCTTCTAGGTACTTACTAACTCTCTGCCTTTCTTTCATTCCCCCCCTGTTTTATGGAGTTGAAAAAGGTTTAGAAAGTTATTTGGCTTGTATCAGTTTCTTGATCATCCGAAGATGTACACAAATTGGGAAGATTGGCTAGGTTCATATTGAAACGCCCCTCTGACTTCAAGGGAACAGGGAGGCCAAACCCAACTATAGCTCCTGATTTCGTCACTGAGATGAGAATGAGGTGCCAAGACAATAATAGGACCACCACTCAACCTTCTTCTTTGTCCATGGCTTCATTCGAAATAAATGAGTCTGCAGTGGGGATGTCATATATGCAGGTATTGTCATCTTCAATATCATCTGGGGCAGGTTTTGAAACTCACTACTATCAGAGCTTTTTATGGGGGAGAGGACTCCTTTTTGCCGATCAGCAATTGATGGCTAATGAGAAGTCTGTGAGACTGGTAAGGCTTATGCTTCAGATGCCAGATCAACCTTTTGAATGGACTTTGCTTGGCCAATGATGAAAATGTCAGGACTTAGAGTTCTTACTGGATCTCAAGGTCAAGTTTGACGGAACTGCTCCTTGCTCTTGGTCAGTTTCTTAGTGACTGTCTTGACCATATTGAACTCTTGAGATCTTTATTCTCTCATATTAATTTCTCTTATGTTCTATGTTTGATTGTAGACGCTGTGACTTCTACATTTATTGCCTGTGCTAATTTGAGTCTATATATAAAGGCAATGACATCATTGGTCATGGTCACAATGATGAAATAGCTAGTTGAAACTGCATGCAAATATGTTTTGGTTGTTGAGTTCATCAGAAATTTAGAATTTTAATGTTTCGAATGTTTTCCAAAGTTCAGTAATATTGGGGGAGCTCTTAATGTATGCTGTGATAATAATATCCAAATTAATTCCAATTCAGTGTTTGAGGTCTAACGAGTTTTGGCAGATTATTCATCATCTGAAGGAGATGTTTGTTGATTCATTTTGAGTTTGAACTTCAGAACTAGGAAACTCTACAATTCTGTGTCTCAAAACAAAGAAATTGATTTGTCTATAATTTTCTTTATTGCTTTTATCACCCAGTAGAATTCAAAATTTGCTCATAGGAATAGCTTTTAATCAGCTGCCATTATGTTTTATTGTTATCAATTAGTATTCAATTACACTTTTCATGCCTTTTGATGGTTTTTTTTTTTTTTTTTTTTTTTGAGGAAACAATAACATACTTATTAGAAAACACAAACACGAAACTACTACAAAGGATAGGCTATTTTGTAGTTGTACTCTGGTTATATAATGTATTATAAGCCTACTGATGATTTTGGTATGCTATTTGTTAGCTCATTTAACAATGCTAGAGTTGGGATCCATTCACCCAAATCTAACCCATCATCTTCAATCGACAGGTTACACTTCTTCTGTGACTGCTATGCTACAACTAGAATTTACATTTGCCTTCCCCTTATTTCTTTTAGTGAATCTTGCTTCAATTTATCAGGTTCTCCTTAATGGCTTTAGGTGGTACTGATTATAGTTATGTTTCGTCAAATTGGTTATAGTTCAAGGAATAGGCATCTTTAGTGTATGCCGAGGAGAAGATTTTTCTTGTTATGGATGTCTTCATTTATCTCTTCATCTGTTACTTGAGAATCTAATTTCTTCAAATTTGAAGGTTAGAAGTGCTGCTAATGCCATCAAAAGTGTCATTTCTGCTACCTCTGGTTGTCTAAGAGAGAGATTGTATGATGCAAACTCAAATTTCCAAATATTTTGAGATGCATGTCTGTTGTCAAAAAACCAATTTTAGAGGTTGGAACTTAGTTTTGGATTTGATTCCATTTATCAATAGCTCACAAAATATTTTCCCTATAGTAGGAACTGGTATGACTACATATCCTTGACTTTGGTAGCTATTTAGCGAAATTAAATTGCTTATCTTTTTTATGTGTCTAGAAGATGGTTTGTTCCTCGAAAACTTTTCAGTTAGTAGTTCTTCTTTTAGATTTTATCACAATCTTGTCTTTTAAATGCAATTTGAAGTTTTTCTCTATTAATTCTTACAGTTTTGATTTGTTCTGAAATAGCGACTTCTGTCTTTTAGCAATGCCTAAACTGCGTTTGTGTCCATAATTTATCTTCTCCCCAGATACGTAGTTTTCATTTTTTATATTTGTTCTTTGTGTCCTTATATTAAGTAAATCTCCTCATTTGGTAGTTCCCTTTCAATGATCATTTATTTTTCTCACTCCAGATATTGAACTAAGTTATGCTTAGGCGCTGGTACTCTGTTCATAGTTAATTAAAAGTTCAAAACAGCTGCGTCTTTGAGTGTTTGTACATATACCTCAATAGACCACTTAACCTTTGGTCACGGAAACAAATGAAAATAATTGAATATGTTGAAGTTTGAAACTTACAAAAGATATAAAATAAAATATAAAAAATACAAAGGATCATAAATTATCATTCTTATTTAAACAAATCAAAGGCTCATAAAAATCTCTTTCGTAATTAAATATACTAAAATTTCATAAGATCTCATACATATATTACACGCGTATATTTTTTTTCGCTTTTTTGAAAAAACATCTCATACATAATTAACAAATTTGATTTTTCTTCTTCCAGTTTTTAGCCTTGGAAATCAAGAGACTCAATTATTGCAGTCAACTAATTACAATACACTTGGTTGAGTTGATTTTTTTTTTTTCCTTTATTTTTTCTATGGTTTCCAAATCCTTTACCTCCACTTCTTAGCAGCCAAGCTGAGCATAGCTATTTTCTGCTTTTATCTGTTTTCTCTTATGTATATTATTTATTTTGCAATATCTAGTTGCTCTTTTTATTGGAATTCTCTGATGTAAACTATTATACTTGACATCACAGGCTGGTGGCCCTTTCTATCCAGTGTTAACATGCCAGAGTGATAGCACTCATTCATATTTCAATGAAGGACTGGCTGATAGTATAACACAGACACTTCACCTTTTTGCCCTTAGAGGTTTCAATGTAAGAACAGTCAGTCTTCTAGTCTTTTCTCCTTTTACGAACTAGTTTTATGCAGTTGAAAAGGGTTTGAAATGTTCTTTGGTTTGCATCAGTTTTTGATCATCTGAAGGTACACACAACATTGGGAAGATTGGCTCGCCTCTCTGACTTCAAGGGGACAGGGCAGCCTGACCCAACCTTAGCTTCTGATATCCTCATTGAGATGAGAATATGGTGCCAAGACAATAATAGGACCACCACTCAACCTTCTTCTTAACCCAAGGAATCATTGGAAATGAGTGAGTCTGCATGGATTCACAGCCAATCATTAAAGGGGAGAGGATTCCTTTTGGCTGATCAGCAATTTCTGGCTAATGAGAAGACCGCAAGACTGGTAAGGGCTTATGCTTCAGATGACGGATCAACCTGGATATGAATTATAGCCCATTTTTATTTTTATTTTATTTGAGGAAAAAGTAATGAATGACATAAAACTGACCTGGATATCATGATTGCTACACGCTTAATAATTGCCATACATTTAGTCTACAATTATGCAATCTGAATCAAACAATTATTATATAGTCCAAAATTTTAAGATTATAACCTTCCAAGTTTTTGAAAGTTTCAAACAAAAACCAAAAGACTTTGGAAGTTTTGAACAACGACCAAAGACTCAGTGAGACGTCCCCCCCCCACCCCGCGAAAGTAACTTATTAAAATATTAGAAATGTATGCATACGTATTTAGAAAAAGCTACTCCATATTATGGAAGATCAATCCAAACAATCATGCATTATATTGTTTAAGTTGCACCAGTCACATTCTTCTTATCCATTTATTATTGTTTTGCAATACACTTTATTTCTCTAAAAAAATGTAGTACAATTTATAATATGGTTGAAATTTTAGTAAATAGGGAATCAAAGATTAAGAAATAGAAATAACATTAGGTATATAAGAAAAAAAAAAAAAAAAAAAAAAAAACAGTGCTACTTAATGAAAATAGGAAAAATGATTGTTGGCTACACCATTGTATGCATGAAATACAATACCAAACTGGACCCTCTAGACGTTATCATTTTGTGTTCAACTTTTATTAAGAAATTTTTTTTTTAAATTTTTTGCTGAGATTATTAAGAAATTTTCCGCTTTTACAATGATCTTAGATACAATACTCCTTTTTCTCAAAAAAAAAAGAAAGATATAATATTCCTAAGGGTGTTTTTCATAAGTGCTTCCACTCTACTAGAGTAAACTTCCCTTTAAACCAATGGCTTGAGTACTGGCCTTTTTTATTTGTGCATTTGGCATGTGCCTAAATTACAATGATTTAATTAATAATTATGCCAAGAGGATGCCTTTTTCTTATTTGTTGTGTCCTTGACATTGTGCTAAATGTGTAGCATAAATGTCATAATGATAAGTTAATTATTTCCATAAACTTTTTTTAGAAGAATTATTTCCATTAACCGATGGTCCTAAATAAGTTAATTATTTCCATAAATAGGCGAAGGCAAAACTTAAAATAAAAAGAATATATATATCCACTACAGGTATCTAAATGAGTGAATTAAAATCTAAAGTAGAAAAAGAAGAACAAAAGAAAGAAAAGAGAAATACTTTTCTAATTCCAAATTCTGTTAAACTGACAGTAAAGAACAGCTCTTGGAAAGTTTGATGATGTGAAACAAAGACAAAAGGTTTGTTGCATATTTATTTTTGCCTTGATTTCTCATTTCTTTTTCTTCTTAGGAATATAACTGGAACATGCTTGTAATCTATTGTATTGTATGATAGCCACATAGTATCATTGGGTCCTAGAGGGATTTAATTTTTTTGAATTAGTAATAGTGTGAAAAAAAGATTCATATACTTTGGACATTATATGGGAAGACAAAAGTAACATTATAAATTTGCATTTTACAATAATTTTTCTGTTTTGTTGGAATCAGAGAGAGTAAAACAATCAATTTGTCTCAGTATAAATGTCTTTACTTTTTTTCTTGGTTTGAAGCAAGGGAACCCAAAACTGATTGGACAGAATTAGTATCATACAGATTGCAAGAAATGTTTGTTTGAAGATGTGTTTTTCTTAATTGCTGTCAAGTCATGAGTGACTGCAGAACTGATCTAGAACTTTTTATTATTATTATTTTTTTCAGTTAAAAGCAGTAAAGCACGAATATATTAGGCTAAGCACTATCCTTTTGTTTTAAACTATTTAGTATGCTTAAAAGCATGATCTTTCGGCCTCTTCTGATCTATATATATATATATATATATAAATTTCATGATAATGTGTTTGTTACTGTTGTTACTTCTATTCAATACCAGGCCTTGTCAGACAAATCTGCTAATGCTTTTTACAAACTCAGCCACACCAGAGCACAAATCCTATCAATGTCCTTGATGGTACGGGTGTGTAACTGGACCTTGAAGTTGAAAGTCACCATGTTTGTCATTATAATGAAATTTAAGAGTCAAGTCCTTTTTTATTAAATAATGTCACATGGATCCATATTTGTTAGGAAAATAAATAAATTCTGAGAAGTCTGGGCTTTCCTAACTTGATATTGACTTTTTGAAGTTTATGCTGAGAAGTGAGGACTTCTTTTCTAGCTGGACATTGATTTTTTGAAGTTTATGCAAAATAAATTGAAATGTCTATTCTTAGTGAAACTGCAATATAGGATAATCGTTTAATGTTTTAATGTTCTTTATGATTTGCTTAAAGCATCATGATTAACTATGTGCATGACATGCTTTCTTGGACTTGGAAAAGTGATTGTTTTAACAATAATGTTCATGTGGAGAGGACCATGGAGGTAATGTATCTGATGTGAATATTATGAGGACCAATGGTGCATAGTGACAGAAAAAGAGAAAAAAAGGTTCTTATAGTAGTTATGAAATTTGCTGTGTAGAATATCTTTGAGGTTGGGGCAAGTTTTTCGTCACTATTAATGCATATACTTGTTATGTCATAATTTCCATTGGAGACAATGTTACCTATCTATATATCGTTTGGAGAGACTAATAGGCTTATGTCTCTATTCTTCTAGTTATTAGTGCAAGTGTTCTGAAGTTGGTGTTGGATTCTGTTCTCGAACAAAAGAATGAGATTGTGAAAGCCGTGGAAGAGGAACTCAAAAAGGTAGTTCTCTGTCTGCTAATCTGGTTTAGTATTAGTCAAGTTACCAGGTAAATTTGTTTCTTTATAATATCTTTGAATTTCACATGCATAGGCCATGTCAGATTATGGATTTGAGATTGTTCAAACGCTCATTGTGGACACTGAACCTGATGAACATGTGAAGAAGGCTATGAGCGAGATAAATGCCTGTAAGTGTTCATTTTGAATTGAATATTCTTTCTCATTTCTCTCATCTTCTCTCTCTCTCTCTCTCTCTCTGTGTAAAAGTTCCTTCCTTGATTTGTAATATGACTTCCCTTAATGTCCTTGATTTGTCTCATAATCACTCGAGTAACATGGTTCCTCTCTGTTTGGGAAACTTTAGTGATTCTCTCAGAGTCTTAGATTTGAGAAGTAACAAAATTAATGGCACCATTCCAGCAACTTTTACAGAGGGAAATTACTTGAGAAGTCTTAACCTCAATGATAATCAATTGGTGGTCATTGCCAAGATTGTTGATCAATTGCCGAAGGTTGGAAGTTCTAGATCTTGGTAACAACAAGATAAGTGGTGGTAACAACAAGATAAGTGGCACCTTCCCTCATTGGTTGGAGAGTCTTCTAGAGTTACAGGTTCTTGTTTTGCGATCAAACAAGTTTCATGGTGCCATAGCCAATCCCAAAACCAAATTCTCTTTCCCTAATTTGCGAATCATAGACCTCTCTCACAATGAATTCCATGGTCTTTTGCCAACAAAATATTTTAATCATTTCGAAGCCATGATGAGCATGAATGCAAATAATGGTAAATTGAAATATATGGGTGAAGCTATTATCACGATTCTGTGATGGTCACCATGAAAGGATTTTATATTGAAATGGTGAAAATCCAAAATCTCTTTACAACCATTGATTTCTCAAACAATAGTTTCAAGGGAGAGATTCCAAAGTCAATTGGAATGCTTAAGTCACTCAAGGGGCTTAACTTTTCACACAATAACCTTATAGGTCACATGCCTCCATCATTGGGAAATTTGACCAATCTTGAATTGTTAAATATCTCCACAAACATGCTCACAAGGAACATTCCAAGACAGTTAGCAGATATTGCTTCACTTGAAGTTTTAAATCTATCGGAAAATCGTCTTGTGGGGCCAATACCTGTAGGTAATCGGTTCAATACATTTGCAAATGTTTCTTACTTTGGAAACTTGGGGTTGGGGTTATGTGGGTTTCCATTAACAAGAATTTGTGACAATGTTGAGGGACAACAACCATGCCATCATTAACCATTCAAGACGATGATTTCAAGTTTGGAAATTGGTTTTCATTGGAAAGTTATATTGTTGGGGTAGGGATGAGGGTTCATGTTCGGATTGACTATAGGATACCTTGTATTCTCAGGTAAACATCCAAAATGGCTGGTAAATGTGATTGGCAAAGAACAACACAAAGTACGAAGATCCAAGAAGAGTTTGGTGGAAACAAATAGTGATTTAAGGTATATTCTTTAGGACTTCAACACTAATATATTAGAAAATACTCTATTTCATAATATTGTTTCCTTTAAAAATTTTCTTTTTATATTGTCAAACAGATTGTTCTTTTTTAATTTACTTTCCATTGGCCAAGAATGTTTGTACTTGTGTTAATGATGAAAAACCTTTGCTTACAGGTGGATAAGCTTTAATGCTAGCAATAGCTATACAACAAAGTAAACTCGCTCACTATTGCAGAACTGCACGTTTTGGTCTAGCCCTGGTTTATGCTATAGCGTAAGAACACATTTCTCTACCCCACTACTTTGTCATGGTTGAACATTTTAAATGGGGTGGCTCTACTGTTTGCATGAAGTAGTAAATACTTTGGGCATATTGTAAGTATACAATATTGTCATTTGTATTTGTATTGTTGTTGTTGCTGTGATCCTTATGATTATTAGTTAAACAATGTGCAATAAAGAATATATGAGATAGTGTCTGTTGGATTCATCAAATATCTGGAGTTAACATTCCTAAAGTTATTTTAGATGCTTTTAATAGTAGTCTAGTTAATAGCCCCAATGTTTTCTAAGAATATCATTTTGTTTTCGGCTAGTTAATAGCCCTAGGATTTTACTTTTGTACTTTCATACTGGTTTAAAATGAAATTCTATTATTCATCCGCAAAAAATTTATAAAAGTAAACATGGTATTTTCAGCAGTAAATTTTTCAGAAATATTAATTTCAGACAAAAGTTAGAAATTTATATCCAAGGCCTTATTGAAGTAGTTATCTGCTCGTGTATCACCTGGTTCTCCTCTTGTATAGTTTTTAAAAACTTATATTTATAGGTACAACTGTATGTTTTGCACATTTTTCAAACACAATTAATAGTAGAGCAATATAATCTAGGTATTTCCAAATCTCCAACAAGCCAATGGACCGTTAACCAAATTTGGTATGACTAGATACACTTTTGAAACAGTTCAGAATATGCACCCATTGCTTTACAGATGGTGTGACACTAATCTCTCATGTCAAGGGGAAAGGTGCTCATATGGTCAAAACACATACTGTTTACCTCCATCATTACATGGGTGGAGGGAGCATCCGTACTACAAATGTGGCATATTGAATTGGAAAACCTTACCAAAAGTGGGCACGTTACTTATTTCTTGGACTAAATCAAATTACTATAAGGGGCTCTTCTAGGACAACTCATACCACCTATGTTAATTATTGATTAACTTCAAAAGGCGTACAAAACATGACCTAACTGGATTACTTTCAGGATTTTTCATTACCCTTATAGTTCATGTAGGTCAATTTTCTTTTGGTTTTTCTTTTCTTGAAGGAGATTTCTTGATTGAAATGCAATTTGACAAATAAATAATTTAATTCCAAAGTCTGATAAATCTACTATAGAAATAAATACTGTCTCATATGCGTTCTTTTAGAAATCCCCTCATTGAAACTTTTAATCACTGAGGTTGTTTTCAAATCATCCTTTATTTTGAACGAAACATGTTATATTAGGAAATTATGAATTCCCCAAGTTGTTGAGCACTTGGCACAAATAGCAATAGGTTAGCACAAAAGTTTTTAGCTAACTTAGCTATACATGAATTTGCACATGGAGGAATGAATGAAAGGATATGCATGAACACCGATAACATTCTGGTTAAATTTAGAGTCTACTTTTTTTGTCCCATCTAATTAAGATGCTCTGTTGCATGTAGTTATTTGGTCTTCTAGTATATTATTGAATTCAATTTTGTTGAAGAGAGAATTATTGCATTGTTAACTTTACTTCCAAATTAGTTTAATATCGGTTATATGGGAAGGCAGCTGGAATTGGTTGCCTGCCAGGTCTAATAGCTTACTAACCATTCAAAGCAAATTGTATGAGATGAATTTGGGAGGAGTGGATTCAGTTTATTAGCTGACATCTAGATCAGGTAAGTTGATACATGCAAATATTTTGAGAGAGAAAGTAAACGATTTAGAGAAGGATGAAATAGAATTATATTTGCTTTGTGGCAACCCAAGTCTCCAATTTGATAAATTCAGCTGGGGGTTTTTGAAAACATGATAAGATATTATTTCAATTAAAACACATGTTGTGTAGGAGGTGGACTCCCTTGAAAAAGTCCATTTTTTCAAATTTGGAGGTATTGGTTTCCTCGAAGTAAACAAAATTTCATTTCTTCCTTCTTCAAAATTTTTTTATCCCCTCTTCAAATATCTTGTACGTATTATTTTGTTGGCAAAACTAATAATGATGGACACTTCTATTTTGATAACTCTTTCACATAACATTTTGATATTGATTCATGATTCTATTGTTAATAATTTTCTTTTTATGATTTACAATCCATTCCTCTCTCCCTCTCTCTCTCTCTCTCTCTCTCTCTCTCTCTCTCATGACTTGTGTGTGTGTGTGTGTGTGTGTGTGTATTGTGCTTCCCTCTATATCTTTTGTCCCCGGTTGATTCTTCTCTGTCCACATTATACCAGTTTCTTTGAAGGTGAAAAGATAAACAAACAAATTTGATGTTCTCAGTTGATTCTTCAACTTCTTGCAGCCAAGTAATTACATTACACTTGGTTTAGTTGAATCTTTTCTCCTTTATTGGGGGACCAAACCCTTCACCTCCACTTCTCAGCAGCCAAGCTGGGGATAGCTATTTTATGCTTCTCTCTGTTTTCTCTTTATTTATTTATTTTGCAATATTTAGCTGTTCTTTCTTTTTATTGGAGTTCTCTGATGTAAACTGTTTTCCTTGACATTGCAGGCTCGTGGCCCTTTCTATCCAGTGTTAACAGGATGAAGGGACAACATTTATTCATACTTCAACAAAGCACTGGCCGAGATTCCATGACTGGATGATAATATTATACAGACACTTCCTTTTTTTGGCCTTAAGAGGTTTTGATGAAAGAGAAATAGTCTATCTTTTAGGTAGTTACTAGTTCTCTGCCTTTTCTCATTTTATGCCCTTGTTTTATGGAATTGAAAAAGGTTTAAAATGTTGCTTTGGTTTGCATCGGTTTCTTCATCATCTGAAGTTGCACTCAAAATTCGGAAGATTGGCTATGAGTTCATACAGAAACACCTCTATGGCTTCAAGGGGATAGGACAGCCTGACCCAACCAGAGCTTCTAATTTCCTCATTGACATGAGAATGAGGTAAGGGCTTAATGTTTTGGCTTGACATGAGGTAATAGGACCACCACTCAGCCTTCTTCTTAACTCATGGAATCATTGGAAATGAGTGAATCTGCATGACTTCACAGCCAATCATTAAAAAGGGTAGGACTCCTTTTTGCTGATCAGTAGTAGCTAGCTAATGAGAAGACCGCAAGACTGGTAAGGGCTTATGCTTCAGATGACGGATCAACCGCAAGACTGGACTTTGCTTGGGCAATGATGAAGATGTCAGGGCTTAATGTTTTGGCTGGGTCTCAAGGTCAGATCTGACAGAACTGCTCCTTGCCTTTAGTCAGTTCCTAAGTGATAGTCTTGACCGTAATGGACTCTTGACATTGTTATATGAACTTCTCTTTAAGTTCAATGTTTGATTGTAGATGCAGTGACTTCTAAACTTCTTGCCTGTGCTAATTTGAGTGTATATATAGAGGCAATGGCATAGAATAGACATTAGACACAATGATGAAATATGTTGTGGTTGTTGAGTTCTTTAGAAATATAGAATTACAATGTTTGGAATGTTACCAAAAGCTAACTAATATTTGGGGAGATCATAATCTATGCTGCAACATCCAAATTAATTTTAATTGGGTGTTAGTACTTCTAACAAGTTTTGGGTGATTATTCGTCATTGGAAGGAGATGTCAGTTAATTCTTTTTTGAGTTTGAACTTCAAAAGTCTACAATTCTGCGTCATGATACAAAGAAATAGATTTGTCTATAATTTAATTTATTGCTTTAATTACCAAGTAGAATTTAAAAGTGGCTCATAGGCATAGCTTTTAATCAGATTCCATTATGTTTTATTGTCATCAGTTAGTAACCAATTACACTTATCATGCCTGCAAAAGGTTTTGGTATGCTTTTAGTTAGGCACATCCGAAGTCATGAGTGGCTCAATCCATGTGTTGATACCTACTTTCGCTACAAATTTCCTGCAAGCCCAATATGCAAGTAGTGAAGTTCTTCTTTATCTTCTCGAGGCATGACTCAAGCTCAATGTCATAGTTACAGCTTCCTTGCCCATCAGTTAGTTTCATAATTTGGACAAAATATTGATGCCATTGGTGGTCTGATCCAGAGAATCCATTGACAACTAGTCTTTCCTTCTACATGTGCTATCTCAATTTAGGTTTGATATATTAGTTAATCTGGCTAGCATTATTATATGTTCCTTTGTGCTTCACGCATAACACCCCTCCTCCAACGTCAGTTCACTCCAAACCATGCGCTAGAGTTGTTCTCTAAAAATCGGTTTATAACAAGGTCCACAATCCAATTGAAGCCTTAGAGCATTCACCTTGGCATCTACACAGTTTTAGCGAAATTGACCCAAAAAATTATACTTTTACTATTTTAACAAGAATACACTTACATTAGCCTAAATATTTTATTTCTCTAGGCTATTTAAAATTTTTTTTTTTTTCTCTTCCTCATCCTGCTTCTCAGTCTAGATCAGTTGTGTGACTTGTGTGTGTCCCATCCACCAATGGGCAGTGACAGTCAGGAGCGTAGGAATGTTTGCCAGATCGTATGGACTTTTCTTGATATATTTCTTTATTGAAACACAATTGGACAAAACATAAAAATCGAATAAATAATTTAACTCTAAGGTCTGATGAATCAACTACAAAGATCAGTACTGTCCCATATTATAAAAAACCCACATATTGAAACTTTTAATCGCTGAAGTTATTTTCAATTCATCATTTATTTTGAGCAAAGCATGTTAATCTAGGAAATTACGAAAGGATAAACATGAACATGGAGGAATGAAGGAAAGGACACACATGAACATGGCTGTCAAAATCCATGCTCACAACTAAAAATGAAAAATTATTTGAAAAATAGAGGAAATGAAAAAAGAAATGTCCAATTAATTATTCAAATTAAACTTGGTAAAATACCCATTACAATGTTACTTTAAGCTAATAAGGAAAAAAGAATGACCATACACCTCTGGGTTTTTGTTTGAATATATACAATGAAGAAGGGCTATATTTTATTCACTGCCAGGAGCAAAGAAAACCCATTTGTCCCTTCATCAACAGCATCCAAGGTATCTTAAACAGTGAGCACAACCAAATCACTTCTTCTATCGTTTCTTTAGTTTCCTTCTTGTGCTTTTAGTCTTCCTCCACTGTTGCCAATTGCACAATGCCATTCTCCAAAACAAAACAAAAAAGCATTCATCATAGGTTGGCAGAGGCAAGAGGACTCATCAATTATGCAATGCAATACTTAAACATGATCCTACGTACATTTTCCAACATACCATGGAAGTTAATTACAGTTTTCTTCTTTTGGAGATATAATTCCATCAACCAATGAATTATGGAGAAAATGAAAACCATCGCCATAACTATGTAGAGAATCATGTTCATGTTCAAATGCAACACAGTAGAGCTTCTACCATTTTAATTTCGCTTACCTAATCATTATAATAACGATCTTGTAATTCATGTTGATAACTCTTTCTATGAGATCCATATGCTTCTTGAATATTTGACATCCAAAAATATTACCTTACAACAACACTAGATTTTTTGATAATTAACAACAGCACTAAGTACTAAGCTCACCTAACTTTTTCCTAGGTAAATTAGGCAAAGATCCTGAAAAGGGCAATGTATGCATTTGTTACATCTAACTTTGCTTTTATATCGGTTATTTGATCAAACATCAAAAAAAAATCACAACATACTAACAAGTATGAATTTCAGACTGTCCCCATCTTATAGGTCCAAAAGACAGTATCAAGGAAATTTTGAAAAGCAGCTGATTAATGTGCATCAATTAATAATTTTAGCATATAAAGACAAGTCAATACTTCAGTAAGATAATTCAATGTTTGTACTTAGAAAATAAATAATAATTATCATGATAGTGAAAATATTTACAAGAGTTCCTATAACATAAATAACAATTATACAAATATAATAATATTTAGACGTTATTACTTCTACAGCAAAACAAAACCATGTTACCTGAAATGGGCAATAGTCGATAAAATCTCTTGAAGCAGTAAATTACCTCAACCATATCTAGCACTACCATATCTCCCAATAAAATATAGCACAACCAAACCTGCTGCTCGCTTTATCGGATTGGGTATGGGGGCAGAAATTGTTATGCATGAACTGGCAATGGATCCAACTTTTCTTCTATATCTTTCGGAATCATTAAACTTGAACAAAATGCTCTCCCATTGCTATATATTCCCAATACCAACAAAATATTAGCCAGCCTTCATTTTTCAGCAGAATACCATCATCTCATAAGCCAATCATTTAAAACTATATAGAGATAGTCCTACCAAAACTAAGAAGGAATAAATGTCACACATTGGGAGACAAGCCAGTGTAAAGGCATTGATAATTTAAGATGCACACGCGCAAACATATAAATATATTCATAAAACTCAAACAAATTTGTTTTCTTTTACTGTTAAGTTACTCACACATTCAGTGGAGCATGACCACAACCTCACCTTCCATCCTAGTATTATGTGCAAAGGAAGTGCTAGTTGAGTTTTATTTCAACTGAGAATCTAAGTGATGGAAAGTACACAAATTAAGAACCCTAGTTTTCCTAATAAATGAGAGTAAGCTATGTCCCCAAGCTACAAGACTATTGACAAATAAAGGAAATGAGAACCAAAATAATTAAACTTTTTATCGCAGAAATATTACAATAACAACCAATCGTTAGTCCCAAGATTTGCTCTCGGCCATGGATCCTCAACAAATTAGTCAAATTCAGCCACATGTATTTCTTTTCGCCATTCGATTCAAGTCAAAGAAATGTTTTCAAAAACATACTGTACATGTCAGTATGACCTGACTTTTTGTACCAGTCACAAGAACAGTACAAAAAACCCCCCACAATTCTGTCCCAGTCAATTTATGTACAGGACTGTATCGAATGGTTCTAGAAATTCAGTATTATGTTGGCCATTCCGGCCAAATTATATAGTTGGTTCAAAATGTTAAACAAAAAAACATAAACAAAACAAAACAATACTCGAGCTTTGTAAGGGAGGAGGACACCGCTGTCGAGAAGGTGTCAAGCCATCAATGAAGTCTTGTCAGATCCACCCATCAAAAAGACTGCAACTTGTTCTTGGTTTTCTGCGCAACAAGCAATGCTTCACTGCCAGCATATTCAATGAAAATGTAAAACAGTAAAAGACTTGCTTCAAAACTTTTAACTTTATGTACACACTTTTGATTTCTTTTTCTCTTTTCTTTATGCCTTGGTCTGTAAATCATTTATCAAAAAAAAAAAAAAAAGTTGTTTTATTTCGCTTTGGCCATCAATAGTATTTTGATTTTAGACCCTAGTATTTATTAAGCTCCTCTAAAGAATGTAACATATAAGAATCACATTCTAAAGAAATGGAGTGCACAAAGTCTACAACATACTGCACATCACTTGTGGGATACAAAATTCCCCTAAAAATTAGGTTATATAAGAATTACATTCTAAAATAAATGGAGTCTACAAAGTCCACAACATAGTGCATATTGCTAGTGCCAAGAATATGAGACCATCCAACTAATAATCTCAAAAACACATATTCAACTTACCAATCAAGATCTCCACTCCATTGAATAATGTGTTTATTTCCCTCCCTCCATATACCGCAAAATGTGCCGAGTAAAAAATTTTCTATGTTTCCAACCAGTTCCTCTCCACTCACTTAGACATTACCCAATGGATCCCAAATATTTTTTTGATGAGTCCAAAGTTTATTAAAAAGAGGAGAGAGAGTGGCACAAAGGATGTGAACATTCCCAAATCAAAGAATACAAATCACAAAGAGAGGAAAACTAAGAAATCAACTTGGACATCAAATTGATGCAACTCTAAACCTGCATCTAGTTGTACAAAGATCTCAAAATGTGCTCTTTGATTAAAAGGTAGGATGTTCCACCCCATCAAAGAACCTCATGTTTAGTTCATAACACAGAATCCACATGACGGAAAGAGGTGTGGCTGACCACACCTTGGATATTATGTGTTGCTAAAAAGATCCTTGCCAACACTCTAATAGATGAAGCACTGATTTTTTACCAAAATTGTAGACTGGAGGCAATAAGTTGTATGGGGGCATGGATTTCTGAAACCTCTAAGCTTTTAACCTTGCCCTTTTTTTTTATGAATTAACCTTGCTCTTTCAGAGAAACAAGGATGGTGTCTTATGAAAAACATAATACATAAAAAAAATTACATCAAAATTGTAGACTGAAAGCAAATCAAAGTTGCATGGGGGCATGGATTTCCAAAACCTCTGAGCTTTTTACCTTGCTCTTTCAGCAAAACAAGGGTGGTGTCTTACGCACAACACCTGATCCTTCTCTATAAAGTGTTCAAGGAAAAATACTTCCTCACATGCTCATTCTTGGAAGCAAGACCAAACATAAAACATCCTTTGGATGGAGAAGCAATCTTGAAGTGAAAGAAGTTATACATTTGGGGACAAAGTGGAGAGATGGATGAATGAGCTCCCAACGAGTATGTGTGGGTGAAGGAACTAATTGATAAAGAAAGGAAAAGACAGAATACAGATATAATCCATGGAAGCCGAAAATAATAAGATGAGCACCGTGAGCTCCAAGCTGCCTTAGGACAAAGTAATTTGAATTGGAAATTCCACAGGTAGATTAATGGTAAGGAGTGCATATAACCTGGCCCTAGAGCGTAAAAATTAGGAGAATGAAGGAGAGAGTTCCAATAGCAATGGCTCAAGGATGCTATGGAAGAAAGTTTGGCAAATGAAGCTGCCAAATAAAATCAGATTCTATGCATGGTGTGCCAACCCACCAAAGGAAATTTGGAAAGGAGAAATCTTACAAGAGAAAAGATTGAAGTATGCAAGAAGTCCAATGAAACAGTAAACTATGCATAGTGGGAATGTTAACTTGCAAACGAGGTATGGAGGATCAACCCCTTTCTCTCTAAAACTGCTGGAAGCCCTAAGAAAATGGACTTTACCAAGACAGTTTGGGCAATAGTGGAATAACAAGGAGAGGATGGTCAAAAATTATTTTTAACATTCTCATGGACACTATGGAATCATAAATATTGGATAAGATGCAGTGGGAAAAAGAAAAACAACTGCATTGATATTTGATAATAGGCAATGCAGTGAAATACAAGTAAGAATTTTGTCAAGTTACCATTATGGAACTGACCAGAGTTGATACACGAGGCATGTTGATACCTCCTCTACTGAGGGTGTACAAATTCAATGTAAAGAGGGAATGGGGCTGGGGGTTAGAGATGATAAGTGCTTTGTGACAGCAGGTATGAGCAGAAGTGAGAATTATCATGGCCGCGATGGAAGAAATGAAAGCTTTTGTAGCAGAGGTAGCACTTGACATTGCAAAAGACGTGGGGTTACAAGATAAAAATCTGGAGACGATTCCCTAACAGTTGCGAAAGCTTTGAAGTCCAAGGAGAATAACGGTGGGGCATTTGATAAATGGTGCACAGCATGCTCTTAAAAGAAATTCAAAGGTGGAACATATCACACATGATGAAAGAACAAAAACATGGAAGCACACAGGTTGGCACACCATACACACACAACATTTAGAAACTATGAAAGATTTGTTAGAAGAAATAGAAACAGTAAGCATGAATAAAAATCCTTTGTCCCACTCAAAGTGTTCGACTTTATACTCTTATCAATTGCAATAAGCCATATGTCTTTCTTTTCTTTTTTCTTTTTTAAATTTTAAACTTTGGTTATTTATACATGTGTATATGTGCCAAGATGTGATTCTCGAAGCATAAAGTGGAACACTGAAAATCGGACAGGAGATTTTTATTTGACAAGTGGGTTTTGAACGTTGCATAGATATACAAATGTGTATAGTTTAATAATTTTAATTATGCTTCAATAATACAAACAGGCCTCCATGGCTGAACCAAAAAGTCACTGTTCAACCCTTGCTCAACAACAGCCAACATTACAGGCAGCCACCAACAAGTTTGGCCACAACCCTTCACAATAAACCATACATAATCATCAAAATGAGTTTTTTTTTTTTTTTTTTTTAGAAAATCAAAATGAGCGAAGTCAATTATTCAAAAAACTCCACCCCATACACCATATTCACTTATGGAAAATCAAAGTAAACAAAACAGTTAATATAATAGTAGCCCAGCTTGTTCTCATCAACTAAAAAATATTTAAAAATTTTGATGTACTCTAAAATGGGTCTTGATAATTTTTCTTAATCCAAATCTAAAGAATGCAAAATATAAGTATGTAAGTGAGAAATGGCATACTTGAAAATTGCGAAGGAATGAAGAAGAATGCTTCTTAAAGCTTTAGCTGTGAAAATACGCTGCTTCTTCTTGCGTTTTCTCCTTTACATTCAGCAACTTCTTCTTTGAACACGCGGGTTATTCTATCGATTTCGTTTACTTGGAGGCTCTGACGAGGGACAGAAGATGAAAAAACCGTGAACTTGAGAGAAGAATATGGGAACCAAAAAAGAACGGGTCGAAATAATCGGTCTAACCCGGTGGGTTGAACTGGTGGAAATTAATTTATTATTACGAGAAAGATAAACCAAAGCTTTTGAATTTATTTTTTTAAATCCAATAAGCTAAAACTTAGATCCCACTATCTATGAGATTTATGTACAACAGATATGATAATTCCCCTGTTTTTTTTATTACTAACTAACTTAAATATATATCTCAAGAACAATAAAGTAAATATGAATTATCAATATTTTTGTGTCCTGCCTCTTTCTTTTTTCTTTTTTGTTTTTGTTTATTACTAACTAATTTAAATATATATCTCAAGAAAAATAAAGTAAATATGAATTATCAATATCTGTGTCTTGCCTCTTATTTGTTATACAAATAAATTGAATTAATTTATTGTCCTTGAATATTGCTTTAAATTCGTAATTACTTTTGGTTTGGTTTTCCTTGACATAGAAGGAAAGATTTGTTTTTGGAGTGGAAGATAAAGATTATCCTTGACATAAAAGGAAAAATGATTTTTAGTTGAAAACTAATTGGGTATATATTCTTTTTCCATTAAATAATAAAAGAAAATCCTTATATATAGGCATTGTTGAAAGAGTAATAGTACATAGACAAGTTATTTTATAACATTTTTACATATTGTTGTTGTGAACAACTTCTTGTTAGTTCTTATCTGAGCCCATAGGGCAGAACTATATATATAGGTGGGGGGCCATCCTCAAAAATTTTGAAATTTCCTTTAATATATATAAATAATTATTTTAATGTTTTCAAAATTTATCTTACAAAAATAAAAGTTGGCCCCCCAAATATTTGAATTAGTCCAATGATGCTCTTAAAAAAAATAATTGATCTAATAGTTATTGAGACATAACTTTATTATTCTCAATTTTATTTTTTATTGTAAAAATGCTCTTATATTTGTTAAATATTTGATAAAGTTTGGCACCAAACATGTTTAAATCTATATTTTTCAACCCATTATATGGTGATTAACAAGTTATTGACTCATCAAAAAAAATTGTCATTAAAACTACACATGAAATGTCTTTTTAGTTATCACATAATAGGTTAGAGCAAAATAACTTCAAATATGTTTTGAGATTAACTTAATCCTCCAAGTTTTGAATTATTCATGTTTCTGAAAATTTCATTAGTTCAATTGAAAGATTTTTTTTTTTTTTACTTTAGTGTAAAATTTGATAATTTGTATTGAATATGAAAATTTTAAATATTTCACTATGAAAATGGTAAAAAATGAATTTATTTTATGAAAGATTACCATCAAACATAATTTTGATAGAAAATATTAAGCTTTTTTTTTTTTTGGGTGTGAGTATATATATAACTTATCATATTAAAAAGTGTGTGTATATATGTGAGCGTATAACCAAAAAAGTGTGTGTGTGTGTGTGTGTGTGTGTGTGTGTGTGTGTGTGTGTGTGTGTGTGTGAGGTTGTCTTGATTAATATATTAGTTTCGCAACTTAACCCCCCCAAACAAAAATTTATGGCTTCGCCCCTGTTGGGCCCACCACTAACATCATTTTTTTTTTCCCATTTACCAATAACCACATATTACATTAGTAGTTTGTAAATTTTTTTTGTAAAAAAGTATGTATCTCTAGCATTTTCCTTGTAGAAATTTGGTGGTTTTTGCCAATGGTTCCTCCCACATGGAAAAAGGAGAAAGTTCCTATAAGAATATGAATTAGGTTTCTTTGAATAATAGTTGGTCAATTATTTGGGATTGAAAGATTACCCGTTGTTATGTATTGAGAATTTGTTGTTTTGTGGGTGTGAGAGAGTTATTGGGTGTACTATGGCTTTAGAATTGTGAGTTTGTGTTTGTGAGAGGTTTTGTTTATGTTGGTAAGGCTTTGTAAGTACTTTTGTGTGAGTTGTGAGTATTAATTAATGGTGTTCTAATTCATATCATTGATAGTGAATATTTTAATTAGTGTTGCCTGTGAATGTAGGTATCACAATAATTGATTTTAGAGATTTTGTTGTTGAAATATATGTGTGCTATTTGAAAATTATATAATTATGAAAAAAAAATGTAATTAATATAAGATTTTTTTTTTTGAGAAAATAATTAATATAAGATTTAGTTTTTATAAGAAAGAAGAATTGTAACTAATGTTATATACTCTTAAAATATAAGGTTGTTTAAAAAAAAAAAAACTATCTTTTATTATGATACATTCCATATCATTCATAGTGGATATTTTGGTTGGTGTTCCTCATGGATGTATGTGTGAAATCGACCAACCACATTAAATATTGTTGTCTCTTGGGAATGTTTTATTTTTCTTGTTTAAGTGAATGCCCTTCAACTAACCCCAAATTACAGCAATCTATATCTATATCTAAATCTAAATCTAAATCAATATGATAAGAGAGATGCTATATTCACAACATTTTCACAACAAATCATAAGTGGTTAGTTGTTATTTGTTCTAATTTGAACCTGCTACTGAAATTACTTTTTTACCCCACCAATAACAACTTGCCACATAGAATTTGTTGTAAAAATATTATGAAAATATTGTGGACTTAACATTTCTCATATATAATAATATAAAAGCGAAATGTCCCTCGTTTCGTTTACTAATTCATGGAATTATACAAATTTATCTTGTAATTACTTTTAAAAACACCAAAAACACGTGCCTTTTCATTTTGTGGATTAATTGGCTTTGTTTGGTTAGATGGAAAAGGAAGGAAAGAAGAAGAAGAAAGGAATGTCTATCCTTTGCTTAATGGGAGGGAAAAAAGGCTTTTGTAGAATCCATTATTTTTTTTCTTTAAAATTACCCTTATACCCTCAAAAGGTCTTGTTTTTATTTGTGAGATGACATTCCCCCACTCTTTTTTCTTTTTCTTACCTTTTCTTTTCTCTTCTCTTCCTTTCCCTTCCCTTCCACTGGACTAAACAATCTTCTCTAAATTTTTATACTGTTTGGAGAGTGAACAATTGTGTTTACCTTTTACCTACATACTTTTTCAAATATACATTCCAACAAACTCTCTATCATTCTCTATCCTATTTAAATATTATTTTTGTCAGTTCGTTTAGACCCCTGTAAACTTAGATTGTTTAACCTAATTAATTAACCAAGTGAATACTTAGGTTTATTATTCAGATCTAGGTTAAAACAATAACAATCATATCAAGTAAAGCAGCGGAAAAATAAATAACACAACGATATGATGACCCAGGAAAACCAAACCGGTAAAAAACCTGGGGAGGATTAACCTAGCTATCCTCAAGGTAAAATAGCAAATCCACTAGAAAGAATTGAAGTTTACACAATAGACTTAGACCACTAACATCATATTGCTACCTGCCTGTAGGAAACTTACTACCATGACCCCATGATAGCTCCGAGATCCACGGACTCCTTCTTTCCTTAATCTTTGCAAAACACAAACACCACCGTTTGTGACTTTGAGATCCCACTCAAAGGTTTAGCAACACAAACTCACCTGTTTGTGACTCCAAGACCACCCTTGAAGGTTTAGATCATCAGCTCCTTTGATGACTAGAGAAGGCAGCAACTTCAGCAATACCGGATCTTGAGATTCTTCAAGGAACAACACCGGTAGAAGTAATAAGAGAGGTTTTAGGAACAAAACCCTAAATACAAAGAGGCACACTCTTCTCTCTCTAAAAAGCCTTATAAAAAACGTGCTTAGGGTTTCCTTTATATAGTGGAAGAAGTAGATCTGAAACCCTAATCCTTAATGGGCTAGAACTGCTGTTTGGGCTTAATTAAAATTCTACAGATACGAATCTCGATCGATCGAGCCTGTTTTTCGATCGATCGAACCAGGCAGATTATGAATTCTTCTTTCAGCAGCTTACATGTTCTTGTGTGCTCACGATTTGCCAATTGTTCTAAGCTTTTAGAACCTAACAATCTCCCCCTTTGGCAATTCGTGACAAAACTTTCATACAAAATGAAATGTTAAAATACAAGAACAACCCAATACAATAAAATGCCCAATTACATCACAAATCCCAATCTAAGACTCTTAACCTAGAAGTTGCCAAGAAGAGGTAGAAGGTCTTGATCAGAATGCACCTGTCTTTCCTGAAACACTCAACAAACACATCAACACATGTGTGGAAAGAAAGACATATAAACAAAATGAAGCACAATATAAAAACAAAAGTAAACTAACTCTCCCCCTAAGTTAGATACATTAAAAAGTTTTTATATTCTCCCCCTAAACAAAACAAAAAAGATTCCCACATTTCATCTATCTCTCCCCATTTTTGTCACGTATTGACAAATACAACTCAAACAAAGAGTAAACAAGAGAAAAAAAAAAGAACCAAGGGATCATAAAACAGATTAGCTCTATAGAAAATAGAGAGAACACCCCCTATGAAGAGCAACAACTCCCCCTATGAACAACAAAGGTTAAAAAAAAACTTTTCCCCCTATAAAAATAGGAAAAACAAAACAAGTTTTGGGAAAAACAGTTTTGGGAAAAATTTAGGAGGTGGGGATAAATAAAAAAAACACACAAACCTAAAAAAAATTAAGTTGAGGATACACATGAAGAAAAATATTCTCTCTTTCAATAAATGCAAACTAGACACTATGTGACCCATAAATAGTTGCATGAGTAGAGAAAATATTTGCACATTGATTATCCATCACATCTCTTAAGAAAAATATTTTCTGCAATTCACACATCAAAAATAGCATATACTAGAAAAGTACATAATTCAAAAATTAATCAATCAATTTTTAAATCAAGTTGAGTACCCAATTTAGCAAAGTGTATGCATGGTATGTGTGAAAACAATGAGAGATATGACTGCAAAACTACAAGATGGATACAAAAACAATGCAATTCATGTGAATCCTAAACATAAATGATGTATGAAAAAAAATTTGGTCAAAAACTCTAAAAACTGAAAATATTTCAGTTTCGATCGATCGAGTATCGATCGAATACCAATCGAGTCAGACAGAATCAAACCAAAAATTTTAATCGCAATATCGATCGGTCGAGAAACAGCTTCGATCGGTCGAAATTCTGGAAAACTCAAATTTTTGAAAAACAGAGCAATTTAATGCAGTAACTTCTCAAAGTACAATATTTCATGAATGAAATGCATGAGTATGAGACTAAAAGTTTTTCAAAAACACTTGAATTCAACCCAGATCTTTCAAGAACAAGTTTATCAACCAATTTGTCCTCAAAACTCAAATTTTGCATCAAAATTAAGGAACATATAATCTTGGATGGCCACAACAAAATCACACACAATAACATGTACAAAGTTTAGCAAGGAGTAACTTTGTGTAGTGTGTGCAACTAGCAAAAGCTTGAGAAACATGTGAGGTGATATGTGAATAGTAATTAATCACAAAGTCTACAAAATTCATCACATAGAATTTGAAAGAAACTATCACCTAAAGAGTTACATCATATAACTCTCACATCTCCTAGAATAAAAGCTTGCAATCATGTAAGTTTCTTGATTTGCCTCAAAATTAATATTCAAAATTAATTGATTAGAAACTTAATAATATAGCCGGGATAATGTACACACCAATTTTATGAATTGTGAAATTATTATAGCCCAATAATGTACACACCAATTTTAATAGAGGCTACACCTTATTTTCTTTTTGTGCATGTGCTACACTTTCTCGAGCACAAAATCTTACGATATGCACTAAGGTGTTCATGATTGGCTAGTAAACAGTGGTGAGATGGTTATTTATGCCTTTCTCAATAAGTTCAAGTCCAACAATCAAAGACATACAACTTCAAAATCAAGATCATGTGATCAACAAATATAGCATCTTCCCACACAACATGCACAACAAGACTTTAGCTAGTAAAGTGCAATAAATAAGTGCATCAAAGCTAAACAAGGTACATAAACATGTTATGCAATAATTGATAGACCAACCTTGTCTTCAAATTCAAGGAAAAATAGCAAAACACAATTTGCAACAAATTTTTTTTTTTTTTTTTTATATATATAACAAAAAAAAAACAACCTAGAATGAAATGCATGAATGCAATGCAATGCAAATCCTAGAAACAGAGGTCACAAAAGATATAGCAATAAAGCACAAGGACCATGTCAGACAGACTCAATTAGGTTGAGCCTTTTTGCATCCAAGACTTCTTAGATGCAACTCTTACATTGGAGTTATGATTCATATTCGAATTCTGAGCAACTCCAGGATTGGAAAAAAAGTTTAACGCCTTTACCAATTCACCAATCAGTACCATAGGATCATGTGCTTGAGGCACAGGTACTGTAGTTTTATTTGCTCGCTTCGCAGCTTGCAACTTAAAACAATTTGGACGTATGTGTCTAGGTTTTCCACAAAAATGACAAACCCATGCAGGCTTATCATGCAATTTGCCCTTAGTCGAAGTAGAAGCTCTAGAATGAGAAGCATAAAGATCAACCCTAATTTTTCTAGGTGGAGTAACATTCAAAGGCTTGACAGGTTCACTCACCACGGGTTTGACAATCTCACTCTTAGGAGGTTCAGAAGAAGGAACAAATTTAGTGGAAGAAGGTTCAAGTACAGAAATACTTTCCTCATAACCTAAACCAGATTTATCAGAAGGAGACTTTTGAATACTCAGCATGTGATCAAGTTTGGAGCTTGCAGACCTATTAGTTTGTTCTCTAGCAACAGACAAATCATGTTCCAAACATTTAACTTTCTCAAGCAAGAGCATGTTCTCAGTTTTCACATTATTCAAAAGCTCATTTGCATCAAATAATTTAACAAGTAAAATTTTCTTTTCAAGATCAAGAGATGCGATTTTCTTCAAGCCTAACTCAACATTCATAGCATCCTTTGCAGCAACTTTGCAAAGTTTATTGTAGGCTTCCTGTAGATCTGCATCCTCAGGGAGTTCCCCATCAGAAGGGTTCTCTTCAACAGACAAGCTTTCATTGACTACCGTGGTAGCAGTGAAAGCAATAAAATTTCCATCCTCATCACTTGCAGATTCATTGTCGGAAACTTCGTCATCACTAAGGGTTACAGCCATAGCTTTACCCTTAGACCTCAAATAAGTAGGACATTCAGACTTTAAATGACCATACCCTTGACAACCATAACATTGTTGTCCCAAAGAATTATTAGAAGATTGACCTACTTTTTCCTTAGGTTTTTCAAAGTTATTAACCTTAGTGGGTTCATTCTTCCTAAAATTTCTAGGTTCAACAGTGTTCTTGCCTCTTGCCCTTCTATTACTATTTCTCAGAAAATTTCTAAAGTTCTTGGCAAGATAGGCAATCTCTGTAGCAGAGAGATCATCATCAAATCCACCATCCTCAACATCATCAACAGACTTAAGAGCCATTGATTTGGATTTGTTAGTTTTAGGGAGGTCTAACTCATAGGACTGAAGAGATCCTACAAGTTCATCAACAGGGATGGAGTCCACATCCTTACTCTCAGTAATGGCAGTCACTTTGGGTCTAAAATCTTCAGTCAAAGATCTAAGAATCTTCCTAACAATTTTAGGTTGATCATAGATTTCACCCAAATTATAAGCAGAATTAACAATATCATTCAACTTAGCATAGAACTCATCAAAAGATTCATCATCATTCATTCTAATGCTTTCAAATTTAGAAGTTAATTGCTGCAGTTTATTTATCTTAACTGCCTTTGTGCCTTCATGCACAGTCTGGAGGATATTCCAAGCAGTATGAGCAACCTCAACATTAGAGATTCTCTTAAATTCCTCCATGGAAACAGCATTAAAAATAGCATTCATTGCTTTGCTATTAAAAGCGGCTGCCTCCTTCTGAGAAGTTTGCCACTCACTCACAGGAGTAGTGGGCTTCTCCCATCCGTATTCAACGGAATTCCACACCCTCTCATCAATGGATTTTAGGAATGCTTTCATCCTTACTTTCCAATAGGCATAGTTGTTTCCATCAAAGTGAGGAGGAACAACTAGAGAGTGTCCGTGTTCCATGACAACAGGGGTCAAGGATCAGCTCAAAGATCAAAGGATCAAACACAAAAGCTACCCGCTCTGATACCACTTGTCAGTTCGTTTAGACCCCTGTAAACTTAGATTGTTTAACCTAATTAATTAACCAAGTGAATACTTAGGTTTATTATTCAGATCTAGGTTAAAACAATAACAATCATATCAAGTAAAGCAGCGGAAAAATAAATAACACAACGATATGATGACCCAGGAAAACCAAACCGGTAAAAAACCTGGGGAGGATTAACCTAGCTATCCTCAAGGTAAAATAGCAAATCCACTAGAAAGAATTGAAGTTTACACAATAGACTTAGACCACTAACATCATATTGCTACCTGCCTGTAGGAAACTTACTACCATGACCCCATGATAGCTCCGAGATCCACGGACTCCTTCTTTCCTTAATCTTTGCAAAACACAAACACCACCGTTTGTGACTTTGAGATCCCACTCAAAGGTTTAGCAACACAAACTCACCTGTTTGTGACTCCAAGACCACCCTTGAAGGTTTAGATCATCAGCTCCTTTGATGACTAGAGAAGGCAGCAACTTCAGCAATACCGGATCTTGAGATTCTTCAAGGAACAACACCGGTAGAAGTAATAAGAGAGGTTTTAGGAACAAAACCCTAAATACAAAGAGGCACACTCTTCTCTCTCTAAAAAGCCTTATAAAAAACGTGCTTAGGGTTTCCTTTATATAGTGGAAGAAGTAGATCTGAAACCCTAATCCTTAATGGGCTAGAACTGCTGTTTGGGCTTAATTAAAATTCTGCAGATACGAATCTCGATCGATCGAGCCTGTTTTTCGATCGATCGAACCAGGCAGATTATGAATTCTTCTTTCAGCAGCTTACATGTTCTTATGTGCTCACGATTTGTCAATTGTTCTAAGCTTTTAGAACCTAACAATTTTTTCATTCTTTCTTTAATTTTCATTCATTCTTTTTTTAGTATTTCTTTATGCATTCCCAACTATTATATTTTTCTAATTCCCAATAACTATATTTTTAAATCCCCCAATGGTAACTGTAAGGACACAAATCTACGGATGGGCCTACAAGCAGAAGAAATTGAAGTCCATGTCGTATACAGTATCCTTGAAATGAATTTGTTGAGAGAGTGGGCTGAAGAAAACTTGATTGAGAGCGTATGGGTTGATGGCCCAAGTATAATTATGACCAGACTAACGTTAATGAAATATTGAGATGATACAGGGTTCTTCTCGGCTTAGTCCGAGGAGTGAGTTTAGGTAACTGCCTTGAGTACTTGTATCTTTCTCTTGCTTGTTCTCCTCTTCAATGACTTCCCTGTTTCTTTTGATTGTTCGATGCCTTTTCTCTCTATTTCCTGCTCTATTTATAGGCCAATTTGCCTCACGTGCCAGTTAGGTGAGCCTCCATTGATACTTGTCCCATCAACCTTCACTTGAAGTCTCCATATGGCAGCTGTAAACGGTGAGGGTCACTGTTCAGATGTCTTTTTCCCATTAATGTGACCAGGATGTTAGCTGCAGGGTTATAAATGCGGTGGCAGCAGCCTTTCACATAATATCTCCTTGCTGCCACCTGCCCTCTTTGCCCACATGAACCTAAAGGTTCTCCAGAAATGACAGGATCAATGCTGGGACATTAATCTGGATTGTCCCTTTGATCATCCGACCAGGCAGTGCTCCTCGGACCACCCCTTTCTTCCTTCACACAAGTTTTAATATAGGGAGGAGCTAAACCAGGTACAGTCCTCGTGACTTATTGTCCTCGGATGGCCAGTCCCCTCGGACAGGCCCATGGCCCACTATCTGGAATTGGGTCTTTTACCCCTACAATAACATTTTAAAATTTTTCAAGTTTTCAACGATCATACTTTCCAATGGTTTTTTTTTAATGATCATATTTTTCATTTATGAAATCTATATTAGTCTTGAAATTTATCAAATCTATGTAATTTGGAATGAATTTATGCATTAAATTTTTCACAAATTATTTTTTTAGATAATTATTATTATTGTTATTTAATAATTAAATAACTTTTAATTAATTAATTATCTCTTTCTATTTTTTCTCAAAAAAAGAAACCTATCTAATATTAAATACCATATCACACGATTACATACCAAAAAAAAAAAAAAAAAAAGCCAAGGGATTAACTC
Source organism: Lithocarpus polystachyus (assembly GCA_033629205.1). NCBI lineage: Eukaryota > Viridiplantae > Streptophyta > Magnoliopsida > Fagales > Fagaceae > Lithocarpus > Lithocarpus polystachyus. The sequence continues at coordinate 85,084,879 of CM066165.1, read as the reverse complement.
AATTTTATTTCAACCTACTAATTTTAAAGACCACAAATTTTCACACCCAATTGATTACTCAACTTCAACGGTTCTTTTTAGAGAAGTGTTACGTCTACAATATTTTTACAATATTTTCATAATAAATCACAAGTAGTTAGTTGTTATTGGTTCAAATTTAAATTTAACACTGAGATTACTTTTTTAACTCAATAATAACAACCAGTAATAACCTGTTACTTAGAATATGTTATAAAAATATTATGAATATATCATTTCTCTTCTTTTTATCAAAAAAAAAAAAAAAATTGAGACACGTTATTCTATTTACTTCACAGTTTACACATTTATCACATCAGAGAAAATAGAAGATAGAGACAAAGAAAGAACGTAGCAGAGAGAGAGAGAGAGAAGGCTGGTGGAGATCAAGTGTCGTCGGAAGGACAAAGCCGGTGGAGATTGGTGTTCACCAAGCAGTAGCGCCTTGTCCGCCTCCCCGCTGCTAGACTGGGTCAGACCGGCTTATTTTTTTATTTTATTTTATTTTATTTTATTTTATTTTTCTTATTTTCTAGTTCTAATTCAACTTTGCTATTATAATAAGAAATAGATTTTGTTTTGTGTTTTGTTTTGATTATGTGAGATGTTTGAGTTTATGAGGGAGAAAGAATTGTTTTTTATTGAGTTGTTTGATTTTTTAAAGGAGAAAAATTCATTTGGAGTTGCTACAGTGCTCTCCAAGTCAAGAGAGCTATTGTAGCAACTCAAAAAAAAAAATTGGAAAAATCTGAGGGGCCTATACCACCGTCAGACCAATTTTCCTCCGAAAACATCACCGGTAATTTTTTAATTTTGTTTCATAAATTTTCCCTTTAAATATGATTTAGGGTTATGTTTGAGAGTGTTTTTCTTTTTGATAAGGATAAATTGTCCAAGGTAAAGCTGAAGGTCCCATACGAGCTGAAGGACCTGTATAAGCTGACGACCCTCTGAGGAGGGAAAGCAAGGCGAACGGTCCTTCTTCAAGCCAACGAGTGCGCCATGCGTTACTCGGGTACGGGGTAGGAATAAGACAAAGGATGCCGACGGGAAGAGGAAGTGACAGAATGAAGCTGAAGGGAAAGACATAACTTGCCGTACACACTTACACAAGCAAATACCTTATCCGGCACGTTTATTCAGAAAGAGGTATCTTGCACTCCACGCAAAATCCATAAAGAATGGTTCTAGTAAGGGAAAAGGTTTCGTAAGGAGCACGCAATAGAGAGTGGCTCCAGTAAGGAGATACCTTCTCAAACACGCCACGAATGTCAACTCTACACTACTATAAATACCCCTAAGCCCTCAAGAACGGAGGTACACATAACTTCCCCCAACTCTGGCACTCTAGGGTTGCGAGCATTCACTAACTTAACCTTCGGAGGGTCCTTGGCCGGTACCACATTGGTACCACTCTTAAGGTCTTCAGCTTTTGTAAAGTGTAGGTTCTTCATCGAAGGCATGTGGGGACCGTGTGACTTATTGACGATTTTTGGCATCATCACTTTTGAACGATCAGCATAGTCTGATGGGTTTATAGCCTGTGCTGGGTTTTGTCAATTTCAATCAAAACTGTCTCCTAACTGTATCCTGTGGTGGCCTTTTTTTTTAAGTTATTTTTAATGCTAAGATTGTTTTGAATTTGTGGTTGAAATTTGGTTTTTATTTATTTATTTTTATCTTGGGTCTCAATACTATTTTTCTCATTATTCAATAAAAATGCAGAATTTCAGTTTCAGGGTCATCAAAGCTGTTGGCCAATATTCTGTACTCATGGGTCCATCTGTTGGGACTTAATTGCTAGATGGGGTAAAATGGTAAGTGCTTTTTCTAAATCATCATCTTTTTGAGTTGTTTTGAGTTAACTTATTCTATAGGTGTTCTTTTGGTGTTGCATGACATATGCTTGATGAAATTTCTATTAAATTTGATGTGAGATCTTTTCACTCAACCTTTTTCCCCCTTATGTTGTGATAAATCTGAGTAGCTATACTATGATTGTAAAAAATTAATTTTTTAATGGAAATTATTAACTTGGTTATAACAGAAAATTTTCTGATAATATTTATTTAAATCTAAAATTACATGTTCTTTTGGTGTTGCATGATATATTTTCAATGAAGTTCCTTCTAAAATTGATATATGATCATAAATCTAAGTAGTTATACTATTGCTTTTTAAAATAAAAAATTTATGGAAATGAATAATTTGGTTATAAATATGGAGATTAACCCAAATACTCAAAAGAAAACCAATTCTAAATAGAATAGAAGAAGAAGACTAAGCCAAAACTACTCTACTCTCCTCTATTCCCCCTTCCTTGCCCCTCCATCCAAACTTAAGAAAGAAAATCTCAACCACAAATGAAAAACTACCTTAACTTAATGATAAGAGAGAGAGAGAGAGAGAGAGAGAGAGAGAGAGAGAGAGAGAGAGAGAGAGAGAGAAACAACAGTAATTTGCGAGTTATTCTGGTTATATTCTTGAAATACGAAAGAGAGAGCAATGCCCCCATAATTGAAATTATCAAATTCTGGTGATACTTACACAGTTAGTCTTTAATATGAACGAACTGATTGACATATTCTTGATGACTTAAATTAGTATATAATTTCATAATTATAGTCTATAAAGCATGATTCTTCCTTTAACATATTACATAAACTGTGATTGTAGACAACTTAACTACATGTATGACTCCATGAACTGACTAATATGTCATTTTCTTTGATATACAACAAATTTTGTGTGCGTGTATTTTTTATAGGTTTAATTTCTTTCTTGCTTTCTTTGCACTTCCTACTCATGTTTAAAATTTTTTTTTTCCATGCTTGCTGTGTCTAATTTTGCTTATTGTTGACTTCTTCAAAGTGCAGTATTTACCAAGAAAATAAAGAAAAAAAGAGAAGGGGAGAATGAGGCTGTGGGTCATAAGCTTCAGCCACATCCATTAGAATTTGAAGTTAGTTTATGCTTAAATGTTTTTTAGAACAAATAGCACTAAGTTATGTTTGAATTATTTGCAGGGACTTCCACTCTATCCAATTTTGGGGATGTTTGGAGCATACAGATTTGATGCTATTCTTCTTCCAAGCTAGATGAGTGATCAATAATAATAGGTAGGATTTTTATTTCTTTAATTTTTATTTTTTAATTTATTGTTGTGACTTGGTGAGATTGCTCTGTCCCTTTGTAAATAATTAGCTCTAACCTCTGAATTTGGAAGGATGTCTGGGGCTATATAATGGTTGTTGGAGCATCAAAGTCAACTGTAGTGGCTGATGTAGATAGGTTTTCCAGTATGAAAAAGTAGAATGTTAGTGAGTTTTAATTAATTTCAATTTATTTATAATGCATAAATTTTGTGCTTCACATTCTCGAGCTTATGAAGTGTTGGGTAGTGCTTATGAACTATTAGTTAAGTGTTAGCTAATAGCTAGAAATTCGCTAAGTAACTCACACTTGGACTATATTGTTTAGTTTAGTGTTAAAATCAACTTAGCCATAAAACTTTGTGTTAAGGGTTCTAAATATTGCGCTAGGGTGTATTTAGCATATTTTAGTTTCAACTTAATCACTAAATCTCTCCTCAAACAGTCATAGGTGTAAATGGCAAGAGGAATTTAGTTTTTTTTTTTTTTTTTTTTTTTTTTTTTTTTTTTTTTTTTTTTTTTTTTCGGGTCTCAACCAACAAGATTTTTTCATTTATAATTTTTTTTCCTGCTATCAATAATTACATTTTTTTTTTTGGTAAAATGTACATAGGTTTGACTTGCCTGCACAAACCAACACCCTAGAGGTTGAGAAAGATCTGCATTTACTGAAGGTGTGATGAACTCTATTTTTGTCTATGTAATTTGTTTGTGGCACTACTTTTCAATTATACTCAAATTATTCTCTATGTAACATTTTAATTGCTTCAAATTTGTTTCATTTTTGTGAATTTTCTTATTATTTCAATTTTCAAACTTATGTGGTTAGGGAATATGCCATTATGCAACTTGGGTCACGGTCATGCAGCAATGGAACTAGGGAAATATTTAAATGTCTGTCTCTTTGTAATTAAAATTATAGCTTAAAGTTTAATTAGATCTTACGCTTCTACTTAAGAGATTGTTCGGATTTAGACAATTCACAATCTAGAAAATTAGAACAATCTAGAAAATTAGAAATGAAGTAGAAGGTAGGGTATTTCCTATTAATGCATTTAATATGTTCAATAATGTATGTATAGTCATTAGCCTTTGGTTGTATCCATGTTGAGCATTCGAAAATTATTTCCTGTGTATGGAATGTAAAAAGTTTTTACTTACCAAAAAATAATGTTTGTGTATAATTTGACTATAAATGGGTAAAATAACAAATTGAAACTGAAAGCTAGTTGATTTTCCACAAACTGGAATTGATATACGACAATATGGCACTAGTAGTTGTTTTTCTACCAATGTCTTTGACTGGGTTGCTGATTCATGCCTTTTTGTAATTTTTAAGCAACATTCTTGGTGAGAGGGGTTTACCCTACACCCTAAAAAATATGATTTTATGGGGATATAAGTGATTTCTTGTAAAATGGCATCGGCATAGTCAAGTGTAAAACTTGGGCTGGACTTGAAGTAATTATGATGGTAGTATCTTGGAATCTTTGATTTGTTGCTTTATCTAGGATGTTTATAGTTCCAATTTCAAAAAGATGATTCGAAAACTCAACTTCACTCAACAAGTTTTGTTTGCATTATATTGACCTGAATGCACATGATTCTATTTTCTTACATGAAATTCACATCATGAATCGATTGAACATATCATAATTTAAGATGTGCTTTTAAATTATGACGTGCTCTTACTTGGACCAAAGTGAGCGTTATCTTATGATAACATGTTCCAGATATAAGATTAGACTTAATTCATCTCAGGATTTCTTTGGAGTTGAATAAGTTTGACTCAAACAATCTTCCATTTACTTTTGAATTATGTTGGAACTCATTTAGATTTAAAGTCATTTTATATCTATCTAAATAATGGAAAGTTATACAATACTCCTTGAGCAATGCTCTCTCCTCTCACATGAATGACAAAACCTACCATGAATTTAATTAGTGAAACTTATTGTTATGTGAGGGGAATCAACATGGCTCCTGGTGTACTGAATAATTACAACTAAATATTCATATATAATAACTTATTGTGAAGCTTTTTTTTTTTTTGGATTTGGATTTTTAGGGTTGGGGCGGATAAGTTGTTGTGAAGCTTGGATATGCATGTAGTGGTTTATGGCTTTATCTAGTTAATAGGACACTTTTTATTAACTTTGATGGTTCATTTGCTTGCTAGGAGTTTATTTTGTAACTTAATTATTTTCTAAATTCTTTTAAAAGAAAGTTCCATCCTGATTTCTGAATTTCTTCCTATGTTCATGATTACAGTTGAGAAGTGCCATTGATCTGTAGAGGCACTACAAGAAGGGTGATTCAAAATCCAAAACTTTACCCATATATTTCCAGGTAAGTCTCTTTGTAATCTAGAATAATAGTATAGTATGTGATATCTTGGAGCTGTAAGTGGGACTCTTGTTTATTCTCCTTTAGGTGGTATACATTTTGTTATTTAGGCTTGGCTAATTCATACACCTTTCGGTCTTTTGACAATTAGATTGGGACGGTGATAGAATCTGCATTAGACTTCTTCACAAGTAGACTAACAAAGAAGGAGAGAAAGGGAACAATTGCATCTGAGGTGTTATTTGATCTCTCCCTTGCTGACTACAGGTGTGATATGCAACTCTATCGAAACCATATGACCATATCATGATATGATGTGTTGAGTTTAAAGGGTAAAAGGAATGTGGTGTTGCCATTCGTAAAAATATGTTATTTTGCCTATATATAATGGTTGATTAAGATGAATTCAGCAAAGGGAGATCTAAATTCTATATGAGCTTGCTTATCTTAGTTGTAATCTTCAAATGGACTTTAAAAAAAATCCAGACAGACATACTTTCTGAAGAAAATGTGAAGCATGGTCATCATATATAACACAGTAATAAAAACTTGAAAAGGGGGGGGGGGGGGGGGCGGTGAGGAGCACCAAAAAGCTGACCTTGTTATTTTTGCTTTGTATTTCTGGAAATTATTTCCCGCAGAAACTTCCATCTTCACTCACCCCCTCATAATTAAAATTTGGAGTCCTCTATTGTGCAGCTTAACATTTCCATTGCTACAATGAATGATCTGATAAACTGTGATACTCTTACCAAGTGACATGAGAAACAGAATCCACTCAGCTGATTTATGATTCATAGCTATATTCACATGTGCTGTTTCTCTTTGATGTTTGCTCCTTCCCATAGTTTTCTTATAGAATTGGTCATGATTGTTGTGATGATAAATGCATGCTTCAGGAAATAATAGTTATTGAATGAGTAAAGTAAACTTACAGACAAAAGGCTGCACATATGAGAAGAAAATAAATTACTAATAGTTATTGAATGAAACAGTATGCTTTGAGGTATAGAAGGGAAAGATGATTGAAGAGCTTAACGAAAGACATAAGAGTTTAGGGGAGAAAACTTTGTGAAATGTTCCGTTCCTAATGGATCTGTCTGGGTGGATCCTGAGAAGCCTTTCAGACAGATTCATTATGCCAAGAACATTCAAGTCCTGCATCAAACTCCTGAGTCACTGTACCACAGATAGTAACAGAGCATAGTGAAACCCATTAGATTCTATCAAGATTTTCAAAAAGAGTTGAGAAGATAAAACCATTACAAAAACAAACCAAATCTCCACTTCACTTGCTCACCAAGCAGTCAAAATCGTTTAAAAAGACTAAGAAGATACACCAGGTTATGCATAATATTGAAGAAATTAAAATACATCACAGAACGAAAGGCATGTATAAACCCCAAAATTGTATTAGATTTCTCTATCTGCACTATCCTTATTTTTCAAAGGAAGTAAATTACTTTCAAATGATAATGAATATTAAAATTTAGTTGCCTTGATTAAACGGTATATAATTTTCTGTTGAAGGGCATGGAATAATCAGACCAACTGATCCAATTACTAAAATGATAATTCTTCAAATGTTTTATTTCATACATAGAGGCGCATGCACCTTCTTCCCGATTATTTTATCCTATTAATCTTCCTCTATTTTAATCTGTGTATAGTAAGAAGAAGAAAAAAGTTCTATCCCAATGTGTCCCATATGGATTCATTCATCTACATATGGGAATTGCAGTTGCAGAGGAATGTTTCTTAGAGTACTAAAACAGCTATAGTTGGGTTTTAGCTGATTCTTTTTTGTCTTCTGCTTATATTTCTTCAACTTATTCTTCTTCATCTGTGAACTTGCCTTTAATTCTATCGGTTTTTTCCATTTGGAGGCAGGAATGAGAGGGAAATGGAATAACATAGACAATGAACGTAGAGAAATTGGGAAACTAAACCGACTGGATTAACTAGGCCAATCCTGGAGAGTTGAGCGAGTCAGAAGTTTTTTTCCCTTTTGTATAATACCTTAAATTTATTTAACGACATCAAATTAATTATTTTCCATATGTAATTGCTATCTAGTTTTTTTTTTTTTTTTTTTAAATGAATAGAATTTCAATTTATGACGTCCACTCTATGATAATTGCTCTTATCATTAGGTTAAGACACCAATCAATTTTTAGTATAAACGAGTTCAAATTTTAAATCTCTAATTCAATGACAAAATCATAAGTACAAAGACAGGAATTGAATCCCACTGTTGAGACAAAAGTCTTGTAGCATAACTAGAACTATCTTGTGGTTTTTTTTTTTATAGAATTATACATGGTTCAAATTCCTCATTTCCCATTATAACTACCAAATTATCACCAAAAAAAAAAAAAAAATCATACTCTTTAGTTATAAAAAAAAATGAAAAGATGTGGATCTTTCCCTCAAGATAACTCATAAGAGCCAATTTAACAATATTATGGGTCACAAAATTAATTTTTTAAAAGTATGATTAACAACCAATGGATATCCAATGAATTAATTATTTGGTATACATTTTTATTATGATTTAATAGTTAGGAGAAGCTTTGAACCCTAAAATATTTTTACTGATAACAACTAAATGTGTCAATTGAGTTGCAAGATTACTAGCTTTTAAAAAAAAAGATAATAATTATATTGGTTAGAATTATTAATTTTACTATCTGAACTCCAAAGCCAAAACATTTGTGTACATAATCACCTTCACAACTATGAAACGCCTATAACCCACTGTGAGTTAATCATCTAAATCTACTATTAGTCCATTAGGGAGCAATTTGCATGCACATTGAATGGTAGCTTTCTTTCTTTTCTTCTTCTTTTTCTTATTTTTTATTACTACTATTTTTTTAAAAAAAAAATCGAAAGGAAGGCAGCTATCAATGTGTATAATATTATGCTTTTAATTAATTTCAAAATAACGTTATTTATCTTATTAGATGATACATTTATTTAATTAGTTAATTGAAGTTTGAATGATGGGAGAGCAATATGAAAAAGAAAATCCAATTATACTAGAAATTCTAAATTATTTTTGAAAAAACAGTAAAGATTAGAATTAAATTGAAAAGAGTAATGTTACATATAAAAACTATTTTACAATACTTTTACAAATTGTTGATGTGGCTAACACTTATTGATTCTCATCAATACCTAACATTAACATAATTATTTTTACTTAGTCGCTTACCATATTAGTAGTTTGTAAAAAATAATGTAAAATAGTTTGTAACTTTAGCATTTTTCAATTGAAAAATTCAAAAAGTGGGACCTATCGGGCAGATTAGCACCCCACTAGTTGAACCAGAGTGTTGATTCATATGCTCTAATTGCTAATTGAACGGCACTAGAGCTCCAAATTTCTGTGTGTTTGGATATGATTTTCTCTTTCTTTTTTTTTTAATTAATTTTTGTGGGAGATAAAAATGAGATTATACAACCAATTGCACAACTTTTGAGGACAAAAAAAAAAAGGAAAATGAATCTCTTAAGTCTCAACTTAGTATTTAAATTAAAAGTGCTCTGGATTATCGTTGGTTGTAGGCTAAAAACCTCTATAGCTTAGGTTACCAACCCATGGCCACAAAATTCACTTTCTTTTTTTCCATATTTTCATCACTCTTTCACAGCGTACACAAACCACTTTATGTCTGTATATATAGGAATCATTCTTAGACACCAACCTAAGTAGTTTTAGGATTTATTGCATCCATCAACGCCATCATTAGTGCGAAGATTAGTGATACTTTCCTCTCTTCTAAGAAAGTATTAGGCTAAATTACAAATTACACTCAAATTTTGCATTCCTCTCAACTCAGTGATTTTTTTTCACTTTTTTTTGTTTTTATTTTTTTTATTTGAGTCCTTTAATTTTCATTCATTTTTAATTTAGCTCTCCCATTGGATCCACATCATAGAATTCACTAAAACAACATCGTTTTATAAAGTGAAAAATTTAAAACTTATGGTGAGATTGGACAAAATTGACAGAATGACTAAATTAATACTAGATTACAGTTGAAAGACTAAAATGGGGAGAAATGAAATTTAAATGTCTAATTTGAAAACATATTAAAGTTATGTATTTTGTAGTTTAAACTTGAATAAATATGTACAATTTTTTTTCTTGATTATTGCAAAGGATCATTGCATGTAGATCTAACCTTATAAATTAGTCTCACTTTTTTCTAATTTATTTTGAGGAAAAATAAATAGATGACATAAAACGGACCTTTTTTTTTTTTTTTTTGAGGATGACATAAAACGGACCTAGGCTACATGATTTCTACATATTCATTCTAGCTTGCTTTAACAAAGGGACCTAGATAACATTATTGTTACATGTTCAATGACCACATGTTTAGTTTGCAATTCTGCCATTTGCATCATAAAAATTTTATATAGTCCAAAATTCTAAGACTACAACTTTCCAAGTCTTCGGAAGTTTTGAACAATGACAAGACTTGGTGAAAACGATTGATGTTTGTTGAACGAAAGATATGTTAAAAATTATAGGATGTCTTAACCAATTAAAAAAATATATATTTATATATATATATATATATATAGAGAGAGAGAGAGAGAGAGAGAGAGAGAGAGAGAGAGAGAGAGAGAGAGAGAGAGAGAGAGAGAGAGAGAGAATTTAATTGTGAATTTAATTGTAAATTTAATCTTAAATAACATCATTATAAATAAATAATTTTTGTTGAACTCTCGATCATTGTAAGCATACCAATTTTTTTTAATAATAAAATATTTGAGTAAAGAGAAACAAATGACATAAAAGTAAAACTGACCCAAAAACTTGATTGCTACACATTCAATCTGGCATGAATAATAGAGGGACCCGGATAACATAATATCTACACATTATCTCCACAACTCCGCAATCAGTATCAAACAATTCTTATACAATCCAAAATTCCAAGACTATAATTTTCCATAGTCTTTGCGAGTTTCAAACAATGACCGAAAACTTGTGAAGTATTAACTGGAAATCTAACCTATACCACACGTTCAATCTAGCATGAATAATAGAGGGACCTAGATAACATAATATCTACACATTATCTCCACAACTCCGCAATCAGTATCAAACAATTCCTATATAGTCCAAAATTCCAAGACTATAACTTTCCAAAGTCTTCGCAAGTTCCAAACAATAACCAAAAACTTGTGAAGTATTAACTAGGAAATCTAACCTATACCGCACATTCAATCTAGCATGAATAATAGAGGGACTTGGATAACATAATATCTACACATTATGCTCGTAACTATGTGTGCGTGCCCAATGTATGGCTATTGGGCCTAACCTCTATTTGGACGTACAATCTATTTATTTAGTGGGAGTGGCATTGGAACTGGTTCCCACTTTCAAAAGCATGCTCGACAAAGATGTTCTTCAAAGGTACAACCAGACAGCCAAGTAAATGACATTTCTGAGCAACAACCTCACAACCTTGGGGTTTGCTAAAGGTATTCGAGTTAGAATGGTTCCACTTCAACCCTTATGCACGATAAGGGCCCTAAGGTGTTCGGATTAAGGTTAAAAATCCGAGGTGGAGATAAGAGGTGGGCTGGGCAGCCAAGCTTAGGTCCCCAAGCCCAATAGGCATAGGGCCCAGGTGTCCGTACACTATGCAATCAGTATCAAACAATTCTTATATTGTCCAGAATTCCGCGACTACAACTTTCTAAAGTCTTTGCATGTTCCAAACAATGACTAAAAACTTGTGAAGCATTAATTGGAAATCTAACCTATACCACATGTTTTCAATGGCTTTTAGTAAGAATAATTTTATTTTATTTTCTTCCACACAAATTGATGACATATGTACGGGCACCTAGCCCAAGGCCTATTGGGCCTGGGGACCTAGGCTTGGCTGCCCAGCCCACCTCTTGTCTCCACCTCAGATTTTTAACCTTGATTCGGACATCTTAGGGCCCTTATCGTGCATAAGGGTTGAAGTGGAACCACTCTAACTCGAATACCTCTAGCAAACCCCAAGGTTGTGAGGTTGTTGTGAGGAAACGTCGTTTACTTCGCTGTTCAGTTGTACCTTTGAAGAACATCTCTGCCGAGCATGCTTCTGAAAGTGGGAACTAGTTCCAATACCACTCCCACCTTCCCGACTAAGCACCCACTTCGAGACGATGGAATTGGACCCCCATTCACACTAGTAAGGGAAAGTAATCATGGCTCTTCCACTATCCTAGCCTATAAATAGGAGTAGAGGGAGAAGAAAAAGGGGGTGGTGAAAGGGGGGTAGAGAGGAGGAACTTTGCGAGAGAGAGAGAGAGAGAGAGAGAGAGAGAGAGAGAGAGAGAGAGAGCAGGAACCTTGAGAGAATTGAAGTGTATTTGGGTCTGCCAGGTATAGAATCACCCACGATAGGAAACCCAAAGCCCACTAAATAAATAGATTGTGCGTCCAAGTAGAGATTAGGCCCAACAGCCATACATTGGGCACGCATAATTGGGGCTGTCTGTGGGAATCTCCTACAAAGCTGTGGTTCTACCAAGGTGTGAATGGAAAATGTCTAGAGGTCAGTTAGGGAGTTACGTTGAAAGTGGCTCTGGAAGGTCTTCTCGAGAATCCACCTGGTGGGAAAGAAGGCAAAAGAGACGCGAAGATAGGGAGCACGAGGAAGAGCAATCCGGCCTTAGCGAAAGGTCGTTTCAAACAAACCGAACGATGTCCGACTCCTCAAGGCATAATCACTTCAACAGGAGGTGTGGCAAGCTCAACCAAAGGAACGAGGAACTTAAGTGTCTTTGTAGAATGGTGAGGGATTTGGAGTTGCAAGCAAGAGGTAGGCGTCGAAGAAGGGACCAAGATGACCAAGGAGACAATTAGCTAGTGTGGAGGATTGCCGCGGAATGGGGTCCTGTCATTCTGGATCTCGTCGGCATAGGAATTGATCACAGGAATATGCAGACTGGGATTCAATCTTCCAGGAGGAGAGACGACCCCAGAATGCGGCCATGGATGCTATGAGCTGCGCATTACGCCAAGCTGCCCGATCACCGTTTTTTAGGGATATCGAAGGAGCACCTATGCTGGGAAAATTTACACAGCCTTCATTTAATTCTTATAATGGAAAGACAGACCCGGTGGAGCACGTGAGCCATTATATTCAAATGATGTCCTTGCACATTCACAACGATGAGCTGATGTGTAAAGTTTTTCCCTCGAACCTTGGCTCCACTACTCTGAGATGGTTCAATGGACTAAGGAAAGGCTCGATTCATAATTTTTCTAAGTTAATTCAAGAATTTGGTGTCCGGTTCATGACCTGTAGCTGACTTTTGCAACTCGTTGACGCGTTGCTCTCAATGAAAAGGGGGGCTGGGGAAACCTTACGCAGTTATGCTAGCCGGTACTGGGAACTGTACAACGAGATTGACGAAGGTAATGAAAAGATTGCGGCAAGTACTTTTCATATGGGGCTGCCCGAAGACTTCGAACTATAGGACTCGTTGACAAGGAGGCCACTTAAGGATATGAGGCGGTTGATGAGGCGTATTGTAGAATATAAACAATTTGAAGATGATCGGTTGTAGAGCAAAGGCAAGGCCCCGATCATAAATCATCCTCGGCATATCAGTTTGCAGCCCAGACCTTGGAAGGATTTAAGGATTCAAGAGCCAGGGCCACAAATGGGGGAAGTGAATGTAGCCTTCAAGGAATCGATGCACAGGATTATGGATCAAATCAAGAATGAGCCGTACTTCCACTAGTCGAATAAGATGGGAGGCGACCTTTCGAGGAGAAATCGGAACCTGTACTGTACTTATCATAGGGATAAGGGGCACACAATCGAGCAGTGTAGGGTGTTACAAGATCATTTGGAGCAGTTAATCAAAGTGGGGTATTTGAAAGAATTTATGGTGAACCCTAGGAATTAGGAAGTCGGGCAGGGTTCTCTACCCCGCTAGAATCCACTCCCACCCCCTTTGTGTGTGATAGAAGTCATCCATGCTGCCCCAAGAGGCTCTCATGTGTCCAAGAAGAAAGGAATGCTAGCTGTGGTATCGGGGGAAGGAAGCATGGGTGAGCGGCCCTCGAAGAAGTTGAAGTACACGCTGGAGCCTATCACCTTTAATGACAAATATCTGGAGGGCACGATTCAACCGCATGATGATGCCCTGGTGGTCGCAGCCCGAATAAATGGTTTCATTATAAAGAGAGTGTTGATAGATCAAGGGAGCGGTGCCGAGGTGATGTACCCCGACCTGTTCAAAAGGCTTGGCCTGAAGAACGAAGATCTCTCCAAGTACGATATACCTCTAATAGGGTTTGACGGCCGTATAGTGATCCAAGAAGGGCAAATCTTGCTTCTCGTGAACATGGAAGGTAAGGATGTGGTGGTAACTTCTTTTTCTCCGTACACCGCGATCTTGGGGAGGCCATGGATTCATACCATGGGAGTTGTACCGTCTACCCTACATGTAAAGGTCGAATTCCCCATTAAGCATAACATTGCCATAGTAAGGGGAAATCAGCAAGCAGCCAAGGAAACGAGCAAAAGGAGTTAGCCAAGGAAACGAGCAAAAGAAGTCGGCCGAAGGGACCTCCTTATAGTAATTACAGGGGCACTAGGAGGAGGTGGGGACCAGCTATGCCGCGGACCTGATAAGAGTGAAAATATTGTTGGATGACGACAGGAGTTTTCTAATTAGAACAAGTATGAAAGACAAAGAGAAGGTAGAAATGCTGTTGTTTCTTGTACGGAACGTAAACGTGTTCGCTTGGAGCCCGTATGAGGTACCCGGTGTTGACCCCTTGTTCATAGTCCACAAGCTCAAAGTGGATCCCTTGTTCCCGCCCAAGAAGCAAAAACTGCAGAGATCGGCTAGGGAGCACGTTGATGCTGTCAAGCAAGAGGTCAAGAGGTTGAAGGATGCTGGGGCTATAAAGGAGATCTTTTTCCCGAAATGGCTCGCAAACACCATGGTAGTAAAAAAGAAGAACGAGAAATTGAGGGTTTACGTTGATTTTACAGACCTAAACCAAGCGTGTCCAAAGGATTTGTTTCCGATGCCTAAGATTGATCAGTTAGTGGATGTCACCTATGGGCACCCACGGATGAGTTTTCTGGATGCCTTTCAGGGTTATTATCAGATTGCCTTAGCTGTTGAGGAGCAGGAAAAGAAAATGTTTATAACCCCTGATGCTAACTATCACTATATCGTGATGCCCTTTGGGTTAAAGAATGCCGGGGCCACATATCAACGGATGATGACAAGAATGTTCAGGGATAAGATTGGGCGTATAGTTGAGGTGTACATTAATGACATGGTCGTGATAAGCAAATAGGAAATGCAACACATTGATGATCTCAAAGGGGTGTTCGAAGTACTTCGACAGCACCGGCTGCGTCTTAATGCCGATAAGTGTATTTTCAGAGTGGGGGTTGGCAAGTTCCTGGGATACTTGATCACTAACCGAGGGATAGAAGTCGACCCCGACCAGATTGAAGCAGTGAAGTGCCTTAAGCCGCCGAGCAATCCAAAGGATGTACAAGTACTAACCGACATGTTGGCCGCTCTTAATTGTTTCATTTCCAAGTTTGCCGACCGCTTCCGACCATTTTATCAACTCCTAAAGAAGTGGAAAGGGTTCCAATAGAGTGAGGAGTGTGAGAGGGATTTTGGGGAGCTGAAGGAATATTTGGTGTAGGCACCGATGTTGACAGCCCCGAAACCTGGGGAAGATTTGTTCATGTATCTCTTAGTATCTAAGCATGCCGTAAGTGCCGTGCTTATGACAGATCAGGGAGTACAACAGCCAGTATACTACAACAGTAAAACCCTTGTGGATGCCGAGACAAGATATTTGCCCTTGGAAAAGCTGGTGCTAGCGTTGGTACTTGCCACACAAAAATTACCTCATTACTTTCATGCTTACACCGTTTATGTGTTGACCGAGTATCCTCTGCAGTTGCTATTGAAAAGATCTGATTTCACCGGAAGAAGAGCTAAATGGGGGACTCGGCTGGGTTCTTTTGATATTAGGTATAGACCAAGGAGCTCGGTGAAGGGTCAAGTCATAGTTGATTTTGTTACAGAGTTCTCTAGAGAGCGGAAGGATATGATCTGCCCAATAGAAGTAATCATATGGAAGGTATTTGTGGACGTTGCTTCCAGCGCATTAGGAGCTGGGGCAGGAATCGTAGTCATCACCTTAGAAGGGACAAAATTGGAACACTCCTTCAGGCTGGGCTTTAAGGCCTCTAACAACGAAGCCGAGTATGAGGCATTACTGGCTAGATTGAGAGTCGTATCCGACCTGGGTGCTAAGGAGGTAGAGGTCTATTCAGATTCTCAGTTGGTTGTCAATCAGGTACAGGGAAGCTTTGAGGCCAAAGACCCTCGAATGATGGAGTACTTATGGTTGGTGAAGCAAACCATGGATCGTTTTTTGAGCATCAGAATAGTTCAGGTGATAAGGGGGCACAACCAACACGCTGATTCTTTGGCCACATTAGCATATTCATCAACCAAGGGAATTCCTCAACTTATAAAAGTAGAACTGGTAACGGAACCAAGTATCAGTGCAGAAGTAGGTGTCTCACTGGTAGCAACGATTGAGCCGTGTTGGATGGATCCAATAATCAACTTCTCAGCCAAGGATTGTATGCCAGCTGATGAAAAGGAAGCAGAGAAATTACACCGGACAGCTTCTTGGTATTGGCTGTCTGCTAAGCGTAAGCTGTATCAGAGATCTTTTGGTGGACCATACCTGTAGTGCTTGCATCCCAGCAAGGTTGTGGAGCTCCTAGCCAAGCTACATGACGGAATGTGTGGAAGTCACGTAGGGGGACGTTCGTTAGCTCACCGGGCAATGACCCAAGGATTCTGGTGGCCGCAAATGCAAAAGGATGCTAAGGAGTACGCACAGAAGTGTGAGCAATGTTAGAGACATGCCCCCATGATCCACCAGACGGTAGGGAGCTTGAATCCCATCAATAGCCCCTGGGCCTTTGCGCAGTGGGGGCTAGATATCATTAGCTCATTCCCCCGTGCGACAGGAAACCGAAGATTTGTCCTAGTAGCCGTGGACTATTTCACCAAATGGGCAGAGGCAGAGGCGTTGCAAACATCCGAGACATGGATGTTAAGAAGTTTGTATGGAGGAATATATTGACGAGATTTGGGCTACTAGAGTCCCTAGTGTCAGATAACTGGCTACAGTTTGACAGCAAAGCTTTCCGCGAGTTTTGTGGTAGCTTTGGCATCACGAATTAGTATTCCACCCTGGCATATCTATAGTGTAACGACCAAGCTGAAGCCACTAACAAGGTCATTGTGAACGGGTTGAAAAGGAGGTTATAAGGCGCTAAGGGCAGGTAGGCAGAGGAGTTGCCCAGTGTCTTATGGGCATATTGAACTACCCTAGAAGGTCCACGGGAGAAACCCTATTCTTTCTAACCTATGGAGCGGAGGCTGTCATACCAACGAAAGTAAACCTGTGCAGTGCCCGGGTCTCAGGATTTAGTCCTGCCGAGAATTCAGAGTTGATGCTGAGACAGTTGAACATGTTGGAAGAACGTTAAGAGTCAGTGACTATTCGGATGGTAGAATATCGGCAAACTTTCCTAGAGATACAACTGGGTTGTGAGGAAAAGGGAATTTAGAGCAGGAGATCTGGTACTCCGGAAGGTGGTGGGAAATATGCAAGACATCAACGCCGGGAAGTTAGCACCAACCTGGGAAGGGCCATATAGAGTTACCACCATTTCAGGCGCAGGGGCATATTATTTGGAAGATTTGAATGAAAGTCCTCTTCCTTGGCCATGGAACGCACACAACCTAAAGAAATTCTACCATTGATTGTCATTGCACGAGGGGTACATGTTGAGTGTAGCGTAATGTGTGTGTCATTAATGAAAAGTGATGTTTATCCTTGCA
This sequence comes from Lithocarpus polystachyus, assembly GCA_033629205.1. Lineage (NCBI taxonomy): Eukaryota > Viridiplantae > Streptophyta > Magnoliopsida > Fagales > Fagaceae > Lithocarpus > Lithocarpus polystachyus. Next base: position 85,067,420 of record CM066165.1, on the reverse strand, counting down.
GGTGTTTTAGTACTTATAATTCTATCATTTCTAACTCGATAACTCTGGCCAACAAAGACAAGGCGACTTGTCAAAGGAAAGAAACTTGCTTCTCGGTTCGATCTCAATCACCGAGCAAGTGGAATCCTAACTTCAGTATGGGGACAGAAACCTACTTCTTGGTTCGATCTCAATCACCAGGCAAGTAAAATTCTAATTTCATCTAATAGAAACCTGCTTCTCGGTTAGATCTTAATCACTAGGCAGGTGCACTCTTAATTTCATCTAAGGACAGAAACCTGCTTCTCGGTTCGATCTCAATCACTGGGCAGGTGGAATCCTAATTTCATTATAAAGGACAAAGGCCTCAATTCATTCTCGTTCCCCTTTTCCGCTAAAGCCCAGGCCTTCTCTGCTGCTTATGCCCTCTTCTCAGCAGCCCCAGCAGCCTTTTTCTGGTCCTTTGCCGTAGCCTCCACCACATCCTTGAGGGCCTTCTCATGTTCGATGTCCTCAGCATTCTCCCTCAACCTCTCGGCCATGAAATGTGTCAATTGCGCGGCCTAATTACGCAAAAGCCATAACTGTAAGTGGGAAAGGGAATTTGTACAACTTAAAATAAATGGAGGAAAAATAATAAGATCTATTACCACTATTGTGTGCCATTGTAAGCGCTTGGCTAATGACTCGTCATTCACATCTAAGAAGAAATGGACGTCCTCAGGCAGCAGTAATCCATGGACCAGACTTTGGGCCACACGCCCCATGCCCCCCTCCCCCTGAGCCCACACCCTGACACCAGTAGTCACCAGCAATGGCTTACCACCAAGTGTATAGGTAGGCTGCCAGCCCGGCACCTGCCGTGAAGAGGAAGCAACATGGGACCCGACCTATGAAACTGGCGGGGCATTACCACATTGATCTTGGATAATAATCCAACTAGAGGCTCGAGGAGGGGTCCTCGATGGCGTGTCCCCTACACTAGTAGCGGGTTGCTTAGTTGTGCTTTGCCTCTTCCGGGTATGATTGGGGGGTGGAAGAGGGGGATGCGGATCTCGGCTCTGGGATTCTTGCTGTTGGGTTGCTGTTCGGGCACCCGACACAAACCGGTAATCAATGTGCGTCTAGTTACCATCTATTCTTCGTTGGAATTGGGTTCGGTTTTTGAGGATTGTACAAATTCGGCTGTCGTCGGCTCGGCAACTTGTTCTAGGGCCTTGGGCTCCTCAATAGGAACGTGTACTCTGTGGCTCCGAGATACGACCTCGGCAAATTCGTCCCTTACCAGGGCAAGATCTGCAGCGGTGATGTATCTAGGGCCAAGGTCCTAAGCTTCACCGACTGTCAGGGAAGGCGGCAGAAAGTTAGCGTGACGGACGTTAATGTACGACAACAACAAACTGTTCGCCAATAAAGCTGGCCCGAAAGGCTGCTAGGTGGTGTACATAGGGTTGCAGTTGAGAATCAAATAAGAAGCCCAGAGCTATCCATCTATGTGCATGAATATCTTAGACCGTAGTACGAAGTTCGGGTCTCTAACGTGAACAACTCTAAGATCTGGTCTAAACCTTTTGCTGTTTGCATCAAAACCACATAAGAACTGGTTAGTACCTACTCAGGTAAAACGATCAAGGATGAAAAATTAAATAAAGTACAGATGCTCGGTATCGACTAATATCGCACGGCGATAGAGGGCAGGGGAGCTCATCGGCGAGCCAATTGCCACTCACCCGAACAAACTCTCCTGCCAAATTTCTGTTGGAATCAGGCAGGCATGATATAAGCCGTACCTTTATGTCTCTAGTTTTCAAATAATAGTCGGGCCTAATGTTCTTGCACAGGCTATACATAAAGTTGATATCGTGATGATTTAATTGCAACTCGTATATTTGGTTCAGTCTACCTACACAACTCACTATTCGATAAAAATTTGGGGGTAATTGGTCAGGGCAAAAACCATAAAACTTAAGGGTACCTATGATCAAAGGGTCCACGGGGAACCAAACCCCACCCTCAAGGATAGACATCAAAGGAAAAAACGCTATGTTGGGGTTGGAGCGTCTATGGAGAGCGATGTTGCCTTCATGACAGTAGGTGATATCAATGTCTCTAGGAACGCCAAAGGCAGCTCTAAAATTGGCCAAGGCTGCCTCAGACACAAGGAGATAAGAATATCCCATTCCTAAATTCTAGAATGAAGAGAAATTGAAAGAAAAAGGAGGAGTAGAGATAACTTACTTTGGGCTCTAAAGAAGTAGTTTGGAATAGAAAGTTTTTTACACAAAAGGAAATGCTCGACAGAGAGGAAACCAAAGGAAAGAGGATGCAAAGAGTGAAATGGACAAACTGTGGGAACTATTTATAAGGTTGAAGGAATTTAATGGAAGAGGCGAGAAAAACCCTTCTGGATCCTAGCTGTAACTGTCACACGCGTGAGCTTAGTCAGATTGTGATGACGATTAGATATTACAGGCTGGCGAAGCGCTGCTTTTGAGAAAGCATTAATAGTTGTCTCATCCGTTTAGTAGCAGACAGTTGAGTTTCCCGAAGAATTACCAGCACTGCACGTATCGTCCTTGATTCGCTCTAGGTGCCGGGCGCTAATCAAGGGGGGACTATTGTACGGGCACCTGGGCCCTAGGCCTATTGGGTCTAGGGACCCAGGCTTGGCTACCCAGCCCACCTCTTATCTCCACCTCGGATCTTTAACCTTAATCTGGATACCTTAAAGCCCTATCGTGCATAAGGGCTGAAGTGGAACCACTCCAACTTGAATACCTCTAGCAAACCCCATGGTTGTGAGGTTGTTGCTTGGAAACGTCGTCTACTCGGCTGCCCGGTTTTACCTTTGAAGAACATCTCTGCCAAGCATGCTTTTGAAAGTGGGAACCAGTTCCAATGCCACTCCCACCTTCCCGACTGAGCACCCATTTCAAGTTGATGGAATTAGACCCCTATTCGCCTAGTAAGGGAAAGTAATCATGGCTCTCCCACTATCCTAGCCTATAAATAGGAGAAGAGGAAGAAGAAAAGGGGGGTAGTGAAAGGGGGGAGAGAGGAGGAACTCTGCAAGAGAGAGAGAGAGAGAGAGAGAGAGAGAGAGAGAGAGAGAGAGAGAATCAAAGTGTATTTGGGTCTGCCAGGTATAGAATCACCCACGGTAGGAAACCCAAAGCCACTAAATAAATAGATTGTGCGTTCAAGTAGAGGTTAGGCCCAACAGCCATACATTGGGCACGCACAGCATATATCTTTCATTATGCCTTATAGTAAGAATAGTTGTATTTTATTTTCTGGCACACAAATTGTTGACAGATATTTTTCATTCAACCCGCATGAATTTCACCTAGTCTTTGGGATTTTTGTCTATTAACCAGCATGAGCTTTCATGGTTGAATGAATTTGTGGGACATCAAAAGAGTAGTGCTATTTTTTTTTCTCCAATACACACATTCATGAAAGATTGAGTCGAAAGCAACGAACAAGAAACTGAAGCTAAACAACAATATATAAAATTTGACACATTTATTTGAGAAGTTGCATTAGTATTTCATTTCATTATCTATTAAAAAAAAAAAAAGAATAACTATAAGGCTATGTAGTACATGTATAATTTTTTTTCTTGACTATATAAAGAGAGTTTTAAATATTTTAAATAAAAATAATTAAGTTTGATATATATATATATATATATATATTAGTCTTATTTAAAGGATGGAAGAGGATTAGGATGACCCCTGAACACAAAGTAATGTGACTTGTAGCTCGTCTAATTCAACATCCCCTCTCAAACGAAGGGTTTGAATTTGATAGAAGAATAGAAAAAAGAGATTCTAACGGCTATGTTTCTGACGGTCATATTTCAGCTCAGCTCCAAAACAGTATCGTATAGTTAATGTAAACGATAGTGTTTTGGTTCAATGAGGATTCATTTAAGTTGAGGGACATCGTTTTGATAAGTCTGTTAACTAAAGCTGGATGACATCATTTTTATCGCGCTCGTCTTCCTCCCAGAGCTTCAACTTCCAAGTACTGTTTGTAATTAAATATATTATGTAAAAATGAATTTTCTTGGTTATTACACGGGAAAAATGAGTATTTCTAATCATAAATTATTTTTTTTTTAATTAATTTGAGCAAAAAGAAGGGGATGAGATAAAACTTATTCAGATAACATGATTGCTACATGTTTAATCGATTGCCACATGTTTTTCCTATAACTTTGCAAGTTGCATCAAGCAATTGTAATATAGTCCAAAATTCCAAGACTATAGCGATCAAAGTAAAAAATTCTGAGACTTGAATTTTCGAAGTCTTTCAAAGTTCCAAAGAATGATCAAAGACTTGTTAAAATGCTAACAAGATTTAAGTTTTCTAATGATATTACCCTAAAAAAGAAAAAAGACTTCTAATAGTGTCACATGTTTTCAAAATTGAAGGAATCTAGCGTATCAATGACTTAAAAATGCATGATATCATTTTCTTTCATAAAAATTTTAAGATATAAAGCAACTAATTAAAATTTTCTTAGTTGTTACCCTTTAGCCAACTCCCCACAATTAGTTGTTATTAAAATATTACATACAGATGTATACATATTTTGAAAAAGGCTCTCCATTATATATCAAATGGTAATAACTTAAGGGTATTATGAAAGAAAATTATTTGCACTCTAAACAAAATTATCAAAAGATGGTTAAAAAGATTAAAACAATACTAATTTATCTCTTCATATTATTTATCAAACAACAAGAAATATGAGTTTTACATAATGAAAAAAAAAAAAAAAAAAAAACAAAAACAAAAGACTTTGAGCATTGTAGAGTCCCCTCCTTGCTTTCTTCCCCACATCAAAGATGCACATAGTAGGTAATGAGCATATGCCCCATGGTTTGATGCGTTGAACAATTTTGTTACAGTCTAAAAAAGATTATAAGTTGACTGAGGGTTTTGTAGTTGAATTAACATCTCCCCATGTACAAAATGCATAGCAGCATGTTGTAATTATCTATATATGTATGTGTGTGTGTGTATAAAAGATAGAGTACTAAGGGTGCATTTGGTTCAATGTAAATCAAATTCCGAGTGTAAAATGAATGCAAGGGAAAGTAAATTCCCGTAAGGAAAATGAAATCCAGGTGTTTAATTTTGCAATAGAAAATAGTCTAAAAAACAATTTTCAGTGTTTGGTAACATTCTGAAAATGCTATTTTCCTATAAATTTTACACATTTGCTCAGCCATTTTTTCAGCTCCCAAACAAATTTTATAACAAAAAATTTCAAAATATACACTTAACACAACCAAAAATCAAAATAAAAATATTTTTTATTCACAAACTCGGTGAAAGGAGGAAGAAACAGTGAGAGGCTGAGGGAAAGAGAGATCGGGAAAGAGAGTATAGGAGTGGATAGAGGAGGCGGCGGTCAGATCGGGTGGGTTTGGGGGTGGAGTGGAATAGGTTGGTGGTCGGTGGCGGCCAGATCAGCGATCGGTGGTGGCGGCCAGTGTGTTGGAGAGCCTGGTGGAGCACGGCAGAGGGGCTTGCAGGCACGACGGTGAGATCGTGGGTCGGGGACTGGGATGTGGTGAAATCCGGGTGGGTTTAGCTGGGTTCATTGGAGATGGGTTTGAGCAATACGATGAGGCTGATGTGGCGCGATCAGATTGGCGATGGGTTTGAGTGGCGCAATCAGACCGGGGAGGCCGTGGGTCGGGGACTGGATCTGGGCTTCATTGGCGATAGCTCTCTCCGGCAATAGCTCTTGGGCTTAGCATGAGTGATGAGAGTGAGTGAGGAGAGAAATTTCTGAGGAGAGTGGAAATGGTTTGAAGGTAAAATGAAAGTGTAAAATGATTTACGAGTGAGAGGGGCTATTTTACAGTCAATGGGGAAAATGAATTCCGTTGGACCCTATTTTTCGTGTGTACCAAACAGGCAGAAGGGTGAAAAACAATTTCCTGAAATCCTTTTCTGGTGAAACAAACACAACCTAAGTATAAAGGGAAACACAATATTTTTATCTATATAAATGTCATCCTATTTGAAAGTAGCTCTTGTGATTTAGCATGAAGCAAAATAAAAGTGACAACAGTTAAATTTTAGTCAATAGTTGATCTAGATTCAACTTCCTAAAAAGGCTTTAGAAATGTGTCATTGACAAGGGATGAGAATGCAACTGGAATACACAAGAATTTTTTTGGCATATATATATATATATATATATATAATTTCCTTAGCAAAAAGGAATGGAAAATATCTTCAAAATTGAATTTGATGTTCAGTTTTTTGGATACTCTCAAAACAATGTAAATTTACAGCTATAATAAATCAGACAGTTATGAAATTTTTTCCATAACAAAAGGAAAGAAGGAAAAAGAAAAGAAAAGAAATAGTCATCTATTATTATTCTATTTTATATTTTATTTTAAAGTATTTTTAATTGAATCAAATTGTGAATAGTCAGTCATTAATTAAATCCCCCTACTTTTTCTCCCAAAAAGAAATCGAGTTTGATGTTGGCTCCACCACCATATGCATGAATTGAAATTTTATAACACAAAATTAGAACCTAGTAATGATATCACAACAAGTCACATACTCCGTAATACACACACGTTACATATTCTACCACGTCAACTGAAATTCTACTTTTAAACAATGATTTAAGTTAAATTGTAAAATAATGATTTTAAAACACGATTTATATATATATATATATATATATAACTTTTATTAATTAGAGCACTCCCATGTTGGTCATGAGCGTATTAAATCATAGTACAATAAAAATGTGGGAAACCAGGAGGCCAAGAACATCCTTCAAGAGCTGCGCCATTTGTAAGCAATGATTAGGAATTTCAAAACCATAATCATTATGAATGGGAATTGCGCAATGATTAGAAATTCCCAATCCCTCTAAGATATTGATTGGTCTTTTTTACTTTTGCATTTGGCATGTGCCTAAATTAAAATAATTTAGTTAAACAATTATGCCAGGATGATGCCTTTTTCTTAATTTACAGTGTCCTTGACAACAGTCATCAGTTCATTATATCCACAAAGTCATCAGTTCATTATAGCCAGAGAGACAAAACATAAATAATAATAATAATAATAATAATAATAATAATAATAATAATAATAATAATAATAATAATAATAATAATAATAATATATTCACCACAGGTATCAATATGAGCTAATATAAATGTAAAGTAGATAGGATTATATATTATGATACTTGTTTATAAGTAGTTTTTATAAATCTCACCCTAATATTCTGACTTTCAAAGTTAGTTTTTTAGTTTTTTCAAAAAAAAAAAAAGTTTTTATTAATCAATGAATCTGCATCAAAGAATTCTGCTATATATAGTCCACAGTGTACGCCAGTAAACAGAATGACCCTTAAATTCTGTATATATAGTCCAGAGTATACGCTAGTTCCTTCCATCCAATTCATCCTTAAGTTCACTAAAATAATATCATTTAGGAATATGAAAAACATTAAAGTAATGGCAAGATTGAACGCTGGAATTACTAACTTGAAAACATATTTGAAGTTAAAGACTGAAATGAAAGAAAAAAAAAAAAGAAACTTAAATGATTGATTTGAAAATAATTTTAGGTATGACGATGTAATTTGGAGTTTAAACTTGAATAATTATGTGTTATATAAAATTATTTTTTTTCTTGAATTTTCTTGATCATTGCATGGCATACTAAAGAGTAGATAACTAGATATTTAATTATAGTCAATTTTAATTTTTAATTTATTTGAGGAAAAAGTAATGGATGATGTAAAACTGGTTATGATAACATGATTGCTACTAGTTTGATTATTGTCACACGTTTATTTTTATTTTTATTTTTTTTTTGTTGAATGGTTTGTAATTATGTAATCTACATCAAACAATTTTTATATGGTCCGAAAATTCAAGACTATAGCTTTCCAAGTCTTTGGAAATTTCAAACAATAACCAAAGACTTGGTGAGATGTTAACAAGATTAAAGTCTTCTAATGGTGTTATTTGTTTTCATGGTTGAAGGGATCTAGTATATCAATGACCTAAAAAACATGTGATTATTTTCTCCAAACATACAAGTTTTAAGAGATAAAGTTACTAATTAAACGTTTCTTAAATATTACTTTGGAAGATTCCTAAATCCCACCACCCCCACTCCAGCCCCCATAAAAAAAAAAAAAAACATGTATGTATAAATAATTAGAAATGAGCAATGATTAGAAATTCCAAAACCCTGTGATCAGGGGCGGAACTACCCTTGGACAAGGGGGAGCAATGACCCCCCCCCCCCCCCTAAATTTTTTTAAAAATATATTATTATATATGTGTGTATTAATTTTAGCAATTTTGTTCTATAAAATTATATTTTATTTCTCTTTAACAACATCATTGATTCTTTTAAGAGTAATGCTAGACTCACAAACTTTTTTATAACATTTTTACAAACCGTTTTAGTAGCAAATTCTTATTAATTCGCATATGAGCATACCATTCACATCATTTTTTTACTTACTAATAACCACTTATTACATAAGTAAGTTATAAAAAAAAAAAACTTGTAGCTTTAGCATTTTCCTCATTTTAGTGACCATAAAAAAAATTTATAGATCTAAAATTTAAAACAAAATATACAAGCGCCCCCCCCCCCCCCCCACAAAAAAAAAGCTCAAAAAAAATTATCATAAATCTAAAAACAAAATTAAGCTCAATCAATTAATTTTATCCAAAATAAATAACCTTGTCCTTTAAAAAATTCTAAGAAAAAATAATTTTGTTCTTACCCACAAAAAAAAAAAAAAAATCTCAGCAATTAAGTAGCATAATGAGAGGTTGAAATCACTATACACAGCTAACAGTAAAACCGCCCCCCCTAACTCAAAGTTCTGGCTCCATCCCTGCCTGTGATCTTGAGTTCTTGATTGCCTCTTTTTTACTTGTGCTTTTGGCATGTGCCTAAATTACAATGATTTAATTAAGAAAAAAGTTTAGCAACAAAATTAGTTGTAACCTTAGGTTACAAACTTACTTAATGTCTTTTTATTGTAGGTGAATTTTGGCAAATCCACCATTGGATTACATTTCCTTCTTATATCCTTCATGCTTGCAAAATTTCAAGAAAATTAAAGATCAATAGCTATATTATCTATAAATTTTTTAAATTTCAAGTTTTTATAATTTAAAATTATGTATAAAATATAACCTTATAAATCATATAGTAAATAATATCCTATTGATACAAAATTTAAAATATGTATTAAGAGCGTAAAGAACATACAATTTAACAGTTAGATTTTCAAAATATGTTGTAATATTTATTTTATTGAGTAAGCTTGTAACCTTAAGCTATAGCCATTTTTGTAGCTAAACTTTGTCCTTTAATTAATCTATACTATCTATAAGATGATTCAGCTGTTTGAACTGGACTTTTATTTAGTTCAAAAATACTCTCATTAATGAAGGTAACTTCTCTTAGAAATTTGGTTTTAAATGTTAAACAACAAATTTCATTTTAAATTAAAAAAGAAAACTCCTAAAATTCAATATTTTTTCCCCTCATGTTCATCTTTTTATTCCCTAAAATTAAGCCCTTTTATACCTTTCTTCTTCCAAATAAAAGTAAAACATTCCCAATTAAAAAAAAAAAAAAAACTAAGAGAACTCCTAAATTTTCCATTTTTTCCCCTCACATTCATCTTATTTTTCTCCTACCCAAACTTTTCTCTATATTACTATACCACTTTCAAACAAACATTCAAAAAAGAAATTATAGTTACCGCTTATCTCTAAAATTTATCTTTTTTATTTTTTTTTTGAGAACTAAAAATATATATTTTCAAATATTAATAGATGCGAATTATTAACTTTTATTAAAAAATAAAAGAGCCCTCAAGACGCGCTTGCTTAGTGTCTAGTTAAATATAATTTTGTCAACAGGATGCCTTTGTCTTATTTGCTGCTGGGGTCCTTGACATTGTGCTAAATGTCTAGCGTTATTCTCATAAGCTAATTATTTCTACAAACTGATGGTCCTAATACAAAATAGGCAGAGACAAAACTTGAAAGTATGAGCGAATTGAAATCTAGAGTTGATAAAATTATTATTAATTTTTTTTAATAAACAGCAGATAGTCTTATAAATAAATAAAAATAAACAGTTGATAGGATTATTATTATGATAAACAGTAGATATAGCTAACCCAGATGACCTGATATATTTTCGCTTTCAGAGTTACTTTTTAGAGTGACCCACAGGCATGGGTGCTCCTATCAAGTCACGCCCTGGGGGGTATGTCACATATGGTTGCCCCCGACCCCCCCTTTTGTTCATAAAAAAAAAAAAGAGTGACCCACAGGCATAAGACCATAATTTTGTCCCACAAGACCATAGATATTATTAATTAACGGGTTAAAGATATATATATATATATAAATATATATATATATATATATATGTAATAGAGTTGACCCACAAGATATATATATATATATATATATATTAATTTATATTCTGATTTCTGAAATCCAGAGCAAATATGGAGCGTGTATTCTTTGTATTACGGCCAAGTCACCTACTCTTACTCATTAGCTTCCTCTTGCTTTCTCAACCTATTTGTTCCTCTTCTCTCTCTTCTTTTTCCTCGTTTAATTCATCAACGCCTCTTTGCCATTCCGACCAAAGCTCTGCTTTGCTCTATTTCAGAATCTCTTTTTCTGCATATGGTAGATCTCTTTTAAGAATTTGTGGAAAATGGGTACAGATTGTTGTGGGTGGGATGGGGTCACCTGTGATACGATGACAGGTCATGTCATTGCTGTCGACCTCACTTGCAGTCGCCTTTATGGTCCCATCCATCCCAATACCACCCTTTTCTCTCTTCGCCATCTCCAGCGACTCAACAATTTCATCTAAGTTTGGTGGCTTTGCGAACATGACGCATCTCAACCTCACTGACTCCTCCTTCGTTGGTAAAGGCCCATCCGAAATCTCCCACTTATCCAAACTGGTTTCACTTGATTTCTCCAACAATAATTTCAAAGGGGAAATTCCAAAGTCACTTGGAAAGCTTAAGTCACTGAAGGGGCTTAATTTTTCGCACAATAATCTTATGTGTCATATGCCTCCATCATTGGGATTTGGGAAATTTAATTAATCTCGAATGGTTAGATCTCTCCTCAAACAAGCTCACAGGAGAAATTCCTACACAGTTTACAGATCTTACATCACTTGAAGTTTTAAATCTATCAGAAAATTGTCTTGTAGGGCCAATACCTATAGGTTATCAGTTCAACACGTTTGCAAATGATTCTTAAACCGAAATGGCTTGTTAATGTTGTTTATATAGAACGGCATAACATGGTTTGAAGATCCAAAAAGAATGCTCCTAGAAAATTGGTTGAAGAAGAATTTTGTGGATGCAAGTACTAATTTTAGGTATATTCTTATATACTAATCTATTTGAAAATACTCTATTTCATAATTTTGGTTTCATAAAAAAAATATTTATTTAAACTGTTAAAACAATTGTTCGTTTCTAATTTCCTTTATGCTAGTCAGGAATGGCTGAGCTTGTGTGAATATTAAATAATGAGGCTTATTACTGTTACTGGCTGCATACGCTTCTATGTTTAAGTTATAGCTATACAAAAGAGTAAATTAGCTTCTACTATGTAACTGCAACATTTTAAATGCTTTATTTAGGTCAGACTTCATTTAATGACCCTGCTTTATGCTCTAGTGTGAGAAGAAATTTCTCTACTCCATTGCAATTCTAAACCATTCCTTGGTCTATGATTTTTTTTTTAAAGGGGAATCTTCACTGTTATTTCATTCTTGTAATATTACCGTCGTTTTACAGATTAAAGATCTTTTTAGTTTGAAGAATGGGATTTTTTTTTCCAACTTGAAGAGAGGTGGTAAATATTCTAGTGCTACCCAAGATGCTATAAGCTGTAGACTGATTTCCTCTATATTTTCAATTAGATGCTTATTTCTACCATTTTTATCTTGCTTGATTTATAGCCCATGAAGTGAGTAGTGTTGTTAAAAGCGCGATTAAGCGCAGAGCACAGAGCCCTTGGGGCTTTTTCCCTCTAAAGCGAAGTGCTCTCACAAAAGTGCGCTTTAAGCGCGCTTTTTTGAGCTTTTTTATTAAGTGCAAAGTGCTCTCTTTTGAGCTTTTTGTAAATTATTTTTTTTAAAATCCTGATTTGATTTTTAGCCATTAGATCCAAATATGTTTGATATAAGCCATCGATTTAATACATAAAAACTAATAGTGTGGTGTGCCACCATACACCTAAGCCTATCTTTTTAGATATTTTTGAACTTTTAACTATAACCACACAAACAAACACTAAATTAGACACTCACAAAGATAACATTACTTAACATTCTAGTACTTTTTAGCCTTTGCCTTCTTGGTTCTATACTTCTATTTTGATTCAACCATGTTTTGTATCATGGCCATCAAATATCATGGTTACATATATTTTGTAAAGCACAAAAGAATTATATAAATGTTATATAAATTATATAAAATGTTTTATTGTAATTTATATGATTAATTGATTACTTGATTGTTGTATTGATCATTAATAATTTTTTTAATTTTTTTTTTTAAATGTGCGCTTCACATCGATCAGGCGCGCGCTTGCGCTTTGTGCCTAAGCTCTAGGAGGCCTTTGCGCTTAAGTGCTCTCAGCGCTTTTAACAACACTTCAAGTGACTTCTAATTCTGAATTCTTGTGAGTAGTGTGATTCTTAGTATACGTATCAATTTTTGTATTAAAAGATTAAATAAGACAGCAATGTATGTTATGATTTCTTGCCATTTATTTGTAGGTATTAATTTGTTTGTCTTATTGTTGTGTGGGATTTTCTTGATCAGGGTTGTGATGCTTCGGTCCTCTTGGTTGACAGAAATGGCGATAAAAACTTCCATCGAGAGGCAGGTCATACCCAATCAGACCTTGAGGGGTTTTGATAAAATTGATTCCACCAAGGAGGAGCTTGAAAAGGCTTGTCCAGGGGTAGTTTCATGTGCTGATATTGTTTCTATTGCCACTAGAGATGGCATTATGCTGGTCTGTTCTTGATCCTAAATTTTCATATGTTCTCTCTTTTTAAAGATATTTTTTGCTAATAGTATAGGTCAGTTCACCTAAGGGTTTTAGTTACAGTTTAAGGTTTAGGATTTGATGATTGTTTGTGGATAAAGATGCTTAAATGAAGCTTGGGAAAAATGTAAGAAACAAATTTTAAAAGAGTTGGTATCTCTTTACATTTTTATATGTTGAAGAGCCTATCAATAAGATTCTGAAGTACATATTGGTCATGTGGAAAATTTAGAAATTGAATGAATTGAGAATATGTTCCTAGTGAATTTTGCTGTTTTGGTTTTTACAAATTGTTATAGTCACCTTTACTTCACCAACGAATTGTTTCAAGCACTTTTAAAATTATGTTTTTCTAGTCTAAAATGTCAAAAAATTAAAATAAATGAAATGAAATACTTTTCCTGTTCCAATTTCTGTTAATCTGAAAATAAAGAACAATTCTACATTGATAACTCTTTTTATTGGTGTTTTCTGATGTAAACTATTATACTTGACATCACAGGTTGGACAGCATTCATTCATATTTCAACAGACACCTAATCTTAGGCGCTTTGGCCTCTTTGATTACAGCATTCCTTGCCACGTTTGCAGCTTCATCTTCTTCAAATGATCTTATTTCTTTCTCTTTCTCTTCTCCCAAATCAACAAAAAAAAAAAAAAAAAAAAAAAAAAGGAAATCTACTGAAAGGTACCAGGGGCAGTGACAACACTAGCCCGAGATTCCACGACTGGATGATAACATAATACAGACACTTCACCTTTTTGCCCATAGAGGTTTTGATGAAAGAGAAATAGTCAGTCTTCTAGGTACTTACTAGCTCTCTGCCTTTCTTTCTTTTTCCCCCTTGCTTATCGAGTTGAAAAGGCTTAAAAACTTATTTGATTTGTATTGGTTTCTTGATCATCTGAAGGTGAACACAACATTGGGAAGATTGACTCTGAATTCATACAGAAATGCCTCTCTGACTTCAAGGGGACCAGGCAGCCAGACCCAACTATATCTCCTGATTTCCTCACTGAGATGAAAATGAGTTGCGAAGACAGTAATAGGACCATCACCCAGCCTTCTTCTTTATCCATCTCAACATTGGAAATGACTGAGTCTGCAGTGGGGATGTTATAATTTCAGGCATTGTTATCTTCAATATCATCCGGGGCAGGTTTTGACACTCACTTCTATCAGAGCTTGTAAAAGGGGTGAGGCCTCCTTTTTGCCCATCAGCAATTGATGGCTAATGAGAAGGCTGTGAGACTGCTAAGGGCTTATGCTTCAGATGACAAATCAACCTTTTGAATGGACTTTGCTTGGGCAAGGATGAAGATGTCAGGGCTTAATGTTCTTACTGGATCTCAAGGTCAGGTCCGACGGAACTGCTCTTTGCTTTTGGTCAGTTTCTAAGTGACAATCTTGACCTTAAAGAACTCTTGAGATCTTTACTCTTTCATATTAATTTCCCTTATGTTCTATGTTTGATTGTAGATCCCTACTTTTACATTTATTTCCTGTGCTAATTTGAGTCTATATATAAAGCCAATGGCATCATTGGTCATGGTTACAATGATGAAATAGCTAGTTAAAACTGCATATAAATATTTTTTGGTTGTTGAGTTCATTTGAAATATAGAATTCTAATGTTTTGAATGTTATCAAAAGTTCAGTAATATTGGCGGAGCTCATAATGTATGCTGTGATGATAATAGCCAAATTAATTTCAATTGGGTGTTTGAGTTTCTAACAAATTTTGGCTGATTATTCATAATCTAGAGGAGATGTTAGTAGATTCATTTTGAGTTTGAACTTCAGAACTAGGAAAGTCTACACTTCTATGTCTTGAAACAAACAAATTCATTTGTCTATAATTTTCTTTATTGCTTTGATCACCAAGTAGAATTTACAAGTTTCTCATAGGAATAGCTTTTAATTAGATGCCATTATGTTTTATTGTCATCAATTAGTATTCAATTACACTTTTCGTGGCTGCAGAAGGTTTTGGAATGCTGTTATGCACGTTTAACAATGCTATGGTTGGGATCCATTCACCTGAATCTAACCCATAATTTTCACTCAACAGGTTACACTTCTTGTATGACACTTCTATGCTACAACTTGAATTTACATTTTCCTTCACCCTATTTCATTTAGTGAATCTACCATCAATCTAGCAGGTTCTCCTTAATGGCTTAGGTGGTACTGATTATAGTTATGTTTTCCTCAGATTGGTTATAGTTCATGGAATAAGCATTTTTAATTCATGCCTAGGATGAGATATTTCTTGTTATGGATGTCTTCATTTATCTTTTCGTCTGTTACCTGAGAATCTAATTTCTTCAACTTTGAAGGTTATGAGTGTTGCTAATGCCATCAAAGTGTCATTTCTGTTACCTCTGGTTGTCTGAGAGAGAGCTTGTTTCAAGCAAACTCAAATTTCTAAAAATTTTGAGATGCACGACTGTTGGCAGAAAACCAATTTTAGAGGTTGAGACTTAGTTTTGGATATGCGGACTATGTGATTGATTCCATTTATCAGTATCTCACAGAATATTTTCTCTATTGTAGGAACCGGTATGACTACATATCCTTGACTTTGATGGCTATTTACTGAAATTAAGGTCCTTATCTTTTTCCTATGTGTCATGAAGATGGTTTGTTCCTGGAAACCTTTTCAGTTAGTATCTTTGCTTAGAGATTTTATCATTATCTTGTGTTTTAAGTAGAGTTTTTAAAGTTAGTTTACTTCTTGTGCTTATAGGCTTCCTCCTCTCTTGCCAATTGCATAAGGCCATTCTTTAAAAACAAAACAGCATTCATCATGTTAAACATCAAGCACCGCCTCTCTCTTTCTCTAGAAATTTCTAGAATTTCTCATGCAATCTTTCTCTCTGGAATTCTCTAAGAGCTTCCTGTCATAAGTTAATCTCAGTCACTAATTTACAAGTTGTCTAGAAGATTGGAGAAAGGCATTAATTTAATGCCAATAAAAAGGAAGAAGCTAGAAGCTTCAAGTCGGTTTCTTAACCGACATACATCTAGTATAAATAGATGTAATGATGGCCATGAGAGAAGAGTGAAGTGAGGTGATGTGAAGTGTTAGATGATGTGAAGTGTGTGAGGTGAAGTAGTGTGAAGTCAGGTGCAGTGTGAAGTGAAGTCAAAAAGAGAGCTATAGTGTCAGTAGGTGTGCATGTGTATTTGGTGAGTTGGTGTATTTAAGGTTAGTGTGGGTGAATGTAAAAGTGTCGTGTGTGCATTGGTGTAATAATGGTGCTTGTTAAGTGTTGTAATTTAAAAAGTACAGTTTTAAATAAAAAGCTCTTTGGAGATATAATGCCATCAACCAATGAGTTATGGAGAAAAATGAAACCATCACCATAACTTTTGCAGAGAATCATGTTCATGTTCTAATGCAAAAAGTGGAACTTCTACAGTTATACCATTTTAATTTCAATGATAATGATTTTATTCATTTATAAAAATCTGCATTGGATCATTGGTTAGGTTTGCTTGCCTACCAATTGGTATATGATCTTGTTATTCATGTTGATAACTCTTTCTATGAGCCCTAAATGCCTCTTGAATTTATGATATCAAAAATATTATGTTAGAACAGAACCATAAGATGATAAACAAATATGAATTTTCAGACTCCCTCCATCTTATAGGCCCCAAAGAAAGCACAAATGAACTTTTGAAGAGTAGTTGATTAATATGCATCAGTTAATAATTGCAGTATATAGGGGTAGCAGCTATTATGCTTGAACCAAAAATATCCAATTGCTCTTATATATATTTTGGAATCATTAAACTTGAACAAAATGCTCTCCCATTGCTATATATTCGCAGTATATATAAAATATTAGTCGGCTTTGATTTTTCAGCTAAATACCAAGATCTCATAAGCTAATCACTTTGGCTACATAGAGAAAGTGCTTCCAATATTGAGGAATATAATTTTAAACATGCGGTTACAAGACTATTGAAAGGCATGGATAATTCAATATGCACACAAAGTGGAGCATTAACCCACAACCTTAGCATCCATCCAAGTATGATGTGAGGAGGAAGTGCCAATTGAGTTATTTTCAACTAAGAACCTGAGAGTTTGTTTGGTTTGGTGGATTTTAGGAGGGATGAAAAGGGCCAGAGAGAGAAAAGTGGAGAGAAAATAATTTTTTTGGAATGTTTAGTTGGAGTGATTTTAGGAGAAAAAATTGGTGGGGTCAAGTATTTTCTCTTCGAGCCTACTAGAACATTTTCTCCCCAATTTAGAGAAAAAATCCCAGGTGATTTGCTTAGCTATCCTAGTTCTTTTTGTCCCCTCAATTGCAATGTCGAAGTCGTTGAACAGACATCTCTCTTTCTTGTTTTTTTCCTTTTTTTAGTCATTTCCTTTTTTGTTGGTTTGTTCATCTCTCTCAACTATTTCCTTGTTTATTTTCTAGTTGACATTGTAAGTTGTTTAGGGATTTTTCCCCTTGTTTTTCTCTTCGTATTATGCTTGTTCAGTATCAATCCTAGTGCTATTTTTTCCCATTGTTTTATAATAATAGAATATGATAAATATAATAACAAAGTGAAAAAAAAAATGTTTAATGTTTTAATTTTTATAAAATGTTATTTTATTAATTTTTACTAATAAATAAATAACTTCTTATATGTAATTAAATATATAATGAGATATATAAAAGTAAATTATGTAAAATACTTATATATTTACTCTAAAGATGGAATAATTTGAATCTAAACATTAATCTTGAATTTATTATTAAAATAAAAATAAAATAGCTTCAATTTAATCTTGGAGTCCAATTAATATTTTTTATTATGTTGTAAAACATATAAAGACAAAAGTTGTCATAAAAATAATTTTTTTTATAATTTTAATATAATTATTTATAATCTTTTTAATATTATAAGGTGGGAAAAGTCACTTAAAATTATTTATGAGTCCTGAATAAATTTTTAATAAATATTATGATTTATTTTTTTGTTTTAATTTTTAAATTATATAATTATTAATTAAATTATTTACGAAATCATCGATTCATTCGGTCTAACCAAAAAAACCAATAACCATGTTTTTCACGCACAATCCTATACAAAAAAAAAAAAAAAAAAAAAAAAAAAAATCTCAAACCTCTTCTTTCTATATTTCTATTGTTCAAGTCTTCAAGAACAAATTTATCACCCCAAAAAAAAAAAAAAAAAAAAAAAATCTTCAAGAACAAAGAAGAAGCACACCCAGCAGTCCAGCACCCCACCACCCATGCCGCCATATGCCACCATATGCCGCCATATGCCCCCACAAGCCGCAAAAGTTACTGCCGTTGCCGTCGTCCTATATATGGTTTGATTGGTG
Organism: Lithocarpus polystachyus; assembly: GCA_033629205.1. Taxonomy (NCBI): domain Eukaryota; kingdom Viridiplantae; phylum Streptophyta; class Magnoliopsida; order Fagales; family Fagaceae; genus Lithocarpus; species Lithocarpus polystachyus. The sequence continues at coordinate 85,048,942 of CM066165.1, read as the reverse complement.
TTTGAGGGTATGGGTTTGAAGGATTTTCTGTGGCATTGAGTTGGTGACTTGGTGGTTCATTCTGTGTGCGCAAAGATGGAGATAGGGATGGTGACTTTAGGTATCCAAGACTTATGGTTTGTTTAACATGATTTGCAACATTTTTCAGTTGGGTCACTTTTGAATTGCTCCATTTTAGAGGATATTCAGGTGGGTTTATTGTATTTTTGTTGTACTTTGGGGGTTTCATGAAATGGGTTTTGTAAATTTCATTACTGGTATATAAAATTGGTGTTCAAACTTCAAAGTTCCTTCTTCTTCTTCCTTTTTTTTTTTTTTTTTTTGGGTGGAGTTCTTGAGGTTTCATTCCAACTTTTGAGATTGTTGTGGGCTGGAAATCGATTGGGTACTATTTACAAATTTAATTTAATGTTTTTCAGATTTGTTGTAGAGAAATGGAGAGAAGATTGGGCGGTGGTGACGGTAGCGACTCTAGCGATGTGTGTGTGGCGGGTTGCTGGATTGTGTTTCCTGTGACTGTGAGGAAGAGATGAGATTTTATTCTGACTTGAATGGTAGAAATTAGAAAGGGAGGAGATGGGATTTTGTTCTGTGAAATGGGGTTTGTTTGTAGCAAGTTGCGACTCTTTTCTCAATAATGGAATTTAAAAGAGTCAAGTCCCTTACTATTGAAAAATGTCCCACGGGTGTGCATTTGTTAGGAAAATAAATAAATTCTGTGAAGTCTGGGCTTTTCTAACTTGATATTGACTTTTTGAATTTTATGCTGAGAATTGTGGACTTTCTTTTCTATAGCTTGACGTTGATTTTTTGAAGTCTATGCTAAAACAATTGAAATGTCTATATAAAATAATCGTGTACATGATATGCTTTATTGGATATGGAAAAGTGATTATTTTAACAATAATGTTCATGTAAAGAGGACCGATACTATAATGTATCTGATGTGAATATTATGAGGACAAATGGAGAAAAAAAAATTCTTATAGTTTTGTTATGAAATTTGCTGTGTAGAATGTTTTTGGTGTTGGGGAAATTTTTACACACAATCAATGCATAGACTTGTTATGTCATAATTTTCATTGGAGACAATTTTACCTATTTGTATATCATTTGGAGAAATTAAAAGGTTTTTGTCTCTATTCTTTTAGTTACTAGAGCAAGTGTTCAGAAATTGGAGTTGGTTTATGTTTTTTAACAAAAGAATGAGATTGCGAAAGCTGTGGAAGAGGAACTTGAAAAGGTATATTTCTTTGTCTGCTAATTTGGTTTAGTATTAGTCAAGTTACAAGGTAAATCTGATTCTTTTAATATCTTTGAATTTTACATGCATAGCAGCATAGGCCATGTCAGCTTGGATTTGAGATTGTTCAAACGCTCATTGTGGACATTGAACCTGATAAACATGTGAAGAGGGCTATGAGTGAGATTGTTCAGATTCTGGTAAGTGTTAATTTTGAATTGCACATTTTTTCTTCTCTCTCTCTGAGTAAGTTTGGCTTCTTTTTTCCTAAATACTAACTAACCTGTCATTGACCTTTTACATGTAATGAATAGCTGAATCTAAATATCTGGTTGGGCTTGTAGTTGGGCTGAGGGACAGTGTGCTTGCTTTCTCTATGAATGTACCTGGGACTACGTCAAAGGATTTCATGGACATGGTTCTAGTGACTCAATATTTCATCACTATGAAAGAAATTGGTGCTTTGTCAGACTCCAACTCTGTTTTCATCACACATGGACCAGGTACCGGGAAAGACATTGCTTCACAAATTAGAGATAAGCAAATAGCCAAATACCACTCAGAATTAGTGACTTTATCCCAGCATAATATTGCATGAGGGGCTTTTCTAATGGTATATGAAATGATTGGTGCTAGTATCTTTTTCTTTTTTTTTTTGATAAGTAACGTAAGAAATTTTATTTTAAAAAAACCAACCAAGTACACTGGAAGTGTACTACAGTGGCACAAATCAACAACCCAGATTATAACGATTCATAAGATTGGGGAGAGAAAGACAAGAATAGGAAGGCAAACCTAAACTCCACTCAAGGAGAGTACGGAAAAAGAAAAACTTAATGTCAAGAATAGATCATTCACAATTCTCAAAGCATCTAGCATTCCGCTCCCGCCATAAGCACCAAAACAAACAATGCGGCACAAATCTCCATAAACCTATATTTTGATGTCTACCAAACTTCCCCTGCCAAGAAGCCAATACCTCACTAATTGTATATGGCATAACCCAATGTATACCAAACAAACAAAAAACTATAGACCACAACTCATATGCTATAGGACAATGAAGAAGAAGATGATCCACCGATTCCCCACACCTTTTGCACATAAAGCACTACTGTAACACTGCAGTATGCTTCTTCCAAAGATTATCTGTAGTTAAGATCTTACCTAAGGCTGCAGTCCAAGAAAAGAACACTACTCTAGGAGGAACCTTGGATTGCCACACCATTTTCCAAGGAAAATCAATGACAAAAGAAGGAGATAAAGAGTGATAGAAGCCTCGAACCTCAAAACCTCTCCACATTGCTGGCTTCCAGCAAAGTTTGTCAACACCAACACCCCGCACATTCGTGAAATAAAGCACAACCCAAAAACGATGAAATGATTCTGATTCCTAATCTTGTGGTGGACTACGGAACCGAAAGTCCCATTGAAGCCTCCCATTAGAGAAACACATCGCCTCTGACACAAAAAACTCCCTTGCTCGGCTAATACTATACAATTCTAGAAATGCTTCCTTAAGGGAACAATCCGCACACCATACATCCTCCCAAAACTTTATCCTAGTACCATCACCCACATCAAACTGAAGAAATTTAGAAAAGTCTAGCCAGCCACTTCTAATAGATTTCCACACACTAACACCATAGGTTCCTAACATCAGTTTGGTACACCAACCACCCCCTTCATCCCTATATTTAGCCTCAATGACCTTCCTCCAAAGGGCATCTCTCTCTATTCCATATCTCCACAATGACTTGCCTAACAGAGTAGAATTAAATCTTCTTAGCCGTCGAATCCCTAAACCACCCTTCTGCACCGGCATACAAACCTTAGCCCATTCCAACAGAGGAACCTTAGGAGCATCAATACCACTCCAAAGAAAGTCTCTCTGTAATTTCTCCATACGATTTGCCACCTTTACTGGAATAGGAAGGAAAGAAAGGAAATAAGTAGGTAAATTGGACAGAGTACTCTTAATAAGAGTTACTTTGCCCCCCTTAGATAAATACAACCTCTTCCACCCAGCTAGACGCCACTCCATCTTCTCCGACACAGGATTCCAAATTGTCTCCTCTTTATGGGAAGTACCCAACGGAAGGACCAAATATTTCAAAGGAAGTGAAGATTACTGACAACCCAAAATCTTCACTAATTTATCCATATTAGGCACATTACCAATTGGTATCAATTCTGACTTTAGTAAGTTAATTTTTAACCCTGATACCACCTCAAATCTGGCTAGAATTCCACACAAAGCAGCTAAACGATATGAGTCAGCATCACAAAAAATAAGTGTATCATTTGCAAATAAGAGCCGTTTTTGTTGCTAGTATCTAAGATTGGTGCATTTTATTATTCTTCTTTTCTACTTTCCCAAATTAATTACTTGAATGACGATAGGAGCTAGGGATTGTCTTGCAAGTTGTAACTAAGGGCACGTTTAATGGGCTGTAATAGATACTATAATGTAATAACTATTCTTATGGTTTAGCTATATGGTTGTTTGGTTATGATTTTATTATAGAGAATAATCATTCTTTATGAATGGCTATTTCTTAAAATAAGGAATAATCATTCCTTATTAAAAGCTATGAATCCCTATCCCTTCACTTATCGTGATACACACTATTAAAAAAATTCCCAAAAAATCTCTTGTTATCCGCTTCTCCAAAATTTTTATCTTCCTCCCGCTTCTTCAAAATTTTTTATGTCTCTCTCTTCTCAAAAATTTTAATCTCCTACAACTAGAGATCTTCTATTTCTACAGCTACTAGTATTGCCTCTCTCTTCTCAAGAAATTTTTTTTATTCCCCCACTAGAGCTCTGCGATTCCATAGGTATTGCTCCTCTCTCTCTCTCCCCCCAAAAGCTTGATGGCTAATACTTTGAATTGACCCATGGCAAAACACAATTGGGTATAAGGCTTAAGATCCGGTAACTTCCGCGAAACACTCAAACACGCACTTGAATCACTCTTGCTATAAGCTTAATAGACCTCTGTTTCTTCAAAAGCAAAGCAAGCAAGGTAGAGATTTTGACTTCTAAGGATCTGGCAAAGGAAGCAAGGTAGAGGTTTTTTTTTTTTTTTTTTTTTGGTTTCTTTTTATGCAAACACTAACTTTCATTATTCTTATTCGGATTTGGTAATTATGGTCTAGTAAATACAATTACAACAATATTTTCAATTGGTATCATCACATGGCAATAAATCAATTGGGCTAAAATCACATTCATGCGCTACACTCAAAACATTCAGATTTAAAAACTTGTTGTATGCGCCCCTTTTTTGCATATTATTTACATTTTATTTATCAACTTCCCATTTTATTTGTTAATATTTTAGCTACATTATGATTTGTCTTTTTAGATATGGATATAAATATGCTTGATTCTCAAGGTCGTTCTAAATGACAGTGGACTCCTATTGAATATTTGAAACTGGTGGAGGCTTTGGTAGAATATCACCGTGAAAGGGAAGGTTACCTTAAGAATAAGTTTAAGCCTGGATATTTGAAAGTCTTAGAAGAAAGGATTTCTACCATATTACCTAATGCTAGATTAAGAGCAAAACCAAATATTGAATTAGAGGACTTTGAAAAGATTGAGTATTTTACCATTGTTCAAGTAAGATTGTCATTTGTAGGTCAAATTTTACAAGTGCAGGACACTTGATTGAAGACCCACAAGATTTTTTGAAAGACAAATTGATTAATGATGTAGCTTCTTCTTAATTTTAATCCAATAAAATAAAAAGCAATTTTTTTTTTTAAAAAAAAAAGAGAGATTGGGTTTGTTGGAGGTCCTCTATTCAAGATTGGGTTTGTTAAACCAATCCTTATCAAAAGTGTATTTGTAAATTTAAAATAAGGGTATTTTAGACAATTTGACTTAAAATGCTTTTATTCCATTGTTTTCAAGATTCTATTCTTGTGTCGTCATCAAACAAATGAATAGTAATAAGTCTTACATTACAACATCTTGTATTACTTGTAATACCTATTCTTATTCCTATATAATTACTATTACAGTCTATCAAACATGCCCTAAGTGATGTAGTGTGTATACATGATGTTGAACTTGGCCATAGTATTGGAAATATTCTTTTATAGTATGAGATGGTATTGATTTGGATACTTTTGGGGGCATCCTTAGTCTGGTGATATGCTATTTTGTATACATGGTGTTGAACTTGGTAGTTGGCAGTTGGCACTTTATTCCTACCGAACTACTAACTTAGTAAAAGGAGGAAAGAGATTATTACCTTCTTAGTAGGAGAAATTATTAGGTCCATTGGGAGAACTGCTGACGTAGTCCTCCTTGACTTCTTAACTAATAAAATGCTATTATGTTATGCAAATGTAAGATCACCTAGTAATTTTTTAAAATATTTTTTTTATTCTTTGTGCTGATTATGAAGTTTACTCACACATTTGCATAGATAGTATCATCTTATTGGTTGGGAGGACCGCATCAGTATTCTTCTCGGTGAACTTAATGATTTCTCCCTTACCAGAGCACTTTGAAGATTTTTCATAATCCTGTCTAGAAAAATTAGTTATTTCTTTTTCCTTTTTTCATGAAGGAGCTTTTTTTCTTAAAATGAAAGGTTTACAAAGTAGACAACACACTTAAACCAAAAAAACGAATTTAATACCAAGGTATGATGAAACTATTGCAAAGATCAATGTTTATTTCTTATATTTCTTGTAAGAAATATAAGAAATTCGCTTGTTAAAACTCTTAAATATCAATGTTAGTTTCAATACAACATTTATTTTGAGCACAAAATAGGTTACACTGTTTTTGACTTCGGTAAGTTGATATGCACTTAGCACAATTGCAGTAGGCCAAGACAATAAGGTTGTAGCTAACTTTGCTACATGACCACTAACATGGAAAAATGAAGGAAAGGATAACATGATTTTCAAAATCCGTTGGTTTCATGTCGAACTTTTTTTTTTTTTTTTTTTGAGAAATGTTTAATGTCCAACTTACTCATAACAAAACACACACAAAAGATGGAAAAGACATAAAGGATGTTTTACCAAAAATGAACAAAAGAATAATTAGTTTGATTAATCACATGAAAATTTGTAATAGGTGGTTGAGGCACATCTTTCCTCTGCTTAGAATGGTAAACTTCAGCTAAAAGAAACTAAGAGCTGGGTTAATATATGCAAATTCAAAAAGGCATTCCCAAATGCATCATGAATCCCAACAAAACTACTATAGGTAAGATGTAACAGAGTTCTTTCTTTTAGATTGAGCTGATTTGAAATGTGGATATACTTAGAAGGTTCCAAATGTCAGGAACATCAGTATGACAGTTAAGCTTCTTCCATCTCCTGGTAGCCTACAACTTAACACAGTCAAAATCAAGTCACTCCATAAACCATTATTAAAGGAAACCTTCAAGGCATATTCATTAGAAAATGAACTTCAAATCTATAATGTTGACCATTTGCAAGCCATGCATCAAGCTCCTGAGCCTCTACCTACTTTTTACCTAAACTTTTGAAGCATTCTTTTGATGATGTTGACTGCTGATTTGCTTTAGCTTATTTGAGTTTTTAACTTCTTTTTAGTACTACACATGAGTTTCATTGTACTATTAAACTAGCTTTTAACTTTTCTTTTTTTAAACTTTCAGCAAAAAGTTTTTAATTTCAATTAAATAAGCTGTACTCAAATGGACTCTAAATATGATCTCATTTCATATACACACGTTAGTGCTTGCCTGGTGCTGTAACCAATGTCAGCTTATTATTGTTCTCCTTAACATGAATTTCGGAAATCAATTTACGCAAGAAACCCAATGGAACATAAGTTATTAGAGACAAATGCCCTTCACACCTTATGTCTAGCATCACAAAATGAAAGATAGCCCGGATTATATACAAAGAAAAAAAGACATGTCTAAACAAAGTAAGAGCACCAAGAATTGAACAAGACGCTATTAAACATAGACCTACAAGTCTAAGAAGGCCTGCAAGAGCTTTGTGGGGGTAGGGGGTCTTATTTTATCTAATAGTATGTTGTTCACAAAAACAATGAAAGTCCAAGAGCCTTATGGCTCAATTGCACTACCCAGTTCTAATTTTATCTGATAGCATGTTGTAATATGTTTTTTAAAAGAAAAAAAAAATTTATTTCTAAGCTACGCACACCAATGATCTTTGGACCCATAGAATTCTCCACCACCATATAAGCCTTACAAGGGAAAGGGTGCTTTTTTGAGGTAAACCTTATCGGTCGTACTCTCTCTCTCTCTCTCTCTCTCTCTCTCTCTCTGTTTTGCTTCTTGCTAGGTTTCCATGTTTTGTTGTGAATCTCTCTTTTCTAAGTTTTCTTCGTGTTTTTTTATTTTTATTTTTGATAGGATTTAAAAAAATTGTTATCAAATCAGCTAGATCTGGGTTTTTGTAAAATATATGTTGTTTGATATTGGTCCTAGGTCTTAGGACCGAAGTAGACCGAATGGGACAATTAGATCAAAATAGACTATATTGGATCGAATTGACTAATTAGATCCAAATGGACTTAAGTTGTCCAATTACACTTTAATGTAACTAATCCCCAATAATTCTCCAACTCTCGGGCTTTTAGTCACGTCCACCTTAGTCCAAAATTCTAAAGACTATAACTCTCCAAGTCTTTGCATGTTTCGAACAATTACCAAAGATTTGGTGAAAACCCACGCAAATAAAAATTTAGAGGATTTACTCATGTAACATGTAATTTTAACTTTAAATAATATGGTCATAAATAAATGAATTTTTTCATTGGCCTTTCAGACCAATCATTGTTATTTAATTTATATTTTAAAAATTCTACTATTAGATTACATATTTTATAGTTTTATATGTTCTTAACATATATACTAATTTTCCTGTTAATTTAATTGGATGCGAATTTTTCAAAATTTACATCTAATTAAAAAATATTGTGCAGTGTAATCCATATATATATATATATATATATATTTGAAGAAAAAGAAACAAATGATATAAAAGTTAAAATTGACCCGAAAACGTGATAGTCACACGTTCAGTCTTGCATGGTTAATAGAGGGACCCGAATAGGAATAGCCTAATTGCTACACCTACGCGTCCGGATTGCAACTCTGCAATCAGCATCAAGCAATTATTATACAGTCCAAAATTCCAAGACTTCTGCTTTCCATAGTCTTTGTGAGTTCCAAGCAATGACCAAAGACTTGTGAAACGTTTACAGCAAGTCTACTAATCTAAACCACACATTTTCAAGGGTCATTGAATCTTTTAGTAAGAATAGTCGTCTTTCGTTTTCAAGTCTTTTGGTCTTTGCTATGAGCTTCCACAAGACTTGAGAAGTTATAGTCTTGTTTTTTAACGGTTTGTGTTTTCTAGGTTGATGAATAATTGAGCCGAACGCAATGAACAAAAAATTAACTGAGGGTAAAATAGTTCTGAGTTATGAAAAGAGAACTAGGAGAGTTTGGGAAATGAAGAGAAAAGGAAACTAAGTAGGAAGAGAGATTTAGATTAAAATATAAAATATATATATATATTATATATATATATATATATATATATATATATATATATTGAGAATCAATCAATCTGGGTTTCATTGAATTAATTCATCTCTGTACAAACATATTATTTATATATAAGAGCTATGCTTAATTGCTCAACTAGCTATTGTTACCTTTTCATAAAAAACTATTAACAGCCTTAACAACCATAACTGTTAACATCTTCCATAACAGAAACAATAAAATAAAAATTGTAGTTAACATGAATTATATAAAAATATATCTTTTAGAATTTTCTTGATCATTGCACTGGGTGCTAATGAGTAGATATCTAATTATCAATCAAAATTTTTAAAATTTATATGAGGAAAAAGAAATGGATGACATAAAACTTTCTAGAGAACATGGGTGTTACACATTCAATCTGGCTTAATTAATAAAGGGCCTTGAATAACATGATTGCTACACATTTCATGTTTGCCACACATTCAGTTTGCAACTCTGCAATTTGCATCAAAGAATATCCTTAATTATATAATCCAAAATTCCAAGACTATAACTTTCCAAATCTTTGGATGTTCCGAATAATGACCAAAAACTTGGTGAAATGTTAATTGGATTAAAGTCTTCTAATTGTGTAACACATTTTGAAGGTTGAAGGAATTTGCCAATTCTGGTAGGTCAATGACTAATTGTAGTGCTATTATTTTCTCCCAGTCAAATTTTAAGAAATGAAGCAACTAATTAAACTTTTTTTTAGCTGATAATAAAAAATCCCCTTAAGCCTGGCCCCCCTTATTTATTTATTTATTTATTTAAGATACAATAGAAATTCAACTTCTAGATCAATACAAATTTTAAGAGGTAAAGCTATTAATTAAAGTTTTTAGCTGATAATTTTGAAAACTTATTTTCTTTCTCATAAGCGCAGTCCCCCCCCCCCCCCCCCCCACACTCCCTTAACTACTAAAATATTAGAACATTCTCATCAAGAGTTTTAAAAATTTTAGCATTTAGCACTTAAAAAACCAATTTTATAGTTCTTTTGAGAGAGAGCAGAGAGTGAGATAAGAGGGGAGAGAGAGAAAGGGAATAAAAAAAAAATGAGTAGCAACTTGCTACTGTAGGGTGTTAGTGATAACATCTTACTGTAGCAAGGTGATAAAAAATTTAAAATTTAGCACCATTGATGTAGTGGCTTTTTTAGTGGTTTTGTTGCTAAAAATAATTTTTAGCATTTATCTTACCTTTAATGAGAATGTTCTTATATACCTTTAATTATTTAGGAAGGAAAATTATGCTCGGTGAGTTGGCATGAGCTAGAGCCGTACAGACTCTCAATAAAATGAGAAAACAATAGTGACAAGTACTTAAATTAGTAAAAATGATTAATGATAATCTCAAAAAGAGGTAAGTTACTTTACAGCCATATTATACCAAACCGTTATGCATTTTTTTCATAACAAAAAAGAAAAAAAAAAGAGAGAGAGAGAGAGAGAGACAATAAATGTGTTCATCGATTATTATTCTACTTTATCTTTCTTTTTCTTTTTTTAATTTTATTTTATTGAATCTAATTGTAACCAAGTGTAATGTTGGCTCCGCCACTGCACACATGAAATTGGAAATGCTACTCCAAATTGGACCCTCCTGATGATGCTATCACTTTATGTTCAACTTTTATTGTTTGAAGCATTCCCAAGTTGTAGGTAATGGGCACCTCTATTCCTGCTGACAGGTATCTTTCATTCAACCAGCATGGTTAATAGAGGGACCCGGATAAGGATAGCCTGATTGCTACGCCTACGCATCCAGATTGCAACTCTGCAATCAGCATCAAGCAATTATTATACATACAGTCCAAAATTCCAAGACTACAGCTTTTCAAAGTCTTTGGGAGTTCCCTTAAAAAACAAAAAGTCTTCGGGAGTTTAAAACAATAATGACCAAAGACTTGTGAAACTATAACCTGTTTGAGGAAAACAAAAGTGCTATAATCAGTACTACCTTTTTTTGATGAACTATAATCAGTACTACCTAAATCCACTAAGGATAACCCGCAAAATTGGTACAAGATTCTAAAAACTTCCTGCTGTAGCATAATAATGTCACAGAAGAAGTGTAACATAAAAATTTTCATGTTCACCACGAGATTATTTATGTACTGGAAGATCCCGCACTACAGGGGAAAGATACTCTCCTAGGATTCTACCAACATAATAAAAAAAGTGACTCCATAAATTTTTTTAATTTTTTGTAATGTTACTGATATTTAAATGTTAACAAAATGAGTAAGTTTAATTGATTTGAGATTAATTAATCCTGTGTTTGATGAATTAGGGAGACAAAGAAGGGTTCTTAAGCATTATTCAAAGGAAGTAAATTACTTTCAAATGATAATGAATATTAAAATTTAGTTGCCTTGATAAAACAGTATATTATTTTCTGTTGAATGGCATGGAAAAATCAGACTAAAATGACAATTTTTCTAACGTTTTCTTTCATACAATTTAATTTACAGCTTATTAAAATTTAGTTGCACTTTCTTCCCCATTATTTTATCCTATTAATCTTCCGCTATTTTAATACCCCAATGTGTCCCATTCTCATATGGGTTCATTCATCTACATATGGGGATTGCAGTTGCAAAGGAATGTTTCTTAGAGTACGTACTAAAACAGCTACAGTTTGGTTTTAGCCGATTCTTCTTGCGTCTTCTGCTTTTATTTCTTCAACTTATTCTTCTTCATCTGTGAACTTGCACGTAAGTAATTCTATTGGTTATGTCCATTTTCAGAAATAACAAAGACAGTGAACATAGAAGTAGAAATTGGGAAACCAAACGGATTGGATTAAGCAGGTCAAGCCTAGTGGGTTGAACGAGTTAGAAGGTTTTTTTTTTTAATTATTTTTTTTTTATATTTGTGTAATACCTTCTTCTTTTGAGGGACCCATTTGTGTAATACCTGAAAATTAATAAACGACATCAAATTCATTATTTCCTTAATTATGTAATTGCAACCTAGAGTTTTTTTTTTTTTTTTTTTTGATAAAAGGAATAAAAAGGTTTCACCTCATAATAATTGCTCTAATCATCACACTACCACATCAATGAATTTTTTGTGTAAACAAGTTCAAATTTCAGATCTCTTATTTAATGATTAAAAAACTTTTACCACTTGAGTTAACAATAAGTAATAAAAATAAAAAGAAAGCAGCTTGAAAAACAAGTGAGATGTACTGTGGGACATTTTCTATCAGAGTAGTTTTAGGACCACAAAATTTTCTATAACTTTTTTGTCTCAATTTTGATGTGATTAACGTTGAGTGGTTAATCATTACTTACATATGAATTCACTATTTTTTCATCACCAAACATACTTTATCACGTAACAGTTGTAGCAAGAAGTTGTCACAAATTTTGTGGTCCTAGATAGGCTTTTTCTTTCTATCAACACAAGGGAACTTGTGAGTTGTGACATGAAGAATATACTTATTAAAGTTGTGAGTTGCAGAACTTTCATCCCTATGTACATGAAAAAAAATCTAACACTATGAAAAGATCCAAAAAGCTTTACATCCCCAATCTAAAGGCCAAAAGAGGCCCCTAAGAAAGAGTCCACAAAGTTTCTCTAAAGATGAGTGAGATAACTATTATAGAAATGGTAATTCCCGTATTTTTTTTTTAGTAATAACTAACTTATATTTATATCTAAAAGACTAAATTAAATGTAAATATGATTTTATCGATAATTTTTTCCTTCCTCTTATTTGCTATATAAATAAGTTGAATTACATTAGAGTGCTATAAATAAATTGAATTACATCAGTATGTTATTTGAACATTTTTTTTAAGGAAAAACATGCAATTCATATAACATTTAATTATTATAAGAAAATCGCACACCCTTGGTGCGGTGGTCACTCCACAAGTATAAGTATTTGTGGGATGTGGGGTATAGGGGGTAAGGGTCAGGGTTCAAGTTTTCAGGAGAGAGCTTCACACACATATATACTTAGATTAAGCTAGATTAGAAATTCTATCTTGTATAAAAAAAATTATTATAAGAAAGAAAAACTATAGCCAATATTAATATACTTAAAAAAAAAAAAAAACAAATTTTATTCTTTTAGTATGATACAAAATACAAATTTATTTTTTGACTCTATTTTTGCTTATTTTGCCCCTTTTTTGGGTAATAAACCTTGCCCATGATTAAATTTAAGTGATAGTATCAATATTCCTAAATTTAGGATAAATCAGAAAAAACTATGATAAAAATAGGGATCCCATGGATAAATTATAAAGGAACGTTAGCACTCTTGACCACTATTGACATGCTAGTGTATTTACTATTTACCCAAAAAAAAAAAAAGGACATGCTTGTGTGAAACAAATAAAATAAGTCAATAGCGTAATATTAAGAAATTCATTGTGCCTAAAAAATAATATACAAGTCTTTTGCAGGAAAAATATTTGGTACATTTTTTTTTTTGTTAACACTACCATTGCTTTGGATAAAGTTTAGCTACAAAATTAGTTGCAGCTTAAGGTTACAACCTTATTTAATATTTTTCTAGAAAATTAAAGATCAATAATTATGTCATCAGTAAATTATTTAAATTACAAGTTTTTGTAGTTTAAAATTATGCATAAACTATAAGCTTATAAATCGTATAGTAAATAATATCAAATTGACACAAAATTTGATATATGTATTAAGAACATAAAGAACATGTAATTCAACGATTAGATTTTCAAAATATACAGTAATGTGAATTATATTAAGTAAGGTTGTAGTCTTAGGTTACAACCAATTTTGTAGCTAAAATTTGTCCCATTACTTTTCTCTTTTACTCCAATGAAAAATTTGGATTCTGAAGGCATGGTTTTGTACTTTGTATGTGTTCACAACTTGAGCTTCAGCCCTCCTCTTTCTCTCTCCCATGCACATATATACACACAATTTTAGTAAAAAAAATTTGGTGAGTATTTGATGGAGTTGTAGTTTGAAACTAAAGTTTTTAACAAAGGTTCTAAAATGCATTTAAAATTAGCGTCTAAGGAGGTGGAGTTAAACGAGGGTGAAAAAGATGTTGGTGATGAGGGGTTGTTGGCTTTAGATTCAAAAGAAGAATGTGGGGAAATTATGGAATGAAGGAGAAAGATGGGTGATAGCAACAAAGTTTAATTTGGATTGGACCTCTTCGACTTGTTTGTCATTTTTATGACAGTCATTGTTGGTATTATGAATTTCAGTTACAAGCTACATTCAGCAATAAGCTTCAACAGTAATCTTGTAGTCTCATATATATATATATATATATATAGATGGGTTCAAATTACATTTAGTGTAGCTTCACAAAAATTATACATTTTTATAACTATAGATCTTTCAGAAGATCTAAGCGTGAAAAACACACAAAAGCCATATCATTAATATTCTGTCTAAAAATTAATGAGTTACTTGCCCCCACATTAATTTCCCTAAATTCAACTCTTCTCTCTCTAAAAGCTAAACCTAAACAGCTTCTCCCTCTAAACTCACCTTCTTCTCTACAGCCACACACTCTCCACGGGTCAGGTCACTGTATAAGGAGAAGTCACGAATAAGAGACGAAAATCACAAACATAGACAAGTTAATTATTTGCTATTGACTGGTACTTACTTTTTTTTTTAAGATACAGCTGGTTCACCGGTTCTGGTGGTTGAGACGCAGAGTGCCCAGGAGATTTTGTCTATTCAAAACTCTGTATTTCCAACATTGGAAAAATGGGATTTTTTTAAATTTTATTTTTGGCCTTAAAAAATTAAATTTAAAATTCATACAAATAAAAGAAGACAAATAAATATGGATAGCTTGAGCCATACCGATACATTCGTTCCTTTCTTCTCTTTTATAATGTTGGAATATTTGCGATTCATATTGATCAACATGTACAAGGGAAGGGGAAGAATAGATTTGAAAAAATGAAAATTATTACTCTCGTTTTGTAGTGTTATTATTTGTCTCAAAATAAAAGAACCAAATTATTTCTTTTACTTTACTCTCCCACCACAACCCCCCCCCCCCCCCCCCCAAAAAAAAAAAAAAAAAAACCCTCTCTTCTACAAGGGAAATTGAAACCCGATTTTAGGAATTGCAGGTTCATCAAATACAAAACTTGGACTTTAACTGCAAATAAAATTCTATCAGCTGTCAGCAAGGCGGATGAGTGTCTGGAGCTGTGGAAAAGAAGTTGAGTTTAGAGAGAGAAGCTAATCTGGTTTAGTCTTTAGAGGGAGAAGCGTTGAATTTAGGGGAATAATTAAATGTGGGGGCAAGTAACTCATTAATTTTTAGACATAATATTAATGACATGGCATTTGTGTATTTTTCACCCTTAGATTTTACGAAGATCTATGTTTATAAAAAGGTATAATTCTTATGAAGTTACACCAAGTGTAACTTGAACTTATCTCATACATACATACATACATACATACATATATATATATATATATAACTCCCTCTGTCCCAAGTTTTTTGTCCTGTTTGAAAAGTCAAATTTTTTAAGGAAACATCATTTATTGTCTTGTCTATCTTTTAAAAATGTATAAGTTTTCAAAACTACCCTTAAAAAAATTTATCAAAAAATTGAATTAGTAAATTAATAGGGGTATAATAGGAACATTAGTAAATTAATAACTTTTATTTTTAGAAATAAGACAATATTTTGGGACATCTTAAAATGGAATAGAGGACAAAAAAAGTGGGATGGAGAGAGTATTATAATGGCGGTTTTGGATACGCCGCAAAAAAAAAAAAAAAAAAAAAAAAAAAAAAAAAAAAAAAACCAAACAAACAAGCAAAACAACACAAAGTAGCCTAAATCTTTTTTTTTTTTTTTTTGGTAGAGGAAGAAGAATGAGATTAGTCCTTCCTTTAAAGAAAGTATTGTGTCTGGCTCACCATAGATATCTTATTAAAACACAAACTTACCAAGATAATTAATGTGATTTCTCCCAATTTCACTCTAGCATGAATCTTTAGCAAATAGTTATATAGTCCAAAAGTCATGCTAGTTAATAACGGACCACGATGCCATCACTTTCCAAGTCTAAATTGAATTTCTGAACACTAACTAAAGACTCATTCAATGTAATTAGGATTAAAGTCTTCTAATAGAATCACATGTTCTGAAGTCTTTTGGATAATTTGATAGTTATAACAAAGGAGGAAGGTTTTGAATCATAGAGACACCAGGATGTGTTAGCTAATTGAGCTTCAAAAATCTTGCCACAGGTTTTGAAGTATATTCCCCCGTAACACAAGTTTCAAGTTTAAATGAATTTGGGTAATTCATGACTTGAAAAGAGAAGTTGTATATCATTATACAATTATATAGTTCAAAAGTCAGGCTAGTTGATAGTGGGACCATGAGGCCATTACTTTCCAAGTCTAAATTTATTTGATGAACACTAACCAAAGACCCATTGCAACATTATTAGGATTAAAGTCTTCTAATAGTTCCACACGTTTTGAAGTTTGTTTGTCTTTTTAATTTGATAGTTATAATGAAGGATAGAAGATTGGAGTCCTTGATGTCCCCATTGATAGTTATATCTAATTAGAATACACTATCTTTTCAGATAAAGCAACTTAATAGTAAATAAATTTTAATTTAGGATTGATAAAATTTCCTTAAACAAATTTTAATTAATAGGTATATTCTACTCTAAAAGGTCTCTAATGGACTTTTTATCTATTAATACTTATTAAATGAAGGCTAAATTACAAATTACACCCCTAACTTTGACTTGTATTTAATTTGGTTCTTTAAGTTTCACTCTTTTTCATTTCATTCATTTAACTTTCATTTATTTTCATTGTATTCCTTTCATCCAATTTATATTGGACGATATTAAACTAATAACAAGATTGGACAATATTGGCGGAATGACTAAATTGATAACATATATAAGTTAAAGAATGAAAATATATATATATATATATATATATATGAAACTTAAATGACTAATTTTAAAATAAGTTAAAGTTGAAGATGTAATTTGGAGTTTAAACTTAAATAATTATGTTTTATATAATAATAAAAAAAAAAATTTCTTGATCATTAAACGAGATGCGGATGAGTAGATAACTATAGATGTAATTACAGTCCATTTATATTTATATTTTATTTGAGGAAAGAGTATTGGATCACGTAAAACTGACTCGAATATATCATGATTGCTATACATTTGATAATTGTCATACACTTAGTCTGCAATTATACAATTTGCATCAAACAATTATTATATAGTCCAAAATTTTAAGATTATAACCTTCCTACTTTTTAAAAGTTTCAAACAATAACCGAAAGACTTTTGAAGTTTTGAACAACGACCAAAGACTTGGTGAAACGTTATCAAGATTAAGGACTTATAATGGTGTCACTCGTTTTCGTGATTAATGGTATCTGACATATCAATAACTTAAAAGAACCTCAATTATTTTCTCCTACAAAAATTTAAAGAGATAAAGCTACTAATTAAACTTTTCTTACCTATTATTTTGGAAGACTCTGTCTTCCCCATAAGTCCACTCCCCCCAGTAACTTATTAAAATATTACAAATGTAAGTATACATATTTTGGAAGGCTCATATATAGCCGCTTAACTCTTGTAACAAAGTTCAAGTAGAGATAGGCTATATGTTAGATGAGTTTCAATGGACGTTGCATTCAGATTTATTTATCTTTTATTTTGAGAACTCATGAAGGCTTTAGGTGTGATTAATAGTTGATTTTGGGTCTTCCATTAGCTATGGAGACGATAGGCTAATCAAATGAAAAGAACTTAAGGAGAAAGCTGCAAAGAAAATCTAACCAAAGAGTTCCTTTAACTCCAAAGATGTTAAGATTAAATTTGAAGAATTTTTCTTTTGCTAAAATTTTAAGCCCTAAATATGTTTGTGATTTTAATTTTCATAATGTTTTAGCTTTATTGGTAATATTTTTCAAAAATTTCCATGTGGCAACTATGTCAGCATTTTTCATCTAACACTTAACGACAAGGACCATTTTGACACAATATCAAAAGGTTAGGGACCAAATTGACACATTTAAAATATCAATGACCAATTTAACAAACAACATAAAGGATAGCGGCCAACTATTATATAGTATACCCTTTTTTATATTAATAAATAACTTATATTTATATCTAAAAAACTAAGTTAAATGTAAATATGATTTTATCTATAATTTTTTTCTTCCTCTTATTTGTTATATAAATAAATTGAATTACATTAGTGTGCTATAAATAAATTGAATTACTTTTGTGTGTTATTAGAAGATTATTATTTATTTTAGGAAAAACATGTAATTCTTATAACATTTAATTATTATAAGAAAGAAAAACTATAGCCAATATTAATATATATACTTTTAAAAATAAGATTGTTTAAAAAATTTTAATTCTCTTATAATGATACAAAATACGAATCTATATTTTGACTCTATTTTGTGCTTATCTTACCCCCCCCCCCCCCCTTTTTTTGGATAATAAACCTTGTCCATGATTAAATTTAAGTGATAGTATCAATATTCCTAATTTTAGGATAAATCGAAAACTCTATGACTAAAATAGGGATCCAATGGATAAATTATAAAGGAACGTTAGCACTTGACCAATCAATGCTAGTGTATTTACCAAAAAATTAAAACGGATGCTCTAGTTTGAAGCAAATAAAATAAGTCAATAGTGTGATTTTAAGTAATTCATTGTGCCTAAAAAATAATATACCCTCACAGTAAAAACTTTTGGTACATTTTTTTTTTGTTAAGACTACCATTACTTTTCTCTTTTACTCCAATGACATATTTGGATTCTGAAGGCATAGGTTTGTATATGTTCACAACTTGAGCTTTAGCCCTCCTTCTTCTCTCTCTCTCGCACATATATACACACAATTTTAGTAAAAAAAAAATTGGTGATTATTTGATGGAGTTGTAACTAGAAACTAAAGTCTTTAACAAAGGTTCTAATGTGAATTTAAAATTAGCATCTAAGGAGGTGGAGTTAAATGAGGGTGAAAAAGATGTTAGTGATGAGGGGTTGTTGGTGTTAGATTCAATGAAGAATGTGGGGAAAAAATTAGTGATATTAAGAAATTCTGCAATGAAAGAGAAAGTGATAAGAAATTATGGCATGATGGAGAAAGGGGTGATAGAAATGAAGTTTGGCCTGTTCCTCTTCGACTTGTTTGACGTCTTTGACAATCACAACATATCATTTCATGTTATGACAATGTCATTGTTGGTATTATGAATTTCAGTTACAAGCTACAATCAACAATAAGTTTCAATAGTGTATATATATATATATATATATAGAGAGAGAGAGAGAGAGAGAGAGAGAGAGAGAGAGAGAGAGAGAGAAGAATGAGATTAGTGTTTGTTTCCTCCCTTCAAAGAGAGTATTGTGTCTAGCTCTAGCCCACCATAGATATCTTATTAAAATACTAATTTGAAACTTACTAGGATAATTAACACGATTTTTCCTAGTTCAATCTAGCATGAATCTTTGGCAAACAATTATATAGTCCAAAAGTCATGCTAGTTAATAGCTAGACCATGATGCCATTACTTTCCAAGTCTAAATTGAATTTCTAAACACCAAACAAAGACTCATTTAATGTAATTAGGATTAAAGTCTTTTAACAGAACCACATGTTTTGAAGTATTTTGGATAATTTGATAGTTATAACAAAGTATTTTGGAATCCCTTATGTCTCCATTGATAGTTATATCTAATTAGAATACAGTATCTTTTCAAATAAAGCAACCTAACAATAAATAAATTTTTATTTAGGTTTGATTAAATTTCCATGAACAAATTTTAATTAATAAGTATATTCTATTCTAAGAGTTCTCTAATTGACTTTTTATTTATTAATACTTATTAAATGAAGGCTAAATTACAAATGACACCTCTAACTTTAATACTTATTGATACTTATTAATTCAATTCTTTAGGTTTCAATTTTTTTTCATTTCAGTCCCTTAACTTTCATTTGTTTTCATTGTATTCCTTCCATCCAATCCACATTGGACAATATTAAGCTAATCGCAAAATTGGACAACGGAATCACTAAACTAAAAACATATTTAAGTTAAAGATTGAAAAAAAAAATGAAACTTAAATGACTAAATTGAAAATAAGTTCAAGTTGGAGGATGTAATTTGGAGTTTAAACTTATATAAATTTTATTGATCATTACATGGGATATTGATGAGTAGTTAACTAGATATGTAATTATAGCCCATTTTTATTTTTATTTTATTTGAGGAAAAAGTAATGAATGACATAAAACTAACCTAGATATCATGTTTGCTACACGTTTGATAATTACCATACATTTAGTGTGCAATTATGCAATCTGCATCAAACCATTATTATATAGTCCAAAATTTTAAGATTATAACCTTCCAAGTTTTTGAAAGTTTCAAACAATAACCAAAAGACTTTGGAAGTTTTGAACAATGACCAAAGACTCGGTGAGATGTTAACAAGATTAAAGACTTCTAATGGTGTCACTCGTTTTCTTGATTAAAGGTATCTGGCATATCAATGACTTAAAAAGAGCCTCGATTATTTTCTCCCACACAAAATTTTAAGAGATAAAGTTACAAATTAAACTTTTCTTACCTGTTATTTTGGAAGACTTTTTCTTCCCCATAAGTCCACTCCCCCCACGTAACTTATTAAAATATTAGAAATGTATGTATACGTATTTAGAAAAAGCTACTCCATATTATGGAAGACCAATCCAAACAATCATGCATTATATTGTTTAAGTTGCACCAATCACATTCTTGTTATCCATTTATTATTGTTTTGTAGTACACTTTATTACTCTAAAAAAATGTAGTACAATTTATAATGTGGTTGAAATTTTAGTAAATAGGGAATCAAAGATTAAGAAATAGAAATAACATTAGGTATATAAGAAAAAGGAAAAAAAAAAAAAAAAAAAAAACAATGCTACTTAATGAAAATAGGAAAGAGGATTGTTGGCTACGCCATTGTATGCATGAAATGCAATACCAAATTGGACCCTCTAGACGTTATCACTTTGTGTTCAACTTTTATTAAGAATTTTTTTTGGTTTTTGCTGAGATTATTAAGAAATTTGCCGCTTTTACAATGATCTTAGATACAATATTCCTTTTTCTCAAAAAAAGAAAAAAAAAAGAAAAAGAAAAAGAAAAAGAAGAAGATATAATATTCCTAAGGGTGTTTTTCATAAGTGCTTCCACTCTACTAGAGTAAACTTCCCTTTAAACCAATGGCTTAAGTACAGGCCTTTTTTATTTGTGCATTTGGCATGTGCCTAGATTACAATGATTTAATTAATAATTATGCCAAGAGGAGGCCTTTTTCTTATTTTTTGTGTCCTTGACATTGTACTAAATGTGTAGCATAAATGTCATAATAATAAGTTAATTATTTCCATAAATTGATGGTCCTAAATAAGTTAATTATTTCCATAAATAGGCAAAGGCAAAACTTAAAATAAAAAGAATATATACATACATACATATTCATATCCACTAGAGGTATCTAAATGAGTGAATTAAAATCTAAAGTAGGTAGGATTGTTATTATTTTTGATAAACAGTAGATAATTTTATTATGATACTTTTTTATAAGGGTTTTTTTTTTAATTTTTTTTTGTATATATTTGACCCGGATAATTTGATTTCTGACTTTCAAAGCTAGTTTTTATAAATCAATGAATCTGTATCAATTTCTACCCAAGAAAAAAAGAAAAAGAAAAAGAATCTGCATCAAAGAATTCTAGTCTACATAGTGAACCACAAGACCTTTAATTTTCCAAGTCATTGGCTCAACCCATAAAATAAGATAGAATGGTCTACATGTGCCTGATAATCCTTGTTATGGTCCCTCTTTTGATAATCATGGTCGGATATAAATCTAATCAAATCTCTAATTCGACAACAAAATTAGAAGTACAAAGGCGGATAATGGATCCTATTGTTGAGCCAAAAGTCTTGTTGCAAAACTAGTATCTTGTGGTGTGTTTTTAAGAAACTATGCATGGTTCAAATTCCCCACTTCCCATTGTAACCACCAAATTATCATGAAAAAAAAAAATCATACTCTTGAGTTATCAGACAGAAATGAAAAGATGTGAATCTTTCCTTCACGATAACACATAAGAGCCAATTTAACAATATTATGGGTCACAAAATTAATTTTTCTAAAAGTATGATTAACAAACCTATATTAAGGATATCCAATGAATTAATTATTTGGTATACATTTTTATAATGACTTGATAGTTGGGAGAAGCTTTGAATCCTAAATATCTCTTTTGATAATAACCAAATGTGTCAATTGAGTTGCAAGATTGCTGGCTTTAAAAAAAAAACATAATTATATTGGTTAAAATTACTAATGTTACTATCCGAACTCCAAAGCCAAAACATCAGTGTACATAATTACCATCACGGGCTATGAAACGCCTATAAGCTCCTGTGAGTTAATCAT
This sequence comes from Lithocarpus polystachyus, assembly GCA_033629205.1. Taxonomy (NCBI): domain Eukaryota; kingdom Viridiplantae; phylum Streptophyta; class Magnoliopsida; order Fagales; family Fagaceae; genus Lithocarpus; species Lithocarpus polystachyus. Next base: position 85,026,621 of record CM066165.1, on the reverse strand, counting down.
CTAAATCTATGATTAGTCCATTGGGGAACCATTTGCAAGCACATTGAATCGTAGCTATCAATGTGTATAATATTATCAAATAAGGCAGCTATCAATGTGTATAATATTATCCTTTTAATTAATTTCAAAATAACTTTATTCATCTTATTAGATGCTACATTTATTTAATTAGTTATTTAAAGTTTGAATGATGGAAGAACATACTGAAAAAGAAAATCCAAATATGCTAGAAATTCAAAATTATTTTTTACTAATTTATCTCTTTATAGTATTTATCAAATAACAAGAAATATGAGTTTTACATAATGAAAAAAAAAATACAAAATACAAAAGATTTTGAGCACTGTAGAGGTCTCCTCCTCGCTTTCTTCCCCACATTAGAGATGCACATAGTAGGCAATGAGCATATACCTCATGGTTTGATGCGTTGAACAATTTTGTTATGGTCTAAATGAGATTATAAGCTGACCCAGGGCTTATAGCTGAATTGACATCTCTCCATGTACAAAGTACTTAGCAACATGTTGTAATTATTTCTAAAATATATATAAAAGATGGAATACTAAGTATAAAGGGAAACAGAACATATTTATCAATATAAAAGCTATCCTATTTGAAAGTAGCTCTTGTGATTTAGCATGAAGCAAAATAAGAGTGACAACAATTAAATTTTTGTCAATAGCTAATCTAGATTTGACTTGCTGAAAAGGCTTCAGAAATGTGTCATTGACAAGGGGTGAGAATGCAACTAGAATACACAAGAATTTTATTGGCATATATATAAATTCCTTAGCAAAAGGAATGGAAAATATCTTCAAAATTGAATCTGACGTTCTGTTTTTTGGATACTCTCAAAAGAATGTAAGTTTATTGCTATGAGAAATCAAACAGTTATGAAATTTTGCCTGAACAAAAGGAAAGAAAGAAAGAAAAAAGAAAAGAAAAGAAATGTTCATCTATGATTATTCTATTTTATCTTTTATTTTAAAGTATTTTTAATAGAATCAAATTCTAAATAGTCCATCATTAATTGAACCCCCCTACTTTTTCTCCCAAAAAGAAACTTTACCACTGTATGCATGAATTGTTTTACTACACAAAATTAGAACCAAGTAATAATATCACAACACGTCACATACTCCGTAGTACACACTCACCTTATACATTCTACCACATGAATTGAAACTCTACTTTAAAAAAATGATTTCAATTAAATTGTAAAATAATAATTTTAAAACGTGATTTCATAATTAAAACTGAAATTATGAGCTGTTTAGAAAAAAATTTCAGAAGAGAAACAAAGTGTGTATAGAATGTACAATATAGAATGTGTAATAAGATTTTTGGATTGGACCCTTTTTTGATGTTATTCCTTTATATATATTAAACTTTTATTAAACGGAGCATTCCCATGTTGGTGATGAGCTAGCGTTTTTCATAGCACAATAAAAAAGTGGAAAAACCAGGAGGTCAAGAACATCCTTCATCAGCTGCACCATATATAAGCAATGATTAGGAATTTCAAAACCCTAATCATTATGACTGAAAACTGAGCAATTAGAAATTCCCAAAACCTCTAAGATCTTGATTGGTCTTTTTTACTTGTGAATTTGGCATGTGCCTAAATTAAAATAATTTAGGCACAAAATACTAGTTAAACAATTATGCCAAGATGATGCCTTGTTCTAGCAACTGAAAACCTAGTTGACATAATTCCCTAATGTATTATCATTCTTGCACATAAGATCTTCAATCTTGTTGAAATAAACAGGCAGAGAAATAACAAGAATTGTTCTGAAGAGAATCTTTGTATATTATTTTTGTATTCTTAGCTCTCCTCAAATGTCTGGCCTTTAGTGAGGAATTTATAGGTAAGATAGAACATGGCAGTCCTCTAGGGTTTTTTGTTGGCTTGATATTCCAGCAGATAATACACATATGAGACTGTAGAAATAACTTCTTTCAAGTAGATGAAGGTGCTGCATATTCCCGTTGCCCAAGCTATCTTGTTGGTGATAAATCAAACCCTCAAAAGGTTCTATGCAATGATTAATGGACAAATGTATCTACACATGTTGGCTTCAAATTAAGAATAGGTGGCCTAAAAAATCCTTAGAAAAATTTTGCAACCTATAACTTCGAAACTTGTATTTTCCAATCATTCCCTTTGCCCTCTGTATCTCCTTAGCAGATGGTTAGTGAAGGACATAATTTGAAAGAGAAAACATTAGGTCCGGAGGTGGCGTAAAACCAGTGTTTTACGCCACCCAATCAGATCACCCCACGTCAGCAAAAAAAAAAAAAAAACACTCCCAGCAATTACCCTCTCCAGACAGCCAAGCCTCTCACGCCAGAAAACAAAAATACCCCAAAATCGTTCTCACGCCAAAAAACAGAAAAGCCCCCAAGCTCTCACGCCATTTCTCTGATCGCCGGAGCAGAAGGAAGAAAGAAAACTAGCTCTCACGCCAACCTCTGCTTCCGGATCATTCTAAAAAAAAAACTCCAAAATCGTTCTCAAAACTGGAAATCAAATTATATTTTTCTCAGCGGCTTCAGTGTTTCCCCCAACGGCCTCAGGCTATCGGATCTCGCTATCAACGCCGCCTCATGTTGCGCCGCGTGGTGGCTCTTCTTTCGCCGGAGTAAACCGGACATTATCGTGGGTGACCCGGTTCGAGCCGGGCTGTTGGCACGTGACCGGGACGGTGAGAGTCCTCGGACTACTTCTTTTAGTGCCGAGAAGAAGCCTTGCTTTCTCTCCATTGTTTAAGGAACAAAAAAAAAAAAAAAGCTTAGAATGAAAACGTTGTTGTTGTTTTTTGTTTGTGTTTGTGTTTGTTTGGTTTAGTTTTTTTTGTTAGAGAGAAAGGTGGGTTTGAGAGCGAGAAGTGTGCGAGCTCTTCATAGAGAGAGAGAGGTTTTGGGACTCAGTTCACTGTGTCTGTGTGGGAAACTAGATGGTGAGAAAACGGTTTGAACAATGGTGCGATTTTTTACGCCACCTATGTTTTCTGTTTTCTGGCGTGAGAGGTTTGGCTGTCTGTAGAGGGTAATTGCTGGGAGTTTTTTTTTTTTTTTTTTTGGCTGACGTGGCATGGTCTGATTGGGTGGCGTAAAACACTGGTTTTACGCCACCTCCGGACCTAATGTTTTCTCAATTTGAAATATAATTTTTGTTATTTATTAATTTATATTATTATTATGAAGTTTTTGAAAATTTTGATTTAGCATTATTATTTCTTTGATTTTAGGTGTATTTAATGATTTTCTATTATGGTTCCATTATGATAGGTATAAATTATGATATCTTTTAGAAAATATTTTCTTGTTGATCAAGTTATATAGAGCCTTTAAATTGGGCTCCAAGCCTATAAACAAAAATGAAGTATTTAGTTTAGTAAATTTTCTTATTTTTGTTTCTCTAATTTTTAGTGGTATTTTAGTAGCTCTTCTTCTAGATTCAAAAAACTCTTGTTGATTAAAGGCTATTTTTTCTTGAAGCAAATGTGATTTGGTTCTTGCTATTTTCCATCCCGTCAGCTAGCCCTTTGTTGTTATTTGCTGAAGGAAAAAAAAAAATGCAATAATGTGCACTTTATTTTCTCCCAAAAAAAAATGTGGTTAACTTGTTCTGATCAAATTTCGGAAAAAAGTTATTTTGGATATATTTTTGAAAAATAATAATATAAAAATTTTTTAAAAACAATATAAACAAAATGGTATAATCTAAACCATAACATGGAGAACAATTGTAACAAGAAAATGGCTAAGAAATAAACTATATATTAGTAATAAATTAGCGTTTAATGACTTTAATAAGAAAATACATATATGATATCGATGTCAATCTTAGTGTTAATGTGACATAGATAGAACAACAAACTCCCCCCACCCCCAAAAAAAAAAAAAAAAAAAACTTGGCAATGTCTTTTCATTTTTATGGGATGTTCCACCCTATGAGAATCTGGTATTTAAAACTTTTTTAGAAAATTCAAGATGTTGAAGCCACAAATGCTTATTCAAATTTTTATCAGTTGTACTTATTAACTTCTCCTAGATGCAAACTTTGAGTCAAGCCTATAGTAATAACATGTGTTGTTTTAGCAAATATACTACTCACATATGAGGAATTGAACAATATGTCAAAGAAATTGATTTTTTCACAAGAAATGTTAAAAAAAAGAAAAAGATATATGATATCTATGACTAAGAAAATTGCATATTAATATGTGGCGTAGTTGAAAGCTGAAGATTTATTTATTATTTTTATTCTAATTTTTTAAATCAAGATAAATACCAATTTCATTAAGCACAAACAACACTAACATCCTTCCTCCACATATCCTGAATAGATTTAGGTAGGGAGTTCATATTACAACAATTACAGGGAAAGGTGTAATTGACAATTCTCTACTCATTGCCATAACAGAAGTGGTTAAGCTAGATAACAAAGGATAATTATCCTCTGTATAACTATATCATCTGCCCTAACAGAAGTGAACAAGCACTCCATTGAAAAGAATGTTTTGAGTCTTTTTTAGGACTTAGGAATAATTGCCCTAAAGCCATTTCATCCAAAAGAAAATGGTTGGTTTTTTGGCAAAGGCAATGGCATGCTATCATTTCTTAACATAGATAGCACATTTGACATTGTGGGCCGATCATCAGTATTATTCAGTATACATAGGAGACCGATATGGATCCATCTCAACACCTTAAAAGTCATCAGTTCATTATTTCCATAAAGTTATGATCGTCCTAAATAGCCGGAATGACAAAACATAAATAATAATAATAATAATAGATTCACTACAGGTATCAATATGAGCTAATATAAATGTAAAGTAGATAGGATTATTATGATACTTGTTTATTGGGAGTTTTTATAAATCTCACCCTAATTTTCTGACTTTTAAAGTTTTTTTTTTTTTAAGTTAGTTTTTATTAATCAATTAATCTGCATCAAAGAATTCTGCTATATAGTCCACAGTATATGCTAGTTCCTTCCATCCAATTCATCCTTAAGTTCACTAAAATAATGTCATTTTGGAATATGAAAAAAAGAAAAAAAAAAAAAAAAACTAATGGCAAGATTGGACGCTATTGTAATGACTAAATTGAAAATATATTTAAAGTTAAAGATTGAAATGAAAGAAAGAAAAAAAACTTAAATGATTGATTTGAAAATAAGTTTAAGTTGGAGGATGTGATTTGGAGCTTAAACTTGAATAAATATGTGTTATATAAAAATATTTTTTCTTGAATTTTCTTGATTATTGCATGGGATATTAAAGAGTAGATAACTAGACATATAATTATAGACAATTTAAATTTTTAATTTTTAATTTATTTGAGGAAAAGTAATGGATTACATAAAACTGATCATGATAACATGATTGCTACAAGTTTGATTATTGTCACACGTTCAATTTGTAATTCTGTAATTTACATCAAACAATTTTTATTTAGTCCAAAATTTCAAGACTATAGCTTTCCAAGTCTTTGGAAGTTTCAAACAATGACCAAAGATTTGGTGAGACGTTAACAAGATTAAATTCTTCTAATGGTGTTACTCATTTTCATGGTTGAAGAAATTTGGTATATCAATGATTTAAAACAAGTTGTGATTATTTTCTCCAAACATACAAATTTTAAGAGATAGAGCTATTAATTAAACGTTTCTTAAATATTACTTTGGAAGATTCCTAAATCCCACCACCCCCACAACAAAAAACATGTATGTATAAATAATAAGAAATGAGAACTAAGCAATGCTTAGAAATTCCAAAACCCTCTGATCTTGAGTTCTTGATTGCCTTTTGTTTAGTTGTGCTTTTGGCGTGTGCCTAAGTTACAATGATTTAATTAATTAAATATAATTATGCCAATAGGATGTCTTTGTCTTATTTGCTGCTGGTCCTTGGCAATGTGCTAAATATCTAGCACTATTGTCATAAGTTAATTATTTCCATAAACTGATGGTCCTAAATACTAAATAGGCAGAGAAAACTTAAAAAGTATGAGCGAATTGAAATCTAAAGTTGATAAAATTATTATTATTATTATTATTATTATTATTATTATTATTATTATTATTATTATTATTATTATTATTATTATTATTATTATTATTAAACAGTAGCTATTATGATAAACAGTATATATAGCTAACCCGAATAACCTGATTTTTTTCATTGTCAGAGCTACTTAAGACTTGTCCAAATAAAGTGGGTAATGGGCGGGTTCATAGATATGGATAAAAATTGCCACCCCTACTTGCTGTGTTTAATTTTGCTTATTGTTGACTTCTTCAAAGAGCAATATTTACCAAGAAAATAAAGAAAAAAAGAGAAAGGGAGAATGAGGCTGTGGGTCATAAGCTTCAGCCACATCCATTAGAATTTGAAGTTGATTTATGCTTAAATGTTTTTTAGAACAAATAGCACTAAGTTATGTTTGAATTATTTGCACGGACTTCCACTCTATCCAATTTTGGGGATGTTTGGAGCAGACAGATTTGATACTATTCTTCTTCCAGGCTAGATGAGTGATCAATAATAATAGGTAGGCTTTTTATTTCTTTAATTTTTATTTTTTAATTTATTGTTGTGACTTGATGAGATTGTTCTGCCCCTTTGTAAATAATTTGGCCATTTTCTCTAACCTCTGAATTTGGAATGATGTCTGGGGCTATATAATGGTTGTTGGAGCATCAAAGCTAACTGTGGTTGCTGGTGTAGATAGGTTTTCCAGTATGAAAAAGTAGAATATTGGTGAGTTTTAATTAATTTTAATTTATTTATAATGTACAAATTTTGTGCTTCACATTCTAGAGCTTATGAAGTGTTGGGTAGTGCTTATGAACTATTAGTTAAGTGTTAGCTAATAGCCAGAAATTTGCTAACTAACTCACACTTGGACTATATTGTTTAGTTTAGTGTTAAAATCAACTTAGCCATAAAACTTTGTGTTAAGGGTTCTAAATATTGTGCTAGGGTGTATTTAGCATATTTCAGTTTCAATATAATCACTAAATCTCTCCTCAAATAGTCTTAGGTATAAATAGCTGGAGGAATTTAGTTTTCTTTTTTGGGTCTCAACTAACAAGATTTGTTCATTTATAATTTTTGTAATTTTTTTTCTTGCTATCAATAATTACATTGTTTTTTTGTTGGTAAAATGTCCATAGGTTTGACTTGCCTGCACAAACCATCGCCCCAGAGATTGAGAAAGATTTGCATCTACTGAAGGTGTGGTGAACTCTATTTTTGTCTATGTAATTTGTTTATGTGGCACTACTTTTCAATTTTACTCAAATTATTCTCTATGTAACATTTTAATTGCTTCAAATTTGTTTCATTTTCTTATTATTTCAATTTTCAAACTTATGTAGTTAAGGAAAATGCCATTATGCAACTTGGGTCACAGTCATGCAGCAATGGAACTAGGGAAATATTTAAATGTCTGTCTCTTTGTAATTAAAAATATAGCTTAAAGTTTAACTAGATCTTACTCTTCTACTAAGAGATTGTTCGGATTTAGATAATTCACAACCTAGAAAATTAGAAATGAAATAGAATGTTGGGTATTTCCTATTAATGCATTTGATATGTTCAATAATGTATGTGTAGTCAATAGCCTTTGGTTGGATCTGTGTTAAGCTTTTGAAAATTATTTCCTGTGTATGGAATGTAAAAAGTTTTTACTTACCAAAAATTAATGTTTGTGTATAATTTGACTCTAAATGGGTAGAATAACAAACTGAAACTAAAAGCTGGTTGATTTTCCACGAATTGGAATTGATATACGTCAATATGGCACTAGTAGTTGTTTTTCTACCAATGACTTTGACTGGGTTGCTGATTCATGCCTTTCTATAACTTTCAAGCAACATTCTTGGTGAGAGGGGTTTACCCTACACCCTAAAAAGATGATTTTCCAAGGATATAAGTGATCTTTTAGTCATATTTTGCCAACTACGTTTCTTGTAAAATGGCATCGGCATAGTCAAGTGTAAAACTTGGGCTGGACTTGAAGTAATTATGATGGTAGTATCTTGGAATCTTTGATTTGTTGCTCTATCTAGGATGTTTATAGTTTCAATTTCAAAAATATGATTCAAAAACTCAACTTCACTCAAAAAGTTATGTTTGCATTACATTGACCTGAATGCACATGATTCTATTTTCTCACATGAAATTCACATCAAGAATCGATCAAACATATTATAATTTAAGATGTGCTTTTAAATTATGATGTGCTCTTACTTTGACCAAAGTGAGCGTTATCTTATGATAACATGTTCCAGATATAAGATTAGACTTAATTCATCTTAGGATTTCTTTGGAGTTGAATAAGTTTGACTCAAACAATCTCCCATTTACTTTTGAATTATGTTGGAACTCATTTAGATTTTAAGTCATTTTATATCTATCTAAATAGAGGAAAATTATACAATATTCCTTGAGCAATGCTCTCTCCTCTCACATGAATGACAAGACCTACCATGAATTTAATTAGTGAGACTTATTGTTATATAAGGGGAAGAAATGTGGCTCTTGGTGTACTAAATAATTACAATTAAATAATCATATATAATAACTTATTGTGAAGCTTCGTTTTTTTTTTCTTTTCTTTTTTTTTTCTTTTTTTTGGATTTGGATTTTGAGGGTTAGGGGGGATAAGTTATTGTGAAGCTTGGATATGCGTGTAGTGGTTTATGGCTTTTTCTAGTTAATAGGACACTTTTTATTGACTTTGATGGTTCATTTGCTTGCTAGGAGTTTAGATTCTGTAACTTAATTATATTCTAAATTCTTTTAAAGAAAGTTCCATCTTGGTTTCTGAATTTCTTCGTGTTCATGATTACAGTTGAGAAGTGCCATTGATCTGTAGAGGCACTACAAGAATGGTGATTCAAAATCCAAAACTTTGCCCATGTATTTCCAGAAAAGTCTATTTGTGATTTCTAGAATAATAGTATAGTATGTGATATCTAGGAGCTGTAAGTGGGACTCTTGTTTATTCTCCTTTGGGTGGTATACATTTTGTTATTTAGGCTTGGTTAATTCATACACCTTTTGGTCTTTTGACAATTAGATCAGGACGGTGATAGAATAAGCATCAGACTTCTTCACAGGCAAACTAACAAAAATGGAGAGAAAGGGAACAGTTGCATCTGAGGTGTTATCTGATCTCTCCCTTGCTGACTACAGGTGAGATATGCAACTCTATCGAAAACCATATGACCATATCATGACATGATGTGTTGAGTTCAAAGGGTAAAAGGAATGTGGTGTTGCCATTTGTAAAAAGATGTTATTTTGCCTATATATAATGGTTGATTAAGATGAATTCAGCAAAGGGAGATCTAAATTCTATATGAGCTTGCTTATCTTGGTTGTAATCTTCAAATGGACTTACAAAAAAAATTCAGACAGACATAATTTGTGAAGAAAATGTGAAGCATGGTCATCATATATAACACAATAATAAAAAAAACTTGATCGAGCACATAGCTTTAGATTTTTTGGGGCGGAAGGGGGGGGGGTGAGGAGCACCAGAAAGCTAACCTTGTTATTTTTGCTTTGTATTTCTGGAAATTATTTCCCTTAGAAACTTCCATCTTCACTCACCCCCTCATAATCAAAATTTGGAGTCCTCTATTGTGCAGCTTAACATTTCCATTGCTACAGTGAATGATCTGATAAACTGTGACACTCTTACCAAGTGACATGAGAGAGAATCCTCTCAGCTGATTTATGATTCATAGCTATATTCATGTGCTGTTTCTCTTTGATGTTTGCTCCTTCCTATAGTTTTCTTATAGAATTGATCGTGATTGTTGTGATGATAAAAGCATGCTCCAGGAAATAATTGTTATTGAATGAGTAAAGTAAACTTACAGACAAAAGGCTGCACGTACGAGAAGAAAATAAATTATTAAGTTTTATTGAATGAAACCATATGCTTTGAGGTATAGAAGGGAAAGATGATAGAAGAGCTTAACAAAAGACAAAAAAGTTTAGGGGAGAAAACTTTTTGAAATGTTCTGTACCTAATGGATCTGTCTGGACGGATCCTGAGAAGCCTTTTAGACAGATTCATTATGCCAAGAACATTCAAGTCCTGCATCAAACTCCTGAGTCACTGTACCTCAGTTATCAAACTACTAACAGAGCATAATGAAACCCATTAGATTCTATCAAGATTTTCAAAAAGTGTTGAGAAGATAAAACCATATACAAGAAAACAAACCAAATCTCCACTTCACTTGCTCTCCTAGCAATCAAAATCATTTAAAAAGACTAATAAGAAGATACACCAGGTTAGGTATAATACTGAAGAAATTAAAATACATCACAGAATGAAAGGCATATATAAACCACAAATTTGCATTAGATTTCTCTATCTGCACTATCCTTATTTTTCAAAGGAAGTAAATTACTTTCAAATGATAATGAATATTAAAATTTAGTTGCCTTGATAAAACAGTATATAATTTTCTGTTGAATGGCATGGAAAAATCAGAGCAACTGATCCAATTACTAAAATGACAATTCTTCTAATGTGTCTTTCATATATAAAGGCGCATGCACCTTCTTCCAGATTATTTTATCCTATTAATCTTCCTCTATTTTAATCTCTATGTACAGTAAGAAGAAGAAAAAAGTTATATCCCAATGTGTCCCATATGGATTCATTCATCTACATTTGGGGATTGCAGTTGCAGAGGAATGTTTCTTAGAGTACTGAAACAACTACAGTTGGGTTTTAGCTGATTCTTCTTGCATCTTCAGCTTATATCTCTTCAACTTAATCTTCTTCATCCGTGAACTTGCCTTTAATTCTATTGGTTTTGTCCATTTAGAGGTAGGAATGAGAGGGAAATGGAATAACGTAGACAGTGAACGTAGAAGTAGAAATTGGGAAACTAAACCGACTAGATTAACTAGGCCAATCCCGGTGGGTTGAGCAAGTCACAAGTTTTTTTTTCCCTTTTGTGTAATACCATTATTTAATGACATCAAATTAATTATTTTCCATATGTAATTTTCTATCTAGTTTTTTTTTTTTTTTTTAAATGAATAGAATTTCAATTTATGACATCTACTTTATAATAATTGATCTTATCGTTAGGTTAATACATCAATCAATTTTTAGTATAAGCGGGTTCAAATTTCAGATCTCTAATTCAATGACAAAAGTATGAGTACAATGATGGGAATTGAATCCCATTGTTGAGACAAAAGTCTTGTAGCATAACTGGTACTATCTTGTGGTGTTTTTTTTACAGAATTATACATGGTTCAAATAACTCATTTCCCATTATAACTACCAAATTATCACACAAAAAAGAAAAAGAAAAAGAAATCATACTCTTTAGTTATAAGACAAAAATGAAAAGATGTGGATCTTTCCCTCAAGATAACATATAAGAGCCAATTTTACAATATTATGGGTCATAAAATTAATTTTTCTAAAAGTATGATTAACAAACCAATGGATATCCAATGAATTAATTTTTTGGTATACATTTTTATAATGACTTGATAGTTAGGGGAAGCTTTGAACCCTAAATATCTTTGTTGGTAACAACCAAATGTGTCTATTAGGTTCTAAAAGCTTAGAATTATTGGCAAATCGTGAGCACACAAGAACATACAAGCTGCAGAAAGAAGATTTCAGAATCTGTCTGGTTCGATCGATCGAAAAACAGGCTCGACCGATCGAGAATCGTATCTGCAGAATTTTAAGTTGGCCCAAACAGCAGTTTTAGCTCATTAAGGATTAGGGTTTCAAATCTACTTCTCCCACTATATAAAGGAAACCCTAAGCACGTATTTACAAGGCTTTTTAGAGAGAGAAGAGTGTGCTATGCCTCTTTTATATTTAGGGTTTTGTTCCTAAAACCTCTCTTATTACTTCTACCGGTGTTGTTCTTTGAAAAATCTCAAGATCCGGTATTGTTGAAGTTGCTGCCTTCTCTAGTCATCAAAGGAGCTGATGATCTAAACCTTCAAGGGTGGTCTTGGAGTAACAAACAGGTGAGTTTGTGTTGCTAAAACCTTTGAGTGGGATCTCAAAGTCACAAGCGGTGGTGTTTGTGTTTTGCAAAGGTCAAAGAAAGAAGGAATCCGTGGATCTCGGAGCTATCATGGGGTCGTGGTAGTAAGTTTCCTACACTTGGGTAGCAATAGGATGTTAGTGGTCTAAGTCGCTATTGTGTAAACTTCAATTCTTTCTAGTGGATTTGCTATTTTACCTTGAGGATAGCTAGGTTAAATCCTCCCCAAGTTTTTACCGGTTTGGTTTTCCTAGGTCATCATATCTTTGTGTTCTTTATTTTTCCGCTGCTTTACTTGATATGATTGTTTTGTTTTAACCTAGATCTGAATAATAAACCTAAGTATTTACTTGGTTAATTAATTAGGTTAAACAATCTAGTTTTACAAGGGTCTAAACGAGTGTCAATTGAGTTACAAGATTACTGGCTTTAAAAAAAAAACATAATTATATTGGTTAGAATTACTAATTTTACAATCCGAACTCCGAAGCCAAAACATCAGTGTACATAATCACCATCACCGCTATGAAACGCTTATAAGTCACACTGAGTTAATCATCTAAATCTATGATTAGTCCATTAGGGAACCATTTGCAAGCACATTGAATGGTAGCTTTCTTTCTTTTCTTCTTCTTCTTCTTCTTCTTTTTTATTATTACTATTTTTTTTTTTTGAAAAAAATTAGAAAAGAAGGCAGCTATCAATGTGTATCCTATTAATTAATTTCAAAATAACTTTATTTATCTTATTAGATGCTACATTTATTTAATTAGTTAATTGAAGTTTGAATGATGGAAGAACAATACGAAAAAGAAAATCCAATTATACTAGAAATTATAAATTATTTTTAAAACAACAGTAAAAATTAGAATTAAATTGAAAAGAGTAATGTTACACATAAAAACTATTTTACAACATTTTTACAAATTGTTGATGTGGCTAATTCTTATTGATTCTCGTCAGCACCTAACATTAACATAATTGTTTCTACTTAATCACTTACCATATAAGCAGTTTGTAAAAAATAATGTAAAATAGTTTGTAACTTTAGCATTTTTCAATTGAAAAATCCAAAAAGTGGGACCTATTGGGAAAATTAGCACTCCACTAGTTGAATCAAATTGTTGATTCATATGCTCTAACTGCTAATTGAACGGCATTGGAGCTCCAAATTTCTGCGTTTTGGATATGATTTTCTCTTTCTTTTTTTTATTTATTAATTTTTGTGGGAGATAAAAATGAGATTATACTACCTATTGCACAACTTTTGAGCACTAAAAATAAGGAAAACGCATCTCTCAAGTCTCAACTTAGTATTCAAATTAAAAGTGCTCTAGATTATCGTTGGCTGTAGGCTAAAAAACCTCTAAAGCTTAGGTTACCAACCCATAGCCACAAAATTCACTTTCTTTTTTTTCCATTTTTTCATCACCCTTTCACAGCATACACAAATCACTTTATGTCTGTATATATAGGAATCATTCATAGACACCAACCCAAGTAGTTTTAGGATTTATTACATCCATTAACACCATCATTAGTGCGAAGATTAGTGATACTTTCCTCTCTTCTAAGAAAGTATTAGGCTAAATTACAAATTACACTCAAATTTTGCATTCTTCTCATCTCGGTGATTTTTTTCACTTTTTTTTTTGTTTTAATTTTTTTTTATTTGAGTCCTTTAATTTTCATTCATTTTCAATTTGGCTCTCCCATTGGATCCACCTCATAGAATTTCACTAAAACAACATCATTTTATAAAGTGAAAAATCTAAAACTTATAGTGAGATTGGACAAAATTGACAGAATGACTAAATTAATACTAGATTACAGTTGAAAGACTAAAATGGGGGGAGATGAAATTTAAATGTCTAATTTGTAAATATATTAAAGTTATGTATTTTGTAGTTTAAACTTGAATAAATATGTATAAAAAAAATCTTTTATTGATTTTTCTTGATTATTGCAAAGGATCATTGCACTTAGATTTGAACTTATAAATTAGTCTCTCTTTTTTCTAATTTATTTTGAGGAAAAATAAATAGATGACATAAAACGGACCCTTTTTTTTTTTTGTGGATGACATAAAATGGACCTAGACTACATGATTTCTACATATTCATTCTGGCTTGGTTTAACAAAGGGACCTAGATAACATTATTGTTACATTTTCAATGACTACACGTTTAGTTTGCTATTCTACGATTTGCATCATAAAAATTTTATATAGTCCAAAATTCTAAGACTACAACTTTCCAAGTCTTCGGAAGTTTTGAACAATGACAAGACTTGGTGAAAACGATTGACGCTTGTTGAATGAAAGATATGTTAAAAATTATAGGATGACTTAACCAATTAAAATATATATATTTATTTATATTTAGAGAGAGAGAGAGAGAGAGAGAGAGAATTTAATTGTAAATTTAATCTTAAATAATATTATTATAAATAAATAATTTTTGTTGAACTCTCGATCATTGTAAGCATACCAATTTTTTTTTAATAATAAAATATTTGAGGAAAGAGAAACATATGACATAAAAGTAAAACTGACCCAAAAACTTGATTGCTACATGTTCAATCTAGCATGAGTAATAGAGGGACCCATATAACATAATATCTACACATTATCTCCACAACTCCGCAATTAGTATCAAACAATTCTTATACAATCCAAAATTCCAAGACTATAACTTTCCAAAGTCTTTACGAGTTTCAAACAATGACCAAAAACTTGTGAAGTATTAACTGGAAATCTAACCTATACCACACGTTCAATCTAGCATGAATAATAGAGGGACGATAACATAATATCTACACATTATCTCCACAACTCCGCAATCAGTATTAAACAATTCTTATATAGTCCAAAATTCTGAGACTATAACTTTCTAAAGTCTTTGCGAGTTCCAAACAATGACCAAAAACTTGTGAAGTATTAACTAGGAAATCTAACCTATACCACACGTTCAATCTAGCATGAATAATAGAGAGAACTGGATACATAATATCTACACATTATGCCTATAACTATGCAATCAGCATCAAACAATTCTTATACAGTCCAAAATTCCACGATTACAACTTTCCAAAGTCTTTGCGAGTTCCAAACAATGACCAAAAACTTGTGAAGCATTAACTGGTAATCTAACCTATACCACATGTTTTCAATGGCTTTTAGTAAGAATAATTTGGCCAAAGTGGGTATTTGTCCATTTCGCCAAAACTTTCCAGCAAAATGCCCATGTTCTGAAACTATTTAGCAAAATGCCTCTGTTTTAAACTTAATTTTCTAAAAATCGAGTTTCAATGCAAAACTCAATTTTTAGAAAATCAAGTTATGTGAAATCAAACTTAAAAAAAAAAAAAAAAAAACATGGAACTCAAGTATATCAATGACTTAAAAAAAAAAGCTGTGATTATTTTCTCCAAACATACAAATTATTAGAGATAAAGCTACTAATTAAACATTTCTTAAATATTATTTTGGAAGAGTCCTAAATCCCATCACCCCCACAACAAAAATGTATGTATAAATAATAAGAAATGAGAACTGAGCAATGCTTAGAAATTCCAAAAGCCTCTGATCTTGAGTTCTTGACTGCCTTTTTTTAGTTGTGCTTTTGGCGTGTGCCTAAGTTACAATGATTTAATTAATTAAATATAATTATGCCAATAGGATGTCTTTGTCTTATTTGCTGCTGGTTCCTTGACAATGTGCTAAATATCTAGCACTATTGTGATAAGTTAATTATTTCCATAAACTGATGGTCCTAAATACTAAATAGGCAGAGAAAACTTAAAAAATATGAACGAATTGAAATCTAAAGTTGATAAAATTATTATTATTATTATTATTTTTAATAAACAGTAGCTATTATGATAAACAGTAGATATAGCTAACCCGAATAACCTGATTTTTTTCATTGTCAGAGCTACTTTTTATTTATTATTATTATTTTTAATAAGAAGCTACTTTTTATAAATCAATGAATACATCGAATAATTCTGTAGTCCAAAAACTCTACACTGTACGCTAGTGACCCACAACCGCAAGACCTTAATTTTAGCCCACAAGACCATAGATATTATTAATTAACGGGTTAAATATATATATATATATATATGTAATAGAGTGACCCACAAGACCTTTTAATTTTCCAAGTCATTGGCCCAACCCACAAGATATTATTAATAATCGCGGCCTATAAATATAAATGTATCTATGCCATCTCAATTCCCATATCTTCCTAAAAACACAATTCTGATTTCTGAAATCCAGAGCAAATATGGAGCGTGTATTTGTATTACGCCCAAGTCACCTACTCTTAGTCTTACTCATTTGCTTCCTCTTGCTTTCACAACCTAATAGTTGTTCCTCTTCTCTCTCTTTTAATTCATCAACGCCTCTTTGTCATTCCCACCAATCCTCTGCTTTGCTCCATTTCAGAAACTCTTTTTCTGCTGTCGGTGCTTCTCCTTATATTTGTGATTTGTATTCTTATCCTCCGAAGAATTCGTGGAAAATGGGTACAGATTGTTGTGGGTGGGATGGGGTCACCTGTGATACGATGACAGGTCATGTCATTGCTGTCGACCTCACTTGCAGTGGCCTTCAAGGTCCCATCCATCCCAATACCACCCTTTTCTCTCTTCGCCATCTCCAGAGGCTCAACCTTGCTTACAACAATATCTATGGCTCAATTTCATCTAAGTTTGGTGGCTTTGCAAACATGACGCATCTCAACCTCACTTGGTCCTCTCTCGCTGGTAATTTCCTATCCGAAATCTCCCACTTATCCAAACTGGTTTCACTTGATCTCTCTAGGAATTATGACATGCGAATAGAAACGCCTAGTTTGAAAAGGCTTGTTCAAAACCTAACCCATCTAACTGAACTTGTTTTGGATGATGTTAACATGTCTTCTGTTCCACCTAATTCTTTCATGAATTTGTCTTCCTCTTTGACATCTCTTCGTCTTTTTGGTTGTGGATTGAAAGGGAGATTCCCAGATAATATATTCCACCTCCCAAACCTCCAGCTGCTCTATCTAGGTTACAACTCCAATCTCACCGGTTCCCTTCCAACGTATAACTGGAGTACTCCTCTCAAGTCCTTGTCTCTCTCTGAAACCCAATTCCCAATCGACTTACCTAATTTAATCAGCAATCTCAAGTCCTTAAAAGAATTGTACCTTAGTGGATGCAATTTCACAGGTTCATCGAATCCAACATTTCTTTCAAACCTCACACAAATAACTTCTTTGGACCTCTCATATAATAACTTTGGTGGTCAGTGTCCATGGTCCCTCTTAAACAATGCAGGACTTACTTATTTAGGTCTCTCAGGCAACAATTTCATAGGTCAACTTCCAGATCTTTCTACAAACTGGACACAAGATTCTTCTTCAAACAGTTCTTCCAAGAGTCCGTTAGTTAGTCAAATTCCTTCCAATTTGGTATATTTCTCTTTATCTCATAACTTATTAAACGGCACTATACCATCTTGGTTGTATGACATACCATCTTTAAATGAATTGAATCTAGACAATAACCATTTCACTGGGCAGATTGAAGAATTCCAGCATAATTCTTTAAATTATCTTGATTTGAGTAATAACCATTTCACTGGGCAGATTGAAGAATTCCAGCATAATTCTTTAAATTATCTTGATTTGAGTAATAACAACCTACATGGCCTCCTTCCAATCTCATTTGCTAAACTTGTGAGCCTTTACCATCTAAATATTTCCTTCAATAATATTGGTGGTCCTCTAGAGTCAAGCATGTTCTCAAAGCTCAAAAGTCTTGAAACAATTGATCTTTCACATAATCCTCTGTTATCATTCAGCACCAATAGCGTTGTAGACTATACTTTGCCCAAACTTCAGGATTTGCATTTGTCATCTTGCAACATAAGTGACTTTCCGGATTTTATAAAATCCATGGAAAGTTTAGAAGAGTTAGACCTTTCCAATAACCAAATCAAAGGCAATATTCCGATGTGGTTGTTGGAGGTGGGGAAGGATTCTTTGTCTTCCTTGAATCTTTCGTACAACTCCTTGACAAGTATTAGACACCTTCCTTGGAAGAATTTGTATATTCTTGATCTTAGTTCCAACTTGCTTCAAGGACCCCTTCCAGTACCTCCATTGCACACTAATTTCTTTTCGGTCTCAAGGAATACTTTAATCGGAAACATACCTTCCTTGATTTGTGATATCACTTCCCTCAACATCCTTGATTTGTCCCATAATCACTTGAGTAACACGGTTCCTCTGTGTTTGGGAAACTTTGGTGATTTTCTCACAGTCTTAGATTTGAGAAGTAACAAACTTAATGGCACCATTCCAGCAACTTTTACAAAGGGAAATTACTTGAGAACTCTTAACCTCAATGACAATCAATTGGAAGGGTCTTTGCCAAGATCGTTGATCAATTGCAGCTGGTTGGAAGTTTTAGATCTTGGTAACAACAAGATAAATGACACCTTTCCTCATTGGTTGGAAACGCTTCCAGAGTTACGGGTTCTTGTTTTGCGATCAAACAGATTTCATGGTGCCATAGCCAATCCCACGACCAAATTCTCTTTCCCGAATTTACGAATCATTGACCTCTCTCACAATGATTTCCATGGTCTTTTGCCAACAAAGTATTTCAATCATTTCAAAGCCATGATGAGCATGAATGCAAATAATGGTGAATTGAAATATATGGGTGGAAACTATTATCACGACTCTGTGATGGTCACAATGAAAGGATTTGATATTGAAATGGTGAAAATCCAAAATCTCTTTACAACCATTGATTGCTCAAAAAATAAATTCAGGGGGGAGATTCCACAGTCAATTGAAAAGCTTAAGTCACTGAAGGGGCTTAACTTTTCGCACAATAGCCTTATAGGTCAAATGCCTCCGTCACTGGGAAATTTGAGAAATCTTGAATGGTTAGATCTCTCCGCAAACATGCTTACAGGGAACATTCCAAGACAGTTAGTAGATATTACATCACTTGAAGTTTTAAATCTATCAGAAAATCGTCTTGTAGGGCCAATACCTGTAGGTAATCAGTTCAATACATTTGCAAATGTTTCTTACTTTGGAAACTTGGGATTATGTGGATTTCCATTAACAAAAACTTGTGACAATGTTGAGGGACAACTATCATTGCCATCATTAACCATTCAGGATAATGATTTCAAGTTTGTATATTGGATTCATTGGAAAGTTGTATTGTTGGGGTACGGATGTGGATTCATGTTTGGATTAGGTTTGGGTTATCTTGTGTTATCAAGTGAAAAACCAAAATGGCTTGTTAATATTGTTTATGGTGAACGACGTAACATGGTTCAAAGATCCAAAAATAATGCTCATGGAAGAACTCGTTGAAGAAAATTTTGGTGGATGCAAGTTCTGATTTAAGGTATATTCTTATATACTAATATATTTGAAAATATTCTATTTTATAATTTTGGTTTCTTAAAAATGTCTCTTTAAATTGCTAAGACAATAGTTCATTTTTATTTTCCTTTATGCTAGTTAGGAATGGTTGTACTTGTGTGAATGATGAGGTGTATTACTCGTGTTATTGGCTGAATAAGCTTCTATGTTTAAGGTATAGCTATACAAAAGAGTAAATAGGCTTCTACTCTGTAACTGCCACATTTTAAAGCTTTATTTAGGTCAAACTTCATTTAATGACCCTGTTTTATGCTCTAGTGGAAGAATAAATTTCTCTACTCCGTTGCAGTTCTACACTACTCCCTTTTCAAGGAGGGGCAACATCACTGCTTAGTTGAAGTGTCAAATAATCAGGTTATATTCTAATATTGCAATTATTATTATTATTATTATTATTATTATTATTATTATTATTATTATTATTATTACATCCATGTCTTTGTATCTTCTTGTACAGATTAATGATCTTGTTGGTTGGATGGCTTGAAGTGTGGTGGTTTTTTTTTTTTTTTTTTTTTTTTTTTTTTTTTTTTTTTTTTTTCTGTTTTTGCTTGAAGAGTGCTATTAATTACCCTAGTACTACCTAAGATGCTTTGAGGACTAGACTAGTTTCCTCTATATTTTGAATTAGATACCTTTTATTAGTTACATTATTAGGCTGGGATTATCAACATTTTGTGCCTTTTTGTTTTCTGATATGGGTGTTTTATTTGTTTTATGTTGCTTGATATATGGCCTAGGAAGTGACTTTTGATTTTGAATTTTGTGGGTTTTGTGAATTTCTATATTGCTATTTTTGTGAGTAGTGTGATTCTTAGTATGCATATCAAGTTTTGTATTAAAAGATCAAACAAGACAGCAAATTGAATGTTTTGATTTTTGGGAGTATTGATTCATTATTCCAATTTAATCTCAGTGTTGTGATTTCTTTCCATCTATTTGTAGGTATTATCTTGTTGGTCTTAATGGTGTGTGGGATTTTTTTGGTCAGGGCTGTAATGCTTCGGTCCTCCTGGATGATAGCAATGGTGATAAAAACCATTCCACCGAGAGGCAGGCCATATCTATTCTGACCTTGGGGGATTTTGATAAAATTGATTCCATCAAGGAGGAGCTTGAAAAGGCTTATCCAGGGGTAGTTTCATGTGCTGATATTGTTTCTCTAGCCACTAGAGATGGCATTATGCTGGTATATTCTTGATCCTGAATTTTCATATGTTCCTCTCTTTTTAAGATATTTTTTGTTAATAGTACGGGTCAGTTCACCTAAGGGTTTTAGCAACAGTTTAAGTTTAGGATCTGATGATTGTTTGTGGATAAAGATGCCTAAATGAAACTTGGAAAAAATGTAAGAAACAGACTTTGAAAGAGTTGGTATCACTTTACATTTTTATATGTTGAGGAGTCTATAGTAAGATTCTAAAGTACATATTGATTATGTGGAAAACTTAGAAAATTAATGAATTGAGAGTATGTTTCTAGTGATTTTTGCTGTTTTGGTTTCCACAAATTGTTACAATCACCTTTACTCACCAACTAGTTGTTTTAGGCACTTTTTGGTAATGGTTTTCCAAGTCTAAAATGTCAAAAAAATCAAAAATAAATAAAATGAAATACTTTTCTTATTCCAATTTCTTTGACAATAAAGAACAGCTCTATATTGATAACTCTTTTTATTGGAGTTCTCTGATGTAAACTACTATACTTGACGTCACAAGCTAGACAACATTCTTTCATATTTCAACAGACACCTAATCTAAGGCATCTTGGCCTCTTTGATTTCAGCATTCCTTGCCATTTGCGCAGCCTGATGTTCTTTGAATGATCTTATTTTTTTTGTCTTTCTTCTCTCCCAAATCAACAAAAAAGGAAATCTACTGAAAGGTGCCAAGGGGCAATGACGACACTGACCGAGATTCCACGACCGGATGATAACATAACACAAACACTTCACCTTTTTGCCCATAGAGGTTTTGATGAAAAAGAAACTATTAGTCTTCTAGGGACTTACTAGCTCTCTACCTTTGTTTCATTTCCCCCCCTTGTCTTATGGAGTTGAAAAAGGTTTAAAAAGTTATTTGGTTTGTATTGGTTTCTTGATCATATGAAGGTACACACAACATTGGGAAGGTTGACTGTGAATTCATACAGAAACGCTTCACTGGCTTCAAGGGGACCAGGCAGCCTGACCCAACAATAGCTCCTGATTTTCTCACTGAGATGAGAATGAGGCTCCAAGACAGTAATGGGACCACAACTCAACCTTCTTCTTCATCCATGGCATCATTGGAATTGAGTGAGTTTGCAGTGGGAATGTAGAGACTCAAAAAGGGGGTCCTACAATCCATGGATCCCAAGGTCAAGTCCAATGAAACCGCTCCCTGCTTTTGGTCAGTTTCTAAGTGACAGTCTTGACCATAATGACCTCATGAGATCTTTATTCTTTCATATTACTTTCTCTAATGTTCTATGTTTGAATGTAGATGCTATGACTTCTACATTTCTTTTTTTTGCTAATTTGAGCCTATTTATAAAGGCAACGACATAATTGGTCATGGTCAAAATGATGAAGTAACTAGTTAAAACTGCATGTAAATATGTTTTGGTTGTTGAGTTCATTAGAAATATAGAATTCTAATGGTTTGAATGTTATCAAAAGTTCAGTAATATGGGGGAGCTCATAATGTATGTTGTGATAATAATATCCAAATTAATTTCAATTGGGTGTTCATGTTACTAACGAATTTTGGCTGATTATTCATCATCTGAAGGAGACGTTAGTTTATTCATTTTGAGTTTGAACTTCAGAACTAGGAAAGTATACAATTCTGTGTGTCTTGAAACAAAGATATTGATTTGTCTATAATTTTCTTTATTGCTTTAACCATCAATTAGAATTCAAAAGGTGCTCATAGGAATAGCTTTTAATCAGATGCCATTATGTTTTATTGTCATCAATTTGTACTCAATTACACTTTTCATGCCTACAGAAGGTTTTGGTATGCTTTTTGTTATGCACATTTAAAGACAATGCTATAGTTGTGGATCCATTCACCCGAGTCTAACCCATCATCTTCAATCGACAGGTTAAACTTCTTCTCTGACACTGCTATGCTGCAACTTGAATTTTCATTTTCCTTCTCCTTATTTCATTTAGTGAATCTTGCATCAATTTAGCAGGTTCTCCTTAATGGCTTTAGGTGGTACTGATTATAGTTATGTTTTCCTCAAATTGGTTATTGTTCAGGGAATAGGCATTTTTAATTTATGCCTAGGAGGAGATTTTTCTTGTTATGAATGTCTTCATTCATCTCTTCAGCTGTTACTTGAGAATCTAATTTCTTCAATTTTGAAGGTAAGGAGTGCTGCTTATGCCGTCAAAAGTGTCATTTCTGCAACCTCTGATTTTCTGAGAGAGAGATTGTTTGATGCAAAATCAAATTTCCAAAAATTTTGAGATTCATCACTGCTGTCAAAAAACCAATTTTAGAGGTTGGGACTTAGTTTTGGATATGCAGACTATGTAATTGATTCCATTTATCAGTAGCTCACAGAATATTTTCCCTATAGTAGGAACTGGTATGACTACATATCCTTGACTTTGGTAGCTATTTAACAAAATTAAATTGCTTATCTTTTTTATGTGTCATGAAGATGGTTTGTTCCTAGAAAACTTTACAGTTAGTAACTCTGCTTTGAGATTTTATCATTATCTTGTCTTTTAAATGTAATTTGAAGTTTTTCTCTTTTAATTCTTACAGTTTTGATTTGTTCTAAAATTGTGACTTCTGTCTTTTAGCAATGCCTAAACTGCATTTGTGTCCATAATTTATCTTCTCCCCGGATACGTAGTTTTCATCTCTTATGTTTGTTCTCTGTGTTCTTATATTAAGTAAATATCCTGATATGGCAGTTTCCTTTCAATGATCATTTATTTTTCTCACTCCAAATATTGAACTAATTTATGCTTAGGCGCTGGTAGTCTGTCCATAGTTAATCAAAAGTTCAAAACAGCTGCATCTTTGAGTGTTTGTACATATACCTCAATAGACCACTTAAGTTTGGTCACTAAAACAAATGAAAATAATTGAATAGCTTGGACTTAGAATCTTATAAAATATGTAACATTAAAAAAAAAATACAAAGGATCATAAAATATCACATTTAATTGAACAAACCAAAGGCTCATAAAAATCTCTTACATAATTAAATAAACTAAAATTTCATAAAATCTCATATATTTATAGATACACATGTATATATTTTTTTCTTTTATGAAAAAAACATATCATACATAATTAAACTAATAAAAAAGTTCATAAAATCTCCTTAAAGTGGGGTTTTATTTTAAAAAAGATTTATAAGGAAGCTGCAAAATCAATTTTGGTAAGGAATGCATATTCCACCTTAAATGTTAGAATTTTGACTGAGACAGAATGAGGGTTTAATAAATCAGTTTATGGACCGGAGTGCAAATATATCGACTAAAATGGAACGGAATTAAAAAATTGTCTACAATCCATTCCTTCTCTCTTTCTCTCCCTCGTTACTTATTTATATATCTTCTTTCGCACTTCCATTATATCTTTCGTTATAGATTGATTCTTCCCTGCCCACATTATGCCAGTTTCTTTATATCCCTCTTTTTATTGTTATAGAGAACAATGAAGGAGAAAAGTTAAACATACAAATTTGATTTTCCTATTTTTAGCCTAGGTAATCAAGAGACTCAACTTATTGCAGTCAATAATTACAATACACTTGGTTGAGTTGATTTTTTTTTCCTTTATTTTTTCTATGGTTTCCAAATCCTTACCTCCACTTCTTAGCAGCCAAGCTGAAGTCTGTTTTCTTATATATATAAATATATATATATATATATATATATATATTGCAATATCTAGCTGCTCTTGTTATTGGAATTCTCTGATGTAAACTATTATACTTGACATCACAGGCTGGCGGCCCTTTCTATCCAGTGTCAACAGGCCAGAGGGACAACACTCATTCATATTTCAATGAAGGGCTGGCTGATATTCCATGACCGGGTTATAATATAACGCAGACATTACACCTTTTTACCCTTTAGAGGTTTTGATGAAGAGCAGCACTCACTTTTCTAGGTACTTTCTAGCTAGGCCTTTACTCATTTTACGAACTTGTTTTATGCAGTTGAAAAAGGTTTGAAATGTTCTTTGGTTTGCATCAGTTTCTTGATCAATTGAAGGTGCACACGACATTGGGAAGATTGGTTATGAGTTCATACAGAAACTCCTCTCTGACTACAAGGGGACAGGGCAGCCTGACTGAGATGAGAATAAGGTGCCAAGACAGTAATAGGACCACCACTCAGCCTTCTTCTTAACACCCATGGAATCATTGGAAATGAGGGAGTCTGTATGAATTCACAGCCAATCATTAATGGGGAGAGGACTTCTTTTTGTTGATCAGCAGTTTCTGGCTAATGAGAAGACCGCAAGACTTGTAAGGGCTCATGATTCGGATAACAGATCAACCTTCTGAATGGACTTTGCTTGGGCAATGATAAAGATGTCAGGGCTTAATGTTCTGACTGGATATCTAGGTCAGGTCCGATGGAACTGCTCCTTGCCTATGGTCAGTTCCGAAGTGACAGTCTTAACCATAGTGAACTCTTGACATCTTTATTTTTTCATATAAGCTTCTCTTTTAGTTCAATGTTTGATTGTAGATGCAGTGACTTCTACATTTCTTGCATGTACTAATTTGAGTCTATATATAATAGCAATGGTGAGTAGAAATATGTTATGGCTATTGAGTTCTTTAGAAATATAGAATTCCAATGTTTGGAATGTTACCAAAAGCTAACTAATATTTGGTGAGCTCATAATGTATTAATTTTAATTGGGGTCTTAAAGCGTTCACCTTAGACACTACACAAATTTAGCTAAACTTACTCCAAAAAGGCTACTGTTACTATTTTAACAAGCATCCACCTACATCAACCTCAATATTTATTTTTTTACTCTTACAAAAACTTTATTTTTTTTCCTCTCTTCTTCGTCCTATTTCACAGCCACACCCACACGTAACACCACCACACACTCACACCACCAAGCATCCGCTGCCGTTGAAAACCCAGGCCTTTGAACACAGAATTCACTGTCAGACTCATCCACCAAATCTATAAAATCAGTAAACCCATCTACCAAATCTATAAAATCGGTAAACCTTAAAAACAAAATCAACCATTTTTCAATCAAAATCAGTAACTGTTCATCGTCCTTTTGCCAACAAAATCAGTAAAGCGTGATGGCAGTGATGAAGAATGGAGATTTGTTCAAGGAGGAACTTAATTGGCCATGGATGTTTTATTCAAAGGAGAGAGAGAGAGAGAGAGAGAGAGAGAGAGAGAGAGAGCTTGGTCTAGTTGAGGGAGAAAGTCTTAGTGAGCAAGAAAGATGAGTTTAAAATTGGCTGAAACACTGTTCATTTGTTAGCTATTTTGGGAAAATTGTAGAAGCGCTCTAGGACATTAGCTACTTTTTTTGGACTAAATTAGATTTACAAATTGCTTTTGCCATGGAGACCTATGTGGAAATGAGTGTGGTTCTATAGGGAAGTTGTAACAGAGTTCTTTTTTCATTTGGATTGGTCTTTCTTTGAAAGGGAACATCCTTGGAAGGTTTCGGATGTCATTCCCTTTAGCATCGAACTAGCATGAAAAGATTTCCTGACTATAGATTTGTACCACATGCTTCTGACTCTTACACATCTCATGATAGCCTACAACATAACTTTGTCAAAATCTTAAAAGAACAGTAGAATAAAATGGAACTAGTCAAATGATTAGATCAGCAAATTTCATGCTCACAACTAATCATTTGAAGAATAGAGAAAATACCATGAATATGTTACTTTAAGCTAATTAGTAAGAAAAAGGAATGATCATGCACCACCGAGTTTTGTTTTGAATACAAACAATGAAGAAGGGCTATATTTTATTCACTGCCAAAAACAATGTGTTCTCACGAGTCCCTTTATCAACTGCATCCAGGGTATCTTGAAGTTGATATATAGTGAGTACAACCAAATCACTTCTTCTGTTGCCTTTTTAGTTTACTTGTTGTGATTATAGGCTTCCTCCTCTCTTGCCAATTGCATAAGGCCATTCTTCAAAAACAAAACAGCATTCATAATAGGTTCACATAGGCAAGAGTACTCATCCATAATGCAATGTGATACTTAAAAAAAGATACCATGTACATTTTCCAACATACCACAAAACTTGAGTCAGTTTACTTCACTTTGGAGATATAATTCCATCAACCGAGAGTTATTGACTCTTGCAGAGAACCATGTTCATGTTCTAATGCAAAATAGTGGAACTTCTACCATTTTAATTTCAATGATTATGATTTTATTCATTTATAAAAATATGCATTAGATCATGGGTTAGGTTTGCTTGCCTACCAATTGGTTTATGATCTTGTTATTCATGTCGATAACTATTTCTATTAGCCCTAAATGCTTCTGGAATTTATGAAATCAAAAATATTATGTTAGAACAACACTAAGTTTTCTGCTGATTTACAACAGCACTAAACTCACCTTTGCTTTTTTCCAAGTAAATTAGGCAAGGATCTTGAGAAGGGTGCATTTGTTACTTTCGAACTTCTTTTATATAGGTTATTTGATCAATCATCTATCAAAACCACAAGATTCTAGCAAATATGAATTTCAGACAGCCTTGATCTTATAGGCCCCAAAGACCGAACAAAGGAAATTATGAAGAGTAGCTAATTAATATGCATCAATTAATAAATTGCAATATATATGGGTAGCAGCAATTATGCTTGAACCAAAAATAGATCCAATTGTTCTTATATATCTTTTGGAGTCATTAAAGTTGAACAAAATGCTCTCCCATTGCTATGTATTCCCAGTATCTATCAAAATATTAGCCAACCTTCATTTTTTAGCAGAATACCAAGATCTAATAAGCCAATCATTTTGGCTACATAAAGATAGTCCTTCCATTACTAAGAAGGAATAAAATTTTACACATAGGGGTACAATACCATGGAAAGGCATGAATAATTTAATATGCACACACGGTAGAGAATCAACCCACAATCTCAGCTTCCATCCAAGTATGATGTGAAGAGGAAGTGCTAGATTTCATCTAAGAACATAGGTGATGGAGTGTACACAAATAAAGAAACTTTTTTTTTTAAATAATTTATTAGTTACAAATATGGGAGAAGTAGGATTTGAACCCTGCTTTCCATAATGAAGAAGAGCATGGTATGCTACCAAGTTACAACTCTCTTGGCAAATAAAGACACTGATATAAAAAAGAATTCATCTTTCTTTAGCATAAAATATTTTAATAACAATCAACCCTTAGTCCTAAAAATTTAGGTCACAAAACCAATACAAACAACCAACTATTCCGTCACAATGAAAGTATCAGATTATATCTATTGATTATGGAAATTCCATATTATTTTGGTCATTCCAACTAAATTTTACATTTTCGGTCCAAAGTGTTAAACAAAAAACCTAAAACAAAACAGAACAAGACAAAAATGAGGATTCATAGGCGAGGGGCCTCAACTTTTCTCACAGCTTCACTGCCAGCATATTCTTTGAAAATGTAAAATATTAAAAGACTTAATTTCAACACTTCTCACTTTATATACAAACTTCAAAAAAAAAATTATAAGTAATGGAAAATTTATTTAAATCATGAAAAGATTCATTCAAGTATACACGAAATATTTAGGCTGGGGACCATAATAATCAAGTAGTCATTAATGTTTGTTTGGCTAGAACTTATAAGCTAAACTTTTAGCTTTTATGTAGAGCTTTTTGAAACCTCACTATTTAAAAAAAAAAAAAAAAAACTTTTTCTCACTTTTTTTAAAAAACTTTTTTCTCATTTTTTTTTTAAGTATTAGTATACTTTAATATACTTCTAGCAAAAAAAATTCCAGCAAAAGGCTAAATAAGCTATTTTCAATTGGACACTTTAAGTGAATTGAGATACAAGATGTTTCAGTTCTAACTCCCAAATTTGGAGTGTAAACTCAATTCAAATTGTATTGGATGAACTTTTTTTTTTTTTTTTGAAAAGATGTATTGGACTAACTTAGTGGTGCATGTTATTGACTCATTGGACTTTCAGTCTTTTGGAATATTTTAGGGATGAGATGATGATAAATATTTAAGAGCAAACTAATTTCTATTCTGCTGGTCTAAAAGCTGAATTCATCATACTCTCTTGATCTTCCTTGCTTTTCCTTCTTGGTCCTTATATGTGCTTGCTTTGACTCTTCTATGGATGTTAGTTCATTGCCTTGTTGAGTGGATTCTTGGATAATTTTGTAGTTGTTGTCCTTTATGGGCTGCTGCCGAGAATTTATGATTGTGGGCCCTTAAACGGCTTTTAATTGAAGACTTGGGTCTTAACTTATTAATAGGGTCCGTATGTTTTAGGCTTCTCCTTGGGTGGGCTTATGACAGCTTGGGAAAAATTGTGTAAGAACAATGTATAAATCATGGGCAAATCAAGAATGTTATCACTAGCCAATGACAAGTTAGTATGAAACAAATTAATTAATTCCATAGCAAAATAAGAATTTCACACTAAAAATTTTTACAGCTTTCTCGTCATAAAATATATAGATACATATACATATACATTCTTTTTGTTTAGAATAGCATCACTTATTTACTTATATTAGGATAAAGATGACAACTCAAAGAAAATTTTGGGATTTCATGGATAAATTAAGGGAAGTTTGGCACATTATCACTCAGCCAATGACAGGTTAATATGAAACAAATTCAATAACTCAATAGGAAAATAAGAATTTCATCATGTCTAAAAAAAATTGTGCAGGCTTCCAGCAATACAAAGACTAGTAATATTTTGGGGGGGTCAAAGAATACTAGTACATTTCTCTTTTACCCCAATGGCATATTTGGATTATGACATATTACACAGAATAAAATTCTATTTTGGTTTTTAAATTTTATCAAAATTATATCTTTCGTCTTTAAACTTTGTAAAGTTCTTTTTTCATCCTTAGACTCTGTAATGAGTTTTTTTCAATAGTTTAGTGATAAAAATATTGGTGAAAAAAGAAAATTTTCAATAGTTTAAGGATGAAAAAATATATATAACTTTTTCATAGTTTAAGGATAGAAATAAAACACTTTTAATAGTTTAAGGATGAAAGAACTTTTAAATAGTTTAAGGACAAATAACAAATTTCTTAAAGTTTAAGAATGAAAAATAAATATTGATCAAATTTAGGACTAAAATAGTATTTTAGTCCTGCTACATATGATAAATGATTAATCTGACACAACTCAAGCTATGTTTTCAATTTGATAATGCATGCCTTTATGGAAAATCAAAGTAGGTTTGGACTGTGACTTTGAGTGTGTAATACCATAAACCCAGTCATTGTAGTATGGTAATAGTAGTGCTTAAACAGTCTATGGATATATTCATTGTTTTTGTTCTAACATCTCTTAAAGCCAAGTTTTACGCACTAGTCATTGACGTTACCAAATCACATTTTATTTGATGATATCGTTTTCCAGAATTTTTTATCCTTCTTTCGTTGACAAGATGCCACTAGCTTAGCTCCAAACAAAGCAGCAAAATAAGACCTTCAGCTAGTTTGGTGGGATTCTGTTCAAATGATTAATTGGCAGCGAAATTTGAGACCATTTCTTCTGGTTTGTTAAGATTTTCTTCAAATAAATACTTGGTAGGTAGAACTTCAACTTTCAACCTCTGTTTTTTTAATTTCTTTTTGGTTTAGGCATCTATTTGTACTAGATGGTGCATAGAGGTTAAGATAATCCATTTTAATTTTGTGTCAGGTATTTAAAATTGGCCGATAAATCTATTTTATTATTATTATTATTTTTTTTTTTTTCGGTAAACCATGATCTGATATAACACTAAGAATTCACAAGTCTATTACACTGCATATTAGCCTTATCAAAAGCCAAAATAGCCTCCACCACAGGCGGTGGGTAACAAAAAACAACAAAACCATGCAAAGACTGTGCTCCTAGTTTAGCTAAGGCATCAGCGCATTGATTTGCTTCACGGTAAGCATGGATCACGCGCTTATTTGGGAACTCCTTCAATAGGTTCCTGCAATCAGTTAAGAGTGGTTCCATTAGCAAATTTTCAATCTCATTGTTCATAAGGACAACAACACTCAGAGCATCAAGTTCAATAATTAGTTGCTGAATTTTCATCTCCTTGGCTACCATCAATCCATCTCTAAGAGCCCACAGTTCAGCCAATGCACTATTAGTGTAGCCAATCCCTCTTGCATAACCTTTTAGCCAATTCCCATCATGGTCACGGATCAAACCCCCTCCTCCTGCTCTTTCTGGATTCCTCATAGCTGAACCATCAGAATTAAGCTTCAACCAGCCCCTTGGTGGCTTCTCCCATCCCACAGGAACAATGGTTTTCAGCTGCCTGGTCTTTGTTATAATCCCAATGGAGAAGAACTCAACACTATTTTGCATGCATTTTCTCCATTCCTGTGAATCCACCGTTCCTGTCCTGAATAGAAAGTTGTTTCTATGAGTCCACAAATGCCACAATCCCATAGGAAACAGCACCTTCCAAGGTATACCTTTCACAGTGGCATTCATTGCATCATTACAATTGATTTCCATCCATGTTTTAAACGGGAGTGTGTATGAGTTACTGTTGCAATGGGGGACTTGCAACTGCTGCCAAAAATGGTGAGCAACTTCACAGCCTCTGAATAAGTGTTCTATGGTTTCATAATGCCTATTACACAATTTGCATATCGGATCAAGGATTAAACCTCTTGAACCCAGCACATGAGCCGTGGGTAAACTATCATGGAGACATAACCATATAAGGAATTGAATCTTTGGGAGATTTCAGTCTTCCAAACCCATTTAAATGACAAAGTATCCAGGTTCAGGGGGTTTAATCCTTTTGCAATGAGATAGGCTGCTTGAATAGAGAATGAGCCATTTTTTGAAAAGGCCCACATGAGAGTATCACTCGTTTGGGGTACATAAGAGAAGGGAGTGGCCTTTATGGTATTAAGCACACTTGCTGGGAGCTCAAAGGAGATGCAAGAAGGCATCCAATTATGGTTATCATCATAGCATTGCCTAACAGTTAATTCTGCTTCTCCTCGGGTCAGGGGCCCTTCAATAAACTCCCTCAATTTCAGAAACTCTTTTTCTGTCGGCGATTTTCTTTCTAGGTGTGATTTCTATTCTTATCCTCCGAAGAATTCGTGGAAAATGGGTACAGATTGTTGTGGGTGGGATGGGGTCACCTGTGATACGATGACAGGTCATGTCATTGCTGTCGACCTCACTTGCAGTCGCCTTCAAGGTCCCATCCATCCCAATACCACCCTTTTCTCTCTTCGCCATCTCCAGAGGCTCAACCTTGCTTTCAACCATTTCCATTTCTCCGCAATTTCGCCTAAGTTTGGTGGCTTTGCAAACATGACGCATCTCAACCTCACTGGGTACTTTTTCGCTGGTAATTTCCCATCCGAAATCTCCCACTTATCCAAACTGGTTTCACTTGATCTCTCTTATAATTTTGACATGCGAATAGAAACGCCTAGTCTGAAAAGGCTTGTTCAAAACCTAACCCATCTAACTGAACTTGTTTTGAATTATGTTAACATGTCTTCTGTTCCACCTAATTCTTTCATGAATTTGTCTTCCTCTTTGACATCTCTTAGTCTTTTTGATTGTGGATTGAAAGGGAGATTCCCAGATAACATATACCACCTCCCAAACCTCCAGCTGCTTGATGTAGGTTACAACTACAATCTCACCGGTTCCCTTCCAACGTATAACTGGAGTACTCCTCTCAAGTCCTTGTCTCTCTCTGAAACCCAATTCCCAATCGACTTACCTAATTTAATCAGCAATCTCAAGTCCTTAAAAGAATTGTACCTCAGAGGATGCAATTTCATAGGTTCATCGAATCCAACATTTCTTTCAAACCTCACACAAATAACTTCTTTGGACCTCTCATATAATAACTTTGGTGGTCAGTGTCCATGGTCCCTCTTAAACAATGCAGGACTTACTTATTTAGGTCTCTCAGGCAACAATTTCATAGGTCAACTTCCAGATCTTTCTACAAACCGGACACAAGATTCTTCTTCAAACAGTTCTTCCAAGAGTCCGTTAGTTAGTCAAATTCCTTCCAATTTGGTAGATTTCTCTTTATCTCATAACTTATTAAACGGCACTATACCATCTTGGTTGTATGACATACCATCTTTGCACTACTTAGATCTAGATAATAACCATTTCACTGGACAGATTGATGAATTCCAGCATAATTCTTTAAATCTTCTTGATTTGAGTAATAACAACCTACATGGCCACCTTCCAATCTCAATTGCTAAACTTGTGAGCCTTTACTATCTAAATATTTCCTTCAATAATATTAGTGGTCCTCTAGAGTCAAGCATGTTCTCAAAGCTCAAAACTCTCCGAAGAATTGATCTTTCACATAATCCTCTGTTATCATTCAGCACCAATAGCATTGTAGACTATACTTTGCCCGAACTTTGGGATTTGCATTTGTCATCTTGCAACATAGGTGACTTTCCGGATTTTATTAAATCCATGGAAACTTTAGAAGAGTTAGACCTTTCCAATAACCAGATCAAAGGCAATATTCCGATGTGGTTGTTGGAGGTGGGGAAGGATTCTTTGTATTCCTTGAATCTTTCGTACAACTCCTTGACAAGTATTAGACACCTTCCTTGGAAGAATTTGTTTATTCTTGATCTTAGTTCCAACTTGCTGCAAGGACCACTTCTATTACCTCCGTGGGGCACTTATTTCTTTTCAGTGTCAAGGAATAATTTAACTGGAAATATACCTTCCTTGATTTGTAATATCACTTCCCTTGATGTCATTGATTTGTCTCATAATCACTTGAATAACGTGATTCCTCTGTGTTTGGTAAACTCTAGTAATTCCCACACAGTTTTGAATTTGAGAAATAATAAACTTAATGGCACGATTCCAAAAACTTTTGCGAAGGGAAATTACTTGAGAAGTCTTAACCTCAATGATAATCAATTGGAAGGGTCATTGCCTAGATCGTTGATCAATTGCAAATGGTTGGAAATCCTAGATCTTGGTAACAACAAGATAAATGACACCTTCCCTCATTGGTTGGAAACTCTTCCAAAGTTACAAGTTCTTGTCTTGCGATCAAACAACTTTCATGGCGCCATAGGCAATCCCAAGACCAAATTCCCATTCCTTAATTTGCGAATCATAGACCTCTCTCATAATGAGTTTCATGGTCCTTTGCCAACAAAATATTTCAATCATTTCAAAACCTTGATGAGCATCGATGCAAATAAAGGTAAATTGAAATATATGGGTGATGACTACTATCATGATTCTATGATGGTCACCATAAAAGGATTTTATATTGAAATGGTGAAAATCCAAACTCTCTTCACA
Source organism: Lithocarpus polystachyus (assembly GCA_033629205.1). NCBI lineage: Eukaryota > Viridiplantae > Streptophyta > Magnoliopsida > Fagales > Fagaceae > Lithocarpus > Lithocarpus polystachyus. The sequence continues at coordinate 84,992,571 of CM066165.1, read as the reverse complement.
ACCATTGATTTCTCCAACAATAATTTCAAAGGGGAAATTCCAAAGTCACTTGGAAAGCTTAAGTCACTGAAGGGGCTTAATTTTTCACACAATAATCTTATGGGTCATATGCCTCCATCATTGGGAAATTTAACCAATCTCGAATGGTTAGATCTCTCCTCAAACATGCTCACAGGAGAAATTCCAGGACAGTTAGCAGGTATTACATATCTTGAAGTTTTAAATCTATCAGAAAATCGTCTTGTGGGGATGATACCACGAGGTAATCAGTTTGATACGTTTGAAAATGTTTCTTACCTTGGAAACTTGGGGTTATGTGGATTGCCATTAACAAGAACTTGTGACAATGTTGATGGACAACAACCATCGCCATCATTAACTTTTCATGATGAAGACTTCGAGTTTGGAAATTGGTTTCATTGGAAAGTTGTATTGTTGGGATATGGATGTGGATTCATGTTTGGATTAGGTTTGGGTTATCTTGTGTTATCAAGTGAAAAACCAAAATGGCTTGTTAATATTGTTTATGGTGAACAACGTAACATGCTTCAAAGATCCAAAAAGAATGCTCGATGAAGAAAAATTTGGTGGATGCAAGTTCTGATTTAAGGTATTTTCGTATATACTAATATATTTGAAAATACTCTATTTTATAATTTTGGTTTCTAAAAAATGTCTCTTTAAATTGCTAAGACGATAGTTCATTTTTATTTTCCATGATGCTAGTTAGGGATGGTTGTACTTGTGTGAATGATGAGGTTTATTACTCGTGTTACTAGCTGAATAAGCTTCTATGTTTAAGGTATAGCTATACAAAAGAGTAAATAGGCCTCTACTATGTAACTGCCACATTTTAAAGCTTTATTTAGGTCAAACTTCATTTAGTCACCTTGTTTTATGCTCTAGTGTGAGAATAAATTTCTCTACTCCATTGCAATTCTAAACTACTCCCTTGGTCAAGGAATTTTTTTTTTACATTTTTTTTAAAGGGGAAACATTACTGCTTAGTTGCAATGTCAAATAATTAGGTTATATTCTATTATTATTATTATTATTATTATTATTATTATTATTATTATTATTACATCCATGTATTTGTACCTTCGTTTTACAGATTAAAGACCTTGATGTTTGGATGGCTTGAAGTGTGGTGGTTTTTTCTTTTTTCTGTTTTTTCTTGAAGGGTGGTATTAATTAGCCTAGTACTATCTAAGATGCTTTGAGGACTAGACTAGTTTCCTCTATATTTTGAATTAGATGCCTTTTATTTCAATAATGTTCATAGAGTTCCATTATTATTAGGCTGGGATTATCAGCATGTTGTGGCCTTTTGTTTTCTGATATGGGTGTTTTATTTGTTTAATTTCACTTGATATATGGCCCAGGAAGTGACTTTTGATTTTGAATTTTGTGGGATTTGTGAATTTCTATATTGCTAATTTTGTGAGTAGTGTAATTCTTAGTATGCATACCAAGTTTTGTGAAGATCAAACAAGATCGAAAATTGTATGATCTGATTTTTGGGAGTATTGATTCGTTATTCCAATTTAATCTTGGTGTTGTGATTTCTTTCCATCTATTTGTAGGTATGATCTTGTTGGTCTTAATGGTATGTGGGATTTATTTATTTATTTATTTATTTTATCAGGGTTGTGATGCTTTGGTCCTCCTAGATGACAGCAATGCTGATAAAAACCATTCCACTGAGAGGCAGGCCATACCCATTCTGACCTTGAGGGGTTTTGCTAAATTGATTCCAGCAAGGAGGAGCTTGAAAAGGCTTATCCAGGGGTTGTTTCATGTGCTGATATTGTTTCTATTGCCACTAGAGATGGCGTTATGCTGGTCTGTTCTTGATCCTGAATTTTCATATGTTCTCTCTCTTTTAAGATATTTTTTGTTAATAGTACGAGTCATTTCACCTAAGGGTTTTAGCAACAGTTTAGGGTTTAGGATTTGATGATTGTTTGTGGATAAAGATGCCTAACGAAACTTGGGAAAATGTAAGAAACGGACTTTAAAAGAGTTGGTATCTCTTTACATTTTTATATGTTGAGTTTATCAATAAGATTCTAAAGTACATATTGATTTTGTGGAAAACTTAGAAAGTTAATGAGTTGAGAATATGTTTCTTGTGATTTTTGCTGTCTTGGTTTCCCCAAATTGTTACAGTCACCTTTACTTTGCCAACTAGTTGTTTCAGGTACTTTTTGGTTATGGTTTTTCAAGTCTAAAATATCAAAAATTTAAAAATAAATAAATAGAATTAAATACTTTTCTTATTTCAATTTCTGTTAAACTGACAATAAAGAACAGCTCTATATTTATAAGTTATAACTCTTTTTATTGGAGTTCTCTGATGTAAACTACTATACTTGACATCACACCGAATCTGAAGAAATGTTTGTTTGAAGATGTGTTTTTCTTAATTGCTGTCAAGTCATGAGTGACTGCAGAACTGATCTAGAACTTTTTATTATTATTATTTTTTTCAGTTAAAAGCAGTAAAGCACGAATATATTAGGCTAAGCACTATCCTTTTGTTTTAAACTTTTTAGTATGCTTAAAAGCATGATCTTTCGGCCTCTTCTGATCTATATATATATATATATATATAAATTTCATGATAATGTGTTTGTTACTGTTGTTACTTCTATTCAATACCAGGCCTTGTCAGACAAATCTGCTAATGCTTTTTACAAACTCAGCCACACCAGAGCACAGATCCTATCAATGTCCTTGATGGTACGGGTGTGTAACTGGACCTTGAAGTTGAAAGTCACCATGTTTGTCATTATAATGAAATTTAAGAGTCAAGTCCTTTTTTATTAAATAATGTCACATGGATCCATATTTGTTAGGAAAATAAATAAATTCTGAGAAGTTTGGGCTTTCCTAACTTGATATTGACTTTTTGAAGTTTATGCTGAGAAGTGAGGACTTCTTTTCTAGCTGGACATTGATTTTTTGAAGTTTATGCAAAATAAATTGAAATGTCTATTCTTAGTGAAACTGCTATATAGGATAATCGTTTAATATTTTAATGTTCTTTATGATTTGCTTAACGCATCATGATTAACTATGTGCATGACATGCTTTCTTGGACTTGGAAAAGTGATTGTTTTAACAATAATGTTCATGTGGAGAGGACCATGGAGGTAATGTATCTGATGTGAATATTATGAGGACAAATGGTGCATAGTGACAGAAAAAGAGAAAAAAAGGTTCTTATAGTATTTATGAAATTTGCTGTGTAGAATATCTTTGAGGTTGGGGCAAGTTTTTCGTCACTATCAATGCATATACTTGTTATGTCATAATTTCCATTGGAGACAATGTTACCTATCTATATATCGTTTGGAGAGACTAATAGGCTTATGTCTCTATTCTTCTAGTTATTAGTGCAAGTGTTCTGAAGTTGGTGTTGGATTCTGTTCTCGAACAAAAGAATGAGATTGTGAAAGCCGTGGAAGAGGAACTCGAAAAGGTAGTTCTCTGTCTGCTAATCTGGTTTAGTATTAGTCAAGTTACCAGGTAAATTTGTTTCTTTATAATATCTTTGAATTTCACATGCATAGGCCATGTCAGATTATGGATTTGAGATTGTTCAAACGCTCATTGTGGACACCGAACCTGATGAACATGTGAAGAAGGCTATGAGCGAGATAAATGCCTGTAAGTGTTCATTTTGAATTGAACATTCTTTCTCATTTCTCTCATCTTCTCTCTCTCTCTCTCTCTCTCTCTCTCTCTCTCTCTCTCTCTCTCTCTCTCTGTGTAAAAGTTCCTTCCTTGATTTGTAATATGACTTCCCTTAATGTCCTTGATTTGTCTCATAATCACTTGAGTAACATGGTTCCTCTCTGTTTGGGAAACTTTAGTGATTCTCTCAGAGTCTTAGATTTGAGAAGTAACAAAATTAATGGCACCATTCCAGCAACTTTTACAGAGGGAAATTACTTGAGAAGTCTTAACCTCAATGATAATCAATTGGTAGGGTCATTGCCAAGATTGTTGATCAATTGCCGAAGGTTGGAAGTTCTAGATCTTGGTAACAACAAGATAAGTGGTGGTAACAACAAGATAAGTGGCACCTTCCCTCATTGGTTGGAGAGTCTTCTAGAGTTACGGGTTCTTGTTTTGCGATCAAACAAGTTTCATGGTGCCATAGCTAATCCCAAAACCAAATTCTCTTTCCCTAATTTGCGAATCATAGACCTCTCTCACAATGAATTCCATGGTCTTTTGCCAACAAAATATTTCAATCATTTCGAAGCCATGATGAGCATGAATGCAAATAATGGTAAATTGAAATATATGGGTGAAGCTATTATCACGATTCTGTGATGGTCACCATGAAAGGATTTTATATTGAAATGGTGAAAATCCAAAATCTCTTTACAACCATTGATTTCTCAAACAATAGTTTCAAGGGTGAGATTCCAAAGTCAATTGGAATGCTTAAGTCACTCAAGGGGCTTAACTTTTCACACAATAACCTTATAGGTCACATGCCTCCATCATTGGGAAATTTGACCAATCTTGAATTGTTAAATATCTCCTCAAACATGCTCACAAGGAACATTCCAAGACAGTTAGCAGATATTGCTTCACTTGAAGTTTTAAATCTATCGGAAAATCGTCTTGTGGGGCCAATACCTGTAGGTAATCAGTTCAATACATTTGCAAATGTTTCTTACTTTGGAAACTTGGGGTTGGGGTTATGTGGGTTTCCATTAACAAGAATTTGTGACAATGTTGAGGGACAACAACCATGCCATCATTAACCATTCAAGACGATGATTTCAAGTTTGGAAATTGGTTTTCATTGGAAAGTTATATTGTTGGGGTAGGGATGAGGGTTCATGTTCGGATTGACTATAGGATACCTTGTATTCTCAGGTAAACATCCAAAATGGCTGGTAAATGTGATTGGCAAAGAACAACACAAAGTACGAAGATCCAAGAAGAGTTTGGTGGAAACAAATAGTGATTTAAGGTATATTCTTTAGGACTTCAACACTAATATATTAGAAAATACTCTATTTCATAATATTGTTTCCTTTAAAAATTTTCTTTTTATATTGTCAAACAGATTGTTCTTTTTTAATTTACTTTCCATTGGCCAAGAATGTTTGTACTTGTGTTAATGATGAAAAACCTTTGCTTACAGGTGGATTAGCTTTAATGCTAGCAATAGCTATACAACAAAGTAAACTCGCTCACTATTGCAGAACTGCACGTTTTGGTCTAGCCCTGGTTTATGCTATAGTGTAAGAACACATTTCTCTACCCCACTACTTTGTCATGGTTGAACATTTTAAATGGGGTGGCTCTACTGTTTGCATGAAGTAGTAAATACTTTGGGCATATTGTAAGTATACAATATTGTCATTTGTATTTGTATTGTTGTTGTTGCTGTGATCCTTATGATTATTAGTTAAACAATGTGCAATAAAGAATATATGAGATAGTGTTTGTTGGATTCATCGAATATCTGGAGTTAACATTCCTAAAGTTATTTTAGATGCTTTTAATAGTAGTCTAGTTAATAGCCCCAATGTTTTCTAACAATATCATTTTGTTTTCGGCTAGTTAATAGCCCTAGAATTTTACTTTTGTACTTTCATACTGGTTTAAAATGAAATTCTATTATTCATCCGCAAAAAATTTATAAAAGTAAACATGGTATTTTCAGCAGTAAATTTTTCAGAAATATTAATTTCAGACAAAAGTTAGAAATTTATATCCAAGGCCTTATTGAAGTAGTTATCTGCTCGTGTATCACCTGGTTCTCCTCTTGTATAGTTTTTAAAAACTTACATTTATAGGTACAACTGTATGTTTTGCACATTTTTCAAACACAATTAATAGTAGAGCAATATAATCTAGGTATTTCCAAATCTCCAACAAGCCAATGGACCGTTAACCAAATTTGGTATGACTAGATACACTTTTGAAACAGTTCAGAATATGCACCCATTGCTTTACAGATGGTGTGACACTAATCTCTCATGTCAAGGGGAAAGGTGCTCATATGGTCAAAACACATACTGTTTACCTCCATCATTACATGGGTGGAGGGAGCATCCGTACTACAAATGTGGCATATTGAATTGGAAAACCTTACCAAAAGTGGGCACGTTACTCATTTCTTGGACTAAATCAAATTACTATAAGGGGCTCTTCTAGGACAACTCATACCACCTATGTTAATTATTGACTAACTTCAAAAGGCGTACAAAACATGACCTAACTGGATTACTTTCAGGATTTTTCATTACCCTTATAGTTCATGTAGGTCAATTTTCTTTTGGTTTTACTTTTCTTGAAGGAGATTTCTTGATTGAAATGCATTTTGACAAATAAATAATTTAATTCCAAAGTCTGATAAATCTACTATAGAAATAAATACTGTCTCATATGCGTTCTTTTAGAAATCCCCTCATTGAAACTTTTAATCACTGAGGTTGTTTTCAAATCATCCTTTATTTTGAACGAAACATGTTATATTAGGAAATTATGAATTCCCCAAGTTGTTGAGCACTTGGCACAAATAGCAATAGGTTAGCACAAAAGTTTTTAGCTAACTTAGCTATACATGAATTTGCACATGGAGGAATGAATGAAAGGATATGCATGAACACCGATAAACATTCTGGTTAAATTTAGAGTCTACTTTTTTTGTCCCATCTAATTAAGATGCTCTGTTGCATGTAGTTATTTGGTCTTCTAGTATATTATTGAATTCAATTTTGTTGAAGAGAGAACTATTGCATTGTTTAACTTTACTTCCAAATTAGTTTAATATCGGTTATATGGGAAGGCAGCTGGAATTGGTTGCCTGCCAGGTCTAATAGCTTACTAACCATTCAAAGCAAATTGTATGAGATGAATTTGGGAGGAGTGGATTCAGTTTATTAGCTGACATCTAGATCAGGTAAGTTGATACATGCAAATATTTTGAGAGAGAAAGTAAACGATTTAGAGAAGGATGAAATAGAATTATATTTGCTTTGTGGCAACCCAAGTCTCCAATTTGATAAATTCAGCTGGGGGTTTTTGAAAACATGATAAGATATTATTTCAATTAAAACACATGTTGTGTAAGAGGTGGACTCCCTTGAAAAAGTCCATTTTTTCAAATTTGGAGGTATTGGTTTCCTCGAAGTAACCAAAATTTCATTTCTTCCTTCTTCAAAATTTTTTTATCCCCTCTTCAAATATCTTGTACGTATTATTTTGTTGGCAAAACTAATAATGATGGACACTTCTATTTTGATAACTCTTTCACATAACATTTTGATATTGATTCATGATTCTATTGTTAATAATTTTCTTTTTATGATTTACAATCCATTCCTCTCTCCCTCTCTCTCTCTCTCTCTCTCTCATGACTTGTGTGTGTGTGTGTGTGTATTGTGCTTCCCTCTATATCTTTTGTCCCCGGTTGATTCTTCTGTGTCCACATTATACCAGTTTCTTTGAAGGTGAAAAGATAAACAAACAAATTTGATGTTCTCAGTTGATTCTTCAACTTCTTGCAGCCAAGTAATTACATTACACTTGGTTTAGTTGAATCTTTTCTCCTTTATTGGGGGACCAAACCCTTCACCTCCACTTCTCAGCAGCCAAGCTGGGGATAGCTATTTTATGCTTCTCTCTGTTTTCTCTTTATTTATTTATTTTGCAATATTTAGCTGTTCTTTCTTTTTATTGGAGTTCTCTGATGTAAACTGTTTTCCTTGACATTGCAGGCTCGTGGCCCTTTCTATCCAGTGTTAACAGGCTGAAGGGACAACATTTATTCATACTTCAACAAAGCACTGGCCGAGATTCCATGACTGGATGATAATATTATACAGACACTTCCCCTTTTTGGCCTTAAGAGGTTTTGATGAAAGAGAAATAGTCTATCTTTTAGGTAGTTACTAGTTCTCTGCCTTTTCTCATTTTATGCCCTCGTTTTATGGAATTGAAAAAGGTTTAAAATGTTGCTTTGGTTTGCATCGGTTTCTTCATCATCTGAAGTTGCACTCAAAATTCGGAAGATTGGCTATGAGTTCATACAGAAACACCTCTATGGCTTCAAGGGGATAGGACAGCCTGACCCAACCAGAGCTTCTAATTTCCTCATTGACATGAGAATGAGGTGCCAAGACGGTAATAGGACCACCACTCAGCCTTCTTCTTAACTCATGGAATCATTGGAAATGAGTGAATCTGCATGACTTCACAGCCAATCATTAAAAAGGGTAGGACTCCTTTTTGCTGATCAGTAGTAGCTAGCTAATGAGAAGACCGCAAGACTGGTAAGGGCTTATGCTTCAGATGACAGATCAACCGCAAGACTGGACTTTGCTTGGGCAATGATGAAGATGTCAGGGCTTAATGTTTTGGCTTGACATGAGAATGAGGTGCCAAGACAGTAATAGGACCACCACTCAGCCTTCTTCTTAACTCATGGAATCATTGGAAATGAGTGAATCTGCATGACTTCACAGCCAATCATTAAAAAGGGTAGGACTCCTTTTTGCTGATCAGTAGTAGCTAGCTAATGAGAAGACCGCAAGACTGGTAAGGGCTTATGCTTCAGATGACGGATCAACCGCAGGACTGGACTTTGCTTGGGCAATGATGAAGATGTCAGGGCTTAATGTTTTGGCTTGACATGAGAATGAGGTGCCAAGACAGTAATAGGACCACCACTCAGCCTTCTTCTTAACTCATGGAATCATTGGAAATGAGTGAATCTGCATGACTTCACAGCCAATCATTAAAAAGGGTAGGACTCCTTTTTGCTGATCAGTAGTAGCTAGCTAATGAGAAGACCGCAAGACTGGTAAGGGCTTATGCTTCAGATGACGGATCAACCGCAAGACTGGACTTTGCTTGGGCAATGATGAAGATGTCAGGGCTTAATGTTTTGGCTTGACAGGTCTCAAGGTCAGATCTGACAGAACTGCTCCTTGCCTTAGTCAGTTCCTAAGTGATAGTCTTGACCGTAATGGACTCTTGACATTGTTATTTTTTTCATATGAACTTCTCTTTAAGTTCAATGTTTGATTGTAGATGCAGTGACTTCTAAACTTCTTGCCTGTGCTAATTTGAGTGTATATATAGAGGCAATGGCATAGAATAGACATTAGACAATGATGAAATATGTTGTGGTTGTTGAGTTCTTTAGAAATATAGAATTACAATGTTTGGAATGTTACCAAAAGCTAACTAATATTTGGGGAGATCATAATCTATGCTGCAACATCCAAATTAATTTTAATTGGGTGTTAGTACTTCTAACAAGTTTTGGGTGATTATTCGTCATTGGAAGGAGACGTCAGTTAATTCTTTTTTGAGTTTGAACTTCAGAAGTCTACAATTCTGCGTCATGATACAAAGAAATAGATTGGTCTATAATTTAATTTATTGCTTTAATTACCAAGTAGAATTTAAAAGTGGCTCATAGGCATAGCTTTTAATCAGATTCCATTATGTTTTATTATCATCAGTTAGTAACCAATTACACTTATCATGCCTGCAGAAGGTTTTGGTATGCTTTTAGTTAGGCACATCCGAAGTCATGAGTGGCTCAATCCATGTGTTGATACCTACTTTCGCTACAAATTTCTTGCAAGCCCAATATGCAAGTAGTGAAGTTCTTCTTTATCTTCTCGAGGCATGACTCAAGCTCAATGTCATAGTTACAGCTTCCTTGCCCATCAGTTAGTTTCATAATTTGGACAAAATATTGATGCCATTGGTGGTCTGATCCAGAGAATCCATTGACAACTAGTCTTTCCTTCTACATGTGCTATCTCAATTTAGGTTTGATATATTAGTTAATCTGGCTAGCATTATTATATGTTCCTTTGTGCTTCACGCATAACACCCCTCCTCCAACGTCAGTTCACTCCAAACCATGCGCTAGAGTTGTTCTCTAAAAATCGGTTTATAACAAGGTCCACAATCCAATTGAAGCCTTAGAGCATTCACCTTGGCATCTACACAGTTTTAGCGAAATTGACCCAAAAAATTATACTTTTACTATTTTAACAAGAGTACACTTACATTAGCCTAAATATTTTATTTCTCTAGGCTATTTAAATTTTTTTTTTTTCTCTTCCTCATCCTGCTTCTCAGTCTAGATCAGTTGTGTGACTTGTGTGTGTCCCATCCACCAATGGGCAGTGACAGTCAGGAGCGTAGGAATGTTTGCCAGATCGTATGGACTTTTCTTGATATATTTCTTTATTGAAACACAATTGGACAAAACATAAAAATCGAATAAATAATTTAACTCCAAGGTCTGATGAATCAACTACAAAGATCAGTATTGTCCCATATTATAAAAAACCCACATATTGAAACTTTTAATCGCTGAAGTTATTTTCAATTCATCATTTATTTTGAGCAAAGCATGTTAATCTAGGAAATTACGAAAGGATACACATGAACATGGAGGAATGAAGGAAAGGACACACATGAACATGGCTGTCAAAATCCATGCTCACAACTAAAAATGAAAAATTATTTGAAAAATAGAGGAAATGAAAAAAGAAATGTCCAATTAATTATTCAAATTAAACTTGGTAAAATACCCATTACTATGTTACTTTAAGCTAATAAGGAAAAAAGAATGACCATACACCTCTGGGTTTTTGTTTGAATATATACAATGAAGAAGGGCTATATTTTATTCACTGCCAGGAGCAAAGAAAACCCATTTGTCCCTTCATCAACAGCATCCAAGGTATCTTAAACAGTGAGCACAACCAAATCACTTCTTCTATCGTTTCTTTAGTTTCCTTCTTGTGCTTTTAGTCTTCCTCCACTGTTGCCAATTGCACAATACCATTCTCCAAAACAAAACAAAAAAGCATTCATCATAGGTTGGCAGAGGCAAGAGGACTCATCAATTATGCAATGCAATACTTAAACATGATCCTACGTACATTTTCCAACATACCATGGAAGTTAATTACAGTTTTCTTCATTTGGAGATATAATTCCATCAACCAATGAATTATGGAGAAAATGAAAACCATCGCCATAACTATGTAGAGAATCATGTTCATGTTCAAATGCAACACAGTAGAGCTTCTACCATTTTAATTTCGCTTACCTAATCATTATAATAATGATCTTGTAATTCATGTTGATAACTCTTTCTATGAGATCCATATGCTTCTTGAATATTTGACATCCAAAAATATTACCTTACAACAACACTAGATTTCTTGATAATTAACAACAGCACTAAGTACTAAGCTCACCTAACTTTTTCCTAGGTAAATTAGGCAAAGATCCTGAAAAGGGCAATGTATGCATTTGTTACATCTAACTTTGCTTTTATATCGGTTATTTGATCAAACATCAAAAAAAAAAAATCACAACATACTAACAAGTATGAATTTCAGACTGTCCCCATCTTATAGGTCCAAAAGACAGTATCAAGGAAATTTTGAAAAGCAACTGATTAATGAGCATCAATTAATAATTTTAGCATATAAAGACAAGTCAATACTTCAGTAAGATAATTCAATGTTTGTACTTAGAAAATAAATAATAATTATCATGATAGTGAAAATATTTACAAGAGTTCCTATAACATAAATAACAATTATACAAATATAATAATATTTAGACGTTATTACTTCTACAGCAAAACAAAACCATGTTACCTGAAATGGGCAATATTCGATAAAATCTCTTGAAGCAGTAAATTACCTCAACCATATCTAGCACTACCATATCTCCCAATAAAATATAGCACAACCAAACCAGCTGCTCGCTTTATCGGATTGGGTATGGGGGCAGAAACTGTTATGCATGAACTGGCAATGGATCCAACTTTTCTTCTATATCTTTCGGAATCATTAAACTTGAACAAAATGCTCTCCCATTGCTATATATTCCCAATACCAACAAAATATTAGCCAGCCTTCATTTTTCAGCAGAATACCATCATCTCATAAGCCAATCATTTAAAACTATATAGAGATAGTCCTACCAAAACTAAGAAGGAATAAATGTCACACATTGGGAGACAAGCCAGTGTAAAGGCATTGATAATTTAAATTGCACACGCGCAAATATATAAATATATTCATAAAACTCAAACAAATTTGTTTTCTTTTACTGTTAAGTTACTCACACATTCAGTGGAGCATTACCACAACCTCACCTTCCATCCTAGTATTATGTGCAAAGGAAGTGCTAGTTGAGTTTTATTTCAACTGAGAATCTAAGTGATGGAAAGTACACAAATTAAGAACCCTAGTTTTCCTAATAAATGAGAGTAAGCTATGTCCCCAAGCTACAAGACTATTGGCAAATAAAGGAAATGAGAACCAAAATAATTAAACTTTTTATCGCAGAAATATTACAATAACAACCAATCGTTAGTACCAAGATTTGCTCTCGGCCATGGATCCTCAACAAATTAGTCAAATTCAGCCACATGTATTTCTTTTCGCCATTCGATTCTAGTCAAAGAAATGTTTTCAAAAACATATTGTACATGTCAGTATGACTTGACTTTTTGTACCAGTCACAAGAACAGTACAAAAAACCCCCCACAATTCTGTCCCAGTCAATTTATGTACAGGACTGTATCGAATGGTTCTAGAAATTCAGTATTATGTTGGCCATTCCGGCCAAATTATATAGTTGGTTCAAAATGTTAAACAAAAAAACATAAACAAAACAAAACAATACTCGAGCTTTGTAAGGGAGGAGGACACCGCTGTCGAGAAGGTGTCAAGCCATCAATGAAGTCTTGTCAGATCCACCCATCAAAAAGACTGCAACTTGTTCTTGGTTTTCTGCGCAACAAGCAATGCTTCACTGCCAGCATATTCTATGAAAATGTAAAACAGTAAAAGACTTGCTTCAAAACTTTTCACTTTATGTACACACTTTTGATTTCTTTTTCTCTTTTCTTTATGCCTTGGTCTGTAAATCATTTATCAAAAAAAAAAAAAAAGTTGTTTTATTTCGCTTTGGCCATCAATAGTATTTTGATTTTAGACCCTAGTATTTATTAAGCTCCTCTAAAGAATGTAACATATAAGAATCACATTCTAAAGAAATGGAGTGCACAAAGTCTACGACATACTGCACATCACTTGTGGGATACAAAATTCCCCTAAAAATTAGGTTATATAAGAATTACATTCTAAAATAAATGGAGTCTACAAAGTCCACAACATAGTGCATATCGCTAGTGCCAAGAATATGAGACCATCCAACTAATAATCTCAAAAACACATATTCAACTTACCAATCAAGATCTCCACTCCATTGAATAATGTGTTTATTTCCCTCCCTCCATATACCGCAAAATGTGCCGAGTAAAAAATTTTCTATGTTTCCAACCAGTTCCTCTCCACTCACTTAGACATTACCCAATGGATCCCAAATATTTTTTTGATGAGTCCAAAGTTTATTAAAAAGAGGAGAGAGAGTGGCACAAAGGATGTGAACATTCCCAAATCAAAGAATACAAATCACAAAGAGAGGAAAACTAAGAAATCAACTTGGACATCAAATTGATGCAACTCTAAACCTGCATCTAGTTGTACAAAGATCTCAAAATGTGCTCTTTGATTAAAAGGTAGGATGTTCCACCCCATCAAAGAACCTCATGTTTAGTTCATAACACAGAATCCACATGACGGAAAGAGGTGTGGCTGACCACACCTTGGATATTATGTGTTGCTAAAAA